>JAWNPA010000011.1:7680000-8412500 GCA_035045345.1 Drosophila hamatofila | reverse complement strand
GTGCATTTTATTTTGCGTAATCGCATGGACGACCTTTGACCCGCTTTTTTCTGTATGTTTGCCCGCCATCAATGTTAATTGGCCAATCGGTGACTTTAAATTGCATTTCAAATTGTTGCATTTTGAGCAAATTCACGGCAATTGCATCAACACCCACAAAGTTGCATTTTTTCCAGCATCATTTTTACTATCATCTTTTATTGATTTAATGGCATAGCCAACAGCAGCAGCAGCAGCAGCAGCAGGAGGAGCAGCTCACCCAAATTGAATTACATATAATAAAAATGAAAATTGAGTTTTGGCAACGTTTGACCCGACAATCTATCAAAAAAAGCTGGCGCGCTGTTCTTTATCGCAATTGCCTCGACTTCAATTAGCTGCATAAAGTTCAAGCTTTCTGTTTCAATTTATGTATTTTCATATTTCTTGCAACAGCACAGATAGAGAGAGAAAGAGAGAAAGACAGAGCGAGAGAGAGAGAGAGTGAAAAATTATTCATAATCTGCGAAATGGCTTCCGAGTGCCAACAATTTGGCCAGCAGCCAATGTCAATGGATTATTGCCTCCAGAAGTGGGCATAAAAAACGGACTTCGGCTCTTAAATGGACCCAGTTGATGGACCCAGTTGATGCCAGCAACAGCAACAGCATCGACTCTGCTGCTCTGCAGCATAAGATATTTTTTGATGAAACACCAGAGATGGCTGAATGAATTCTGAGCTTAAATTCGAGATGAATAAGTTGATAGAGAGAGACAGAAAGAGAAAATGATATCATATTAATTTGATTTTTATTTAATAAGAGGTAACCAAACAAGAGTGATAAGATTTTTGCTATCTTTATTTCCGTTTAAGTATATATAGAAAGAGAAAGAAAGAGAAAGAGAGACATAGAGAGAGTAAAGGATATCAAATTAATTAGATTTGTATTTAATAAGAGGTAACCAAATAAGAGTGATATATTTTTGTCATATATTTTAGTATTAGCATATATAAAGAGAGAGAGAGAGACATAAAGAAAAACAAAGAGAGAAATAGAGCGAGAAAATGATAACAAATTAAATTATTTGAATATAATACGAGGTGACCAATCAAAACTGATTATGACTATAATTCTGCGGCTGTTAAAGCGGTCAATATTATTTAGTGATTGAAAAATACAAAAAGATTTACCATTTGATAAAGTGACAACATGAATCCTCTTACATCGAAACATAAATTATAAAAATCAATTTACAAAATAAATAATAAAATTTTCAGAAATTCCCAATCAATTGTTAAATTTCAATATGAACTCAACAATTAGTTGCCTTCATGTCATCAAAATGCATTCAATGAATTCCTTAAATATGCTAAATACACTTTTTAAGATCTCAATGCAAATAAAATATTCAAAAAACATATTTGCTCTATATTTATAAAGATTTTATTTTAGTATTATGTTTTTGCTGACACTCGTTTGCCCATTGTTTTTAAATAAATAAAATTGGCTTCAATGCAATATTTTTAGGTATTAGTCTTATTTAGACATCTGCTAAATATTTAACAGTTTAAATATGTAACAGTTTGAGTACTCATTTATTTTATGGTTAGTCAGTTTAAAGAATCAAAATATTATTATTATTTTTTGTTCTTAAATAAGTTGGAAATTCACTTTAAATATCAAATTTATTCCAAATTTTAAGTCTATTACCTCCTGCTCTTTAGATAAGCGAACTATAGGTCTATAAATAGAGAACCAAATGTGTATTTAGATACAAAAAATTAAAATTTCTTTGTCAAATTTTTGTAATAAATTGATCAAAAAAATGCATTTGCCAATGTATAATATAATTATATTATTCTTAATATAATATATATATATATTAATATTAATATAATATATATTAAAGTATTTAGTTTTTCCAAACTAACTCGATTCAGATAAATATTGAATCAATCAAATTTATGTCTGACTGCAATAAGTATCCAAATTACATAACCTCTGCTCAATCTACAAAAATGCCTACAATCCATAATCCAGCTAAAGCCCCACAGGAAAACTCTTAAAGCTGAAAGTAAATCCAAACATAGCAAAAATATACTTCAATATTAAGTTGCATATACCTGTAAAATCAGAGGAGCCAATTTGAATGAGATATTCTAATTCGGCTTATTAAAAATGCAGGTCACACAGAGCAGCCATGTGTATTCTGATTAGTCGAGCAGTATATCAATGGACTCAGCTTGAGGTTGTCACATAAAGCCCATTATAATACAGTAATAACAATTATGTTATGGTGTTGACTGAAGACGGCCGCAGAGACAAAACTAGACAAAGAAGAAGAAGTAAGGCAGTACGAGTGCAATTGTTGCAATTATGTCAGGCAGCTCGAGTTGGCTGTGTCCTTTTGGGAAACGGAAAACGGGATGCGGAATAAGGGATTGCATATGTCGCACTCACATGTAGCCCAGGCTGCCAGGCAGTCAGACAAATAGACATGCAGCTCTATGCAATTATGCCATGGCACAAGGACATCTATTCTGGCAGAGCTAACCAGAGCCAAGTCAAGTCAAGTCAAACCAAGCCAAGCCAAGCCAAGCTAAACCAAGCCATGTCGAGCCAAGTTAATGTTGTCTTTGTTTGCCTTCACATTGCCCTCTCTCTCTCTCTCTCTCTCTGTCTTTTCTTTTTTCTCAGTTCACATTGCCCCATCTCTCTCTCTCTCTCTCTCTCTCTCTCTTGCTCTCTCTCTATTTCCCTTTGTCTCAGCTCACATTTCTTGTTTATTGTGCCCGAGCATAACTTGTACATTTGCGTATTATAATTTGCATAAATTTCCCAACTGCCGCAGCTGGAGTTGCAAGGTTAAGAGTTGCTGCACAAAACAATTTAATAACGAGCAGATACAAGTGACAAAATGAATTATGCTGTTATTCGAGCTATACACATACACAGAGAGAGATGGAGAGATGGGGAGATGGAGAGAGGAAGAGTTGAGGGAGACAGAGGTTGAGTCTATGGCACTCCAGAGTGTGAAAGGCAAGCCTTGAGGGCAAAGCAAGGATTTTCCGCTCTGGCATTTAAGACGCGTGTGTTGGCAAAGGAAAGGGTAACATACTGTGCTCGTGTGGCATTTACATGCAGCTTGAGACAATAGGTGAAGTGAGCTTGTGGCATTTCATAATTTGTTAACTAAATGAAAAGTTTCTATGGCAATAGCTGGCAGCTGAGATGTAACTAAATGAGCGTTAGTTAACCATTAATATTCTAGGTAAGTGTGAAAGAGCAGAAATCTATTGAAGGTAAACTTAAATGAATTTCTGGTAGCCTTTGATAAGAAATTCCAGTTTATTAATTATTATATAATATATATAAGAAACAAATTGAAACTAAGCTCAACTGAAAATATAGTATCTATATTTATTGATTTAGTGTGATTTCTAAAATATAAAATGAAATAAATTGAAGTTAAGCTCAAATGAAAATATTTTTGATTATATACATATATTATTATTAATATTAATTTATAAAACAAATTTTCTACTTTATTGGTTACCAAACCATCCGGTTAATTATAGTTAATGTTAGTCAATGTACTTCTTGTTTAAGTTGATATAGATTGCAAATAAAAAATGAGTTTACAAAAATATCAAATTATTTATATTCATTAATAAAATAAGTTTTATGCTTATAAATGATGTTAGAAGAGTTTTCTGCATCTGTGCATATTTATTACATATTTTTATGTCTTACTGGTCTTGGATATGTAAAGTATATATTGAAATTGACTTATAAATTGAATATTTTATGAATGAGTTTATGAATTTTATGAATATTTTATTATATATCATATTATTATATTTATCATAAAATTGTAGGTTTTTTCCACTTATTCAATATGCAACTTTTATACCTATGAATTTTTTATAAATTGATCATAATAAATTGAGCTGTCTCGTTACTACAATTTTCTAATAATATAAGAAGTGAAATTCACCTACCGATCCTTTAGACAAGAAGTTGGTTTTATGTATTCATATTATAAGATATATATCTATATATATATTATAGATATATATTTACTATCTGTTAACTGAAGTAAGTAACGAAATATTCCATTATTGAATGATGAATCTCAATCTGAAATTAGAAAAGAGAAAGAGAATAATTAAATCAGCTCATGGTACATCAAGATAAATTTTTTCAAGAAATGTTAAGAAGGCATCGTAGTTTACAAATGTTCCTATTCTATCCTTAAAATCTTTATTTTAAAAGTTGTAAAATTATTCCTATTAAAAGAATTGTATGATTAGAAAATTTAACAATTAATTGTACCCAAAATTCCTACAGTTTTGCATTTTAACGATTCCTCACCTTTGCCAATTCTACACAGTAATAAAGGTTTAAGGTAATATAATTTGTATATCTATCTGTAGAGATCAACAGCTGCCCACTTGACCCACTCAGTTTTAAACTTACATATGTTAGATTTTATTTTATTCAAGAACTGAAAGCAGAGGAACAAAGGACGAGCCAATGATAAGTATATATAGTAAGTATCTAGTGCTGTAAAGTTCGTGCTGAGAATAAGGCTTGAGAGAGAGTCACTGCGCTTGTTAGGCAATTACAAAGAGGTGGGGAGCGGTAGGGAGAGACAAGGGGTATTTCAAGAGAGAAGCGACAACCCAAATCTGCGGCTCTTTGCGTTCGGAAAATGATTTAATAGTAATGAACCCCATCCCCGACATATGTACATATAAATATATCAGTATTATTCATCATTAAAATTACCACATGATATATGTATGAATATAGTTTCATCATTCTGTTATTTTAATTATTATTCACAATACATAGTAGTAATATTAAGAGTGAAATAAATAAAACGAAAATAAAATTTTGTTATTTTATATTTATTTTATTTTATTTTATGTATATTTTTTATAATTTATTTTATAAATATTGCATGTATATATTTTTTAATTTATTTAACTTATTATATATATATTTAATATTATTAATATTTTACAACTTTTTTACAATTTATTTTATATATATTTTATATTTTCGTTTTTAATACCCAAATTCATATAAAATGAATCATATGAATCATATAAAAATGAAATTTCCTTGTAAAAAAAAAAAAAAAATAGTTTAAGCCAATAAAATTATATTTAAAGAATTTTTTATTTGTATTTATTTAGAAATAAATCAAATGAAAATTGATTTGATTTGCAATATAAATCTCATATCTTTTCAAAACAAAGTGCCGAAGAGGACAAATATGCTTGAAGGACAACGGCGCAGCTAAGGAATTTTCCATATGATTCAATTTAGCTGAATATCTGATGTGCAGCATAACATAAATAACGTATACGCCCCGTGGCAGCGTCGCTCTCGTTGATGTTGATGTTGATGTTGTCATTGTTCAAAATTGAAAGAGAATTGCGGCTGCGAGCGGAGAAATGACAAGTTGTGTTGTGATTTAATGTACATATCAGTATTTGTACGTTTATATTGCTTTTCACACACACACACACACAGATACAGAGACACACACACACACATGCCTGGTGGGTTGGCCTTTTCTCAGCAACGATTATGCTCTGGCTCTGTGTGTGAAAAAGGGCAGCCAGGCGAACAATTTGTTAGACGCCAGAATGAACATTGATGCGATTGATTGAAAGTCAGCTGAACAGATTAAATGCCAACGCTCTCTCTCTCTCGCCCTCTCTCTCTTCACTCTCACTCCCACTCTACCTCCTATATATCAATATTGTTTGGGGGCCTTTTCCTACTTCTATGTCAACAAGTTGAGGGCAAACAATTTAAATTACAAAGCAAACTCAATAAAAATGTAAAAACAAACTTTTTGTCAGATTTGTTTAGTTTTGGCCCTTGACATGCATAAGATATGGCATTAAAGAAACTTTACCAAGCCCCAAAGAAGTTGTCTCAGTTTCTTTTGAAAATGGGAAATCAGGGTATAATGGATTTGTGAAAGTGTATGTAACAGGCAGAAGGAGGCGTGCCAGATACCTTAAAGTATTTATATTCTTGATCAGAACGACGAGCTGAGTCGATATAGCCATCTCTGTCGGTTCACCTGTCTGTCCGCATGAACGCCGAGATCTCGTAATCCACAAAAGCTAGAGATATGAAATCTTGCATATATAATTGTGTTTATCATACACAGTGCGGGCTTATTATATTTTTTCGATAACTCAACCCATTCAATTTGTATCGATAATAATCGATATTTTGACTTCGTTTTTTAAGCCTAATATAAATACTATAAGATTTAGAGACTTCAGATTTACTGTGTATATCCATGTAAAAAATACAAAGCTTTTGTAATGTTTAGATTATTAATACCAATATTATGAATATTAAAAGAAATACATATTTCAAATACTGAAGACTTGTGCTTTAGCAAATGCACACATTTAAATGTAATTATCTTGCTGTAAATATATAGATAAGAAAAGTTATTAAACAATTCAATTTCCACAGTAAGCCCACACTACAGCATATTTATGCTTGCGAGCGTATGTGTGTGCATATGTCTTTGTATGTGTGTATAAAAGAAGAGTAGAATGATTGGAATATCAGCTCTTTGCATGGTTAAGGGGATCTTCTAGTCGAGCAGTCTTTACTAGAGACTCTCACTTGTTTGTTGTTTGTTTATAAACAAAACAAATCGTTAACACCAAACAGCAGTTGGTTGGAGGTGGGCGTGTGTGTGGCTAGCAGGGACATTGCTTATTTATAAGCCTGTAAACAGATTTTATGAGCCAGCACAAACAACAGTAGAAGATGAAGAAGAAGATGAAGAAGTGGAAGATGAAGAAAGTAAAACTTTTTTCAGCGCTCTGCTTATCGATATGCCATTCCTGTTGTTGTTGTTGTTGTTGTTTTTTCTGTCAGAATTTTTCACATTTTCCACTTTTCAATTTATTAAAATGACCGTCAAAAAGCGTTTTGGCGCAAAGTTTACGCTTAGCGTAAAACACTTTTTGGACACTCGTCGAGTGGGTTACTAAAAAGGCAAAAAACAAAAAGAGAAAAAAAGAAAACTTTATCGAAAAGGCCAACACAAAGTTTGCCAGGCGTGTGTATTGGCTTTGCTCCCGCTCTGCCTCTCTCTCTCTCTCTCTCTTACCCTACCTCTCGCTGTCTCTTCACCCTCTGCTTATGATTGCAACTTAAAGTTTTTAGCTTGTTTTGCCCGCTCACACAATCAGTTGGCGAAGGCTTAATTCTGATTGGGACCAAGCTTTCGATTGAGCTACAAATCCACTTCAGCTGGCACATATTATATTTTTTTTTTCTCTGGTAGCATCCACATGTCGTATGCGCAATGTCCCTTGGCACTTTAAAGCGCAGAGTGAAATTCAGTGAACTATAAATACACGAAACAACACAACCTAAATACCGGAAATGCCCTTTATAATGCGCTTCCGGCTCATATGAGTCCAGACCAGACACAGCCAACTGTCTGTGTGTGTTTATGTGTGTGTGTGTTTAATACGTGGCGGCAAATGTTAAAAACCACACCACTAGAGCCAGGCTCTGGGCGGCCGTTGGACGGACAGACGGCTAATCAAAATGTGCAGCCAACTGCAAAAAGCATCGCAGGACGCCAAAAGGTGCCACACTTCGCATCTGACTGCCCCACACACTGCACCGCCCAACCACAGCAAACAGCCGCGTTGTGGTCGTGGCTGGAAGGGCGGTGGGGTGGATGATTTGGTGGGGTAGTAGAATTTTCACCACGTTGAATGTCGTTGCATGACCAAAAATTGTTTGCATGTTGGCCAAAAGAGGCAGCGAATGTGTGTCGAGGTGAGTGGAGTTAACTGCGACTCGAGTACTTTGTAAGATGAACACACACACATAAGCACATACACAAACACACACAAACACACACACACACACCACATACAGCACTCTTAAACAGTTTTTAAGATTTATATATTAGATTTGTGTTTTAATTGAACTCACTTAGCTTGCATTTAATAATATGTATTTAACTGAAGGTATTTAAAAGGGTTGACTTATCTGATTCCAGTTGAAACACTTCAATTATTAAGGCTTCAAGACTTTAGTATTTGCTGTTAAAAATTGGGTTGCTTTGCTATGAACTGGAAGCTTTCCTTTACAAGGGTAAGGTAAATATCTCCCTTGGAGTCTTGAATATATGTGATTTGACCTTTATATCATTTTATATCATTTTCGACTAATTTATTTTAAAATTTAATTGAGTTTTCTGCGAATTTGAATAAGTTAAGCCATAAAACTAAAAGCAAGCAAAAGCAAAAAAATTTTACTTAAAATTTGGGAGATCTATTAGTTTAACTATTTATTTTATTTATTGTTTATTTTATTTATTTAATTTATTCATATAATTTACCGATTTTTTATTTATATAATTAAAATATATATATTTTTGTATTTATTTCTTCATTTGATTTATTTAATTTATTTAAATTATTTTATAAATTTTTTTATTTTATTTATTATTTTTGTTCTTTTTGTTTTATTTATTTTGTTTATTTTATTAATTTTTGTTAATTTAATTTAATTTATTTATTTTATTTATTTAATTTTTTTAATTTATTTTATTTATTTTATTTATTTTATTTATTTTATTAATTTAATTTATTTTATTTATATTGTTTATTTAATTTATTTTATTTATTTATTTATTTATTTTTTATTTATTTATTCATTTATTTATTTATTTATTTATTTATTTATTTATTTATTTAGTTATTTATTTAGCTAGGAGTATTAAAGGGTTAATATAGTAAAAACCTAGTTTATATACATTGTAAATCCATTTAGCAAGGGAATTCACTCAAGCAATTAGAATCCCGTCTCCCATCATATATATTCATGAACTGAAGCATCCGCTGAGCTGAGTTAGCGTTGACAGTTTGTCAACCCTTCTGTCAGTTAACCCATCTGATTTGTATCGATTGTATCCATTTCATGAGCCTTAAAGAGTTAGTAGCCTGGAGCGTATAATTTAAGTTTTTGCTAGAGCATGAAGAGGAGGGAGAATTACATTGCAGTAAAAAGTAGCGGACAGATTGATTTAACTGAGATGTTTCAGGTAAGCTGTTGTCTCCTTTATCGGCTGCTTCAGCTAAGATGAAAGTTTACACGGTTCATTGTAGGAATGAGAAATGGGGATGCAAATTTTAAGTTAGTTTCTATATTATTTATATTATCATCATTTGATTTATCCTGATATTATTTAAGTTGGCTTGCATATTTTCCGCCTCAAGTAAGTTCTAAGGCTTTCTAAGACTTTCTAAGTCTTCTAAATATTATAACTCTACCATGTTTTTAAAGTATTTCCTATAAGTCTGCCAGGGTTTCTAAGTCTTCCCTCTAAGTCTTTCAAGTTTTCTAAGTCTGCCTTTCTAATTTTCTAAGTCTTCCTAATTTTCTAAGTCTGCCAAATTTTTTAAGTCTTTCAAGTTTTCTTAGTCTTCCTAATTTTATAAGTCTTTCAAGTTTTCTAAGTTTTTCAAATTTTTTAGTCTTTCCTCTAAGTCTAAGTTTAAGCCTAAGTCTTTAAACGATCACTAACATTATGTCTAAAGTTGCCCTTATAATTAATATTTAAATAATTCTTAACAATTATTATTAGCTATTACAATTCTGCTTAACGTACTTAATATTATTAACAAATAAAATATTTACCTGACCACACTTCACTTTACTTTCACTTTCACTTTACTGCACTGCACAATTGACCCCCACCAGGCCTGGACGACTGAAGAAATGCTGCAGCTGCTGCTCTTTATATAGGGTCACTTTCACTCAAATTCTAAGGCAAGCTCAAATGTTGAGCCTGCGTCGAGCTGCGGTCGCTGCAGTCGATCGTGAAGTGACCAATGAGAACACTCTCTGCTGCTTCAAGCATTCTAAATGACTTAAATTTAAATGTAAGCAAATATTGCTGAATGCATCAAGACAACAGGAATGATCTTCTGCAGCTCATAGTCGTTGCTTGCTTTGGTTAGGCAGACAAACAGACAGAAGGAGATGCAAACTGAGAGATAGACAGAGAGACAGACATACAGACATACAGATATACATATGGTTAGTATATAGATCGGCAAATAGACATAGTTAATTCTCATTATATATTTTATATACATATATATTTCCCATATATATATTCATAATTCTGTTTCAAACTTTACTTTTCTTTTTTACTTTTCTTTTTTCTCTGCCAAATTCAATTAAAACAAAAAACATTCTCAATTTAATGGAAAAATTAAGTTTAATGCATACTAAAAAAAAGAATTTTGCAATGCAAGAGGAAACGAGGTATGCAGAAATTAAATTAATTAAATAGTTTCGCATACATTGTGATTGTTAAAATTGCAAACTTGGTCGGGAATAAAATAAATAAAAATATATAGAAGCACAAATCCATGACGAGCAGTGTAAGCAACATTGCCATGGACATGGATATGGCAATGACAACGACAACGGAGACAGCATTTTCAGAAGACAGTAACAACAACAACAGCATCGCCGTCACTGAGATTTTTTTATTTAATGTTATTATCACAATCTGAAAGTTTTATGAAAATTGTCCGTCTACAAAAAAAGGTATTAAACAATTAAGTTCCCATAGTAAGCTCACACTGCAGCCCATGCCTGCTTATACATATGTGTGTATGTGTGTATGTGTGTGTGCATGTTTGGTTTTTTGCATAAGCAGAAAATAAGCGATGTATCACTAAAATCCCTAGAAGGGTTTAGGGGATCTTGTAGTCAAACAGTCTCGACTAGAGCTTTCTTACTTGTTACTAATGTTTGTTGGAAAATTTTTTAATTTTGTAGGCGGACAAAGGAGAAAGATATTATTTACTTAAATCAGTAAAAAATTGAAATTCTATAATTGAACGCTTAAAGTAAAATGAGAATTGGCCAAAAAAGATGATGGAAGACATATTAACCAAATTGGTTAACGAAAGGCAAAAAAGTTTTACTAGCCAAGGATCAAAATATATTATGAAAAGACTATTAACAATATTTCAGTGAAAAATTAAATAATTAATAAATACAAATTGTGTTTTAATGAAGGCTGAAATTTTTCTCACAACTATAACTGTATTTAAATAAATATATTTAACTTGATGAAATATCGATTCGGAAGTGAACCAGAAAAATTCGCTGCTTGCATTTATAAGTAAGAATATCTGGCGATATGACTTTTTCGGTTTCAGATTCAAATGCAACATTTTCTACAGCTACAGAGAAATGCTAATAAACAAAAATAAAAGCAATCAAATATTTTTATTATTTTTAATGAGATATTCAATATATAATATATGAGAATTGCGTAGAGAGGCGATTAATAAACAAGGAAGTATTAAAAGTCAAAAGGGAATAAATATTGAATATTAATTAAAGAAAAAAAAAACCTAAAAAGCATGCTAAAGTCACAAAAACCCTTTTGGAGCCGTGCAACGCCATCTAAATCTAGCCAATTATTATTGCAAATAATCTAGTGCGTGGCCTACCTGTTACTTTTGATTATTTTCACCTAATCCACGAAGTTCCTGTGCCTTTTGCCCGCAAAGCCAACCCGAAAATCGAAAAGTGCCCGCATAAAGTAGGCCAAAAGCCGCTTAGAGGCTGCCCTCGAAGAATGCCTCGAAAGCCATTTCATTTTCACTTTCAATTTCATCTTTAAATAAGAGCAACGACGCATTTTTAATTAAATTTCGTGCCCAGCCATTAAGCCCTTAACTTGCCAAGACCCTCCCACCTCCTGCTGCCCCTCCTACTCCTGCTGCTGCTGCTGCTGCTGCTGCTAGAGCTTTGTTTGCCAAGTTTCTGTGGTTAATTATCGATGAGGCCAAAAGACGACCAAGAAGATATCTTTCGCTGGGCCGCACAGCTGGGCGGCTGCCGCTACTGCTGCTGCTGCTGCTCAGTTAAAGTCAGAAAGTTTAATGAAGTGCAAAGTGTTTTGTGGAAACTTTGAATAGAGCTATTAAAATCTGGCCATCCATTGATGCCCTAATAAGCAGCCATTGAAATTTGAACTCTTTTTTTACCCATTTTGATACCCTGAACAGGGTAAAATGTAATTTCTGGGTATATTGGTTTTATTCAAATTTATGTAATGAGCAAACGGAGGCGTGGCAGATACCATAAATTATATAACTTCTTAATCAGGAGCTGAATCGATATAGCCATATGAGTGCGTCGATCTCGGAAGTAGAAGCAGGCATGGTAGATTCCAAAAAGTCTATATATAACCATGTTCGTCCTTTAGTCTGTCTATCCCTTTGTCTATCCGTCCGTCCGTTTTCCCTTCAATACGTTGTCCGTATGTAAAGAGACGTTTATCTCGGAATGTATGCGAGAGAGACTGTTGTAGTTCTGCCTATGGCAAGCGCACATCGATTGCTTGTAAATAAATAAGCAATAACTATTCCCGTTTTGATGTTCTCGAATCGACATCGACTATTGCAAGTCCGCAATCAAATTATATATCATCTTATGAGCTAGAGTCTTCAAATTTTGCATTAAGTTACACGTCGCTTTTATCAAATTTTTTTTTTATGTTGGGTCAAATTCTATAAATTGTCGTCCAGTTGAAAATATAGCTAGTATTTGAACAAGTAATAATATTCAGATAATTTTTGTATTTCTATTTTTTTTTTTACATTTTTTCTAAATTGAAGAATGTTTAGTAGACTATGTAGTTCACACACTGAAAGTTTCATTTAAATCTGTTAAGTAAAACAAAAGTTTTTAAACAAAACGTTTTACTCGTTGTGTACACATAGATTCAAATACACATAATCTTGCCTCTTTTAAGAATCGGTATTAAATTTGATTGAATTATCAGCTGCTGCTTTAATTTCCCATTTCCTACAATATTTGAACAGGGCGGTGTTGGTAGAGGAGATTCTCGTTGTCTGAGAGACATAGGTTATGATGCCTTTCTATTGATGACAAACATTCTGTTTGATGAGTCCGAGTTTAAATTCAAATACTGCAAGGAACAATTATTCTTTACTCCAAATTTTGTAATATAATACAATAAATGAAGCAATGAAGTGGCGGTGTTGATAGAGCCGATTCCCATTACCAGAGACATAGGCTCGATTGCCTTTTTTAAAAGACATTTTGTTAAAAGAGTTTGATTTAAAATTCAATAATTTAGTATTCATTTTGAATAGCCCAGCTCGCTTCAGGGTATCTCCCAGTCGAGCACCCTCCCCTACACTTTTCTAGCTCTTTTTTTTTTGGCCAGTAAATTTAATGAGTTGTGCCTATTGTCTGTTGAGAGCTGCAGGTGCTGCTAGAACGGCTTTCATTTTGCTTGAAGAACTGATTTATGCTTGTGCGTCATATGCGTGGCATCGCCAAACTAATGATTGCCGTCCTTTGTACTAATTTATTGGATTTCTTTTGTCGGACACGCGAACAGCCATCCACAGTTTTGCTTAGACAAAAGTTTTTCTTAGCCTGGCCCGGCGTGGGCTTTTGGTTTATTTTTTTTCGTTGTTCGCACGGACGGGTCATTTATTAATTGCGGCTCGCATGCGTGCTAATCTCTTCATTATGCGATTTCATAATGGATTACATTCAAATAAATGCGCCTCATTTACCGCCGGGCTATGCGCCTCGTAATTTCTATAATTTCGTTGCCATTTTCCTAATGATGCGTGGTTCTGGCCCCACTCAATCCAACCACCCATCCACCCACACATTTCCCAGGACCAAGGGGCCAAGGGTGAGCGCTGCTTATGTTAATGCCTGTTAATTTGAGCCCTTGTAATTGAATAAGATGCATCAGTTGGACTAATTCTCCCTCTCCCTCTTTGTCTCTATCTCTGTCTCTGTCTGTGTGTGTTTGACTGAAATTGATAGAGGCTGGCAGAAGCTGCTGGGACTAAAGTTAAGCAGCAATTCATAATTAAAGACGTCTTAGTTACACATTTTAAATGTTAATTTCAATTAGTTGAGGCGTAAGTAGAACTTTTATGGGAAGATAAAACTCATTCTACCCCATTTATGTATCATCCGAAATAACTATAAAGGTAATTCGAAATTATTTTTATGTTTTGAGAGCTTGCAGATATGATTTCATACCCGCTCACGTAGTAAAAGATGAGTATATTGGTTTTATCCTATTTCCGTCTTACTGTTTGTCCGTCCGTCCGTCCGTCCGTCTGTTCGCCCGACCGTCAGACAGTCTGTCCGTATGGACGCAAGCCATTTCAATTAAAGCTAGAAACTTCATAGTTTAGGATATAAGCTCGTCGATACCCTTGTCTGATAAAGTGTCAACATTTTCTACATATACAATATCCGGTACCTTAGAAGCGCTCTTATATATAAAGTGATAGAAAGTTGAAATTTGTAATATTACTCGGGCTGACAACCCATTGTTATAACTAAGTACATATATGGCTGACATATCCAAGCTAATTGGGGGCGTAACAAATCGAATAAAACTGCATCTCCCACAGTTTTAGAGTAAAAGCACTACATCAAAAACCTTATCTCGCAATACCTATATCAATCAAAATTTATATAGAACCTAAAAAAATAACATTAAATAATATATAATCTCTTAGAGTAGATAAAAAATTTTGCAAATTATATAATTTGGCTTTAAATTTATTGAATAGTTTTTTAAGAACTTTTCGGCAGTTAATTTTAAGTTATGTTATTAGATTTTGTTATTTTTTTTATGTTGTTACTAAATTTTAGAGCACTACATCAAATATCTAATCTCGTATGATCAATAAAAAATTGTATAGTACCTAAAAGATATATATATATAATATGTATATATGATCTTTAAGAGTAAATTATATTAAGATTCTCGAAATTGTATAATTTAGGTTTTAAATAAATTTAAATACATTTTTTTAAACAAATTCAAAATATTAAATAAATATTTTCTGCATTCTATGATGTTTTTTAATTTTAGATTAAAGCTCTAAATCAAATATCTAATCTCGTAATATCAATAAAAATGTATATAATACCTAAAAGAGAAAAGGCTATGAAATAATATATAATCTTTTAGAGTAAATTATATTAAGATTCTGCAAATTATATGAAAACTATACATTAAACTGTTTTAAATATTTTGAATAAAAACAAAAAAATTTTTTGTCGGCATCTAATTCTATGTTTAACTTATATAAATCCTTTTTACTCTGAAGATTACATGTAAAATAAATTTTAATTCAATAAAATATGTTTTATTTGACATAGAGCAATTTGATAGCAAACTATTTTTTTCTGTTCCTTTAGTTTTCATACATTCCGCATTGAGCATAAACAATCATCTTTATATATGCAGTCAAAAGGAGAACTGATCAGCTCTAATCAAGTATTCTCATATAGTAAAATGTTCCGCGGACAACTTAAGCTTAACAGCTGAAGCGCTTCAAATACTCAGCAGAATAAATAGCAGCCGGATTCAATCTGTAATGCACTGCACTTACCTCTGCTTGGGCGGCAGTGTAAGAGTTCCAACTGTTCCTATCTAAGCCACTCTGAACTCACCTGGCTTCAATTGCCCTGTCGTCAGGTGATTCAGGTGTGGGGGGACTGCGTGACAAATTTGTAACCGAAAAGCGAAAACCATTTAAATGGTCGTAAAAATGTGCCCGAAGACAAGCGGCCATAATACAATGAAAGGCAAATCGCGTATCGCGTAGCCCCCGGCGTAAACCCCATGGCATTACTTGATATCTGCGCTGCTTCAAATGTTTTTTTTTTCCTGTTTCTCTTCGTCTGCTTCTTCTTTGTTTTTGCTCTAGTCTCGCACTGTCAGCTGCGCTTACAAGCGCCCAGGCAAATTGAAAACTGTTAAAGGCAGCGCGGCGAAGTGGAGGGGGAAGAGAGCGGCGAACTGGAAGGGGTAGAGTGCGGCGAACTGGAGGGCAGCGCCAAGGACAGCTACAGCTACAACGACAACGACAACGACGACAACGAAGACGACAGCGACAAATGGCGGCGCTTGTTCATGAAAATTTAAATTGCAAAATGGGCTCAATGTGGGCGTTAACAGTCAAACTCCAGTGTGCCTGCCCCACCCACAGCCTCTGCCAGCCCCCGGCCAGCTGGAAAACCCTTCACCAATATTTGTCTTTTAATTACCTGCAAAGTGTCAGGCAGCTGTTCAGTGAAATTTGTAGCCATAAGGCACGAGCCATGTACTCCAGCATTCGAATTTAATTATTAGAAAGCACACGTTTACAACAATTTAACATATTCTCAACTTATGCATAAACTCTATTAAATAACATATTTTGAAATATGCATATTTGCGCGCAGATTCCCCAACCGATCAACAAGCGCTTGCGTACTAAATCATCTCCAACAGTTGATATCTAGAGGAAGTCTTTTGCTCATTCTACTATTCCACATTGCACTCGAATTCTCTCTACTCAGCTCAGCCATTGCTGTCACGCATGCATTGAAACATGATAGAAGAAAAGAGTGTAACGAGCTACTGTAAGCACTACATGTGAATAACTCTGTCTGCTACCGATCTACATATATATGTATGTATGTATGTACATGCTTTGACCACAGCTCTTCCGCTCTTAAGCACAACTAACATCCATTTCAGTTTCTTTCTCAATTGCTCAAATTCTGCAAGCTTGCCATTGGTGAGAGCGAGTTGAGAGTACAAGCACTAGCTCCACACTCCTTACTCTGCAACACAAACATACATATGAAACGCGATCAAAAGCAACGCTGCAAATGGCTACTGTAAATATATGAGCAATCTGTTTTGTGCTCAATCACTCAATGCGCAAATGCTGTTTGTTCTATGTTCAGCGTTTCAGCTGAAATGATTACAAACATACAAATGAATAGCAAACATCCAAATCGAAATCAAAGACAAAGGCAAAGACGTTTGCATTCCACTATTCCAATGAATGCTCATTTCACAAGTGCTCTCTGCGGCCTTATGCGGCATTAGAGTGATTGCGACAGCTATGTATATGACTTAAGTCTGCAGTGTTGCTTGCTCTGCTGCACTGATATATGAAACGATATCAAAAGCAAGAGCACAAATGGCCACCGAAATTATGTGAATAGTCTGCTCTTAACTGCTGCAGTCAACTCACTTACTTATGCTATTTACTGCATTGTAAGGTTTGTCGCCTTTACACACGCACACAAGCAGACGAAGCGCGTTTAAAGACAAGAGCGTAAATTGGCGAGTGTAAAGTGAACGCATTTGCATTTTATGACAATTACAGTTTAACTCACCAGCTCTTTACACAATGCATGCTCATTTGGCAATGCTCTGTGCTGCTCTGACTTCATCTTCTGCTGCAACGTATGAAATGGGAGCTGAAGCGAGAGCGTAAATGGTTACCGAATATGTATGTAAGTGTGTATGTATATATGTAATACTCGCAATAGCGACAATCCACTCAATCACTAACGCTGCCTGCATCATGCTCAGTCGTGCAGCTGACATGCACACACTCATCTCACACACATGCAAGATGAGATCACACGCACACATTTTATGCTCCCATACACATGCATAGCCATCAAACGGGATCAAAAGTATGAGCAAAGAAGTTAATGGAAGGAGAATATTGAAAATTTCTTGCTTACGCTGCTCATTTCTTCGCTCTCATTTGCTCTTGCTTTATTCAATGTCATTTTCCATTGTCGCACTGTTGTCAAATTCAGGAGTTTGCAGTTGAATTGAGTCCACAGCTTTTATTATTGGTTCACTTTTCGATGATTATCGAAAGTCAAAGCAACCCTTGTTTTAGTGTCAATGTAGTGAGCAGAGCAGGCCATGCATGTTTTAGTAAACTACGAATAGAAGTTTATTTAAAAAAATACATTTTAGGTTCTGCTTCCACAGCGTCAACAACGCCCAGAAACATACAACCACTGAAAATAATTTTCCAATTTTTCATAGATTTTACTGGCCACGTTTAAGGTACGTTATATTTATAATATTTGTTTTTATTGAGAGAGAAAAAGCAGAGACACAAGCATACACATTGAGTGAGATATTTCCAATATCTTTCCAGTGCTCGGCTATGTTGCGTGTGCTTTCGAAATGCTCCAATTTCCAGCGCGGATCGAGCCTCGCTTACCAGCTGGTGGGCCGTGAGCTGTGCCGTGCCTACGCCAAGGATGTGAAGTTTGGTCCGGAGGTGCGGGCCATGATGCTGCAGGGCGTGGACGTGTTGGCTGATGCTGTGGCCGTCACCATGGGACCCAAGGGACGCAACGTGATCATCGAGCAGAGCTGGGGCTCGCCTAAAATAACCAAGGATGGCGTCACGGTGGCCAAATCCATAGCGCTCAAGGACAAGTTCATGAACATCGGCGCCAAGCTCGTCCAGGATGTGGCCAACAATACCAATGAGGAGGCCGGTGATGGCACCACCACGGCCACCGTCCTGGCCCGTGCCATTGCCAAGGAGGGCTTTGAAAAGATCTCCCGTGGTGCCAATCCCGTCGAGATCCGGCGCGGCGTCATGCTGGCCATTGAGTGTGTCAAGGAGAACCTAAGAAAGATGTCGCGGCCGGTGAACACGCCCGAGGAGATCGCCCAGGTGGCCACCATCTCGGCCAACGGCGACAAGTCCGTGGGCAATCTGATCAGCGAGGCCATCAAGAAGGTGGGACGCGATGGCGTCATCACCGTCAAGGATGGCAAGACCATGAACGACGAGCTGGAGGTCATCGAAGGGCTGAAGTTCGATCGTGGCTACATTTCGCCGTACTTCATCAACAGCTCCAAGGGCGCCAAGGTGGAGTTCCAGGATGCCCTGCTGCTCTTCTGCGAGAAGAAGATCAAGTCGGCTGCCAGCATTGTGCCCGCCCTGGAGCTGGCCAATGCCCAGCGCAAGCCATTGGTCATCATTGCCGAGGATGTGGAGGGTGAGGCCTTGAGCACGATGGTCGTTAATCGCCTGAAGGTGGGTCTGCAGGTCTGCGCCGTGAAGGCGCCTGGCTTTGGAGACAATCGCAAGGAGACGCTGGCAGACATGGCCATTGCCACGGGCGGATTGGTGTTCGGGGATGAGGCGAACATGGTGCGACTGGAGGACGTCAAGGTCAGCGACTTTGGACGCGTGGGCGAAATCGTGGTCACCAAGGAGGACACCATGCTGCTGAAGGGTCACGGCCAGCGGCCAATGATTGACAAGCGGCTGGAGAATCTGCGCGAGGCCATCAAGGAGACCACCTCGAACTACGAGAAGGAGAAGATGCAGGAGCGTCTGGCCAAGCTCTCCTCGGGCGTGGCCCTACTCCGCGTCGGCGGCTCCAGCGATGTGGAGGTGGGCGAGAAGAAGGACCGGGTGAATGATGCACTCAATGCCACCCGCGCCGCCATCGAGGAGGGCATCGTACCTGGAGGAGGCACCGCTCTGCTGCGCTGCATCGCCAAGCTGATGGATCTGAAGGGCGCCAACGAAGATCAGAATATGGGCATCGAGATCATCCGACGTGCCCTGCGCATGCCCTGCCTGACGATTGCCAAGAATGCGGGCGTGGATGGCGCCATGGTCGTGGCCAAGGTGGAGATCCTCGACGGGGACTATGGCTATGATGCACTCAAGGGCGAATATGGCAACATGATCGAGCGGGGCATCATCGATCCCACCAAGGTGGTGCGCACGGCGATCATCGATGCGGCCGGAGTGGCCTCGCTGCTGACTACGGCGGAGGCGGTGGTCACGGAGCTACCTCTGGAGGAGGCCAGTCCCATGGGCGGCATGGGTGGCATGGGCGGCATGGGCGGCATGGGAGGCATGGGCGGCGGCATGGGCGGCCTGGGCATGTAGGAGTGCGAGAGAGGAAAAGAGACATATAGAGGGAGAGAGTGAGATCCGTCTTTGCTCGGAACTCTTAGGGCAACATGATCCTATATAGACACAATTACTACAGGCTACGTTGGCTGTTCGTGATTCATATTTTTGACAATTAATCTTGGCATATCCTTTACCTCAGTCACTTCCAGGCAATCTACAGCACACACAAATACACACACTAATACACACACATACACCTGCATTTACTGTTGGAATTTAAATTTTAAGATTTCGTTTTTGGCAGTGCAACGAAGGGCAGCTTTGTTAACGGTTAATAATTATCTATCCTTGATACTCGGATGATTTAACTCTTTAATTACTGGACTGCAGAACTGAACGGTTTAATTTGAACCATTTACCAACACTGGAGGCACGTACTCAAACTCTTGCTCAACATTTTCGCCATTTCGATTTGATGATCACACTTAACCTCAACAATTCCCATTCACATTACTGTTTATTTCCACTTTCTAATACTCGTACAACCATAATCACTAAATTATGAATATATTTCAATGTAAAATAAATGATCAACTGTTTATCGCAAATCTATTATTTAAAGACAATTTTATAAAAATATATTTATTAATAATTAATAGTAACTCTTAATAATTATTAAATAAATTAATATAATTAAATATAAATTATTAATAATAATTAATAATAATATACTTTTTTAAAGTAATAAATTTAATATTTTAAAAAATATGGGTAAAGTATTAAGTACATAAAAACAAAACTTTTTTTCATTCATCAATTTCAAAAAAAAAAATAAAATAAATAAATAAATAAATAAAAAAATGAAATCAATGGCAACAAATTATTAAAATTATTTTTTAATGCTAAAAAATATTTCAACAAAATTATTATAAATACTTGAAAAACACTTTCAAGTATTTATAATAATTTTGTTGAAATACAAATTTTTTCAAGCCCAGCAAATTATTAAAAAAAAAGGAAAAAAAAAAAAACTGAAAAATTATATATTAAATAAATAAAATAAATAAATTTCATTTTTTTTTCTTTTTTTTCTGTATAAGTTCTGTTTGAATTTTGTTTAAAATATATTTTAGTTATATTGACAAATTTTTGCTTTAAATTTTGAAAAAGATGAATCCGATTTACTTTGTTTTTCTCAAGACTGTTTTGGTTTTAATTTCATTGTATTCCACTCTTCTAACTTTCTATCTACAGCTGGCATATAAATCCTTAAATTTAAAGAATGTCCAAGCTTGCTTAAACATTAAACTGAAATAAATTGCAATAACTTGTGCATAAGCCATATGTCATATACTTTCTTGTCATATTTATACTTATTTATGATGATAACAAAAAACTGCAAAATTAGAAATGGAAAGTCACTTGGCTGCAATTTCACTTGACATTTTATTGTATGACATTGTTCATGCGAGGGTTTGACTAGCCTCTGGCTAGTG
Source organism: Drosophila hamatofila (assembly GCA_035045345.1). Taxonomy (NCBI): domain Eukaryota; kingdom Metazoa; phylum Arthropoda; class Insecta; order Diptera; family Drosophilidae; genus Drosophila; species Drosophila hamatofila. The sequence goes on along the minus strand of JAWNPA010000011.1, from coordinate 8,391,206 downwards.
GAATTTTTTCAAGTGAAGGGAACGCACTTCTTGAAGAAATGTCCTTAGCGACGTTTCCATTGTTACCTACTTGTTGTGGGTTGCCTCTTAATACCCTATACAAGTGACTAAAAGTTTATGCAATAGATAATAGATACTAGAACTAGATTCTAGATACTAGATACTAGATACTAGATACTAGATACTAGATACATAGATACATAGATACATAGATACATAGATACATAGATACATAGATACATAGATACATAGATACATAGATACATAGATACATAGATACATAGATACATAGATACATAGATACATAGATACATAGATACATAGATACATAGATACATAGATACATAGATACATAGATACATAGATACATAGATACATAGATACATAGATACATAGATACATAGATACAAAGATACAAAGATACATAGATACATAGATACATAGATACATAGATACATAGATACATAGATACATAGATACATAGATACATAGATACATAGATACATAGATACATAGATACATAGATACATAGATACATAGATACTAGATACTAGATACTAGATACTAGATACTAGATAATAGATACTAGATACTAGATACTAGATACTAGATACTAGATACTAGATACTAGATACTAGATACTAGATACTAGATACTAGATACTAGATACTAGATACTAGATACTAGATACTAGATACTAGATACTAGATACTAGATACTAGATACTAGATACTAGATACTAGATACTAGATACTAGATACTAGATACTAGATACTAGATACTAGATACTAGATACTAGATACTAGATACTAGATACTAGATACTAGATACTAGATACTAGATACTAGATACTAGATACTAGATACTAGATGCTAGATAATAGATAATAGATAATAGATAATAAATAATAGATAATAGATAATAGATAATAGATAATAGATAATTTAGATAATTGAGTAGATAACACAGATAATATATGATACAATATAGATAGTTGATAGTAGATCATAGACAGAGATAAAGATAGATCGGGATAGATATACATATTATTAAAGAAGTTATTGGCTTTCTACAGGGTATTGCTTAGTTGTGATAGACTAGACTACATTTCTTATTTGTTCGTTGGCTTATAATACATGTATGTTTTAGACAAACTACGCATTGCCTTCCACGCATCTCTAATTGTGGTGCAGTCAGCCAAAGAGCCGCACTTGACTTTTATGCAGTTGCTATTTAACTTTTTGACATTTATGCTTGGCTTTTAATGTGTGCTGGCCACTTTGAGTGTTTTGTGTGCTTTGTAGGTCTGTTGGTTAGTTCGGTTTGTGGCTCTAGTTTATTTTTTTGTGACCTCGCGCCTTAGCGTATGCAACAGCACTTGAGGATCCCAGTGAGGCTGTTGCCTTGGCGAAACAAGCATCTTAACGAGCTGTGCTCATCATCGGGGCTTACACATTGCCCAGCGGTGCAGAAAAACTTACAGCCCGCAAGCCAAAGTGGGTAACAGAGCGCATCAACTGCCCCACCACAACTGCACCACAATACACCGCCTCCTTTGCGGCTTATCCAGTTGCTGCTGTTGCTGTTGCTGTTGCCTCTGGCATCATCTTGAGCGCATTTTGTCGCGCAAATTGCATGCAAATTCGTGTGATGTTCAAGTGGCTGTTAAGAAGAAGAAGAAGACGATGATGATCCGGCCACGTGTCTTAATGATGCTTACAGCTCACACAGAATGCAACAAGGCGACACTTAATTATGAAAAAGGCTGCCTCAAGTGTCGCTCACGGATTACGTATACGCCACCAACACCACCACCACCACCACCCACTCCTCAAGCATCTGCACCACCCATCCACCACATTTAATGGCATATTTACGACCCTGGCTAATCCAGCTCGCTTAGCGCATTAAATCAGCTCCAAAATGGCCATAAAATTGCTCTCGCTCTGCTATGAGAAAACATTTCAAAAATTGACAATTTATGGCCAAAAAGAGAAAGGCAACAGGGCTAACAAAAACAAAACAAAAACTGAAATAACAAAAAATAAAATGGAGACTAAAAAAGAAACGATTAAACATAATTTAGATAACTAAGCGAAACTTTGATGCCCTAATTGTGTTGAAGTATCTACAAAATACAATTTAAGCTAATCTTTAGGAAGAAACATTTGGGTCAGTAAAAATATTTTTTTGGTTTGTAGAATGAGCTTGGAGAAGATCATACTTAAAACTTACAACTGAAAGAAAAAATAAGTTAAGTATTTCGAATTCCCAGGAAAAAAACGTTGGCTAAGAAAAATATTTTATCCGATTGTAGTAGACTCTTGGAACAGATTATACTTCAAGCTTTACATCCAAAACATTTCATATACAAGAAAATCTATATATTTTTTTAATACAGCAACATTTTTCAGTAAAAATAGTGTTCAAATTAATAATAAAATCAGAAGTGGTAATTTGGAAAAGTTCTTCTTTAATAAAATATTTATTTTAAAAAATATTTTTTAGCTTTATAGTTTTAAGCCCATAAATTTAGTTTTTATTTTTTTATGTAAATATTTTAAAGCTAAGTTTTGTTTATAATTTTTGTTCCTAAAAAATATATATAAATATTCTTTAAATTTAAAAATTATCATAAAAATTTTAAATATAAAAAATATTATTATCCATTTCAATATTAATATTGTGATATAAAAACATATATATGATTATTGGTTTTAAGTTTTAAAATTGATGTCGTTCTAAATAACAAATTACAATATTAATGCTTATCTACAAATAAAATGGAAATATTCTAAAATATATTAGTTGTAAGATGTGTGAAATTCCACATATATTTTTATATATGTATGTAACTGATGTAATAAATTACAATCAATATTGTTTTTGTAAGTTTTTATTAACATCAGAGTAATTCAAGTAACAATTTTAATTTGTTAAATGAATTCTTCATTAAGTTTTTTGTATAAATTCATAGAATTTTTTATTTACATTTCACATACATATGTATATTGGCTATTTATTTATTATAAAATTATTATATTTAAATTGCATTCATTTAAATTTGACATGTATTATTAATTTATTATATTTTAATTGCTTGCAATAGATGAAAATAATTGAATATCTAATATAATTTATAATAATTTAATGTGAGAAAAACTTAAAAAATCACTGACACTGAGTTTATTTTTAAAATTTATTAATAAATTTGGTCTACAAAAAAGGAATCTCTTAATCTTCATTTAAATCCCAACGAATTTCGCAACAACATTTTATAATTGAATTTTTAGTAAATATTTCCATGCAATTTACTATTTTTAAAAGATATTAAATTTTTCTTAAGAAGATTTAAAATTTATATTATTTACCATAAACAATTTTGATAATTTCCAAATATTTCGATTTCACAAACTTTGCCACAAAGTTTTGCAGCACTCGAAAAGCAGTTTGAATATCAAACTTTAGAAAAAAACATGTCTGCTCTGCGCAGATTTATTTGGCGTTAGATTTTGATTGTTGTTTTTTGTTTGTTGTGGCATTTGCAACATGCGCTGCACTCGCATGTTGCAGGCAACAAACAGGCACTTTTACATATGGCCATTGTTATGATTTATGTGACAAAAATATTTCAGGCGCGCTTCCTGTAAATGTTGTTTTTGTTGCCCCCTCTTTTATGCCGCACACACTTCTGGGCAGGGGCTAGAAGGGAAGGCGCAGGGCAGGAGTTTGGGTGAGTTCTTTTATGTGCGGAGCCAAATTCAATTTCAATTTGCACCCCATCAAAAGACAAACAAAGCGCGAGCGCGAAAAGTCTTTGAACTCTTGGCATAAACATATTGAATTTTGGCAGAGCTCTGTAAGAACTGAAGTCTGGAATTGTGGCCAACAAGGTGGGACAACATGCGGAGCGACTGCGTCTTCAATCGTTGTCAGCTGCAGCAGCAGCAGCAGCAAAAATAATATTTTTTTTCTCATGTGTCTGGGACGTCCTGCTGCTAGGCCTGGCGCCCCATTGTCGAGCTGCTTGACTTGCCTGGTAATTGAGTTTCGCATATATATTTTATTGTGCAGACCAGCTTTGATATGTTGCCGGGTTACAAGGTGGCAGCACACACTCATATACACTCACTCACTCACTCACCCACTCACCCACTCACACCTTCAAACGCATCCATCAACTGTTGCAACTGTTTCAACTGGCAGCAATAGCTGGCCGAAAGCAAATCATAAGCGGAAACGGCAGTCAAACGTGTTTGCCAAATCCAAACAGTCTGCATGCGCATAGATTTCATTTAACATCGATTCGGCCACATATGGCCAATACACACACACACACACACACACACACACTCACACACATACATACATATGGCCATTCAGGCCAGGCACCGGTGGAGGAACTAGTCCAGGAAATGCAAGCCATTGCCTTAATTCGGTTTACATAGCAACGGCTGCAGCTGCAGTTGCAACTGCTGCTGCTCCTGCTGCAATTTCTGCTCCTGCTGCTGTCTTTTTTGGAACATGGCCATCAAGTGGCCATGTTTCTAATTTCCTGCCCAGTTGCAGTTGCATTGTTGTGTTTGGCAATTCGTATCTGCAACTCGACACACAATTTATAAAACGATTTTTGGGTCCTTGTTTTAAGTGCGTGTGTGTGTGCAAAAGGGTTTCTTTTTTTTTTTTTAAGTATTTTGTGTCTGCGTATCATCTATCTGCAGGATATTTCGATTAATTAAACTTGCAGTTACAATTCCAGGTGTCAAATTGTCAGCTGCTGCTGCTGCTGCTGCTTGTTGAGCAACAAAGTTCAGACGCAAGGTTGCCAAATTGCACTGGTTCTTTGAGAAGGAAAAGAATGTCCTGCACGAATATACTTCAAAACAGATTTCTAACTTTTGAAAGGGTTTTCTTTGGAGCATATGTAATGTTTGACTTGTTAGAGAAAGTAAACACATATACTTTGCAAGACTAACAATATTCTATTCTTCTCTTACATTTGCTATGCCTTAAAAGTCTTCACACTCTTGCGCCTTTTGATCTCTCAGCCTCTTCTGCCAGAGCTCACATTTCTAGTTGCTTTCTCTTTATCCATTTCTATTATAGCTATTTCACTCTCACTCAGCGACAACTTGGACTACGCTCAGCAAGAGTTTACTCATTTTCAGTCGCTTTCTATTCGTCCACCAAAATGATAACGAGGCTGTACGAAGTGCTTAAGTCGCCATCTCGCTCTCACTCACTTCAATACCCTGAACGTAGTCGTTCTTTTTACTCTTTACTTTTAAACTCACTCGGCTAATGCCTTTTAGCAACTCTACACATGAGTTCAGCCTCACATTAATACTATGGCAACAGTAGAAAAAAATCATGAAAAAATTCATAACAAAAATCATAAAAGCATTGCATTAAATTTATTATACCATTTATACCAATTATTATAAAATTCATATTTTATATTATATAAAATATATGTATTTTGAATATGTAATAAAAATAAATTAAACTATTTAAAAGCTTAAATGTGAAATTGGCAGAAATTTTTGTATAAATTGCTTGACAAGCTTAAAAATAAACAAAAACTTCTGAATATCTTTTCTTTTTTTTTCAAAATTATGGAAGGATCTTAGATAATTATTGCAATTGTAGACTTTTTAGTAGATAATCAATATATCTTCAGTTTAAAAATTAGGTACACATTATTAGCAAGCTTTTTTGTACTTACAGCTCTAGATTTAAATTATTTTTATTTTTAATAAAATAAATTTTTTGCTGCGATGATTTCTAAGGGAATACAAATCTGAACTAACTGATTCTAAGATTATATTTATATTATTTATAGATTATCTATAGAGAAAGTCGTGTTAGTTACAGTATTAGTTACTTAAAAGTTTGTTACATTTTAAACCAAGAACAACTTGATTTGTATTCGTCGGGAATAGGATTATAGGTATACTAAAAAATACAATAAATGTTTTACCATGATGCATCGACATGAATATCAAAATCTAAACGGAGCACTCAGCTTTCAATATCAAGACTGAGATGTTCTCATCATATCACAAGAGCAAAGAGAGGCAGTCCCTTAAAACGGCTCGATTGGCAAAGCGAAGCGTCGAGCGAGCCGAAGATATCAACAAAGAGAAATTTCTAACCTCTCTCGATTAAGTCGTATATAAAGGGGTGCTTCACTGATAAGTGCAGTCATTCCAGTTTTATTGTAACACACGTAATGTTAGGTGGAATGAAGATCGCCGACTCTACTAGTTTTTTATAAAGAAATATTACTAAAATATGTGATTTACGTAAATATTTTAACTATTATTATTATTATTATTATTATGTATTTCTATTTAAATTTAAGAAAAAACTATTTATTAAATATTAAGTTTCAATTACATAACTTTATACTGTTTAAACACAATATTGTTTGCTTTACCATCATTAAGTATATTTTTTAATGAGCTGAAGATTCTGATGCTGATTTTTATTTAAATTAAGCATTGTCCTCAATGCAGTTGCCGATTTTAATGATTTTATTGACCAACACAAAAATGTCAGACGACAGTCAATTAATGCCATTGGAAGCTTAATTGTGATGTTGTCAACCAAGGCGAAAACAAACAACAAGGTTTATTAAGGGAAATATATATAATTATGCTGATTGAAGAGACTTTTGAAATTTATCAGATTTAAATGTATGAAAATGTGAAGAAACCAAAAAAAATAATATAATGAAAGAATATCTGAACAAAATCTGTTTTAATAATAAATAAAAAATATAAGCTGGCATAGTTCAAATAAATAAAAATAAATAAAAAATATAAACTTGAAGTTAGCGCATTATATTTTGTATTTTAAACTAAAACATATTTTATTCCAATATTAAAGCAATTATTAAAAATATATCATAAAAAACAATACAAATTATAAAATAAATCAAATTCGGTTTCAAAAACTATATATATAACAAAATCAATATATTAAAAAAATATATATGTTATTTATATGCAAATAAAAACTGCATTATTAACAAAAATTAAAAAATTAAAAATTGTTAAAAAAAACTCCATTTAAAATTTAAAACACAAATTTATTAAAAATCAATAAACAAATATAAATAAGAATGAATAGAATATAGAAAATACTAATTATTTTGACCTTTAATTGATAAAAATAAGTTTATATATATTACTTATAATAGTTATTTATTAAAATTTTAAGAAGATTAAAATATTTTAAAATTTTCTTTTTATAATATATATTTTTTATAAGTAATATATATAAACTTCCTTTTATCAATTATAATTATAAGCGTAAAGGTAAAAATAATCTCTCTCTTTAATAATTCTAACTTCCTTAGTTATAGAGGGTTTTTTTTAATGATTTTTGTTATCAATAAGTTATAATATAAATAAATATTTAAAAGCAAAATAAACTTTTTATAATAATGATATATAAAGGTTTTATTAAGTTTTTGTTATTTATTTACAAAAATCGATTGTTTTTGTTAAATTAAGTCGTTCTATTAAGTACCTACTAATAAGCTCTGTTTAGGCGAACTAGCTATTAATTAAGTCGTCGATTTCACTTTTTGGACGAAGATCGTCAAGGGAAGAAATATTTAGTTCTTGTATAAATTCACCCAGCTGTATTAAAATAATAAAATAGCCAAATATGAAATTTTGATAGTATGAAATATTTTCAGAGTTTATAACAAAACATTTTAATTGATTGTGATATGCTTTGATAAAGATATATATTCTCACAAACTTACTCTTCACATGGTCAGCTCTATGGCTTCATTGTTAATTGCCTCATTTTGGGACTGTTTCAAAGGGAACTAGACCATAATTTAATGCCAACTAAGAGAAATAGGCAGCTGGCTGTGAATCCATAACAGTTTCAGTCCTGGCTGTAGCTGCCACTTAGGCAACCAAAAGCTGCATTTGCCTATGGCAGCAGCTGGTGTAAGTTACGACTCAAGGCCCAAACACACACACGCAGAGATATATATATTTCTATGTGTGAGTGCGTGAGTTTGTGTGTGTGGCACACATGTAGCTGTTGTCTCATTGTGCATGCACTCAACGCATTAAGTGGCGACATGTGTTACAAGAGCGACAGACGAGGAGCGCAGGAGACAACAAGAAAAATGGAGATTGTTGCTGCCAGCCAATAGGCAATGGGCGGTGGCTGGGTAGGGAAGGGGCGTGGCAGACAGTTTGCGGGCGTGTTACTAGAGTGTTAATAGCAGCAGCCAGCCAAAACGAGTGAGCTGCATTCTAATGCAGAGCAGCAAAAGAAGAAGAACCAGAGACAACTTGACACTTGAAACTCTTGTTGCACATTTATCATTTATCATTTATCGCTTATCAAAATCAACATTTTCCAAATTTTCATTGTCGATTTTACCAGCTTCAAGATTTGCTGCTAATTAGTTAAGGTCGTCACAGCAACTGGCAGCAGCTGTATTATCGTCAGCCAGCAGGTGGTGTAAGAAGCTTAATGAAATTTCCTGCAGAATAGCCTTTAGTCTATACAAAGCACACACACATACGCATAAAGTGTGTCTGTGTGAGCCGTTTAATATCATGCTGTGAGCAGTGTTGCCAGCTTAGCCTATTTCAGGCGAGATCTAGCATTTTTCAAATGGGAATAGCCTATCAGATTTGTAAATCCATAAATCTGGCATATTTGCTATTCCTTTTTCTAGCATATTTCTAGCATATTTTCAAGTTCACATAGTAGTTTATAATATAATAGGGATAAATAAATAAAGAAATATAGTCATGAGAATATTTCTTGAATTTTTATTTTATTTTATTTTTTATTCTATAACATTTTTTTTAATTTTTGAATATTTTACTGTAGTAAAAGTAATTTTTTATCTAATTGTAAGACAGGAATTGCAAAATAAAATAAAATCAAGAAAGAAAAAAAAAAAAAAACAAAAAAAGAAACAAACTATATGAACGTTGCAGTCGAACGTTACCGACTGCAGAATACTCATTCACGGCCCATTTTCCGATTTGCCACGCACACTATTGATATATATATAAATTATTTTGACGCAAAGCAGTAGACAATGTAAACAGTAATTGAATTTAGTTGTTTAAAATTCTAGGTTTGTAGCTTTGAATCTTTAGAAAATACAGTTTTACCTGATTTGCCATGCCCTCAATAGGCCTAGATATATCAATTTGAGTTTTCAACGCGTGCATAGAATCTAAATTTCAACACTTCAGCCCTTAAACTACCGGAAAATACGTTTTCCGATTTTCCTCGCCCCTAGTGGGCGCGAATATTTTTTACACTTTATAATTCGAGACTACACACGAGTATACATTCTAACTTTCAAGTCTCTTCAATAGCGGCACGACGGACATTACACAAAACCAATATACTAACTCACTTTCGTGAATGAGTATACAAAATGAAAGGTCACTGAAGAGAAGACACAAATATGTTAACATATTGTGAACAAATTATTATTATTATATTTGTAATTTATTTAAAAATATATTAGTTATATTTCGTATGATTTCTTCTGTTTATAATACAGCATCTTTTCTTCCAGCATTTGTTTTTAACTTTTAGCCAATTTATTAACCACAATCTAAGTTACTTCGGAGCTCAGCTGACAACACTGGCTGTGTGCATATCTGCCACGCACACACACACATATACAGACGAATTCGATTGAAAAGTATTGGCAATCAAAAATTATAAGTTTAGCTGGAATACTGTGAAATTGATTGGGAGTGTGAACGGAGGCTCTGTCAAGTGCACTCTGCATGATATTTGCCACATTCACCTTAACCTTTATGTCTAACACAAAGCGCAAGGCAAAACATTTACAATTCTATTGACAAGGCAAATCAAAGCTGTTTACCCACATCTATCACTGCCTGAGCTAGCCCAGAGAAAACAATTTAATTTTGTGTGTCAAGCGTGGCACATGAGAGACGACTAGATAAAGGCTTTAAATTGAATTCGAATTTTCTTTGTTCTCTTAACTGAATGAGTAGATGACAGAGAGCTCCTTTATGTGGTACTCACTAATCTCTTTTAATATAACTACATCAGCAGTGCATTGGACGACAGTAAATATGACTTGAACTCAGTTTAAAGTATAACTGACTATTCTTTCGATTTTGATATGTGTGTAGGGTTGGCGTTGCAGATAAAAAAGACCGGCTTGGAATTTCCTTGTCTTTTATTCGAGGGTGTAAAATGTATAATGAAGTAGTGTACATATAGCAAGTGTCTCAAAAGTATATAGTGTAATATATATATAAAGTGTGTCGAAGTATTTTGAACCAGTAGGAGAACTGGTGTTGGAGTTATGCTATTAACAGAATGCTGTTAATAGCATAGCATGGCGATGTGCGGGAGGAGCAATTCTTGTTAATGGAATCTGGCATTAACATACTCCCCCCCCTTGCAAGGATTGCAAATTATGGCGTCGCGCTCGAAGCTGGAGACCTCGTGGTGTTGGGAGCGCGACGTTCGCCGTAGGAGGAATGCTGACGACCTTATGTCGGATCAAGGACGTCAGCGGAGTGGTGACCGCCTCTTTAGGAGTCGAGGCGGAGTGACGTGGTGATCCCTGGAGATGCAGGAGCGTGTGGTGATCATGACCACACGTTTTGCACCGTCCCTTGCTGCGGCAGGATTGCCCGGAGTGCTCGTGAGCCAAGCAGTTCGCGCAGTACTTATGTGTAAGTACCGCGCGCATCCGTTCTTCCTCTGGAAGGCCCAGAAAGCGCCGGCATTTTCGGAGGCCGTGGGCTCCTCTGCACACGCGGCACTGGAAGGAATTGATACCGGGTGGCTTGCTGCTTGGTATTTTCACCTGGAAGATCGAATGATTAGGAGGGTGAATAGCTTGCTCGCCGAGGAGGACACCTCGCGTGTTGGCAGCCAGATACGTTTGGACGTTGGACATAACTTGAGTCGGAGTCGGAGTCGCAGCAGCGCTCTGATGACTATAGTCCCTATGGAGTAGGGTGTTATGTCGACCATTGCACTTACAACAGTTGTGCGTACTGGTACACTTTCGTAACTGGTGACCCTTAGCGAAGCAGTTTAGGCAAAGCTTCTTTGATTTGATATATGCCTCTCGTTCATGGATAGATAGTTGAAGAAACCGAGGGCAACATCGGATTGGATGGTTCTCTTTTAAACACAGATCGCACCTTGTGATCTTCGTGTCCACTTGCGTTGTGAAGGAGTTGACTTGTTTGAAGGAAGCGGGGTTCGCGGATCTCGGAATTGAGATTGGAACTATTGGAACAGAACGATCACCTTCCATAGCCTCGAGAGCAAGAGCACGCTCGCTAAGGAAGTGACTTACGTCCTGCCAGACTGGGATTTCTGTTTTCTTTGTCAGTGAGTGCTCCCAGAGAGATCGAGTGTGTTCCGGCAATTTGGATGTGCACACGAACACAAGGATACAGTCCCAATTCTCCGTAGAGATTTGAGCATGCTCGATTGCAGTGATACACCTTTGAATGGTGCCATGCAACTCTCTGAGAGCCGAGCCTGACTCCTTGGTGACTTTTGAGAGGCTGAGCAGGATTTTAAGCTGGCTGTTGACTAACAGCCGCTTATTCTCGAACCGATCACACAAGGAGACCCAAGCCGCTGCAAAGCCGTCGTTTGTGAGAGGATACTCTGCGACTAGTGCGTTTGCATCGCCTGCTGTTTTGGAATTGAGGTGGAATAGCTTTTCCACCGGAGTCAAGCGCGGATTTTGGATGTAAATGGCAGTAAAAAGGTCTCGGAATGTTGGCCAGCGCAAGTAGTCGCCGTGGAACACTTCTGTGTCAACAGGTGGAAGGCGACAGCCTCCAGAGGAGGCGAAAGGTACGGACACGGGGGCGGTCGGCGCACGCGTTGCTGAAATGGCGTTGATCTGCTTGCTTAACTGTGCTGTACACCGTTCATAAACAGTGTAGCATTGGTCGAATTTCGTCTCCAATGCTTCAACTTCTCCACTACCCGCCCCTTGGCTAAACGCTTTGGAACACGCTTCATATTGCTGTTCCGATTTCTCCCACAGCACCTTGACCCGATCCCGTCGGATTTCTAGGGCTTGGAGTTGAGCTGCCGGAGTGGAGCCAATATCCTCAGCGTAGTCAATGCGGGACTCAAACTTGATGAGCCTATCCGCAGCCGAGATGAAATCGGAAAGCACCATTCTTGGTATCGGACTGGTGGGCTTTGCTGTGGATCGAGTTGTGATCGGACTACGTTTGAACGTGGGGATCTGCGGTTTCCCGGACGGAATTGGAGATGCAGAAGCACTGCGCTTGATCAAACGCGAAGCGGGCACACTTAGTTGCGCTCGGCTAGAACGATCGGACATGTGGGTAGTTTATTGAACTCCAAAACAAAACAGACCAACAAAAGAAGAAAAAAAAGTATTAAATCAACTTAATCAGGATAAATTAAGTTGTAATAAAAGAATTGTTTACTTGGAATAAGTAAACAAACGAAAGGAACAAGAAAATGAATTAGCTCGATTAGAATAAATCGAAATATTGTTGGGTGCTAGTTTATTTAAAAAAAAAATAAATAAACAAACAAAGCAAGAAAAATATTTAATTAACTTAACTAGGACAAATTAAGTCGAATAAATAAATAAAGAATTGTTTACTTGAAGTAAGTAAACGAAGAAAAATGAATAATTTTATTTATAAAGGGTCACTGAATATTCGTGCAATGAACGATGAACATAGACTATCGGCACGGAATTGTGGCGGCTGTCGACGAATGTAGCTATCGATAGTTCTGTGGATTTTTGCTGAAGTGCGATCACCGTCGCTTGGTCACGGATTAATGAATTAAATAATTATATTTATTTTAGTTTAAGTGTTGTGAATATATATGTGGAATAGTTGAATATAAGTTTATGTGTTAACTTCGCTGCTGCGCTCGCTGTGCATTGGTATGGATATATTTATACATACATATGTGTGCATACATGCAGATGATCAGCTGGTTAGCACATAAACAATCAAAACAAGTAGAGAAAAAGTGGAAAATAAAAATAATTAAAAAAAACAACAAATAAGAGTTTTTATTTTTATTTATAATTTTGATTAAATTATATTGTATATATGGTATGGAGTATGTATGCACAATTATGTACATATGTATGTGTATTCATATAGGAAAGTAGTGTATGTATGTAAATGCAGTAGAATAACTAAATTTACATGATCGGACTACTGAGAGTGTGGAGGTGACTTTACTACAAACACAAAGGATATTGTGTATTGTATTTTGAGTAGAACGAAAAGGTCGGAATAACATACATATATTTATGTGGAATTATATGTATGTATGTATGTCGGTACAGCGGACTTGGAGGTTAAATACATACATATATGGATGTATGTAAGTATATTTATAGATCTGCTTGTGCAGGGAAAGTAATTGCACAGCTTATTACGTATCTAAATATATAAGGATATATATATGTAGATACGTGTGAGACAACTTGCACAATTAGTACACATTCCTATGTATTGCGGAAATGGCGGACAGTAAGTGCCGGTATATGTACCAATGTGTGCGAGTTGCAGCGGAGAAAGAAAAACCAAAGTAACTTATCTGAACGCCTGTGAATCGCTGGTGAGTGCGGTGGGTGTTGGATGCAGAGTAGCTCCGGCTCGAAGGACCAAAATGTGTAGGGTTGGCGTTGCAGATAAAAAAGACCGGCTTGGAATTTCCTTGTCTTTTATTCGAGGGTGTAAAATGTATAATGAAGTAGTGTACATATAGCAAGTGTCTCAAAAGTATATAGTGTAATATATATATAAAGTGTGTCGAAGTATTTTGAACCAGTAGGAGAACTGGTGTTGGAGTTATGCTATTAACAGAATGCTGTTAATAGCATAGCATGGCGATGTGCGGGAGGAGCAATTCTTGTTAATGGAATCTGGCATTAACAATATGGAAAATTATGGAAATAATGATATTGAAAATTATGGAATTAAAAAAAATTTAATAAATATAATTAATTAAAACATATTAAAGTTAATAAGTGAATGAATGGATTAGAGTTTATATAATTGATTTACATATATATTTTGTATATCTATATATGTATGTTTATTTATATGAAACATGGTTAACATTTTTCTATGACTACATTCTATGACCATTAAATGTAACAAATTTCTGATTTGTATTCTACAATATCAATGAACTCAGTTGTAAAGCTAGGGAATATAAATTTTGTTTAGATTAGATTCTTTAGAATTGAACATAGTGCACAAAAAGCACATAATTTGAATGTTGGTGTCTTGATCTACAAGTGGATTGCGAGAGAGAATCGAATAAATAACGAGCATCATCAGCATACGCTGAACAAAAAACTTGAGATATTACACTTCGTGGGAGATACGAGCTTAGTTCGATGCGGACATAGTTAATTTCAAAACCAAATGGGCTATAAAATTTATAATATAGTAAAAATTTGAAATTTAAAGGATATGGAAATCAAACCGCTTCCAAAAAAAATATAATGTCAATCGATATAGTTTTTTAAGGAAAAATAAAAAATTGTACATTGAATTGATGCACAATTTAATTGATTGAGTTACAGATAGATGTTACCTATATGCCTCTATCAAATCGTTTTCATTCTTCAATTATCTATAAACCATTCCAAACTCAAGAACTTTCAATTTTCTTTCTCTACCCAACATTGTCAATTTACATATATAAATAAACGCAAACACTAAAACCTAAATGCGCAATATACTCCCAGCTGCTTTAACAATTCCCAACGGACCAAGAACAAAATGGATAACAAAAACGAAAACCTGATGAATAATAATACTCTGCCATTACTTAGCTAAAGTATAATCGAGAGTTTTTTATCAAGAAATTTGCGAGCTGCTGAGCTGCTCAAACTGCAGTTACCCGAAATGCCAAAGAAAACCTTTTCGATATAATTTATTTATTAAACACTTGGCCAACAACAAGAGCACGAAAAAAGAGAAACAATTTGGCCAGGTTAGCGAGCGCACGTAGCAAATGCATAAAAATTCCGTAAAAGTCACCCAAGAAATGAGAGAGAAAATTCAACTGGAATGCCAAAATACTTGCCATGCATTTATGCAAAGCGACAAGCAACAGGAACAACAACAACTTGAGCAACATTGGTGTGTTATGCGTGTCGCACTAATTTGCGTTGCGAGTCCTAAGCGGCACGCACAGCTTATAAAAATTTCAATGGGAAAGAGCATCAGCGGCAGCAGTCGAAAACAGTTGCATGTCCAAACTAGTTGCGACAGCAATTTGTCCGCTTTGCATAATTCAGGACACGGCTGCAAATGGGAAACTGGGAGAATCGGCAGAGAGAGCCGAGCTACGTGTCAATGGCAATGGCCAAGGCGAGTGTGTTATGGCAGTTAGCATTTATCCTTGGACCACCAGATGCGGTCGAAGCCTCGAACACTAATTGCATTAGCACCGCAATTATAGCTCAACAACTCTAGCTGTCCCTCTCCCTCTTTCTCTGTCTCTCTGTCGCTCTCAGCCTTCGATTCAAATTCAATTTTGAAGAAATTCACATTTCACTTGCTGTGTTGCGGCTTTTGTGGGGGAAGTCAAGCACATATATTATATATATATATATATATATATATATATATATATACAGGGTTGTCCATATTCTACGGACCCATCTGAGGTTGCCCATATTCAACGGACCCATGTTTTTTATTTGTAATAAAAAAAGAACACAATTTTTTATGTTTTATATTAAGATATCACATTCAAATCTACTTGAACCAAATAAAATAAATATAATCGGCAACAATAAAAAAGCACAAATATGCTTTTACTTGGCATGACCTGCAGAGTCTCTTGTAAAGTCTTAAAAATATTTTACAAAAAGATATTTTTTGTAAAATCATTTAATTATATTCTATCACATACCTTATGTTTTTGCGTAACTTACAAAAGCAATTAGGTTACGTATAAAAAATATCTGTTGTTTTCTCCTTTTATTCTTTTGCTTTTGAGTGAAAAGCAAAAACAGCGCACAAACAATGTGTGGGCGAAAATATTTTAAGAAAATATTTGATTTAGCTGTCTGGCAAATAAAATTCTTTTCTTATTTTAGAACTGTTGAAATAAGATGAAACCAGCTGCGGTCTCCGAGGCTCAAGCTTCAAGGAGTCCTAAGTATGAATTTTGTATTTGTTAAGCAAATGTTTTAAAGCCCATTATATACAAAAAAAAAAAAAATAAAATAAAATTCCTACAGCTTAATCGTATTTCTTTCAAATAAATGTACATAAAATTATACAGACATATATGAGTAAAATAAGTCTTACATCTTACGCCTTATCGAAAAACTTCTATATAGTAAATATAAATATATATATATATATTTCTTAACAAATCTTACATAGTTTACAAATACTTTTATACCATTTATCAATATACAAATATCTTTACTTACTTTAGAGCAGGAAAATTAGCTTGTTCCGCATTTGCAACAAGTCATTTAGTTTTTGGCAAATCTCTTTTAAGAGTCGACTTCAAATATGTGTTTGTATGTGTTATTTTGTTAAGCAAATAAAGTGATTCTGTGCAAAATTTCATTAACTTTACTTTCGGCAGTCGAGCTGAGCTGTTGTTATTCATTCATTCACAGTCTCGAATGGAGCAGACACTGAATGAAAGAGAGTTGCATCTATCTACTGGCAACAAAATTAATGTTCTAAAACAGACAAACCATTTAACCCAACAAAACGCTGAGGCTGCTACAACACAAACAAACCACAAGCTGCACTCATCACTTGCAGCTAACAACGTCGCCAATTTCTAGTTGAAGCTCCTCACTCACTCTCTGTCTCTCTCTTAGTCTGTGTCTCCCTCTCTTTCACTCGTTGGCTTTACCGCAGTTAATTTGTTGTACAAACCCGCACACAAATAAAGCAGTCAGCACACAAAACAGCTGCAGCAATCGTTTGCTTTGAGCCAACAGGCAACTCTTTATAGCAGCAGCCACTGGCTGACTGTTTTTCAAATTTACAGCACGTCAACAGGCAGCAGCCAGCAGAGAGCTGGCATCAGCCACAGCAACAGCTAAAGCTACAACTGCAGCTCCCATTGCCGCCCCCACGCACAGGACTTAGCGTCCTTTGGCCAGTTGGAGCTGCAACCACATAACATTAACCATATATGTCAGCAGTAGATATGAGTTGGCTTTTCGCTCGCTTTTAAATCGCTCACATATTACGCATACGCCATGTTGTTGGGCCAACAATTTCTAAAACTACTATTGACTCTACGTAGTAATGGTGACCACTAATACAATAGCAAAATAATTTTGTCATGGCCAAAAGTTGAATACACAATTTGCGTTTAGCTTTGCGTTGGCTTTCGAATTTGTGCTTTTGAATTTGATTTAAATGAAAGTTTGTAAAATGAAATTTGCTCCTTTGGCAAAATCTTTAAATTCTTAATTATAAATTGAGAGTTATGAATTTTAAAAAATTGAAGTACAAAAAACCCACAAGAAGAGTGGGGGAAATAGACATAAGA
Organism: Drosophila hamatofila; assembly: GCA_035045345.1. Taxonomy (NCBI): domain Eukaryota; kingdom Metazoa; phylum Arthropoda; class Insecta; order Diptera; family Drosophilidae; genus Drosophila; species Drosophila hamatofila. The sequence continues at coordinate 8,373,629 of JAWNPA010000011.1, read as the reverse complement.
TATTTTTTACGGCAAATTCAGAAACAACATAAACTTTTTTTTGCAATTTTTGTGTTACAATTTTTTAATATATTAAGTTTAATTATATTGATAAAAATAAAAAATAATTATTATAAATCAATTTTTATATAAAAATCAAATCATAACTTTTATTTACAACTATTTTTTATCAAACGAATAATACTTATTTGCGGACTATGCTATTAAAAAAAATATAAAAATTCATGTAAATATTATTTTTAAGTTTTTATTTAATTGTAAAGCTCAATTTCATTTTTTAGTGATAATGTAAGGATACAATTTTAGTTGAATATAAAATTTAATAGAATAATATTTAGATATGGTTTTATGGCTCTTTTTTTCATATAAGCCTGTATGTATAATAATTACAATAACATAAATATACATATGTAAACACACTATTATCAATATAATAATAAATAAGAATGTGGCCCAAAACAGATATATTCTTTATAATACTATTAATTAAGAATGTAAATTGTTTATATTAAGTAAAAAGTATGTTTTAAGCAATTTTCTAATATTGTAATATAAATAAATTGCAAAAAATGATTTTTGATGAATTTTATTATGAAACTACACACCTGCCACCATATATAGAATAACATATCAACAAGCCACTCTGATTTCACTGACAGTCCTTAAAACATCAGATAACATTTGGAAATACAAGATTTAATGATGAGCTTTTACTCCAACGATAAAATATTGAATGTTGACATCAATTCTTCATCACTATTAATCAATAATAGTGGCTTGCGCGGATATACTTATTATATCCATCTCAAACCAATTTCCTTCTAGATATATCCCAATTAAACTCACACTCAACCATTTCAGCTTTGAGACGAATTTACTGAGCTTTCAAATTATGATGAGCAGAGAAACTTCAAGACAAAATTTGGTGTTTAAACAAATGAGCTGAAGTTTCAGAAACAGTTACTCAAAGTTCACCAGGTGCTAGACTATTTTTAATTAAAAACCAGATTATGTTGAACGTTTTAAAAGTTGGGTGTTACAGATAACTTATACATCCGCTTGAGCATAATTGTCCAAAAGATAAATAAATAAAATAAAATTCTTATATAAAAATAAAATTTTTATGCATACTTTGGATATTTAGTCAATCCAGAATATAGATAAGAATTTTATTTGATTATTATAAATATATAAAGAAATATGTTTTAGTTATTACAATTATAATTTAATATATATTTAAAACCTTATGAATGATAATTTTAAACTGATGTGTTACAAGCTTCTTTTATTAAATATTAGATATTTGCAGATAAATTTTTTTTTTAATTTTTTGTTTTTATTATTATTATTCTTATTTGTATTATTTATATTTTTATTCTTTCTTATTGTATTATTTATATTTATTTATAATATTAAAATCTATATTCTTTTATTTTGTTAGATACAAATTTGTATATATAAAGAAGTCAAATAATTGTTATTCATTCATTCTATTTGTTTGCTATTAGTTAAATGCATATGCTGTGTTCGTTGATATATGTATATATTTATAATAATATATGTATGTACATTTATGTATATATGTATATAGCCCTTATTGCTTGTTCACTTACACTCAATTGAGAACACACTCATTCAAGCACTTTTATTTCTATCAAATTGGTAAGTGTGTTCGAGCACTGCTCAAATGCCAAATTCAGAATGCAAAGTGCAAAATGCAAAATGCTTAACTCTGTTGCATGCTTCGTCTCCTAGACAGCAGGAGTTGGAGCAGCAACAGCAACAGCAACATCAGCAACATCGACCAATAGCAGCTCACGTACTTCAAAAAATGTCCCATTAAACTATGGCCATAAAATCAGAGCGAAATTGCAATGAATAGAAAAAAATCTGCAGTTGTAAAAGTTTTCCAGCCGCATGGCAAACACGTATCGCAGGGCTGTTGGAATTGTTGTACCGTTAGCATTTTGCTGGCCATCTTTTATGGTCAAGTTGAAGGCAGACACAGACATACACACATACACATAAATATATATATATATATATTTCATGTGTGCCTTTTATTGTGTGCAGGAACTTTTGAAATTTTCCTTGTCAAGTTAAATGCTTCAAGTGTTTATTTCAGTGTTGGAAAACACTTAGACAGTGCATAAATCTGCCCAGATTGTCTAGCTTGAATATGTAAAATCGACTTTATATATAGATATTACTGCCAAATGCATCGCAGTTGCTTTCGCGCAATCATTTGCGGCTATTTGCGTGCTCATTGTTAATTTGATTGCCAACTTGCGATAGCGACAAACACCTCGACTGCTGCTGGCTGTTTGAGTTTGGGTGGGTGTGTAAGTCTAGTGGGCGTTACCTGGACGCATAATTGAACAATAAATTAAATAAAGGTACTCGAGGCTGACCAGCTAAATATAGAGTCCAAATTGCATTTGGCTCATGGCCATTTTTAGTTGCCATTTCGATTCGCGCACCAATTGAACAGTTCGCACTGATTTCTCTAGGGTTTCACATCAATAATGCACGCCTCACTGCACTTACAGCTCTGGAGTGGGCAAATATGTAGTTCCCAAAAAACTAAAATAGATATGCTAAAAATGTTGCAGAATAAATAGATTATTTGACTGTTCCATGCAAATTTCATGCGAATATTTTTGTCATACATTGAAAAGACTCAGAAAGGCTAGGGAAAAACAGAGCAGTAAATATTAATTTAATTTAAAATATAAAAATATATATTTATATATATTTCGTTATATATTAAAGTGCTTTTATTTGTAGAAATATAAAATAGCTTTTTCATAAAATTGTCAGTTGAATAAAATATATATTTAAAACTCTGAGGACTAAAACGACAGCCCAATTGATTGGCTGCTTTAAGACATGAGGCTAAGCTTTGGCTTTAAAAAAAGAGCGCTGGTTTTGTACATACTCCACTTTATCACTATTTTATATTAAATAAATAAAAATCCAAACATTTTGTAATAATAAAAACAGTTGAATATAAGGCTGAATAAACATCGCTGGCTTATTGGAAAAGATCCATGCGTTACTAGCTTGCAAGACCATAATCAAACTAATATGGATCAATGAAACTCCACTCTGAGGTACTGCCAGCTATACCAACTAATATCATACAGAAATTAAAAAAAATTCAGATGCCGGAATGCGACTGAAAAGAAAATTAGCATCCCTCCTTGCATTAGACATAAAATTTTCAACGCACTTTTTATTAATAAATAAATTTCTGTAAAGAAAGCTAAACAGTATGAATTGATGAAGGTATTGAAAGTTACCAGGGAAGAACAACCAGAAAATTTAATTGACTTAAAAAACTATTGTTCCCCAATGAGTTGATCCGCCTTACTTCTGAAGCAGCATTGGTACATTTGTTGGAAAACAGTTTAACCAAACAACAGTACCTTAACATTTATAGACTAAATAAACCTAGAGGAAGCGATATATCTCCACATTATTCAGTGAGTATGATAATAATAGAGTATTTGAAATTGTTGTACCAAACGAGGAAGAATAAAAATGTAATTTAATTTGATATGTAAACAAAAGTGTGGTTTTTTTCATGGGGCAGTAGCGGGGAGGTAAAGGCGTGGCTCAAAACCAAAAATCTATATTAATTTAAAAAATAAGTGTACAAAATATTAAAACTCTAGCTCGAAAATTAGAATTTATGCCAATCCAAATCTAATCATTAAATATTTAAATATTTCTATATAGTTTTCTCAACCTATATTCACTCACTTCTACACCAATTCCATGAAGCCTTCCCTTTACCGCCTAAAATAAATTGACAATAATTTTTATTTAGTATAATTTGAATATCTGCTTGATTTAGTCAATTAATATATGCTCATAAATGTTTTTTAAGTATTGCATTAATGTGTAAAATTCACAGCTGTGCATTAATTATTTGAGCTATTTTCATTAAATATTTATTTGCCAAATAAAAATGGCCGTGGGGAAATTTTAAATTGAACTTAAATTAGGGTGGCTCAAAATGAATTTATTTGCATAAGCGGTTTCATTTAGTGAATATTTTTAATATTGCAATATATTGGTAAAACAAGCCGCAGGCGAGTTTTTAAAATAAATAGAGATTAATAATATATTTAAAATAGTGCCAAAATTACACTTTGAGTTCTAAGCGCTATATTACATGGCTGTAAAAATGAAAAGCATTCGATTATGTTTATTAAAACCAATACAAATTTTAATTTATGGTAAATTATCTTTAATGAATGTGTATGTAATAGATATATATGTAATAGGGAGAAATAACAGTGGCTGGATCAGAATTTACAGCGCACTAGTCGATGACCTGACTTTCAAGCCTATAAATCTATCTGTATAAAGTAAGATAAACAAAGTTTATTTTTGAGCTCTCTAGCTGGTACTCATATGCAATATATTCTATTGATCTCAGCGTCGAGCAAAACAATCATATAATAAAACTATTTGTTATCAATATGAGTAAGCTCAAAACTAACAAAAACACTTGAGTGTACTCTTAGTCCCAGACATATAAAAATAAGAAATCAACAAAATTTCACTATAAACTGTACTCACACACCAATATATTTACCAGAAGTGTGTTTAGTTAAATTTTATACGTTTTTCAGATTTAAACTAATAGATAAAACTTTGTGAGAGCTTTGAATTTGCCAAGTTATTGCTATAATTCTTTCCACTCTCTCCCTATTCCTCACAGGCTCTTGTGTTGTTCCGGCTCATCAGCTAGATCATACTAAGGCGGAGCTCATCCTTCAAGCATAAACAGAAACAAACTGCATATCGTATAATTAATACAGATGCTCATAAGTCGTAGACGCAATTTAGAATTCTCAAAACGAATAATAAGGTGATATTTAGTTTCTTAAATATTTTGGATCTACTTAAAGTTTTATGAAAAATCTGTCTTATAAAACTGCAAAAATTTTATTTGTTCTATAGTTGAAGCTTCTTGCAAAAAAGCCAGTAAAAGTAAGACCAATGTATGTATGCATATAACAAGGTATATAATTATTTTACATATGGTTCAAGACACATTTGGGAATTTTATTTTAAATTTTATTTAATTCAGAAAAACAAATCAAAAATATTTTATTTTTGAGCTCTCTAGTTGACAGTAATTTCTAATAAATTCTTTTTCAAGTTAAACAATCATATAATAAAGCCACTTTTAATTGATATGAATAGGCTTGATATTTTGGCTTTGTAAAACGAATAAATAATAATTGCCAAACTATCAAAGCCTGTTGCAAGGCTTTAGTAGCGCCCGTCAGCAACGTTAATTAAACAAAATCTATTATAGCCAAAATAGTATTTTATCTAAATTCCATTATATCTCTCAACGGCAGTCAACACAAGCCAATAAATATTATAATTATAGCGATACAGAAATAAATAAAATGAAAACAAATTTGATTTGTTGGCCAATAAAATGTTATAAAATTCTATGAAGTAAATGCCAAATTTCTGGCCAAAAGTATAAATAATTTTACAAAGCTTAATCGCATTAAATTTAATTATGAGCTAATCAAATATTTATGCATTTTATTTAAAACGTTTGCATAAACAAAAACGTTTGATGTTTGGTTTGAAGCGAATTCACGGTCTGGCGCACCTGTAGCACCAGGTGGAGCTCAAGTATGCGAGACAAAAGCTCTGGCTCTGAGTTAACACTCAATAGATGTAAAAAATATTTTTTTAAATATATTAAATGAATTCTGAACGGACAAAATCGAAAACTGTTGCGGTGTAATAAAAATGAGCCGGCCATCAGTGAATACAGTGAAATCGTTGAAATCAAGTACGTACGTGGAATCTTAGCGATATAATTTGAACTCAAAATGCCAATTGTGACAATACCGGCCACAGCTCTTGACAAATTGGACAGTCATTCGGCCTATGTACAAATTGCAGTTGGCGGCGGCAGTGGCTTTCTCGTTGGCTTTGTTTTCTTCAAGGTCAGCAAGGTGTTGGCCATATGCATTGGCAGTGCCATTCTGACCCTCGAGGTGGCCGTCGAAACGGGCCTAATCAAGATCGATTGGAGCAAGATGATGGAGCAACAGAATGAACGAAGTCCGCCAATTGTCCGGCAAATGGCCATCTCGCCCTTTACGCCCGCAGACCATGCCATCGATGTGGACAAGGCCAAGCAGATTATCATGTCCAGTGCTCGACTCTCAATTGCCGTTTTGGGTGGCTTCTTGCTAGGCTTTGGATTTTCTTAAATTGAAAGAAATAGTTTGTTTAAACAAGCCAGAACATTGCCACGATATTTCAAATACCTACGCACATCATAAATATAAGTGACTATATTTTTCACTATTTTAACTCGCTCTCTTTTTTCTCTCACTCTCACTCTCTCTCTCTCCCACTCTTTCTCTATGTTTTACTTTACACATATTAAAAGTTGTTGGTGCACATAAAACTGGAAAACTTGAAAGTTTTAACAACATTTTCATGCGCTTTTAAACATTTCAATTTACAAGCAACGTAGCCCACATAAATTTATGCATAAGCAAAGTTTTTTATATCCAAGGCTACGCGCCAAGTACAAATACTGCAAAACCAAAGACGAGGTGGAAAGGTGGTGGTGGAGCTAAGGTTACTTTGTGTGCGGCATATGTGTCAGCCAAGTGTCACATTTATCGTCATCAGCTTTAAGGCTTTATATGCATAGGTATATGTGAATAATGCCCAGGTAAATAAAAATAACATAGTTTAACCGGAATATTTATTTATACAAAACAGAAAAATGTGAAGTTAAAATGTTAAAAATGTAAGTTAATTTCTTGCTGTATTTATTAAGAATCGGCAAAAGATTTGAATGGACTTTTACTACATTAAAAAATTTAATCAGATTTTATATTTAATTTGAATAGAATATGTACATTCGTTTATACATTGTATACATACATATCAATATCAATATCCTACATATCAATCCTTTAATTAAAATAAATTAATCAGAAATAACAAGCCAAACTTTTAAAGTATCGTTTAAAATAATTTGAAGTATGATTTATTTTTTCCATTAAATATTGGCATTCAATATTATCATAGGGGCCAATAGATCCAGGGCCTCCATCACGGGAGGGCTCTCCCAAATATCTTATATAATATATAATAATAATTATTAATATTATTTCTCATTAAAATCAAGTACATAAGTATATGATTCTTATAATGTTTCATTCTTCCCCCACCACACCTGGTCCCATGACATTAATGTGCTTGATCCGGTCCTTATAACTTATATTTTAAATGTTAATTATGGAAATTTGTATGATCAGACTTACTTACTGTGTTGAAGTATATACGAATATATATTTGTATTATTCTTCATAAAAAACGTATTCATGCACCGCTTTTCTATCTGAAAAAAAAGTAAAATAGTTTAAAGATTTATTTGTTATTGTAGTATTATATACAAAATATGCAGCTTATCTAATGACACTATTATAAAAATGTTTCTTTATATATACGAATATATAAAATAATAAAAACCAGTTCATTCTTAGAATGTTTTACAGCATAGAGTATTTGACAAAAATAAGAATAAATTCAACGCAGCGAGACTTACAGCGCAGATGTAAATCTACGAGGACAATATTTAGACTTCGATACATGTACATATTAAAATATATTTTTAAAAAAATTACTTTCTTATACACATTTTTTTTTTTTTAATAAATAAAAATAGCAAAACGCTTTTCTTAATGGATATTCCAACAGGTTAAAATTTTGTAATACTCTTGAGAAGGAAGGGCTTTATAAATAAAGATTTAATTTTTTAGAAATTAAATTTGATAACTATGTATTACAAATATTTCTAAAAAGAGTTTAGTTAAAAGATAAAATGCATGCGCCTATTTTAAAATGCCTCGATCTTTTAAGTATTTTAAATAAATGTTTATTCTATTTTTTTATAAATTGAATTAATTTTAATTAACAATTTGTTTTAATGCCAGAGCAACACAGGCCTTCAGGTAGGTTTTTTATATATTTAATATGAATATACCTACTATATCGTACAATATATTATATACATTTGCAAATTGCTATGAATTTATTAATGCATGAATAAAATTTTTATATATTTTTCTCGTTCAACTCAATTCTATTATGTCATCTATCATTTTATTATTTATATATAATATTTTAATATTTGCTTTCAGTCTCCCCAAAATTCCAAAGAAAATCCTTAATTTACAATTTACAAATATTTTATTTTATTTATTTTTTTAATTTTTTGCACTTGCGCTTAAATAGTTTTATTTTGTTCACTTTGCCGTCGTCGTCGTCGTCGTCCCGTCCATCGGTCACCCCTGTGGCTTTGGCTGCGTGGCTGCTTGGCTGGCTCTTGTGTTTATATTTCCATTTTCCTTTTTTTTATTTCATTTTTTTTACTGGTACCTTTTCTTTCATGTTTACTACAAAAGCGACCACAGCAAATGAAGAGGCTGCGCAGACTGCGACTGAGTTGGAGAGGGCAGAGGCTAAACCTAAGGGCAGGGCAGGGCAGGGCTGAGGCCTGAGTGCTGAGGCCGCGTCCCGGCCAAAGGGCATTGTGCAGCGCTGCGATCCAGATGCAATTCTCTAGCGATTCTTATGGGTATTTTAGCCCGAACTGCAGGCAAGCATGAGAATTTAATGAGCAGCAGCAGCAGCAGCAACAGCATCGAGGCCTTGCAGTTGGCGCTTTAATCGAACCTCAGCTCTAAACATTTATTGAATTATTTTCAGCCAACAATTTAATAATTGTGAAATAATAGTGCAAAACTGTGCCGTGAATTGGAAAGCGTTTTGCAATTATTTCCATTTGCCATTTGCGGTTTTTTTGGCCAAATAAAAACAGACAAACGCATTTTAGGCATTGTTATTGCACTCGGGCAACGAAATTTAGAATTGGTTTTGTTTTGTTTGGTTTCGGCTTCTGCTCGCATTGTTCGACAAGCAATTATGTCGATGGTGCTCAGCTCAGCTCAGCTCTGTTTGATTATTGAAATTTGCTTTGGCATTGAACACACACAGTTGGCACACACACAACATTCTGTTTACATAAGATATTTGCGTTAAGTAGGGCTAAATTTTTGGTCAATTATTTAGCGATCAATGTATGTATGTGGTATGTCCCAACAACATCTAATTAACAAATACAAATTGAATAACTGAGACGTAGTCAGGACTTAATACCGAAATTCAAATCATCAAATTCAATTGTCCGATTAACCAAATAGAAAATCAGCACCAAGCTAATCACCAGCAGGCGCACCACAATTTCCACATAGCTCAATTAATTGAGGTCAAGCTAAAGCAAAAGTTTTCTGCTTACTAATTGGACTTATCTATTATTTGGATTCGGGTATTTTGCATAATTGAACTGTTCAAATTGATTTGACTATTGAAATTGCTGCTAGCCAGGCTAGATGCCTGACTGGCTAACTGCCTGACTTGGCTTGCTTGTTGGCTTGCCAAATTTGTTTTGATCGACCGCAAAAGAAAATAATTCAATTCCAGCAATTTCGATACTCATACGACGTGTTGCCCACATGCGAGCATAATAATGCATCTGTGTCTGGTTTCAACTTCAAATGTAAATATTCATTTGCATTCTGCTCCACTCAGACAATTGAAAATATATATATATATATATATATATATATATATATATATATATATATATATATATATATATATATATATATATATATATATATATATATTCATATATACATATATATCTATGTGTTTATTTATTTTTCGTGCGTCTCTTTGTCTGTGAACACAAAAATTTATATTATATTTATTTATTTATTTTTGCAATTGCCAATTTTTAAATCAGTTTGAATAAACTCATCTTATTTTTATACCGTAAACCTATTTTAAATGGGTGGACGGTATATATTGGTTTTATGAAAACGTATGTAACAGAGAGAAGAAGGAAAAGTATATATATTCTAGTAGTCATGTCTGCGTTTATTTATAATATATATTTCATTATACTTTACGCAGTATGAGTTTATATAGTGGGAGCCCTAAAAAATGTTTCAATATTCCTGGCAAATGAGTTGATGCAAGCTTTGATTTCTCCGCTCTCATTTGATGTTTTTTTTTTTTTTTTTTTTTTGTAGTTTTATAGTACTCAAAATTGTATATAACAAAAATTAAAATTCTATAAAATACATACTAATCTACGTTTAATATTTGAAGACTCTAGCTCCAAAGATGTGGGAGATAAAATTTTTATAACTGATTTTCGATAAGGTTTTTTATCGATAACAAAAAAAGGAGCAGTTTTCGATTTTTGGAAATATACTTGGTCTGCGCGTGCAATACACTGACCGACAGTTTCAAATTTCAAGTCTCTAGCTGTCATATCAGACGCCCTGTTCAAAAATATATATACTTTATGAGGTCTGCGTCGCCTCCTTCTGCCTGTTACATACTTTTAACAAAACCATTATACCCTGATTTCCCATTTTCAATGGGTTCAGGGTATAATAAAGTAAAGTTCAAGTAGACAATTTATATTTTCTACATATATATTATTTTTGTCTCATATCCTCAATTTTCTTGTCTGATTTCGTTGTTTTAATGAATACACTTAACTGGCATACTTTGGATACTTTTCTCCTTCTCCCAATTCACAAAAAACGTATTGCAAATATTAGAGACGTTTGCTTTTCAACATCTATAAATACCAAGCTCTAAGTTTATATAGTAAAGGCCACTCTGCAGCCCAAGCGCAGTCGCTGCGTAAGCTCCGCAGTTGGCAGAGCGCAGGCTTATGAGTGAGCATGCATATGTTGTTTGCTATGCAAGTATAAAAGAAGTAAGGAATGATTGAAAAACAGCTCTTCGCTCTTCTTGGAATAGTTTGTTTTGTCAACAAGGAGTAGTCATCTGAAGATGTCATCATTAGACTTTATTTTTCAGTTCCTGAAGTATTAAGAATATCAGCAAAAGAGAAATATTTCTTACCAGATGAGATCCATTCAATTGACAGAAGAAGAAGAAGAAATTGAATATATGTTACCAATTTTTCCAATATTCGTGCTTATATGTAATTTATACTTATATATTTAATATTTTACATTTTACATTTTATATTTTATATTTTATATTTTATATTTTATATTTTATATTTTATATTTTATATTTTATATTTTATATTTTATATTTTATATTTTATATTTTATATTTTATATTTTATATTTTATATTTTATATTTTATATTTTATATTTTATATTTTATATTTTATATTTTATATTTTATATTTTATATTTTATATTTTATATTTTATATTTTATATTTTATATTTTATATTTTATATTTTATATTTTATATTTTATATTTTATATTTTATATTTTATATTTTATATTTTATATTTTATATTTTATATTTTATATTTTATATTTTATATTTTATATTTTATATTTTATATTTTATATTTTATATTTTATATTTTATATTTTATATTTTATATTTTATATTTTATATTTTATATTTTATATTTTATATTTTATATTTTATATTTTATATTTTATATTTTATATTTTATATTTTATATTTTATATTTTATATTTTATATTTTATATTTTATATTTTATTTTTTATATTTTATATTTTATATTTTATATTTTATATTTTATATTTTATATTTTATATTTTATATTTTATATTTTATATTTTATATTTTATATTTTATATTTTATATTTTATATTTTATATTTTATATTTTATATTTTATATTTTATATTTTATATTTTATATTTTTATATTTTATATTTTATATTTTATATTTTATATTTTATATTTTATATTTTATATTTTATATTTTATATTTTATATTTTATATTTTATATTTTATATTTTATATTTTATATTTTATATTTTATATTTTATATTTTATATTCTATATTTTATATTTTATATTTTATATTTTATATTTTATATTTTATATTTTATATTTTATATTTTATATTTTATATTTTATATTTTATATTTTATATTTTATATTTTATATTTTATATTTTATATTTTATATTTTATATTTTATATTTTATATTTTATATTTTATATTTTATATTTTATATTTTATATTTTATATTTTATATTTTATATTTTATATTTTATATTTTATATTTTATATTTTATATTTTATATTTTATATTTTATATTTTATATTTTATATTTTATATTTTATATTTTATATTTTATATTTTATATTTTATATTTTATATTTTATATTTTATATTTTATATTTTATATTTTATATTTTATATTTTATATTTTATATTTTATATTTTATATTTTATATTTTATATTTTATAATTTATATTTTATATTTTTTATTTTATATTTTACTTTTTATACTTATACTCCTTATATATCTTCCCATTATATATCTTCACGTTATTGAATAAAGAAAAATTGTGAATATAATTTTTGGAATCCCATCATAGAGTATTATATGCAATCAGGCAGACTTAAATTGAACTCACATCCAACTTGAAATCTGTGTTTACAGAATGCTGAACATGAATGGCGAGCCGCGCAGCTGCCACGCACTGCAACAGTCGTCAATAACTATGGCCAAATTGATTGATAGTTGAGGGTGGACTAAAGGTGAGTCTCTATGACAACGGCAGCTGTCAGCAAAACATGCAGTGAAGCGCATGAATTTGATGAACTTATTAAAATTGACAACGAAGATATGTTGTTGAACAGCGCTCTCATTGATTAAAGTCTTTGGCCTTAAAGCTGAGCTGGCCCAAAACCCGGCTGGTTTAACTTCTGGCCGGGCACAGCGGATGTAATTTCCAGCGAGAAGTTGCCTGGCACATGTTTCACTCACTGCGAGGGCGTCCATAAATCTAACCGTGTGGGCGTCAACTGGGCCGCTATCTAGCCAGCTATCTAACTATCTAACTATCTAGCCATCTACATAGTAGTCGTGGCCCATTCGCCCGTTCGCCCACTCGACTGCTCGCCTGCTCGACTGTCTGGGCTGGCAGTCTGGCAATGGTATTACGTGCAAATAGTTACGTGAAATTATTTCCGGCATCGTTCACTAATATCATTCTGTTTGAGTTTCTTTTAGATAAACTTGCAAGGAAGTTGCATTCAACCTTTCAAGTTGAAGCCTGCCAAGCCAAACATTGAAAACTACTAAGCTTAAGTTTAATGCACCAATTGTCTTCATTCGTAATGGATGAATGGCAGCTTTAGGCATTTTCTTAGATTTTAAATATAATTGGAAAATATGTGATATACATATATTAGTTTAAGATGTAACCTTCTAATTTAATACTCAATAACTCAATAGAAAATCAGAATAATCATTAAATTCTTCATTTCATTTCACAATATAGTCATCATAATTATTATTATAATTAACATAAACTTATCATCGTCAGCAGCAACACTCTTATAATCATGACTAGTTTCAATATAAGCCCGAATATCCATTTAACTATTTGTAGAGGAACTAAACAAAAAACGGAACAGCTACACAAGGAGCTTTATTTAAGAATTATACCTCTGTAGTAACAGCTATGACTGCATTTTTAAATGTAGATGAAATTTCGGAAACTCCGTAAAAGCTCAACGAAGACTTCGTAAACTGCAAGCAGGCGTCCTCAAATTTTTAGATGGCCGCACAACAAATGAAATTACTTCTGTGGTTAATTAACAATAGCTGAGATATCAAACTTTATTGACATGGATTCAAAACTTATTAATAATATTAAAAAAATAAAAATAAATACAATTTTAATAAATAAACAGCGATAAAGAAATGATCGGAACATGATTGGGATTCACAAAACAAGTTTTTTTAAAGCAGCATTATTAAATACAGCAATCCTTCGAACAACGTGCCGACTTGACGAACTTGAGCTTTTATATTATCAGCATCATCAGCATTCTCATCGTCATAATCATCATAATCATTTAGCATTTTTATGACGATAGCCTTTTTTGTCAGTGCGCCTTCATTTACATATTTTATTATGCATTTGCACAAAACTAATTTACGCATCTTGCAAATAAAGGATTCCATGAAATGCATTTTTTAATGCTAACAGCGGAAATCACAAAAACTTCAATATTAAAAATATTAAATGAATATTAATAATTCAATTGCAAACTGGGACAAGTTTTATAGCGCTGAAATATTTTGGCATTAACTTTTCTTGCTTTTCAGAAAAAAGAGAAAATATTTTCAATTCCATTATTATAATTATGCACGCTTTGAAGTTTTTTGTAAAAAAAAACTGCATTGTATAAACGATAAAATAAATATTTTTTTATTGCATACTTTTGTACGTAGAATTTATTAAGATGTATAGTAAAATGTTTTTATAGCTAGAAGCTCTCAATAACAATATCAAAGACATATTTAATATAAAAAACATTATAAAAACAAAAATGTGTAAAATAAAAATAATTATTATACTTGCAAAATTTAATTAAATTTATGAGGAAAGTACAAAATATAATATATATAATACATTTTTGTTGTTGCTTTTTTTAACAGCAGATTAATAGTTTTCTGAATCGGCACTAACGAAAATTTCGTTTAAGACAATAATGTTGAGGATCTCAAGACTTTTATATACCAATATAGATGCGATATACATATATATTATCTAAACAAAGGTTAGTTATTTCCAAAAATCTTAAAACAAGGGGCATTGCTGTTTTGTATAATCTTTAAAATACAAAATCGAACAGTATAATCAATAATTTATAAAATTTATAAAAAAAAAATTTAAGGGTGTTAATCCAGTACAATTTACACAGCTCCAGATGCTGGCAGCGCTTCAAGACAATGAAGCATATAATATTTCTTTTAATAATAACAGGCAAAGGGCTGAAAAGTCTGCATCCAGAGTTAGACGAAAATATTATTAAATATTATATGTTATTCGTTTATTTATTTGACTAAATCTGATTCAGATCAACTTGAAATATTTTTGAATAGAATGAGCTTAGATTTAATATGTTTAAGCCCACTCACAGCTAAATGCGCTTTTGATTCTAAAATAATAAGCTGAAATAAATTGAGCTGAATAACAGATAAATGAAAAATTAAATATATATATTTTTTAATAAAATAATAATTAATTCATTTATTTATTTGACTAAATCAGCCCTGTTTTGTATATACAACTTCAGCTACAATTAAAACTCACATAATTCAAGCCGAAAACCTCCTTCTGACCATCTCTATCCATTAGCTAGACAGTCAACATTTACTTCAATTCAAATCAAATCAATTCAAATCAAGCTATCCTCCAATGTCCATAAACTGCAATTCTGCCCCTTCGTGCCATGTATATTCTAATCAGAGCCGAACAACTTTGCCTTCAATGTGCAGACAGCAGCGAGTTATCGCACATTTCCATGGCTGCCAGCGCACAAATTGTCGTCATAAATGTTAATTAAATTAAAATGCTAATAGGCGTGAAATATGATAACACACACACACACACACAAAGAAAGAGACAGAAAGAGAGCGAGAAAGAGAGCGAGGGAGAGCGGGCGGGGCTACATGCCAAAGACAGGTGGCGAGGACACAGAAAAAGTGTAACAGCTGCCGTTGTCTGGCTTTCAGCCTAGCGCCCCTCGGCCACGCCCCCTGCCATACTAACGGTGGCGGCGTGGCGAATGTTTGCCGCTTGCTTGATTTTCCGTATAATACTCGTAATAATTAAAATGAAAATTAGAAATGGGCTAAAAAAGAAGAAAGAGAGAGAGAAAAACACAGCCTCACCAGTTAGCGAAAAACAGCTGCCAACTGAAAAGCAAATAGTCAAAGGGGCCACAGTTGGCTATAGGACGGCAAGGGAGAGACTCAGAGATGGCTCGCAGCTTGAGAATTCGGAATTTGCCTTTTGGTGGCATCTAATTAAAAGGGATAAGAGCCGAGACGACGACGACGACGACCAGAAAGGTGTGAACATTAAGGGCCCGTAGCTGGGAAAGCCATAATTGCTAATTGCCGTGATTATGTGCAACAGGGGGAAGGAAATCGTTCAGTTGGAAATACGTCTCGCATTTATATATATATATATAAAATTATATATATATATTTAGGAGGATGCTCCATTCAAATTCATTTGCTGAATTATGATGTCTGCTTGTAAGCAGGCAAAGGAAGACAATTTTGAGACTATTAAGTGTAGAATAGAAAATAATATTGGTATTGGTATAAGTATTGTTATTAGTTCTTTAATAAGTATTTAGGAGCTGTGTTTACATTGAAGCATGTCTTTAAAGTTACTATGAGAACTAAAAGCTATCACACCAGCCATACAATATCCTTTATTTCTAATTACATTTGCATATATCTTATATTTTAGCATAGCTTTCCCTTATCTCGATTATGTATTGAGTATTATAAAATTTTAAGATTTATTTATAAGATTTTTCTTTTCATCCTCAATTCTTTAAAAAAAATTTTTGTATTTTATTATATATTATATACACATATATAATATATATAAATACCGTCAAATGGAAATTTACCATCATCTCTAAATCTTAAGTCATCAGCTAGACGGAGCTAGGTACAAAATATCACTGCTGTATCAACGTGTATTGAAAAAGACCTAGCCAGTTTGCGTTTCATACTGGAATATTATCTTAAATATTAAGCCATGTCATTCTTGTTTTTCACAGGATCAGTCTGGACTTATTTCCAACCAAACCTAGCCAATCAAAATAGGATCATATGCTTAAAGCACTTTCTGCAAAGTGAATGATGTGCAGCTTTATATATAATAGCATCGATATAACTAAAAACTCAAACCGTAGCTCGCATATAACTATTAACTGTTTTATTCTTTACACTCTGCTTCCGAAATCAACCGAAGAAATCAATTAAATCGCTCAAAGCAAGAGACTTCGTTTCTTTTCGTTTTGGTTTTCTATTTAGCGCCTTGCGTTTAACTATTCGTGTGACGCTCTTTTAACGAATATCGCTCAGGGAGAGATACGATTGACGTTCGCCCAATGAGGCTTAGTAGGTGAGCAAGTGCTCAAAAAGTGTTTAGCGAACAAAACCCTTGCACACATACCAATACATACACAAAACACATACTCAAACAAACGATGGGGGAAAAACCTGAGCGGGAAAAAACAGGAAAGAGGTTTCTATCCGATCGCGAACGAGCTCGTTGAAGAAGCGAGGCAATCGATTGTTCTTTGAGATTTTTCCCAGATTGAGGAAACTTATTCGCAGACATCGAAAAACGTTCAACAGTTATTTGCGAGCTATGCTAAAATCATAATTATGGCAATATCTCATACAAACAAGTGTTAAACATTTCATTTAATTTCGTTAATAAAGGACAATCATATAACGAAAACATCAAACTTGGTAACAATCTAGACGATAGCATTCTCATTCTTTCTAATTTTCACTCTCTACTTAAGTATTTCCTGCCTAACTTAAAATGCCTATAAAATTGGGTTATCAACTATATATCAAAAATCTCATTTAAGTTCTCCAGTCAAATACTCTAAGGAATTCAATTTATATTATATAATGGAACTGAGATTTTTGCATTATATCACTAAAATGTTCTAAAATGTTGAAGCTTAAGTAACTGTCAAACATGCAGTTCAAGTGCTTAGATTAGTACTAATTAATATTAAGTGGCTGTCACACCTAATATTCAATGAGTAGCTGCTATTCACTTATATTTACCTTCGGCCTCTCTAGATTGTTGTTCAAGCTTAATGCTCATCCAATCAGTGGCCACATATACAAACACCTTGTGAGTGCTTGACGGCAACAAAAGCCAAGCACCTGAGGCCTCAATTTGTGTCTGAGTTGTCACACCAGCAAATTGTAGCAGCTGTAGCACCTGTCCTAAAACTGTCTTAATTCAATGCTTATGTGGCCTGTGTCTCGGTTTCTGTCTCGAGTTCCACCTTCCAGGTCTTTGACAACATTAGCAGCCGCCGTGTGTCAAGCAGCTTAGTGGGAACATACCAGCCGCAATTCAGTTTGAGGGCTGCCCTACCATTAGGATGATGAAATGTCCCCTGATAATAACTGCCAGCACCCACTTCACCCACTCACTTGTTGCCTATTAATTGATATTAATATTGTACTATGTTTTCTTGTTTTTGTTTCTATACCCTTCAGTTTGTCGATGGGGTATTATGCATGTGTGCACAGTTATGAAAAAGCTGGCTCTGTGAAAATAGCTCATATATTTGCTTGAGCGGAATTAGAAGACAAAGAGCGTCTGTCTGTCCGAATATCTGCCTTAATGTCTGCTGTTTGTCTGAATTTCTTTTTATGTGAGTAAAGTTCTACATTTTGAAGACAATTAAATTTAAAGCCTCTAGATCTAGAAATAGAAATAGATATTAATGTATTTGTATACTTTTAGTAGTCAACTTTCAATTTGATTTGAGTGTCTCTTTAGTTTTTTACTTAACATAATATTTCAGATATTACTAGAAATCATACTTTTGAGTAAGAAGAAATATTACTAAATTAATAAATATAAAATTATTTAATGAACATATATATCCACATATATCCAATATTACATGTTCTACAAGAAATATACAAGAATGCATATTTCAAATTAAAAGTCTTTAACTTTAAACTCATAAATCAAACATGAATTATTAACGTAAAATTCAAGTCAAAGTAAAATTGCTAGAGGCGCTCTGTTTTGTTCTGCGGACTTCAATTTTAAAACAATATTAACTAAATTTAGTAAAAATAAAGTATTAAGTCTGCCTCGCCTTACTGAAGAGTCTGGTCACTTTTAGTAAGTTAATTTATGTAGCATATATATGAATGTAATTTTACTCTTATTAGATTAAGTTGCCACTAAATTTAGCAGAAAAGAAAAAATAAAAATATATATAAAGTAAAAAAATAAAAAATAAAATTAGTTTTGTTAGTATATTTCTAATTATTTGATTTTTGTTTGCCAACCATATTTTATTTCAGATGAATATTTATATTAACTGTTTTTTCAAAGCCAAAGCTTTAAATTTATTTGATTACCTGCTTCTCTAGCTGATGGTATTCGTGCTTTTTTTTACAATAAATGAATACGTATATATCTATATCTATATCTACAATATAATAACATTCATATTCTATTGCAGCCCTCATACCCTGCTATTTATTCAAGTAGTCCATATGCATACAGTTTTCGATATTCACTGCTTTGATCAATTTTTAAAAGATTTATAAATATGTTTTTTCTAAAAACATATAAGATTTATAAACAAATAAATTAAAAAATTTTGAATTTTTATTTTAAAAAATAAAAATAAATAAAAAAAAATCCCATATATTAAAACTCTATATAATTAAAATAATATTAATTTGATTTTTTTAACAAACTTCATTATAATAAAAATATTTAGTTCATACCAAAATATTAACAATCAATTTTTCACGAATTTAGTTATGATGATATTAACAAGTCTCCCGCATAAGCCATATATCACATACCCTAAGATATCAAAAGATTTAGATTTGATGTTATTTACAGCTTTAATGTTGTTATTTTCATAATATAACCAGCATTATATTTGGTTACTCAAGCATAACTCTAAGAGCTTTAAAGCGAAAGATATTAAATTTAATTTAAAATACGAAAAATACAAATAAGGAATGTAATAATTCTTAACATCTTCCAATGCGTATTTGCTATAGCCTGACCCAGGGTATTCACAAGTCGTTCAATCGAAATTAAAGTTATTTTATTGCTGCTGCCGTTGTCTTTATGGTAGCTGCTTGGCTGCTGGGCAACTTGATAATGCTTAATTTGCTCTTTAATTATGCATGAAATATTTTTGTGGCCACACTTGTTAGACTCGCTTTCTAATTACTGTTTGTTTGTGTTATCAGCCCTGGCAGGCGACGGCTTTAAACCAGCTTAACCCAGCTCATTTTGTGAGCCTCACATCACATTTAGTTCTATTTTTTTTAACAACAAACTCAATGATTATTAAGCATAGGCAACATCTTAATTTGGGCTGCATTCCTGTTGGTCTCATAGATACATATTAACTTTTACATATGTATGAATTTATGTGTGTGTGTGTGTTTGTTTGTGTGTATGTGTGAGTTACAAATGGACGAGCTGCGTGTTACGGTAAATGTCATGGAAGCCAAACACGTTCGAAACACATAAACAGCTTTCGGTACTGTTTGCTTCCTCCATTCCTTTCCCTTCCTTTCCTTTCCTGTTGTTTGTTGTCTTTGTGTTTGTTTGTTGTTTTTGTTTTCTCTCCTGACCATGTTAAGTGAGCTGCCTCATAAATTGCGCATTTCCCTCGTAGGGGCTCAGAGTTGGATTTCAACGTGTGAATAGATATTGCTGTGTGGGCCAGTAGGTTAAACTATGGATTTAAGCTGACTTTAAGATAGAACTGAAAAACTGACAAAATATTTTCCTAAATCATTTAATTGTTGCTTTAAAGTTTTATTTAGGAGAAGACTTTTTGCGCTTTATTAAAAGTTTTGTTATATTTGTAAATGTATAGGCATTAAATGATATGAAATGTATTCAAGCATGAGCTTAGAATTAATAGTCTTCAGCTTATGTTAAAAGTAAGAAAGAAAGTTAAAGTTAGCAGAAATCATCATAATGTAAATTTATTTTGTATTTTTAATTCTCTTCTACTTTTAATTTCTCCATTTATTTTGAAATAATAAATATATAAAATTTACTACACCACAGAAATATAAACAACGTTATCTACTGATAAGAATTGACTAAGGTAATGGACTTTAATTAAGCGAAAATCAATTTATGGAACAGTTAAAGAATTATTCACTTTTGTAACTAAGCCCTATTACAAGTGTTATTATTTAGTTGAATAAATCAGTAAATATACCTAGATTAAATGAAGCGGTCTATAACACTGATAATGTTAAGTAATATAATTACTCAATTTAATGCGGCTCTTGTGAAATAAGTAAACAAATAAAGATATCAAACTCTTATCGCAGCTGTTAGTCTATTGATATGCAAGAAGTTTAATGATGCGTTTAATAAATACTGTTTGATATATGTTATATAGACATAAATATTTACGATGTCATCACATCAGCATATGCTTAAAACTTGCAAAATCATCATTTACAAATATTGAATATTGTTGAAGGTCAAAAGTGAACTAATACTTAATTATTGGTTGATTAAGTAACTTACAGAAATTAAATATTACTCGGCAATATTTTGACTACGTGGAACGCTGGGGTAGCTTTTATTTATAAAAGCAGCCTAATATTTATATATATTAAGCTTCTAGCAAATATATTTCTTTATTTATCGTATAGCAAGCTTGTATGTATTCTTTTCCAAATTTTATTTACATATTATGATAGGCATTATCTAAATTTTATTTGAATTATTTGCACGAACCTGATGCTAATGTCTTTGCTTTGTCTTTCAACATGACTGAACATATTTGTTCTTCTCTTAATGACATTCTAGTTAAGTCTCGATGGCCCTATAGTTAAGTATCGATAGTTTGTATGCTATCCCCTCAAATTCCTATTGGCCTAAAAATATTACTATTAAACGTTTAATTACTACTATTAGTTTTTTTTAGATTATTCTTATATAACCTACCTCAATTATTAGTACCTTGCTTCTACTACTACTCACACTTATAATATTGCTGTTCTACCTAATACTTAACAAAATTAGCCTACTTCATTTTCTATTACCATTTCTATGAATTTAAATGTTATTTCTACAATTCTTCTACTTTTACTGTCATTATTTGGTACTGTGTAATTTAGAGGAAGTGTTCTATACTAGTAACTAGTAACAATAACCATAGAAATACGATCCATATGATTAGTGCCAGTAATCAACCAATATTACATGTACACACAAGTAAACTAATGTGATTGTAGAATATGTAAATTAATTTTTAATTAAAATTGAAATTTGTTTCTTAATTCTACATCAATGTTAGCTCAGTTGAATGAACAGAAATGAATGTTTCATTTTTTGGATATATTTTTCTCCTTTCCTAATAAATACATGAAATATTAATAAAGACCTAGTATCAAAAGGGTATAAACTGCTACTACTTCGGTCTCAAGATACTCAGAATGTCTCATAATTATGGACTGAAAGTTTCATAAAGATCATTCATCTTCAGCAATATATTCTCATAGTTTCGTTCAATGGGAACACTCTTACTTATTTATTATTTAGAGTTATTCATTTATATTATTTACAAAAGTCTTCCATATATTTCTATTCCACCTAAAGTATTTATTTTCTTTTACAGAAATATCCAAAATGTGGCATAGTAATAAAACTTCTAGTTCAGGCGCATTGCAAATGCCAATGCACATCTTGAAATGACGCATAATTTGGAGTCGCAACGCCTCGGCCACAGGGGCATAAATCTGCCGTCTATAGAATATGTTCATTGTGCATGGTTCCTGGCGCTTAAAAGCCGTTTAATAAGCCCGGCCACAACACATGACAAATGTGCCGGCCAAGAAGTGCATTGTGCGGCTGGAAGAAGCCAGAAACCAGTAACCAGTAACCAGAAACCAGAAGCCAGTCGATGGCCGATGCGGCTGCTGCAATGGCCATAAATATTCTGCCGGCCGCTATTGAGAGCCTGACGTGGCACAGATACTTTGTCGCATAATAATTTCAATAAATGGCTGTAAATAATGGACACTGTGCAGAATGGCGGCCATTGACCATTTCCCACAGTTGAGCGACTAAAAAATAAACAACACGAATTGCTAGAAAAACAATCTTTAGCCACTCTTGTATCTAGACCCAATTACAAGTTTTCTATTTTCGTTGAATATGCCAAACAAATGGAGATTAGAGCAAATTGCTTACGCCAATATGAGACTGATATCGGCAATGCAATTACCCAATTTATACTTGTGATGCGATACTTGTGAAATAAGTAAGCCAATAAATTTTTATAATATTCTTATCACAGTTGTTTGTCGTTTGATATGAATGAAATTAGTTTCTTACCAGCTCAATAAATATTTTGGGAGTACATCACAAAAATGAAATAAATAAACATGTTTGAGACTTATACACCTATTTACTCTACTCGTTATTATTAACTGGCAACTACGCTCGAAGTCAGAGTAATAGTAGACAAACTGTCTATCTGATATTCTCTGTGACTCAGCAGCTCATAAATGGTTCATTAAAACCTGTAGGGGCGAAGAGCATTCTGAGCTTTAATATCATGAAATTCAAACCCAGCGTTGTATTGGACATTGAAAATATGTAGAGAGCATAGTCAGAAAATGAGTGAATTACAAATACTAATGTAGCTTCTATTATTCACATCATAGATGATACAATGAGTACGATTCTTAGTCTACTATTATTACAAACATTTTTCCTCTATCCATATTACTAACATTTCGATAATAATACCTCCTCTTGTACTATTATTGAAAATGGGAATTCAGGATATAATGTTTTTGTGAAAATGTATGTAACAGGCAGAAGGAGGCGTGGTAGACCTCTTCTCTCATTCTATTACTAATATTTCCACTATTATTTATACAACTACTTATAAAATTATATCTGTAATTCTTGTATGACTACTGTTCATTCATTATTTGATTGTTGTGTTACACTACATTTTGTGGAATTATTATTGATATTACTATTTTTATTCAATTTTTATTTCTGCCATTTATTATAAAACTGTTCATTTCTACTTTTAATACTGTATACTACTACTACTGTCAAATTAATACAACTATTATTGTTACTACAACAATTATATCAACTACTTGTACTACTATTACTTCTACTATCTGAACAGGATAACACAGATAACATTTTTATTTAATCTTTAATTTATTTGTTTATTATATTTATTTATTTATATATTTATTATTTAATTTACTTTTTTTTATTTATTTACTTATTACTTTACTTATTTATTTATTTCTTAATTTAATTGAATTAGAATTCCACTTTATTTTTCATTGTGTATTTTCTAATGTCTTTTATTTATTTATTTACGTTTTATTTAAAAATTTATTTCACACAATGTTCGCAACGTCCTATGCTTTGTTTTAATTATTTTAATAATTAATTATTTAATTTATTTTTGTTATTAAGTTTATTTTATTTTATTTTTTTATTTAAATATTTAATTTAATTTTTTTTTTTTCATTTATATATTCGTTTAAATTTTCCGTTATTTATGCATTTATTTATTTATTTTACTTTGATATTTATTTATTTATAAATTAGCTAATTTATTTAATTTTTTTTTTAATAATTTCTGTATTTTTTTTTTTTTTTGAGTTTATTTATTTTATAAACATTTTGTTTTTGTTCATTGTCTTTTTTTTTTTTTTTTGGTTATTTATTTAGATCTCAATTTATTTTTGTTTTTTCATTAATATTCTACACACATATTTGAGAACCTCTCAAGCACAATGCTCACAACGCCCTCTGCTCCCAACCCATTTGTTTACTACTTCCTCCCTTCTCCCTCCCGCACATTTGCTCGCTCAAGCGTCAATTAAGCGTTGTTTTGATTATATTAATAACGTGAGGCAACTGAATGCCATATAAAGTCATATGAATTGGGGCGTATTCACTTAAACTAAAAGAATGACATTTTTAAAGGCATTTATGATAAACTCATATTTAATATATTTTTTTTTTCAATATTATTCAATATTAATATCTGGGACACAGAAAAAATAAATTTTTGAAAATTATTTCGCATATATTTATATATGATAATAATAATAATATTGTAATAATACTAATATAATATTTAAAGAGTATCTACAACGTCATCAAGTTCAGGGCTAAATTTATATACTTATTGTTGATTGTGGATCTCTCGCGTGCTTTTATTTTATTAAAATTAAAATTAAAATTGCGCTATAAATAACAAAGTAGAGGCGTCTAAGCGAAAGTGCCCGACAATGTAATTCCCTGTAATTGATAACGGAGAGAAGCGATATATAATATAATATATAATTTAAAAATAACATTTAAATTTTCGTTTAAGTTCTAATTCAAGATTTTTAAAATGAAATAATTCAATGCAAAACGAAATGTTTAACAGCTTTTAGTAAGACCAAAATAGTGGCTGCAATATTGAGAATCTTAACTTGAATCTACCTACCAGAGGCTAAAGAAAACTTGACTTCATTTACATGTGAGTCAGGAAAATATAGTTGACAGTTGAGCGTTGATAAGCTTTGCCAGTATCTATATACTATATATATTCAAATTCCATGACTGTCTGAAAGCTCTGTGGCTGTGGGCTGCAACAAGTAGTTGAAAAATTGCACAGTTGCAGTCAATGTCAATTGAATGGTCAAGTAACATCGTCTAACAAACAAAAAAATTATGCTGGAAATTACTTTGATCTTGCTGCTGATACTTTTAGGCCTGGTCTACGTATTCCTGACTTGGTATTATGGATACTGGCGCAAGCGAAAAGTACCAGGTCCTAATCCACGTTGTCTCACAGGTAACTATCCGCACATGTTTAACATGAAACGTCATACAATCTACGATCTCAATGACATTTATAGGTAAATTTTCAATTAAATAGGCTTGAATTGATACAATATGTTAATTGCATTAACTTAAGTCAATACAAGCATCAGTTTGATGCGGTTGGCATTTATAAAGCTCGCAGTCCTCAATTGATGGTGATAAGCCCACAGCTGACTAGACGCGTCTTCGTCTCTGACTTCAAGCACTTCCACGATAACGAAACGTCTCTAATGGTGAATGAGAAATCCGATTTTATATTTGGTAATAATCCGTTTACTTTGGTCGGAGATGAGTGGAAAGAGCGACGTGCGGATGTTACTCCAGGACTAAGCATGGGTCGCGTAAGTTTTGACTAAAGAAATCTGTTTGAAAACTATGCAACTCATAAATTCCTGCTCACTTAAGATTAAGACCGTCTATCCGGTGACCAATGAGGTATGCCGAAAGATGACTGAATGGCTGCAGAAGCAAATTCGCCTACCTCCAAGTGGAGGTATTGATGCCAAAGATGTAAGACTATTTTAATATATGAGTATATATATAATAATTCAAAATATTTCTCTTATAGATGAGCCTACGTTTCACAACCGAAATGGTCACCGACTGCGTGCTCGGCCTGAAAGCCGAGAGTTTCTCTGATAAACCATCACCAATTATGGGCTACATCAAGGGACTCTTTCATATGCCATATATATGTCTTCCATCATATACTTTATGATTGTCAACTTTCTGCCCACACTACGACAAATCTATAAAATGCGCCTTATCCCCTAGCATATGGAGCACTACTTTGTGAATCTAATGCAAACGGCTATCGATGCTCGACGTCAACAACAATCTACTGCAAAGCAATTCGATCGCGTTGACTTCCTGGACTACATACTGCAGTTGGGCAGCAAGAAGAACCTGGATACTCGCGATCTGACTGCACATACAATGACTTTCCTGCTGGATGGATTCGAGACAACAGCCACAGTTCTGAGTCATCTGCTTTTGCTGCTGGGCAGGGATGAGAAGGTGCAGCAGCAATTGAGAGAAGAAATCGAAGCCCATCTCAGTGCCAAGGGCGTCATTGACTTTGAGAAGCTCAACGAGTTGCCCTTCCTGGATGCATGTATCCAGGGTGAGATAAAGCTCACATTGATGTCAAATTATGTTTAAGTAAATTTATTTTACAGAATCTTTACGTCTCTTTCCACTATTTGTGGCCCGTAAGCTGTGCACTGAGCCGCTTGAACTAACCAACAAAAAAGGCGAGAATTTCACAGTGGAGCGTGGCACCACAGTTGTTGTGCCACATTGCTGCTTCATGTTGGATGAAGAATACTTTCCCGATCCTCAAGCCTTTAAACCGGAGCGTTTCATGCAACCCGATGCTGCTAAGATGTATCGAGAACAAGGTGTCTTCAATGGCTTTGGCGATGGACCACGCGTTTGCATAGGTCAGAGCAGCTCATATTTGGGTTACATTTATAAATTGACTTTATTTCTTTAAGGAATGCGCTTTGCATTGGTGCAGGTCAAGGCTGCTATCGTCGAAGTGTTGACCAAGTTCAATATTCGCCTCAATCCCAAAACCCGCAAGGATATCTTATATGATCCCATGGCCTTTGTGACAACCCTGAAAGGCGGCATTTGGCTGGACTTTGAGGAGCGCCAATAGAGCGTAAATGACAAATTAGGGGCAACGATTTCACATATATCAATTGGATACGTGTGGTTCTAGCCTATCGCAATTTATAGATCAATAAAATTTATAAGTCGGTAGAAAACTAAAACTATCATTTACTAAATATATAATATAAGTATAAAGTAGATAACAGTTCAAAACGTACCTGCAACAAAAGTCAACTATGGAAATTAGACATTTTTATATAATTTGATTTATTCGACGCAGATTTAGAATGTGGTTTTCTGTAATAATGAATAAACAGAATATGAATATGAATATACCATTATTAAAGAATTTTAAGCAAATTTTAAACTATTATAAAGGCAGCTCAGGAAGTTCAGCCCATCTTCGTTTTGTAAGGCGTTTTATCTAACAATTTCTATGTTGCTTAACGGATTTGAATGAACTATTCATGAAATTATATACATATTCTATTGATTACTTAATAATGTTGGAAAAAAAAGTAAACTATCGGATATATGGGCTATTTTTAATTGATAAAACTAAATGCAAACGCTTGAAACAAATACTGCAAAGACGTACGAGCTATTAATTAATAATTGAATTCCAATTTTAAGGTATAAAAAGATAAACAAACACACAAAAGAAATATATTTGTTAAGTATACACAGAGTTTCTATAAAAAACTTAATTCGTCATCATTAGCTCAGAAATATGCTCGAGGTCAAAATTGTGACAGTCAAATTGACTATCGGATATTCACTGTGACTCAGCAGTTTTTGTTGATTAAAGGGTGAAGAGTTTCCGAACTTGGATTGGATACTAATACTTTCTCTTGTACTAATACTTTGGCTACCTTTGTCTTACTACTACTTATTATATAAATATTTTCTTTATTATATATTATATTCGATTACCTAATTTCTAATATAATATTACTATATTTTCTTTTACAATTTATATGCATTGCTAATATTACATTATTGCGAGCAGAGAAAGGAAAGGTCCTAACATATTCATCATAAAACATTTGACATTTCCACACTTATTTTCCATAAAATATTAACAGACAAACTGTCTGTCGTCTAATCACTATGACATGGTAGTTTTTACACTGTTCATTAAAACTGGTAGGGGAAGAGCTTACTGAATTTTGATCTCATGAAATTATTGGAGAGCCCTTAAAATATTACTATCTTACTTATATAAATTATATCATAGACGTTACTACGAGTGAAAAACTTATTCTACTATTATATAAATTTATACTTTTGCTACCATTGTTTTACCACAACTTATCTAATCATGATTACTTTTATTATTCTACTAATATAACTACTATACTACCACTATCATTTTTGTTTATGCTATAACCGTTTCTATCATTCTTCTTTTAATTTTCCTTGGGATACTTTTTATCAAATTTTTGTGTTAATTGTATTACGTCTATTAGTACTACTGCTATAGTTATTTCAATAGTATTTCTACTACTACTTATTCGTATTTTTAAACTTCTATGACTACAACTACTGTTGTTTATTTATTTATTTTTTTATTTATTTATTGTTTTTTATTAAATTTTTTATTAATTCATTTTTTGTTTGCTTATTTTTCTTTTTTTTTTTTATAATTTATTACCTCACACTTTTAGTTTTGCGTAGTTGTTTTTCATTTATATTCCATATTCGTACACACATGTTTGACAACCGCTTAAGCACAATGCTTCTAGCTCTGTCCGCATCACACCCATTTATTTGTTTACTACTTCCTCCATTCCCCTTCTCACACATCATTTACTCTCCCAAGCGTCAATTAAGCATTGTTTTGAATATATTAACCATATAAAAACGAATGAATTTAGACGAGTTCGTTAAGACTATTCAATTGTGGGCATTTGTATCTTTAAAAAATAAATAAAATAAAATAAATAAATAATAAAAATTTAATTTTTAATTTCATAAATTTAATTTTTAATTGTACAATTACAAAATATAAATATTTTTTTAATTGAAGAAACATTCAAACATTTTTTAAAGAATTTTTGACAAACATTTAATTTGGTTTCTATTTTTGTATAATAATATTTATAATAAATAACGCAAGAAAAGCAAAAAAATATATATTATTATTATATTATTATCCAATATAATGGTGCTATCTATTTAAATATTAATAATAAATTCGGCAATAAATATATTTAAATATTCAATATATAAATTTTAAATTATTCTTATAATATAATATTTGATGGCTATCTACAGCGTTATCAAGTTCAAGGTTATTTTTATTTATTTAGTGTTGATTGTAGGTCTCTCGCGTGCTTTTATTTTATTAGCATTGCGCTACAGAAAACAAAGTGCAGGCATCTCGACTAGGTAATTCCCTGTATTTAGCAAAACCCAAAAGGCGGCTACAAAGTAGAGAATTTATAGATCTACCTCATAAGTCTCGACTTAATTTGCTGTGTGAATCAGTATGAATACAGTATAATCAAGATAATAATTTTGTATTAACTTTTCTATATTGCATCATGCATAAGGTATATATATATATATATATATATATATATATATATATATATATTGACATTGACAACAACTGCAGGTAAATAACTTGTTTTATGGGTGGTCCGAAACCACAATTGCTCTTAGAGATAGAGAGCCAGTAAAGAAATGTTTTATTTATATAGCCGCTGAGCGCTGATAAGCTTTATCAGTGTATATATGCTATACTATTCAAATTAAATATGTGTTTGGATATAGTATGAGTGTGTACTAATCAAAAGAGCGCCAAATATAGACTCTCTGAAAGCTCTGTGGTTGTACGCTTTAACAAGTAGTTGAAAACTCGTTCACCCACAGTCAGTTCCGATCAGTTACTCGCGTAAGATCGTCAAACGAATAATCATGCTGGAAGTTACGTTGGCATTGCTGCTCCTACTTGCGGGCCTTTTCTATGTATTCATGACATGGAATTTCGGCTACTGGCGTAGGCGAAAAGTGCCAGGTCCTAAGCCACGTTGCTTCATAGGCAACTATCCGCACATGTACAACATGAAGCGTCACGTAATCTACGATCTCAATGATATCTATAGGTAAATTATTGAAATTGATTTTCATAGCATTGAGACTGTATTGTATATGCTTTTATGGTAGGGAATACAAGCATCAGTTCGATGCGGTTGGCATTTATGGAGCTCGAACTCCACAGTTGCTAGTTATAAGCCCCCAGTTGGCCAGACGCGTCTTCGTCTCTGACTTCAAGCACTTCCACGATAATGAGGTTGCTCTGATAGTGGATGAGAAATCCGATTTCATATTTGGAAACAATCCGTTTTCCCTGGTCGGAGATGAGTGGAAGCAGCGACGCGCAGACGTTACACCCGGACTAACCATGGGTCGCGTAAGTTTTGACTAGAGAAAATCTCGGCATATTGCAGAAATTCTTCTTCATAAATTCTGAACTGCAAGTATTTTAAATTGACTAATTTTTTACTTTAGATCAAGACCGTCTATCCAGTGACCAATGAGGTCTGTCAAAAGATGACTGAATGGCTGCAGAAGCAAATTCGTCTACCTCCAAGTGGAGGCATTGATGCTAAAGATGTGAGTCTGGTTTAAGATACATATATAATAGGAATATGTTTCAATACATTCTTCCCAAAGATGAGTCTACGTTTCACAACCGAAATGGTCACCGATTGCGTGCTCGGCCTAAAAGCTGAGAGCTTTTCGGACAAGCCCACACCAATCATGGGCTACATCAAGGAACTCTTTAAGCAGCCCTGGACTTTTATCTTATACTTTATAATTATCAGCACTTTGCCTTCACTGCGAAATGTCTATAAGCTGCGCTTTGTACCGATGCGCATTGAAAACTTTTTTGTGAATTTAATGCAAACGGCTATCGATGCTCGACGTCAACAACAATCTACTGCAAAGCAATTCGATCGCGTTGACTTCCTGGACTACATACTGCAGTTGGGCAGCAAGAAGAGCCTGGATACTCGCCATTTGACTGCACATACAATGACTTTCCTGCTGGATGGATTCGAGACAACAGCCACAGTTCTGAGTCATCTGCTTTTGCTGCTGGGCAGGGATGAGAAGGTGCAGCAGCAATTGAGAGAAGAAATCGAAGCCCATCTCAGTGCCAAGGGCGTCATTGACTTTGAGAAGCTCAACGAGTTGCCCTTCCTGGATGCATGTATCCAGGGTGAGATAAAGCTCACATTGATTTGGAATTATGTCTAAGTAAATTTATTTCTCAGAATCTATACGTATCTTTCCACCTGCCTTCATGTCGAACAAGTTGTGCACTGAGTCGATTGAGTTGCCCAACAAGAAGGGCGAGAACTTCGTAGTGGAGCGTGGCACCACAGTTGTTGTGCCTCATTACTGCTTCATGCTGGATGAGGAATACTTCCCCAATCCTCAAGCCTTCAAACCGGAGCGTTTCATGCAACCCGATGCTGCTAAGATGTACCGTGAGCAAGGCGTCTTCATGGGCTTCGGCGATGGTCCCCGCATTTGCATTGGTGAGACGAAAGTTCTTTCATTAATATTCCAGCTGTAATTTTATTTCTTCAATTCTAGGCATGCGATTTGCTTTGATACAGATCAAGGCTGCTGTCGTCGAGGTGCTCACCAAGTTCAATGTTCGTGTTAATCCCAAAACTCAAAAAGATAACGAATATGACCCAACAGCTTTCATCACGACCATAAAAGGCGGCATTTGGCTAGACTTTGAGTCGCGCCAATGACGGAAATATATATAGCAAATCAACTTTCAGGGGCATTTCACTCAGCTATAAACGTTCGCAACGAGCTCTCGCATATCAATTGACTCATCATTTAGCACACGAATTGTGTGCACAACTTTTATATTTAAATCTGTGAGATAACGATACATCGTCGCCCATGACAATGTGGGAAAATCGGTGCAATGATAATACAATTATATTCTTATTATTTCAGCTGGTGAGCCAATGTAATATTCTTTAAAATGTAAATTAAAATGATTTCAAAGTACAAAAGTTAAAAAAAAAAAAAATAAAAAATTCAGTGAATAATTTTAATTTGCAAGAATTGTCTGAAATTGTGAATACACATAATATGTATGTTAATATATATTTATATATAATAATATATATTATATGTATATAACACCAGTGGCAAGTGGTATTTAAATATAATAGCTTGATATTCTTGTATAGATTTGTTTTGCATGTCAAAATATTCTCTTGGCGAATAAAGTTTTGAAACTGAAGATGATATTGTATTCTTAGACCATCAGCAACCTCAGTAAACGTGAAGACAAATGGGCGTAGATATTTATTCATCCTACCCATCCACTGAACCCACAACGCTTAACTAACTTTCTAGTTTTTTTTTTTTTTTTTTTTACTCCTTTATTATTTTATTACACCGAAGTTGTAATACAACACTCTATACAAAATAATAATAATAATAATAATATATATGTACTCTTTATTTTTTGCAGCATCTCACTTAAGAACACATAACAGCTTTTCCAACAGATTTAATATTTCCCTACATGCCACGACCATAGTGTTTATAGCTAATTGCTACAGAACATTAGATTTTATCGTCTTACTGAGAGACTTTGCATAGTGCAACATTATAATTTATTCATATGCATTTATATAATTGATAATTAACTTAAATTTACAAAAATAATATGTAAATATTTATGCAAAAAAAAAAATTAAAAAACAATATATACATATATATATATATATATATATATATATATATATATATATATATATATATATATATATATATATATATATTTTTTTTTTTTTTTTTTTTTTTTTTTGATAATAATGAGTTTAATAATAGGTGGTGAAGAATGGTCATGGTTTTTCTAACTTCTAGATCTTTTAAATAAATGGTTTGCATAGCAATTCGATAGATCCTATTTAAATAAACTCATCTTAATGATGAAGGTCTAAAATTTCACCTCTAATAGGTTGGGAGTGCCCAACTAAGAGATACCCTGAATCCTACGCCGAACTGTTATTGTAATCATTATACTTAACAAACAATATAACAGTCACACCCAGATATACACGCACGTTCGCGTTCTGCTTACTGCGCAGTTTACGTTTTTTGAAACGTAAGAGTTGAAAGCCTGTTCTGAATATTAATGAAATTTTCAGTGTATAACATTAACGTTCAATTGTATGAATGCATCCATTTATTATTTGATATACGCTTTTTGAAGATGTGCTGGAAGCGGGGAGGTATTCAAAATCCACAATAAATTGAAATTTCTGACATCTGTGGTGATCCAACAAACGAAATTTTTTAATACGAAAATCAAATTATCAACTATAATTATTAAGAAAATTTATCAACTTACAGGAATATATATTTTAATTAATTAAATTTAATTTTAAGTCTTTAGATCGTTCATTTAGACGGATAGGGCTAGATGAACTCAACTCGTCGTCCGAATATCTGATATAATTATGTATATACTTTAGGGGCTCCGTCACGCCTTCTGTTATATGCCTGTTATATACATTTTAATAAAACCCATTCCAGTAATTTATTAATTTAAAAGCAATTATAATAATGAATTCATAGCAAAACGCTTCAAATGAATGTAAAAATATTCAAAGGAAAATAAAGCACGATAGTTGAAAAATAATAATATAAATAATAAAACCGATTGCTATTTCCAATGGGCTCAGTATATACAAAGTTAAACACAATAATACGTCTAATAATATGCTTGTGCTTACTTTTTTCCCCGCTGAGACAAAGTGTGTAAAGTTTCAATCATTTTAATTTTTATAATCAGAGCCCATTGAAAATGTTAATTAAGAGCCTACGATAGTACTTACTAGCATCTATATATATATATATATAAATATATATATATATTTATATATTTATATATATGAGTTTTCAAGTGTCTATCATTAATAATACTTAAATACTTTTCGCTCATATGGCAAGACAAACATTTCACAAGG
Organism: Drosophila hamatofila; assembly: GCA_035045345.1. Taxonomy (NCBI): domain Eukaryota; kingdom Metazoa; phylum Arthropoda; class Insecta; order Diptera; family Drosophilidae; genus Drosophila; species Drosophila hamatofila. The sequence continues at coordinate 8,339,408 of JAWNPA010000011.1, read as the reverse complement.
AAATATACTCTTTTTGTATATATCAAGGAGTATATAAATTTCTATATTTTATTAAGTTGATTACTTTTGTAAGTCCTTAGTCACTTGCACAATAGGCAGTTGTCTGATTTGAAAGAGTTAATTAAATATGAAATTACAATTTGAAATTGCTTCAATTGCAGTTAAATTTTTAAGTTTAACTGCCTCAAATGAAGTTAGACATGCAAATTTGACAGCTCCTAAGAAGCGAAACTAATTAAATCAAGCCAATTGCAGTTGAGTTTAATGCTCTGCATTGGGTTGAGTATACAATGTCTGGCTGGAAATGTCTGTAAATATATTTGTATATATATAGAAATATATTTGAAGGTATTCGCATCAAAGGTGCAAAAAGTTTCAACTTACAGACAGCAGCTGTCTGCACTGGCTGAGCTCAAGTAATGAAAAGTAAAAGTTGATTGAACTTCAAGGATGTGATGTCAACAGCTGCTGATTACGACGATACACCTATATATAGATATATATATGTATATATTTGTGTACATATATTTAGTAGATATATTATAGTTAGGGAACTGTCTGACAAGTGCCGCCAGGCAAACAGCTCAGACAATATTGGCAGGTTCACAACTTATCGCTGCATAATTTTTGGCGCCAGGCAACGACCATCAACAACTAAAAATATATATATGAGTGCATGTCGAGTAGATTTATGATATTTATTTAGTAATTTATTCATGTCTGACAAACGCCTGGCACATGTTACTTGTCAGCGTCGAATCGTCCGATTGCCTGACATTTGTTTAAATCATCTTTCTTTTTCTTTTGGTGAGGGGTGCACATCAATGACCCAATTGATGGCATTTACATAGCCAGTGAATGTTCGCCAAAGAAATATATATTTTCGTAGGGTGCTCAAAGCTCAAATTCAATTCAATTAATAATGTGAAAAGTAGCTCAAATTGAGTCGGTGAATTGAGTGTGGCAAATCCAATTTGGCAATTCAAAGGCACACATCAAATTGCATTAGTTCAAGAGAAGGAGAGGTAGAAAAAGAGAGAGAGAGAGACAGATAGCAGCCAGGTGAACTCAGGTAAGAGTTATGCATATGCATTTTATTCTACCCAGGCCACAAGTCCAAGTTCCATCTGCAATTTGCTGCGGCTGTGATTTAGTAAATTGTTTGCAGGAAAAACAAAAGGCGAAGACAAGCCCAGCTTTGCCTAACAATCAGCACTCTCTCCTGTTATCCCCCTTCCTCCAGCCCCACTCTATAGCAATTTATATTGTCTGGCAGTTTGGCCTCCCCCAATTGTGTCTGGCTCGCAACGCGTTGTTTGCTGTTCAAAGGTTGAGCGTAGTTCAAATTGTTTGCCAGGTGTTTTCCCAGCAGCACTTTTTCTTGGCTATTTGATCTGTGATTGAGCTGAATGAGCAAATAAACTTGCGGCTGCGACTCCCACTGCACTCGATGGAGCGTTGAGACCAAGCTGCAAAGCTGATTGAGCTCAATGGCTTTCCACTTTTCGCCTGCAAGGTGTCTGACTTATTATCTGTTGCTCTTGGCTCTCGGCTCTTGGCACTGTGCTTTCGCCTTTTTGTGTTGATGCAACACAAGCTGATGCGCAAATCCGCAATATAACCAAAAGCCTTGGCAATGGCTCAAGTCAAAATCAACTCAATTGTAATGCGATACGTTCTTAATTAACATCTTTTACTTGGAAGTTATTTACATTCATCGAAAATGCAAATCTAAGGGCAATTGGAAAGAAGAAGGTGAGATTTTTAAATGTACGAGTTAAGCTTAAGTCTTCTATTGAATAACTGACAGAGCTTAATTATTATAGATGTAAGGTCATACTAATACTATTTTGTATATTCATGTTGAATGAAATAGGGCTTAACTCTCATTGTAAATCAATCTTAAAATGTTCAGGTTGGCAGGGCAGTGGCAATCATTGAACTTATAAAATTAATTCTATGTTTGGACTTAAATGAAAATGTTTGTTTTAGTTAACTAAAAGCCTTAATATAGGCCAAAGGCTGCAATTATAGAAAAAAGCTTTCGATTGAAATGAAAAATGAAAATTTAAATGTAATTTAGCAAATGAATGTTTGAATGCACCCTTTCACTTTAAGGACGGACAAAACAGGGGTCGAATCGCAGCCTAATGAAGCCAATGAATTTTTGTGTAAATTTTATAAGAGGTTTGGGTTTTATGGCAAAAGAGCTGAAACTTTGATAAAAAGGGGTGAGGCTTTAACCTAAAATGATTAGTAAACCCAATTTCTCAGGCATTAAAAGCGTTTTTTAATAATAGTATTGATTACTAAAACATACATACTTTAAATAAACTTTTGTATATAACACTATATATTGAGCTTATATGTAAAACGATTTATTTAGATTGAAATAATAAAGAAAGATTTAAACATTGCTAATAAATCGATTTTTATTATTTAAATATTAGTGGAATTGTAAAATATTTAATTAATTATATTTTATATAAGTATTATACATATTTAAATATACACAATTTATTTTTGAAAAATGTTTTTTTGTATAAATATATTATTTTTGAAATTGAAGAGAATTTCAAAAAAATTATAATACTATTTTAGATATATCAGTTAAATAGAAATAGCTAACTTCCGTAAAATAGCTTTATATGAAAAGCTTTATATGATTGTTGAAAAATGTTCAAGGAAAACAAAGCAAAAATTACTAAATACAAAAATAATACTATTTTCAGATTATAGACTTAAAACTTATAAATTATAGATATATATGTTTTTATAAATTATTACTGTTTTTTTGCGAGCTGTGCAAAAATATATATTTTAATTAATATATAAAAATATATATTTTTAGTAATCTTAGTATATCTTAAGTAATATATTTAAATATATATCTTAATAAATATATACTTATATATGTACATAGATATCTTGTATTATATATTTATAAAAATATACCTAATATACCCTTTTAATACGGTTTTAAGTACATCCAATAGCCACAACAAATATTTCAACAAATTTCTCAAAGCATACTAATTTTTATAGATGAGTAATTCAATTCCAAATAAATACCAGAAGCTCTAATAAATTTGCAACAAATATAAAAATACTTTCAGACTAATTATTAAATGTTAAATTTTACACAAATCAAAACAGAAAGCTTATCAAATATTTAAAGCCAGACTAAAGTTATGGCAAATAAATATTTTTACTAAAAATCTTTTTAAAGCCTCAGCTTAAATCACAGATTTAGCCGAGCAGCAACAACAGCAACACAGAATCGAGGCAGTGCCACACCCACATGCACATTGACCTTGCGTTAGCATAAACAAGTTAAATCCAATAAAAACATTTTGTTTAGTGAATTTATTTTGTAAACGACCTTGTCAACAGGATGATGAACACGTTTTACAAATATTTGCGCACAAATTGCAAGTGGATGTGCCGACATCTGTGTGTGTGTGTGTTTGAATATGTGTGTGAGTATGAATATGTGTATGTGTGTATTTCTGTGCGTGTGTGTTTACATGCATGAGTTACACACATTCAATGTTGATTTTGGCTACTGTCCGCCTAGGCAACATCTGCTCGGCCCGAAATTGAAGTAACCATGATATAAATTTAATTCAATTAAGAGATTCAGTTAGGTTACTTAAAGAGGTACCATTTGGGCGAGCCTGGCGCGCCTGGAGGCGTGGCATTTGGAGTTTGATGGCGCTACAATAAGTACGACCAAAACCCCATTAACATTTTCATGGCAAAACTTTCTACTAATTGCATTTATGGCATAAAACCTCAAAGTTCAAAATCACAACCAAAAAACACAGCAGAAAATGCAATTAGCACTCGAAATGCCAGGGCGAATGGGCGCAGCTCCTCCACTGGCACGCCCACAATTTTACAGGCACGACAATGATGATGACAATGGCAGCAAGTGGAAATGTCAAGAAAATGTGCGGCAGCTAATTAAAAAACTTGCGGCTGCTATAAAATTTCATAGAGCTGCACAATATCAAGAGCGACACGAGAGGGAGAGAGAGAGAGAGAGAAGAGACGAAGGAAGTGGAGCAGGCGAGGCAAGGCGAACGCTCACCAGGATGTCAGCTGGCATTTGAGGTGGCAAAAGGAAAATTGCATGATTTTCTCTGCCACTTGAAAATTGACAATTTGTAATGCAATAATTTTACCTTGGCAAGCAAAAGCCCAGAAATTGCAGTCGCCACAGTCTGGGCCACAAAATTGTAAACAAGCAAACGGGGCGATGCATGGCAGGTAAATTGAGGAAAACAAAATATTTGCACAGCACGATTATATATATATATATATATTGACCAATTATTTACTGCCACTAAGCAATTTGTGAAGTTTGTATTTCAGCTGAGAAAATAACAATTTAACTTCTAAATATTGATTTATGGCTATACTTTGAGAGGCTGTTTCGATTGCATTATGGAACATGTAACGCAGTAAGGAATATGAGCATAATGTATGAAATATGAGTGTTAATAGGTATGTGTTAAGGCATTGTTTGGAAGAGTAGTAAAAGTTAAGACAGGGGAAATGCTTTTGTTGAGCGTGGATGTTAGTTCACTTTGATCATGCTTTCCTTGTGCAATGTAATCAAAATCACTTTGAATTTGCGAGTCGAGGTAGTTGGTCGGATTATTTTTCATTTCAGATCAGAAGAGGAAGATTATGAGAAAGCGTTTGCGTTACCTATGCCGAATTGAAAAATTGATTTATTTTATTATTAATTAATTGAATTTTACCGAAACGCAAATCAGTCAATAAATATAAAATTATGTGTTGTAAGCATAGCTTTTATTTATTTTCTAAATATTAAAATAGATATTTATAGATATTTGTAATAGTATTAATATTATATATTTTAGTCATCTTAATATATATTAATATAGTTTAAATATCAATATATTACAACACGTCTAATGAATGTCTTTTATTTTTTATTTTCTTTTTTTATAAGAAAATTGTTTGTTTCTAAGTGTTGAATACTTGCAATTCCTAACTGTTGAATACCTGAAACATTTACTTAATCACACTATGTCATACCTACAAATAGACAAACATGCGAAACCTTATATGTGACAGACTAATAAATACAAATAATAAATAATTGAGGCACTTTATGACTCAAGTGACGCGTGGAATTTAACATTTTTAAATTATATTATTTGATTCAAAGGCAATGAATTATACAATGCTAAATTAGTAAAGACCACACTGTCCAACGCCTTTTTCTACAACACCTTTATATAATAATTTTAAATTATATAATTATCTTTAAAATATATTATCAACTTTACCAAAGCCGTGAATTTAAGAGCAGCACTTTGCACTTATATTTAATTATAGTAAATTTTGGTATACTAAATATAAAATTAATTTAACAAAACTGTCTTTAATTTTGAACTTTTTATTAAATTTATCTTTCATTATAGCAAACAAAGTATAATTAATATAAAATAAATTTAACTAAACTGTAGCAGTTTTTCACATGTCTCATATATATAATTTTATAATATAAATTAGGCCTAGTATATAATATAACCATGTTTTATTAGTTTTCACTTAAGTATGACAAGATAAATATAATATTTAAATAAAAATTTTCTATTTATCTTTGTTTAAATATTTATTTTTGCATGTAAGCCAAATTTAATTAAGTTTGTCCCCATGCCTTCACATGCGTATTCTTAATATCAGCTTAATCGCATATGATATTCAATATCTCATTATCGACCGACCTGAAAGGTTTTTATTTCCAGCTGTTGCCGGTTGGCAAACAGTCAACAGCCTGGCCAATTAATATGTACATTAAATAGGGCCTGTAAACGAGACTTATTAATTGAGAGTTGCATATTTTGCAGGACACTTGCAATTCGATGCTGATCAAATATGATTGCATTTACGCAGTCATGAATGTGAGAGTGTGTGTGTATATGTGTGTGTGTGTGTGTGTATGTGTGTGTGTGCTTATGCGAGTGTGTATTGAGCTGTATTATTGCCACATTTAATTAGCCACTGCCAAAGGGGAAATGCCGATGCGTTGACACAGGCGATTATGTTAATAAGCCCAAGAAGGAATTGAAGAGGATTTAAAACGAACTGGAATGAGGGGCTTGTCATTTGCGTTGGGCCTTTGGCTTTAGCATATGGGAGGAGGTGGCTGGCAGCTGGAATGTTATTTAATTGTTCATTGATGTTCATCAGAGCGTACAGCAGTCCCTTAACTTCGCTTTGGCCGGGCTTACATTCGGCATTGATATGTCGCTTTAAGTGCATTTATTTAATTGCACAGCATTCACATTTAATGCGCATTAATGAGACATGACATTTTAATTGGATTAATTGCGTTAATTAAGTGCCAGCCGTTGCGAGCCAACGAATGGGCCGCAAGCTGCAAGCCTGAAAGCCTGAAAGCCTGAAAGCTGAAATCTCTGATTGAGTTCGTTCACTCGGTCAGCAAAAATCATGGACTGCGACCACAAAACTCCAACTGCAGAGCCACGCCAAGCATTTGCCATTGCCATTGCCATTGAATGAAAGCAGCAAGTGATTTCGATCAATTTCAGCATCAAGAGGCAGCTACCGAGGTGTGCGAAATGAACGATGTATGTCAATTAAATGGATGTGCATACTGGCAAGACAATGGGTGATTTCTGATTTGCAAATCTAGCATCATTGAGTATTTATCTAAATATAATCAAATGCTTCAGTGTGCTACCAAACAGTGCAAGTCTTAATAGGGTTAACTATTATGAACGTCGGAGAGTGTTCCAGATTTATCAGAGATGAAAATATTAATATATTATTTATAATTAATGCAAACACTTATTTAAGAATTACAATTTTTTCACTTTATTGGAATATTTGTAAAATATGTAACAATATTTTTTGTCTTATAATTATTAAGTATTGATTTGTTAAGCCCATGTATGGTCTAATAAAAAATATTTATATATTAATACATTAGCAATAAAAATAATATATTAATGTACGATTATATATACACATATAATTATTTTCTTTATTAATCCAAAGCTAAGAAAGAATTCTGATAATGTGTTATATATCATTATTATTTCTCTAATGTAAACTAACACAATTTTCCTATAAGTCAGATTTCAAATAAAATTTTCGATCTTTCTATCACAACTAAATATATTTTTTTTTATACAATTACTGAAGTTTGCACAGTTCTTAGTCATATTTGCTTAGCACTTTATCTGTTTTATATATTTTTTTAGCTTTCTACAAACACCAATATGGAATGATAATAATAAATAAATTAAACAGGGAAAAAACATTAAGAAAAAATAAAAATAAAATAAGTAGAATAAATAAAATTAAAAAAATTAAAATATTTAAAAATAATAAAATAAAAAATATGAGAAAATTTAAAAATTTATATTAAGTAAAATAAACTTAATACTAATAATAATAATAAATAAATTAAATAGGGGAAAAAACATAAAGATAAAAATATAATAAAATAAGAAGAATAAATAAAGTTAAAAAAATTTAAACAATTAAAAATAATAAAATAAAAAATATAAGAAAATTAAAAAATTATTATTAAGTAAAATAAAATTAATACCTTATCTTAATACCTTTTTTGCAACATTACGCATATATAAAACTAAAGTACTTAAACTCATAAAGAGAAAACAAAATTTTTTCGTTTTACAGAAAACTACATTATCTGCTACAAAACAAGTAAATCTGTTGAAGAACAAAGTCTGCCCCAACTCTTCTACTTCCAAGTGTCACATAAAGCAGAAAAACAGAGTTAGCATAAATACAACCAACCGTAAAAGCCTATTCCCTGCACATATATATCATAAAAACTCGGAAAACCATTGAGTCTGGAGTCACTTAGAGTAACTCCATCTCTCACTCTCACACACACACACACACATACATGTATGCTATGCCAATGGCTAAGCTAATAATATATAAATAAGCATAAATCATGCACACGCACAAACATGAACATGAACATGATTAACAAGCTCATTTAACGGCACTTGTTTCGCTTCTTGTCCGGTTCGGTTCAGTTCGGTCAACAAATACAAAAAGTGGGCGTGTTCCATGAAAACATTAGTTCCCAACACAAAGGCTTAAACAAGCGCTTTGCTCCGACCCGGGCTCAAGTCCCCAGCCTGCCCAACTTTCCCTTTCCCCATCACTATGAATATTCGATTATTGTGTTAAACGCTGCAACGCCCAGATGCTGCTGGGGGCGAGGCAGACGCCCCCTTTGAACTGTTGTGCTGTTGTTTTGGTTTTGTTCTTTTCTTTTTTTTATAGCTAAGAGATATATATTACTCTTGGGAGACATTTGATAATAACTTGCGGCCAATGTTGACTATAATCAGCATAAGTTAGCCAACTTTCTTTCATATTGCTCGCATCGCTGTGGGCCACGCCCCTGGCTGGCTGCCGGCTTGCCGGCCCGCCCCTTCATATCGAGCACATATTTTTGGGCTGACACAGCACGCATTAATCATTTGTATTGGCTGTTATTTTTGTTCTATTCTTTTTGCTTTATTGGGGTAAACAAGTCAATTCCAGTGTCTAAGTTGAGGTAGAGCTCGTGGCGAAACGTGCAAAATATCTGAGTGAAAAGTAAGCCGATTAAGCAGCATGGGAAAATGCTCCACAACGAAAAACAATACAATGAACGAATAATCTAGCTATTGTTTCATTGCGAGCTACAAATACGAATAACGAAAATGGAATAATATTCATGTATAGTATATACAATAAAACGAAATGTTCTCATGCGTTTCAGCAGCTGTAATTGAATTTCCAGCCCGAAATTGAATGAATACAAAAGTAAATATGAGAATATACATAAAAGTATCGCATTGAGAGATATTATTTCAGACTACAAAACTAATTTATAACATAGCTATAGAAATATATTTGAAGTACAAATGAAAATAAATGTATATAAGTATAACTAATTTAAGGATAACATTTGAGACTGCAACAAATATTTGACAATATATGTAAATATTTTATAAAAATAGAAACTAATTTTTTACTCTCTTAACCTATTCACACTATTCACCATTCAGAGAGATCTACTCAAATTGCATGCACTACTAAATCATTTCTGCGTTAACTTTTTGTATGAAAACTATTTTTTCTACCTATTCTAGCTATCTATACAACCTTTTAGCTGAAGTCCAAATATATACCTTAATCCGAACATATACTATAATCCTACGCATAGACTTTATAGCTCGCTAAAAAATATTTTTGTAAATATTTTAGATTTGTTGAAGAGCAGTCGCAGATAATAATACAAAAAAAAAAAAAAAAAAATGACAAAAAATATTATTTAGCAAACATATTCAAATCCCAATTTTAAATTTATAGTATCTTTAATAAATAACTTGTAAAAGTAAAGAGCTCCATAAGTTAAAACAGAAAATTTAAAATAAATATTTTATTTATATACATATACACATAATAAAAGACAAGATATGTTATATATAAGTTGGTCTTTCGAAGTATAACCTATTCAAAAGATTATAAATTCAGTTTACAAACTAATTTTCGTTTACAGCAGGTGAGAAATTAATCAAAAATATAGAAACAATGTGCTTTGGACCGGTATGACAGCCTAGACTTTGTCCCTCACACACTCAAGGAACGATTGGGAAACTGGTTGGATACGACTTGATTTAAGATTAAATAATTATAAATATATTATAAATAGATTATATTTTATATATAAAATAAGTTATTTTTATATTATTTTTTGTTACATTTTTATATTTTATATATTTATAACTTATATTATTACTATTCAAAAAATTCTCTTTAATCAGATTTACAGCCTTGTTAAAAACTGCAAAGCTTCAAGCAAACTCCAAATTCATGCCATAATTTTTTAAATATTTCTCATGCAGCCAAGTCTCATCTATAAGAATTCGATATAAAGTGACCAGACAGAAGAGAAAAAAACTTATAAATTTTTGCTACATTTGTGTCGGGTGCCAAACAAATTGCTCGATTGAGCACAAGAGAGAGAGAGAAAAAAAAAAGAGGAAGACAAAATGAAAAAATGATGAGAAAAACATGGAATATACGAGCTCTTATAAATGCGCTGCACATAGTTCCATTTGAGAAATTGTCTGCAGCGGGTCAATTGTTTGTGGCTTTTGTGCACATTGCTGCCATATCATGGCCACAATTCGAGGCAAGTTCTGCTTCCCTTTTTGCTGCATGCGCCTGTTTTTCCATTAGCTGACATTTGATTTGCCGTGCAAAGCATTTCTGACATTTTCACTTGGAAATGCATATAGATACAGTTAGCCAGGATTTTCGCATTGTAATCTGATTAAAGTTGTATGAAAATGCTAAGGTCCCACAGCCAGTGCAGGCGCGATTCTGGAAGGTGAATCCACGCTGGGTGTAGCTGTCTGTTTTAGACAAATAAAAAATTATGTTGTATACCACATGGTGTCTGAGGCTCTGGCTCTTGCTCTGGCACTGCTTCTGACCCAGGCGCATGCAGCAAATAAAATTTAATTTAATATACGGAGTGTTAAAAAAGATGCCATCAAAGACTTTTGTATGCTCTGATATTTAATAAAAAAGAATGTTGAAACTAAACATAATATTATCAATCTGACATTAAAAAAAAATTATTAAAATTAAAGTGAATATTGAATAAAAATCAATAGAACTTAAATGATTTAAGCTGCAAAAATAATTATATTTATTTACTTACATACAGAATATAATATCAGAGTTTTTTAAGCTCTCAGCAGTGCATAATAGCTGGATATTGATGATATTTCTTCTGCGTATATTTAATATACAACTTAAGGCAAAAAATGCATATTAAAAAAATAAATAATAATAATATGCGGAGCTTTTGAAGTACAAACAGAAAATGATATAAAATTAAACGCATTAATAATAAAAATGTCATACAAGATTTTCAACGAATACTTAATTTTTAATAAATATTAAAAAATTCTCTCGCAGTAAATAAAATTGAGTATTTATTAAGAGTAGAAACTAAACACTGTTTTTTTTTATAGTTTATATAACTTACAAAAGTTCAAAACACATTGAACAATAAAAAAAAAGGTTTTTTATATAATATTATATTAAATATTATTATATATTATATATTATTATATTATATAATAATTTAAAAACATTGTAAAAAAAACTTAATTATTAAAAAAAAAAGAAATAAAATAATTATCTTAATTATATTTTAAAAAAATATTATTTAATATTATTAATAATGCAGAAAATATAATATACAAAATGATAATAAAAAAAAAATACAATACAAATATTTTAAATAAAAAGTTATCTACTGTAAGTACAAAAATAAAATGTTTCTTCAAATTTGAATCCATAAAAAAATAAATTTGTAGTTGGAAATCCTTTATGATCCATACATTTTTTTCTTTTATAAACACATAACTATGCTCTGCTTCAAAGCCATATAGAGTAAACACTGTCTGAGCAGATGCTTAAATTGCAAAAGGTTTGTCGACAAATTTATGGGCCAGTCAGCCGTAGGAAGGCAGGAAGGAAACCATTGCGAGCATTTTCCTCTCGCATAAGACACAGACTCGTAAGTTGGCCCCGCTGATGATGTGTTCCGTCAGTTTACACGCTTAATATATCAAAATATGTGAATATAAAAAATAAGACTTATATATACATATATATAATATTACTTTATGCGCATTGCGAAGACACATAAGAACAGAAAAGAAATGCTAAAGCGTGTTTTATAGCGCCTCCAAGTAGGCAGCATTAAATTTAAAGCGCTTACAGGTGGCACATGCCAGTGTGTAAGTGTGAGTGTATGTGTGTGTGTGAGGCAGCTGCTATTAGCTGTGCAAATAAACAACGTTTGGCCATTTTTCATTGCAGACGGTACAGCGCAAAAAGAGTAAATAGAAAAGTAAAAGCAGTTAAAACAAACGAAATCAAATACTGCAATTGTGTATGTGTGCATACATATGTGTATGTATATGTGTGTTTGTGTGTCCATTTGTGGTAGCTGTACAATGGCTTGTTGCACTTATTTAACTCGCTTTGCCGCCCACTCCAGCTTGCAGCTAGAAAATGAATTAACAAATTAAAAGCGTAACATATTGGCCGGCAGCAGAGCCAACTAGCACTGGCTTGTTGCATGTTGCATGCCTCTGCCTGTCGGCCTCGTCAGCCGCGGGCTGCTTTAAGTTGATTTTAATTAAATTAGCAAGAGAGAGTAGCGTAGAGCAGCTGCAGCAGCTGCAATACATGTCAGTTATATGGATGAGGCTAGCGCTTGGTCCAGACAACTCAATTCGGCCAAAGGATTAACTGTCTGATGCTTCCTAAGACGAACTCCCAGCTGGCTTTCATTATAAGCGGCAGCGTTTATCGCCCTGTGGGGCTGTTGTTTCGTAAAACTATTGCTTAACAGCCACTGACCGAAACTAAAGAGTCTTGGTCAATGGCTGAAAATATTTTAGGGCCGGCATGTCTTCTGCTCTACTTGTTTATAAAAATTTATCTAGACAATAAATCGAAAGCTACAGCAATTTGGTTTCCCATTGAAATTTCAACAAATAGTAAAGAGGGAGAGAGAGAGAGAGAGAGAGAGAGAGAGAGAGAGAGAGAGAGAGAGAGAGAGAGAGAGAGAGAGAGAGAGAGAGAGAGAGAGAGAGAGAGAGAGAGAGAGAGAAAGTGAAAGAGAGATTGAGTGCTGCCTGGAAATATTCAATTAAATATTAAAATTAAGAACATGGCAAAAACATTTCAATTGAAATTGAAAATTAAAGTTCTTCTCGTTTTGATTAGATTTATTATTCCAAATGAATTCGGATTTTTACTCTCTGTATTTTTATCCAATTTTCATTTTATTATTCCTTTACTACTTCGTTAATGCACTTACATATTAAGCAAAAAATGAGTAAAGTAAGAAATTTCTTTTCGGAATTACTTTTTTTCCTTGTGACTTTTTTGCAAATATAAAATCAGGTATAAAAGAAAAAGGATACAATTAAGAATTTTCGAAGACTAAATAATAAATAAGTTACTATTCATTCTGTATTAAAATTCTTAACTTTACATATAATTTAAAATGAAAGTATTCATTTTAAAATACCCTATTTACTTTCTACAAAATCAAAAGAGATACTCTCTTTATAAAAACATCAAAAGAGTTTTTTCTCTTTAGATATTTAAATATATTATATATAAATAAGTTAAAGCTATAAATAAGTTATATAAATATATAAATAAGTTTGTATAAATAAGTTAAAAAGAGATTTTACTATGATAATAAATTTTTGTTTCTTAATTTTGGGTAAATTTAAGAGATTGGAAAAATTGATAATATTAAATTATTGACTATTTAGTCTTCAAAAACATGTCTTCTCTTTTGATTTTTAAAAGTAAATTAGCGACTTGAAAAATAGTGATAATAATAATTTTCTAATAATTTCTATTTGCCTTAAAAAATTAAAAAATGCATTTTTTTTTATAATTTTAAAAGGTTAATAATGTCGCAAATTTAAGCAGATCAAAGATATAAAAAATCAAAATATTTCATCGTCTGCTTCGTTTTTACTCTGTTTTATTAATGATTGCTTATATTCAATACCAAATGTACTTAGTGTAAATATGTTATACCGTAATTTACCTTTGTAATATAATACCTATGGAGTATATCAAATAGTACTTACATATATCAATGCAATTCTAGATAATGCAATTTTCATTACGTCAAAACTACAAATTACAAATAATTAACCCTATTTTCTCTCCCTCTTATCTTTGCCATTCACATTAACCTGAAGATCGCCCTACACTCCACAAACTAATTATATAATTTAAATAAAAAACGCGCCACTTTTAATATTTCCATTTTGCCATATTCCATGGTAAACATGATTACACTTGGAGTATCCATTATAAAGCTTCCAGCTCGCAGACCCAGCTCCTGCTGCTCACTCCTTTTCCACTCAGCTCAACCACAGCGAAACCCTTCAGCGAAACACTTTAGATAAACGGCGGGCCACATGCATAGCAGAGCCCGGAAAGCGAAGCTAACTGAGTGATTACAATACACAGTGGGAACATTTGTAACCCTCGGTCTGGCTGCCCCATCTAAAACGCTATCACCCGACACCGTCGCCATTTTATTGCATTTTTATCTCCTCCATTCTGTATTGCCGGCTCGGTCGTTCGCTCTTCTTTTCTTTTCTTCTTTTCTGCTTTTCTATTGTCGTTTTTCATGTCTCCGCTGTTTTGTCTGCGCACATAGATAATTTTATGGAGTCAAGTCTGGGTTGGCTGAAAAATATGCTGAATTTTGAAGAAATTTCCCAGGTTGCAAACACTTTCCGAATGAGCATAGCGCGAAGCAAAATAAAAAACAAATATGACAGTATGCTCAAAAAATTTTTTGACGAGTAGATTATTCAAACATAAATTCTTGGCTTCATCTAAACAAATATTTCACACACATATGTAGAAATATATAAAAAAGAAAACATGCTGTGCGCTATAAAAATAAAGGCATTCTTTTGTCTAGGGAAATAAAGCATAGGGTATAAAAACAAATAACAAACTTCTTGAATTTTAAAGAATATTTAGCAATGGACAAGCTAAGACTTCTGCACGAATTTCATTTTAAATATTTCATATACTATCATATATCAGCTTAGATATTTAGAAAACACTCGTCATTAGCTGATTCTATTACTGCTGTGATGGCTATGAAACGTTTAAGACGTTACGTCTTTGATACCTATTAAAGAAGTCTGTGTAGGCAAAGTTGGGAAATCATTGATAATTGAAGATATAAAACGTGCCGATTTAAAATATTATACAGAAAATCATCAACTACCAAAATAGCTAACCTCTACTAAAAATAAATTTGTTTCAAAAACTATACAATTGTTACAAAATGTTCAAGGGAAATAAAGCACAACAAATAAAATAAATAAAAATACCTTCAATGAAGGTTTCTAATCAGCTGATATATATAGTTTATAATGAGCTACAAAATGTTATTTACATAGATATTTCTTGTAAGCACCTCAGCTAATAAATTTTTATTAGGAGCCTTAAAATACTTAAGGCACAAAAGTCCCAGAAACTTTAAAATAAAAATAAAATACTGACAAAAATATTTAAAAATTACACAAAAGTTATTTGCTAAATAATTGAATATACATTAGCTTTAAATATATGAATATTATATTTTATTTCCAAATGCAGTTACTCAAACTAAAATTTTAGTATAAGCATAGAGGAGAAATATAGCCTTTCGCAAGGCAAACAATATATTTTAATTTCAGTTCCAAAAAAAAAAAAAAAAAAAAAAAAAATATATATATATATATATATATATATATATATATATATATATATATATATATATAAATATAAATATATATATAAAAAATATTTTTTTATGACTGTATATCAAATTGCATTTTTCTTTTTTCCAAAATCCATTTTAGTATAAAATAAAAAAATGATGAAAAAAAAAACCAGCTTAACGCTCAGCTAATTTAACTTAACTCGAAGACCAGTGAAAGGAACAATATTATTGTAAATGGACTTTCTTCAAACACTCACATATTCATACGCACACTTGGATGTTTGTGCGAAGGCGTCGGTGTATGGAAATGCAATGCAAACATTTGAGTGCAGCTGCAGCTGCAGCTACAGCCACATAATAAATCCGTTGGATGTCGTGAAAAAGGAATGGGTTTTCATTCGATTTTCTCGCGTGGCTGGCACTCATCAGTCGCTGCCCAATCACAGCTGCAGTCACAGTACAGAGCGGGAACAATCATTTGTTATTTGATTTGGCCAACAGCAGGCGCTGCCAGGCAGCTAGCCATTCAGCCATCCAGTCAGTCAGGCAGTCCAGCCAGCAGATAGACAGAAGACGGACGTTCCAATTTGCCAGGCGATTGCCGGTTATCGCTGACGTTGGCCCCAGGACAGTTTAACATCCGATCCCACAAACCCAACCCAATCCCATGCCCAGCCCAGACCCAACCCAATCCAACCCTCTCTAGCATTACAATTCAAGCGACGTATTGTCAATTTTGGGGAGCGCAATTTTACTGCTCTGTCACTTGAGGACCCCATCACTTGACACCTCGGCCCCTTCCCCATCTCTCAGTGCTGCCTGTAGACAAACAAAAGCTGTCCTCTGCTGGACACTCATGACTTCGATGGGTCAGATGTGTCTGATGAGGTGTTGATGCGAGTGGTCAACTTAGTCCAGGAGTCGAACCAGCCAGCAAACTGTGCTGATTCAATAAAAACAGAATGAAACAGGTAAATACCAGAGTATCAAGCATGTTCTTAATTCCACATGCGAATTCATTTTGCAAATGAAGGCTGGATGCAGAAGCTCATTTCGAAATTTCGACATTGACGTATGCAAGTAGACTTCTTATTAAGACAAGAAAAATTTAATTAAAGAAATTTAAAAGAAAATGAGTACATTTGTATTTAATCAATATAAATAATCAGAATTTCTTCATATGTACCCACATGTTTAAGAAAAACAGCTTACCTAAATTAAATTATTTTGTATAAATAAAGCTTTAAAAGACTTTTTGAACTAAATTATTCCAATACGAACCAGAATCAGCAACTAAGAAATATCTGTTTTCCCTTTATAAACCAAAATTAATAATTGAATTATTGTATATATGTAAATGTTAATATTGATATATAAAATATCGTTATAATTTGTGGACTAAATAATTTATTTAAAATAAGTTTATAATTAAAATCATAATTATATATAATACTATTATATATATATAAAAATTATTTTTATACTTAAATTAAATTGTTTTTATAAATAAATTTGTATCAAAAGCTATATATGATTGTTAAAAATGTTTAAGGAAAAAAAACACAAAATAAAATAAATATACAAAATAAATTATTCTTATGTTTACATTTAAATGGTTTATGAATTAGTATACAATATTATAGATTTTATATAACTGTTAACATACAACATATTTATATAAAACTATGAAAAAATTAGGAATTTTTATTATGAATACTTTAAAACTATAAATATATACAATAAATAATATACTATAAATATCTACAACAAATAATAGCTTCAAATAAATTTAATGTTAGTTTGCATATGAATGTAAGTATTAAGAGTATTTGGCCTCGGACTGTGCATAGTTAATATCGTTTCAAAATTCTCAGAATTTGTTCAACTCAATCAGACAATAAAGTTATTAGAAAAATATATATAAATATGATATTTAGCAGATTCATAACAAGGACTACATTTTCCAGAATGACTTTTCGACTTTTTTGGTATTTTCGTACCCTTCTGCATAGTTTGTATTGCCACAAAAAACTTAAATGTGATTGCACACAAAAATCATTCGCATTATTTTGTTGCACTCTTGACTTTATGTTAAAACTGTCCAGGCAAAAGAAAACTTTTTGTCTCATTCAAAAATCGGCAAAAATATAATAAGAAATTCATATATATACGTATATATATTTCATGCACGCAATATCTAAGTAGAAAACTTTTCTAATTAAAATTAAATAGAAACTTCGCTTGCTGTGAAGTTTTGATTACTATTTGCATTGGTCCTTTACATTCTGTTCACACAATATCTTCTTTTTTTCCTGCCCATATTCCAAGGTGTAGCAGCTATGCTAAAAAAGGAATAGAAAAGGAAAAAACAAGAAAAGAAAAGCAAGAAAGTTGACCCAAAACTTAAACGGGGCCAAGTGGGTGACAAACCTGAAGGTCAATTGGCTGCCAACTCGAAAGTAAAAGTTTCATCGCTGACAATTGAGTCAGCTCTGCTTATCAAATGTCAAAGTTTAGAAAGTGTTGGAAGAAAGCGGAAATAAAAACACTTACGTATTTATAAACGTTTTAAATGGACAATTATCTATCAATTAGTAAATTAAATTAATTGGCTTAAAATAGAGCATAACAATTATATTCCTTGCTGATAATTATGTGAGTTTAAAAGTGGGAACTAGTTATGTTATCTATGAAATATACATATACATATAATAATATATAGTTTTGTATGCTATACAAATAATAATAATTATTAGATCAAATATATGTAAGACTTATTGTATAAAAGTTTTATAGCTATCTGCCAAAAAACGCTTGCTTGAATTCTAATTTTTTATAGATAGTCAATTTGTTGGACTTAACTCAAACCTTAACAGATAATAATTGGTTAATTTATGTATGATATGTATATGAATTCTCTTTATAATTAATACTAATAATAATTACTGTCGATATATAGTAATAAAAGTTATGCATTGCACTGAGTTTAACTTACATATATCATCTACATATATACAGCTTACCTTTTGTGTAGCAACAATTGAAATAAGGCATATTTGAAGTAAATTGTATAATGATAAATAATAATTGTGAAACCTCCCAAATTATATCATGTATAGTAACATAAGTCAACAATAACTTTAAATAGTGTAAAAAAAATGCCGAAAAAAACCAAGTTAATGAAAAGAAACAGACATTAAAAATAATTTGGAGACCGACAGCAGATCCACTTGATGTTGGGCATTTGAATAATGAATGTTAATTTGCATTTAATTTAATAAGAACAGGAGACAGTCATAACTGCGTTCACTTGACTTCCGCTTGAGCTTAAGACACTTGCCAAACCATTAGCCGTGTCCCAGCCTTCTCGTCGCCATCCTCCGCCTCTGCCCCGCCCCCCACTGGGCAGTTCCTCCCATTGCGGGTGCTATGCATAAATTTAGCAGAACTAGAGACCAAGAGAATGAAGGAGACCGGGAAAGAGAGACAGATAGAGCGAGAGAGATTGTTGCGCCTACAATTTACATAATTTATTAACGAGAGTTTGAGCGTCAGCTTCCGTTGGGTAAACTAAGGGCCGGCGCCTGGATCGGAATGAAGGAAGTGGGCAGAAGAAGAAGAAGAAGAAGACGAAGAAGAAGGAGAAGATGAAGAAGCAGAAGGAGACCCAGTCAGCTGGGTGTGAGCAGTGCTCATGCATAATTAAACACGTAATTAACCATTATTAACAACGTCTGATTTCTGTAAGATCTGGTTGGCTGTTACCTAATGAGTTTCGGCGTGTGATTTGGCTGGCAAAAAGTTTTGCTGGCCCAGCTTTCAAGTTTGGTGGCAATCAGAGCGGACGGGCACGCTCTTGCCATTTGATTTGTGTGTCCAAAGTGTAGCCCCCAGTTACAGTCACAGTTACAGTTACAGTTACAGCTATAGTTATACCGTTACAGTTTCAGTTTCAGTTACAGTTACAGTTGTTAATGAACATTAATTAATTAAACTCGTCTCGTAGCGCGTTGAGTACGTGTCGGCACAGGTAGAACTTTTACGCTCGGACAGCTTACAGCCCAATTATGTCAGCTTTGAGAGCCTCTCGACCCATTGTTGTTATTGTTGTTGCGCTGTCCTTGTTGCGAGTGTTGTCTCTGTGGTCTCGAGCTGTCCACAAAGTGAAGTGACGCGTCCTTTTTGGCTTTTATAAAAGGGTTTTTGTTCCAAGTCATTGTTATGCTGTTACACAGGGAATATTAACTTTGATGTCAAGTTTGTAGGGTGTGGAAAAATAAAAGTTTTTTGTGTAATATTCTGGAAGAGTATAAAAAACTAAGTTGATTCGAAGTTGTCCAGTTATTTAACTGGTTATATTTTATATCATTATATAATTTATTCATTATACCATTAACATTATATAACTTTCACTAAGACTCTCCAGAAATCGTTAAAAACAAAATCATATATTGACGATAAGTTTAATATACCTAAAACTAATTTCCAATTGTAAGTAAGTCGAGTTTTAAAATATATAATTTATAAGAATTGCTAAAATTGACTGACTATAAAAAGTAAACAACTAGCGATTATTTGGTTGAATATAGATACATATAATGGTATATGTATATGTATATGAATATGTATTTACAGCTGCGGTCATAAAAATAGTTGTGCTATTGAGCACTAAATTTTGTACTAAAAATGTTGTAGCGAATTGACTTAGCAACTCTATATTAATATTTAAATTAATAAAATACTAATCTTAATATTTTTATCAAATTCTTTTCAAAATAGTAGTATTAGTTTGACCTTAAAGGTTATATCACAATTTTTTGTACATCATATAATTATAGATAAAAGTATTTAGTGGTGTTTTAAAAATGAAATATTCAAATAGAAATATTTTTTCATTATTATGCTAATATACTTATTATCTACTATCATTATTTAGCTCATGTATGTATGAGGGTAAAATAAGTTTCACTTATAATAGTATTTGAAAATTATTATTATAAACCCTAAAGGTCAATAAGAACAACTAGTCAAAATAAATAAATAAAATAATCAATTAAATGAAATAAAAGTAAATTTATAGATTTTTATTTTGTTTTAGATATAAATAAGTTTACTAAATATTATAGAAATATATATATATATATAAGAAATTAAAATTAAGTCTAAGACTGTACCTTCATTTATAAACTAACTAAGCAATGCATATTCAAAATTCAAAATATAAATACAAAATTCTTATCATATTTTATAGCCAAATCAACTTTAGAATTATATAGATAAAATAGAGACAAAATTAATCTAGCAAAGAAAGTTTTTATGTTCGCTTAAAATCAAGTTATCAAGATGAGTTGACAGTACTTAAAAAAAAAACTTCTTCACATTTTGTGTATATAATTATAAAATTCCTTTGACTAATATATACATTATCATACTATGTTTATATTTCCAGTAGAAACAAATAGCCCGCAACAATTCGTCTATTAAAACTGTATATATAATTATCATTATAGGCATTCTCTTTTGTTGCTCGGCTAAATGTGGCCATTAGATGACCCATAAAAATCAAAATAATAACCAGTTGGGCAAATTTGAATAATGGCGCTATAAATGTGAACAACATGTGTAAAAATTATGACAATGAGTTCTATGAGAGTTTATGCAAATTTTTCAGCTTTGCGTAATATTAACAAAACGATTTTCAGCCAGCGGCATTTATTGAATTGTTTTTTGTGTTTTTGTTTTCGGTTTCAAATGTTGTTTGGCTTAGTTCATTATGGGCCTAGTGACCGTAAGAGGAAACTAATTTGTGCATGATAAAAGCCATTTGGCTGCCCATTAATTAAACCAACTAACTAATGTCAAGTGCTAAACAAATGCGACAATTTCATGGAGCGTAATTAAATGAACATTAAACGCATTGCAATTCTGATTGTTGTTTGGCAGAAATTAATTCCAGCTTTTATTATGATAATTGTTCTGGGAATTTTAAAACTGAACTTTAATATCTTACGTCGATATAATTTATTGTATATGTATATATATGTGCATAGGTTTTATACTATTTTTCTCACGCAGCCTTTCACAGCTTCTTTGCCGCTGCGAGGCATCGGAATTTTGCAGCAACCACCCACTGTGGCAACTGGGCTCATAACTTTCACAATTAGCTGACAGAAAAGTTTGCAACAGCTCGGCAAATTCTTTGTGTGAATCGCGAGTGCAAATATTAATTTTCAAATAAGTTTAGCAAACGCCTTCTATAAATATGTTAAACAATATTTAAAAGTGTTATTAATGAGGGAACTATATGAGAATCAACATTAAAGTGAGCTGAAGCATTTGGAAAATAAGAGGTAATTTATTTTAAATGCAATTTTAATATTGGTACTAGATATGTTTTTATATAAAAAAGAAGATGCAAATATATTTATAGGAGCTCACAAATGGAGAATGGAAATATGAAGTTGCCTGTTAATAAATAAATATGTATATAGTTCATTCGGATGGTGACTTCACTCTCATTGACTCTCTTTGCCGAAGCAAAGTATATAAATCTGAGCTCGTTTATGATAAGCAAGAGTAGCAAGGCAAAGGCGAAAGAGCTCTCTTTACTGTAGTCTGCTGTTAATATAACTGGAAGATTCTTCAAACAGTTACACAGACAAACTTTTACTTAAATTAATGTTGTTCTGTTAATTTGTAATAAAAAAAAAACAATTGTAATTAAACAAACTAAACAAAATAGGACAGATGAAAGCTAAAATAAAAATTTAGATTTATATGTTCTTAGTGGAAAGAAAAACTGAATTTATTAATTGTAGAGATTTACTGAATATTTTAAAATAAATTACTTTCTCTGCAATATACTTACAATAAAAATCATTTTTTAAGTCTTGAGAAACTACAACCATTCTTCTTAGTATATTATGAGAAATTTACCTTATTGATGTCATATTGACTATTTACTTCTGTATTAATAATATTATATACAAATAATATATAATACTTTAACTTACTACTGCTAACACAAAATAATTTCAAAATATTTTTTCGAATTTTTAATTTTTACTAGAGCAAGGGTTTTTTATATAGTATCGTGACGGCTCCTGGTTCAAACATGAACACGGCATTATCAGAAACCTTATTTGCGTTTCTTTTTCAAGCATGCTGATGCCTTTATTTATTTTTTTTAAATTGGAAATTTACGATCATTTTAAACATACAAAACTATAAATACTGACATGAGAAAACCACCTATGACGAAAGCGAAATATATATCAAAGCAAAATGAATGTTCATTTGTAAGAAAATATTCCTAGTTATTAATAAATGTGAATAGTGGCACATGCAATGGAATACTTGAAGCTTTCAAATTAAATATGAAATATCAATCAATTTACTGTGCGCTTACCGCAGCTGAAATCGCAACCAAAGTTGAGCAGTTGTACTTTGAATTTGTGATTTTGTGAGTACAGCGAGTTGCTAATTGGATGTGTTGGAAATTATGGTAGGACGACTATACAGATTACTTATGTCGAAAGCTATGGCGTATATCTGGGAGGATTAGCTTGATGTAATCAATTGTGAAACTGTCCTGTTACTGGGACAATGTCAATCAACAACATTATATACCAAGGACTCTTAGAGGCTCTCAACATGCAAAATTATATGAATAGGTTATCTTTCAGTTTGTTGCAGTAGTTGTATAAGAAAGTTTATTAACTTTATTCAATGAAATTTCCTATGTACAGCATTTACCAGATTACTTCCTCTGACGATAAAATTCTCGATGGCTCATGATCTGTGCAACAAACAAATCAATTTCTCTTACAAATCAAAGTTAGATCAATTCATGAATTTTTCAGCTAACAAACATAAAAAATGATAGTACAAATTATTTCTTAAAAGATAAGAAAAGAATTTAACTAACAATGGCCAAAACATTCACCTAAATTTACTAAAAAAATTTCGAAGGTTACTAAAAGAGACCTCAAATGTAAGACATCCCAAACTTATACATCGATTCTATATTGAAACTTTACCAATTCCATTTGTAAGTTCTTAACCTTGGATTTGACTTCCCCCACACTTTGGCAACCTAGCCAAGCAGCTGCTTGTCATGCAAAAAGCAATAACCAGCTGCCAAGCGGTAAATGCGAAATAGGCTCATAAATTCTGTTCAAATTTATAATTTCACACCTACAACCATATAACAAGCTGCAGAAAGGAGAACAGAACAAGACGAAAAAAAGTGGAAAAAAAATGAAAAAATAGGCAAACTATTTGCCAATGTGCATGGCTCGGCTTGTCAGTGACGGCAAATGACAAATGTTCGCCAGACAGGCAGCCGGAAAATTGTGTGTGGATAGCCAAACATGCGTCGTAGAGTGGGCTAGTAGTCGGGGTCGTAGTCGGGGTTGTGGTCGGACCTCTGACAAGCCATGCAGCCCTAATGACAGCGAGCATTGCATGTTAGCCCAGTGTTAATCATAAATGGTCTCTCTTTGAGCGGGGGCTTGCACAACATAATAACCCACAGCCAAAGAGTGCCAACGGAATACCAAGCTAAATTCCAACTGAATTCCAACTAAATTCCTCCACCAATTTATGCGACCATCTCATATTGGTCTAATTAAAAAGATGCCAATGTCGCCGCTGGCAAAAAGTGCAGCTAACAAAATTCTGTGCTCAATTGAAAGGACGCCAAAAAGGAAAAATGAGAAAAAAGTGAGAAGAACGATAAAAAATGGCAATTACCTTCTCTGTGAAATGTCGCGAGTGCAAAGCGTTTTAAATAAAATGTGACAGCTATTCGGTCCGCTCGAGTTTGCCGGCTTCGCGCCTTGGCTAATGGAAAGATTGTGAGCGCTTGATTTATGGCACACCACGATGACACAAAGGCATGCAATGCGACGCCAAGCGGTACAGGTAGACGAGTCTATACATACATATAACAGATATATACATTGAAAGCTTCTTAGGCATGCAGAATGATGGCATCATTTATTGGACCTTGTTTCCCATTCAATAATTGTTAAGTGAAGCCTAACGCAATTGGAGTAGGTCGTTTAGGCTTATGAGAATTTATATTTATTTGATTTATTTATTGAGAAAATAATAAAAGTAAAGGTAAAAAGTTTGCAGGAAAAAGTATTTAAATTAGATATCTAAGCTTGTTGTATAAGTGAAGTGAAGTGAATTTCGTAAACATTCCGTTGATCACGGTTTGCAGTTTAGAATCTAGACAAGATTTAATCCTCCGCAGATTGCATTGCTGAAATATGTATTCTAGCAATTATCTAAGGTATGATCTTTTCGTATAATGAACAGTTTGGATAAGGTTTGGAATCTTAGATTTTACTGTAAATATTATTTGTTACTTCGTCTATGTACCATATTTATCAATTCTTGTCTATCAGCTCTACTATAAACAAAATTAAGACTTTATTTATAATAAGAATAATATCATGCAATGAAATTCATTTAATAATATTCTAATAAATTATTACTCTTACTATTATTAAATTATAATTACATTTCTAAAGTAGAACCAGCTAACATTATTGATTTTGCATTTTTCTGAGAGTTACTTAGTTAGTTAGTGAGCATTGTTAATAAGGGTAAAAATATAAAAATGGCTTAAATTTACAAAATAATTTCCACTTTGATATCTTTGTTTGCATTTTTCTCATAAAATTGGTCTAAAAATAAAAATTTTGATTGAATTAGTGTCTGATAATCGAAAAATACATGATTTCATACACATAAATTATTAAAAAAAGTGGTGTTGTATAAGTTTGGCTATTGCGAGACAGAAGTATTTCTGTAGCCACAATTCATATATAAAAATATCCTTGATTAGGATGAGTTTACCTGTCAATCTATTTCTGTTTACAGAAACATGAAGAAGTACATTTATTTTCTTACTGAAAAATAATTTTTCAATTAATTTGATATATTTTTATCTGTTGACAGTCGATTTAAATCGATTAAAAAAAATTGTATATTATAACATTTGTATAGCATATCTTTCTATTGATATTTAAAAAAAAATTTATTAAATATGTAAGTATATTAATACGCTCACATTTTAAATAAAATAGATGAATAAACATCTTTTAATATTTCATCAATTAGCTTCAATTGCTGGTTGGCCTTGAATTTTATTTGATTATCTTCGTTGGCACATTTCTTATACGCCCAAACATAGGCAGGCAGTTTACTCATTCAAGCGAGGCCATCGATCAGCCGCTGCTCAACCAAAGGCTGAAGCACATAAGCGAACTAATCAAATTGAAGTCTTTTCCACTGAGCAACTTGAGCAATAAAGCATGAAGCTTCGCTGACTACAAATAAGACTGCAAACTTGGTTTTGGATTCGGATGCGGACTCCGACTAGAACTCAGAGTGGAACGTGTACTTGGACTCTATTGCATGGCACTTAATCAAATTGTCTGGCTGCTTCTTGATGCCTCTCGTTTTTGGCATTGCATTTTATATACTACCCCTTTTTATTTTCATTTCTATTTTATTTCTCATTCTTTTTTTTCTGCTTTTTAATGCCATTAGTGGCGTGGAATTTTATTTCTCATTTGGCGTCATTTTTCATTTTCTTTGGCAGCGTATCGGACGCGATAACCGAAGGGAGCTTATATATAAACGCCTCTGCTAGCTGCATATCCTCTTTTGCAGATGAAAAATATGATATCAGATGCTGTTGTATTCATTAACAGCATTAAACAATTTACTAGTTTATTCTTGAGGAGAAGTGGGTGAGAAAACAATGAAATATTATGAGAGGGGCATTTTTGAGTATTGGTAAAAGTTTCAAGGGACTTTTAGTTAAATATCAATTAAGGGAGGAATATAAAATATAAAATTGACAATATTAAATATTAATAATTTAACAAGTTATTCAATCATTTTATATATATAACCAAAGTCATTAAATTTGTAGCCTCACATACAAATAACTTATTTCTGTCTATCAAGAATATTTTTAGTGAATAATAATTTTATATTTTATTATTATTATTAATATTATTAGTTTTTTATTATTATTATTATTAGCTTAAAAATTTATTTAGTCAGTGCTCCGGATTTAGTAATATGCCAACAGAGTATTATTTACCTACACATCTGAAGGTGTTCAGACATTAAAATCCAGACATAAATAAATAAGATACACTGAATTCGGTATCCTACTCGTTATCTCACAAGTTAAACTGTTATGCAGCGCGAATATGATCCCATCCATAATTGCAAATTCATTTGAGATTCTTTTGTTAGTAATATAGTACTAGGATGTTAGGTACAGAAAACAGTTCAATTTCCTTGGTGTTTTCTTTATGTTTAACTCTCAATATCAAATTTTGGCTTTTTGAACTTTGATCCGGATCGATAATACCCCGAAAAGCTCTTACGGTTTTTAAACTGAAACTTAATATACAAATATTATATTAAGACTGATTTATTTAAAATACAATGAGCACTACAGTTCCAAAAAGTTTTTAAAATTTTGCATATAATTTTATAGCAAAACTTACAATAAACGAAAACGAAGTGGTTTGTATAGACCTTTGATAAAAATATCAGTTATGTTATTAAAGTTCATTACTCCCACGTCAAAAAAAAAACGTTCTTAGCTTTACAATAATGTTATATGTGTCTCCTAGAAATCATTTGCTAAACATGTGCTCTACAATCCTTTTCCCCTTTCTCACATTTGCATCTACCAGTCTTACCGTAATTTTGATCCAAATAAATGTATTCAATATATATAAATGCGGATGGGTAATTATTGTGATTATTACCAATATTGCTCTACCTTTCATATCTCTCATAACATTCCTGTATTCCGCATTTCAGCTTTTCACTTCCAAAGTGAACTGTTTGCTGATGCAACATTGTTTCAATGTTGAAAGAGTAGACATAACATAGATAGCTTTAATTATGTTCCACTTTGGTGTATGATTTCATTATTGTTATTATTATTATTATTTGCAAAAGCTTTTGCATACTATTTACCGCTGCGCCTCTTTATAAAAATACCACAAAATTCCATTAATTTATTTGCGGTTGCATGAAAAACGCGTCCCCTCTACACCCACACCAAATGAACTGTGTGAAATTGTGTTTTAGGAGGAAGGGAGAACCAAACCGAAACCAAACCAAACCAAACCGAAACCAAACCGAAAGCGAAAAAGTCGAACGCTGTGAGCTGCTCTTTACAACTAATAATTTAATATTTTATGCATGACCTGCAAAATAAACAGAAACAGAAAATTGGTAACAGCACAAAAGGAAAACATTTGCCCATTCATAAGCGCATTGTCTCTTCAGGGAAAAGTGTTTTTCGAGGGGAATGGGAGTATATGCAAAGCATAAAAAATGGGCGGCGCGTAACTTTTGTGCGAAAGTTTTTCAGCGAAAAGGAAACTGAGCAGAAAAGTTAATATTAACGCTGAGCGACGCATTTTGCCTTAATTTTCAACACCCTCACCCAAGACAGCCCCCCTTCCTCCTAACTTTCACCACCACTTTTCACCCCAGCCCCTTGATGTTTTTCGGCCATTTTGACGCCAAACACGTAGCCTCTTGTTCTTGGTTTGCCCTTTGCTTTGTTGGCCAAAATCTTGTTAGGGTTCCGTTTTCTCTCAGCTTTTTATATTTGCATGAACTCTTCAAAATCGTTTATTCCACTGCTTTCTTCCTTTCTTTTTTTTTTTGTGTTCGTTCTTTCTTATTTTTTATGGAAATTTTTGTTGTGCAAATTTTGAATGCTGCTTTTGCAGCATACAAAGCAATCGGCACACGCTAAACAATAAAAGGATTCAAGGATTCGCACAAACTCCTTGCAAACAATTAGATGAGTTTGCCAAAGGTGAACAACGCAATTCAAATCGTATTTTTATCGCTCTTTTTGCGTATTTTTCTATACTTTTGTGTGTGTTTACTTATGCATTCTTCGAATGTAAAGGTCAAAGGTTTTGCACCCATGAAAATAATTTGCATGTCGTTAGCCTGTACAGTAATCACTCGACTTTTTGAACATTTACAAGCTTAAGTTGTAAATATATATATTCATAGATATACCTATACTAAACATTATTCATATATTCACTTAATGTGGATAAGTAATTGAAGTTCTTTTGAAACATACAAATTATAAGAGAAAGCAACTGATGAGTGAGACAAAAAGTAAACCTTTTTAATGTATTTGCATAAGTGATCACAGTAAGTTAAGTTTTTCTTGTATAATAAAATACAAATAAAATATAAATATATTTACTATATTTATTAAGATAAATAACAAAACCATATTTTTTAAGAATTTTATTATATGTATTAAAAGTTTTAAGATCTATTGGAATAGATATATTTAAATTTATTACATGGATTCTCTATTCTAAGTCAGAATTATTTTTCATTATAAGAGTTATACACAATCTCTATATAAATTGCCTATAGAAATTTACTTTTTAAACTTTTTATAAGAATTCATTCAAAGTTTCTCGATATACATTCTTTACAAAAATTGTAAATATTATTTAGTTTTTAGAACTTTTGTAAAAAAATATTTATATGAAGGCTCTAACTAATATTTAATTTATAGATTCATATTTGAACGATACTCTACTGAAATTTTTATATTTATGCTTTTATTTAATTTTTTAGAAATTCTGATTTGAAATGTAGTTTTATAAAAAAATTACAATCACAATAAATGAAGGAAAAAATAAATATAAGAATATTCATGTTAATATTAATCTTTTTATTTCTTATGTTGAAAATATAAAATATAAAATATAAATAATATTTAACTTCCTGAAAAAACTGTCAAGATGTTAGCTGTATGGACTTGAGTTAATTTCAAAAAAATATACAAATATAATTAAAATAATTTTTTGAACAAAGTAAATGAGTGCTAAAAACATTTGAATTCCCCATTACATTTGTCTGTTGTAACAAAAAAAATTAAATTTTGTTGAATTAAGAATAATTAAAAGACTGACAACAACAAATACAAATAATGAATTCTAATAATAATATAAATATATTTGTTTATTATTTTTTAAAGTTGCTGAAAAATAATACACAAAAATATTTGCATGCAAATCGTACCCAATAACAATTCAGATTAACCTAAAAAAAAAAAAAAAAAAAAAAAAACAATTAAAATGATTTTTCGTGTTGCTTTGCAACGGATTTTTAGATATATTCATCTTAGTTCTGCTCTTAGTTTGTTTATTGTAATTTTAATCAGCTAATCAGTAAACTCAAAAAGGCATAATGCATGTCCTTACGGGACTTGGCTCTGAAATTCTTTAAGTTCAAGACCTCTTCAAATTATTTTACACTAAAATCTTACCATAATTTAGAACGACATTTGCTAAGCATACAACCTACTGATTTCAAGGCACCGAAATTCCTTGAACCCAAAAGTGAACTTGGTTATTTAACAAGCGCTGTTAAAGCTCCTATAGACAAAATGCAAAGTTCATGAAGAAAGTTTGTCAAGTTACAAAACATTTTTTGTGTGGGCGTTGAAAATATTTGCAGCTAATTGGATGCTGCCTGACAAAATAAGGGAAACAATTCGAAAAATGTTTGTCAGTGAGCGCTGCTCGAATCAAGGCGAAGACCGATTGATTTTTGGTTCAAAAGAATAACTAAAGAGAAAGAGAAAAAAAATGCAGAAGCCAAGACTCATTAAATATGGTGAAATTAACGAAAGGATGCAGGATGCTTCAATGCAAAATGTGCAAAAAGGGAAGCGAAGCCAGCAAATGAGAAATGCAAATGATGAAATAATGAAAAAGCCTCACCAAAAACCAAACAAAGCCCGCAGGCGGAAAGGCATTAAAACAAAAAGTAGTTGAGCATAAAAACAAAGTGCTGCATCAAGTATGTGTGAGGCAACGTCTCTGTTTTTCTGCTGTACATATAAGTAAAAGTACTATATATATATATATATATGTGTATGTGTGTGTGTGTGCATATTTGATTATTCATACGCCCTGTCTGCCCGCAAAGTGCAGAAATGCATGAAGACGCAGAAGTGTACGAACGAAGACAACGCCACTGACACAAGGCAAAGGCAAAACTTTTTCCCTGCCAGGCTTCAATTTGTTGTAAACAAGACGTTGCCGGCCCAGCTTGTGGGCGTGGCTGGCGGGCTGCCTTTCAGCCCTGTGGCATACATATGAAATTGCTGAGCGTAATAAAATTAACCTTTTGGCTATGCAGCCATGTGTAAGCAAATAATTGAAAATCAAATTGATAAAATATTTTCCGATTGCGGTTGCAATTGTCTTAACATGTCAAAAAGTGCAAAAAATAAATTAAATAAATAAATAAAAAATATATGTATCATTGAATGGTAAAAAATTAAATATGCAAATATTTGAAATTTTTTGGCCAAAATATTGACATATGGTTTTTAAATTGAATGGCAATATAGAAGAATTGAATTTATTGTTGATGTATTTCGGGTAAATCATAAATTTAAATATATAATAATTAAATCGTAGTTGAATATTGAAGTAAGGTAATCGGTTATTTCTGAAGTCTTAACTATAAGACAAGGCTTTTAATCTTACATAATTGGTAATGTAGATTCACCTTAAATTTATTTCTGTTCTGTACAGAGCAGCCAGATACTTTCGTCCTTTGTATTTACCTTTTTGCACAGCGGATTATTCTGTGCATAGCGCATATCGCGCTTTATGCATATTTATGAGATATTATGTTCTTAACAGCTAAATTCATAGCAACGTTGCTATTAAATATAAAACGAATAATTATTAGATTAACAATGGCTTTTTAAATGAACAAGGCAAATACCCAAGCTTTTACTTGCACAGATATATTTAAAATATAGTTATATATATATCATATATTCCAAAATTTTAAGTATTATAGATACATTACTAATCTATAATACTTAAAATTTTGGAATATATGATATATACATATATTCATGCATATTTAAAATTGGTTTCAATTATTGCTCTTATTCAGTTTGTCAAAAATACTCAAAACCGAAAGAAATTTAAATATTACATTCAATAAGTGAGGTCTGTTTGCAAGCTCTAATATCTTATTTCATATACGGAATATGAGATATTAAATTTTTAGTGGTGTTTATGTCTCTTATTTATGCTTTGACAGTTTGAATTTTCAATTAATTTGTGACAGTTATTTTCTGCGATTTTTGCTTTTTCACTACGCACACATCGCTGCTTTTAACCAAAAGTAGCGCACTAATGAAGTGGCAGCTACTGTATTCCCCAGATCTGGTTCCTGTTTGTCCGGCTTTGTTTTTTATTTGAAAATGAAGAAGGGGACATTTAACATTACGACAAAAAGGAATATCTATATAAGATATATATTATTTAAATTAAATTTATTCATTTTTGCATTTATTCATTATGTTTTTCAAAATTTTATATATACTAAAATCTGACGTTTGGATTCAACTGGATATAAGAACTGAAGTTTCGTTAAATTTGATTTAAAAATGTAATGCACTGATCGTATCTAACTTATATTTAAATATAAAGCCTTGTTACAAGGTAAGATGATGCATTGCTTATTTGCTCCAATTAAAAACTGATTTGAAAAATTAAACGGATATTAAGATTAAATAATGATCAAGAGTGTATTATAGTGTATACAGTGTATCTTAAGAAAGGGAAATGAATGGTCTCTTTAAGCCCACACTTTCTAAACATAACAATTTTCTTTTCATATTTTGTTGACTTCAGTTACAGTTAATTATAGCTTCGAGCCACCAGCAGTTTCATTATATTTAATGCATTCATATTGCATTCTTAATACGCTTGAAGATCCGTGCACGGTTTTCTCAAATAAGTTTAAAATTTATTTGTAAAATCTCTTAAGGATTCCCCTAGACAGCAATCTTGCATTTGGCTGTCAGCGAGCGAATGTCTTTCAAGTATCAAGCATCCACACGTTTATCAAAGGCGTCGCTGCTGACTATTTGTTGCCCCCCGTTGTCTAGTTTATCAGCATCCCCATTGCCATACACACCCACACACACCCACACACACCCACACACCACCTCACCCACTATACGAAACCCCTTGAATTCCCTCGAATTTTTATGTCCTTCACACATCATTCAGCAACAAATTGCTGCGGGCGTTTCAAGGCGATGCCATTGCACACACATTGCTGGACTGCTTTGGAGAAATCTATTTGGGAGACTAAAGAGAAGAGGAAGAAATGAAAGGAATGTCAACTGCCAACAGCTAAGCAGGATACCGTCGCCTGACCGGGGTTCGTGTCCAGGCTGCGTGTCCATTTGAGGCAGCACGTGCCTCGAGCATTGTACGTTTTATTATCATGAGCTGCGGCAACTTTTTATTATCTTTCTCAACTGGTATGTGTGTGTGTATGTATGTGTGTGTGTGTGTGTGGGTTCTCTTCTGTTTGGCTATAGCTTTAACACTTTTCGACGCTCTCTATCCAGTGCCGTAAATATGACTTAATGGACTTTAAAGTAGACGACACGCAGGCCACGCTTAGCGCCTGTTTAACGACCTGCCCAACATTCACTTGACCCATGTCAAGTTTTTTCACATTATCGTAAAAATCATATTTCAATATCCATGTATGTCTGTGTGTGTGTGTGTGTGCGATTGTGTGTTTATGTAGCGAGTATCATAAAAGCGGACGGCTCTTAGCACAAATTGCAACACGTTTTGAAAAGTGCAACGAGCTAACAAAACGAGCGGCCTGCACTGCGTGTCCTGGATAAGTTAAGTTACACCAGATACTTTAGACACACACACACAGGAGAGAGAGCGTGTTTAGTTTTTATATCCTGTGCTGTGCTGGCCATAATAAAAATCGTGTAAATTGCTCGAATGAGTAGATAACTCGACTTAATACCTTAAAGCAAATTGCTAAACCTTCGGCATAATCAAGTTTTCAAGTGAGCTAGAAGAAAATTGCAAATTGAGAAGGCAGTTTATGGGTTTTCATTAATTGACAGGAATTGGCGAAGTTTTTTTTTTTGTATTATGTGTATTGTGTATTATGTTATTATTTATTATGTAAATTCAAAGTAAGACTAAAGCATTTAGCAGTCAAAAGTTTTTTTCTAGTGGCTTATTAGAGACAGCTATGTCCTTTGATGCAAATTAAAGCAAGCAAAGTTTTGAGCACCGCAAAGAAAAGCTCAGCTTAAGCTAGGGTATAAGTGAGCAGCAAAGCGAAAGCGAGAGAAGTGAGGCAAATTAGGATATAGGGTATAATAAGAATGGAACAAAGCATGAGAAGAGAGATTAGACAAAGTCTTGTTATATTAAAAATTTATATCAGACTGCCAGTTACTGCTGGCTTCATCTGCTCATGGAAAGCTGCTGCAGCCGAACACTAATTGGACAAGCAAAATAATCGCACAGAGTTTGCCTGTACGTATTGTAGAATATAATTATACACAAACTACTCTCACAATGCTACCCTATATGTTTAAAGTTGACTTTTCAAATTATATGAAAAAAGAATATATAAATATTTTAATATAATTTTTCACGATTATTATTCAACATTTAACATAAATAAAATTGTTAAACAACATTCGGTAATCTACTCATTATCCCACATACATGCAAGCCATAAAAGTGACATTCT
The DNA here is from genome assembly GCA_035045345.1 of Drosophila hamatofila. Lineage (NCBI taxonomy): Eukaryota > Metazoa > Arthropoda > Insecta > Diptera > Drosophilidae > Drosophila > Drosophila hamatofila. The sequence continues at coordinate 8,305,360 of JAWNPA010000011.1, read as the reverse complement.
CTAACTGCAGCTAACAAAACTTTTCATGTGAAATGCAGCTCAAAATGTACAGCAGCGAGTTAACTGGAAACATGAGTGCATGACATGTGTGAAACTTCCAATGAAATGAAATAACATACATTTAAAACTCTCGGATTTTTTGTAATAACAAGTAACAATACTAGAGCATTGGGGGAACCGGAAAATTAAAATGGAATGGAATCAAAAGAGAATAAATTATAAATCTTTCTGCATATACAGGAATATATTTGTGGCTAATGAGATATACTCAACTTGTCATTCTGATCAAGAATACATATACATTATGGAGTACTCCAAGCCTCCTTATGCCTGTTTTATTTATTTTGAAAATCATAATATCCTGATTTCCGATTTTTAATGTGTGCAGCATATAACAAGTAAGAAAGCTCTAGTCAAGACTGCTAGACTACGTTCCCCTGATCCCTTAGATGATAATAAGTTAGTGTACATTTTTTGGGAAAGTACTTGCGATAATTTATTTAGAAAATATAATTTTTTAGGCAGTCTTTTAAGTTTTCTAAGTTCTTTAAGTTTTCTAAGTGATCCTAGTTTTTTAAGTCTTTCAAGTTTTTAAATTCTCTCAAGTTTTCTAAGTCTTGCTCATTTTCTAAGTCTTTCAATTTTTCTAAGTCTTCAACATTTTCTAAGTCTTTCCTCTAAGTCTTTCCTCTAAGCCTAAGTATTTACTGCTTAGCTCAACGATCATTAACATTATCTTATGTCTACATTTATTCTTATATCTAATATTTAAACAATTCTTAACAATTATTTTTAACTATTACAATTCTGCTTAACGTACTTAATATTATTAACAAATAAAATATTTACCTGACCACACTTCACTTTCACTTTACTGCACTGCACTACTGACCCCCACCGGGCCTGGACGACTGAAGAAATGCTGCAGCTACTGCTGTTTATATAGGGCCACTTTCACTCAAACTCCAAGGCGTGCTCAAATGTTGAGCCTGCGTCGAGCTGCGGTCGTTGCAGTCGATCGTGAAGTGACCAATGAGAACACTCTCTCCTGCTTCAAGCATTCTAAACGAGTTTCACTTAAATGTAAATGTAAGCAAATATTGCTGAATACATAAAGACAACAGAAATGATCTTCGGCAGCTCACTGTCGTTGCTTGATTTGGTTAGACAGACAGACAGAGAGACAGACAGACAGAAAGTTAGGAAGCCACTTACACAGAATTCGGACAATTACACAGACAGACAGATGGACAAACAGACATACGCATACATACCCTGATTTCCTATTTTCAATGGGTTCAGGGTTATACCCTGTTCAGTTCTGGAACTTAATATTTTTTTTAATGACTGGACAGTGATATTTTTGTTTAATAGTTTCCATTTTAGGTTCGAATACAAAAAAAAGTTTTAAAAGAAATGCTATTAAATAATTTTAAAAAAATAAAACAAATTAATAAAACAAAATATATTTCTACCATTAATTATATATTAATGTTCATGAATCATCTTTATGAGCTTTTATTAAAAGATACTTGATCAAAAAAGTATGAAAATAAATACAAAGACGTGAAGCATATTGCAATTATAACATAATCCATTTCACAGCTCGAATTAATGCAAATTCTAATTTAAAAAAATACAAATATTTATATAAACATTATAAGTAGATAAATAAAATCATTTACTATAATAAATATTTAAAAAATAAATATTAAAAAATAAATATTAAATTATATATATTCATTATATATCAAATTTTCTACTAAAAGTCTCTTGAAATATCTACTATCTCACTTATCCTTGAATGATCACATTTTTTTTTTTTTTAACTTTTAAACTTGCTTTTACGATAATCATAAATTGCAATTTTTCATTTTATTCCGATAAAGATTGTGAATCATTCCAACTCATACCCCATAAAATATTTATGCTCTACTTACACATGGAGCTGTCTCTGTGTCACTTCATTCGAATTAACTTGTATTTCCAGTTGCAACTGAGTCAAAACTCTTGTGCAGCTTCCTTTTAGAGGCCACACTTGACCGTCTTTGCCATTGTTGAGTCAAGGTACATTATGCTTACAAATATTGTTGGTCTCTTGCGGGTTTTTGGCATGCGTAGAGCTAAAAATAAATTGCAAAACAAAATTCAATTACTAAATGCAAATCTAAGGCGCCTTCGCCATCATTTCAAACACCCCACACTCGACATATAAATACATATATATACATATTGTATATATAAATGTGTCAAAAAGCCGCAACCAAAAAGCATTTGCCATTTACTTACCATATTTTATTTTCTATTCCATTTATGGAAGGCCAAAGTGTTGGTGTGTGGGGTACGTCGCCAGTTTATTTATGTATTTATATTTATTTCTTGAGCGCCTCGCAAAATTATTGAGAACAGTTCGAGAGGCCTTTATGCCTCTGCCATTGTGCGAGCACTTGCCAAAACTTGGCAAACACTGGCGGAAATTTGTTTTTGGCTTTTGGGAACAGGAAAAACAACAACCAGAACAACAGCAGCAAAGCAAACGCCTAAAAGTTGCCAAAGACATGCTGATAATGGCATGAGTAAATTCATATTAAAAATCAACTATTCCAGAGTTGATTTAATTGCTTAATATTTCCCCAGCGAATTAATACTCTTGGCCATACGAACAATGCATATTTAATAGCTCGTCAAGCTGGAAGCTGAACCACAGACCACAATGTGTAAAAACTAATAGACGAGCATTAATAAATTATGCATAATAAACATTCGCATTGTTTATGCAAAAGATTGCATGGAAAATCTATGCGCAACAGTTTTATAAAAAAAAGAACAACTTTTATAGACATATGTGTATATTTAAATAATTAAAATAAATTAAATCAACATGTTTACATGTGTAAGAGCTCAAAATAATAGCATGAGACAAGTCAAGGCTTTGCAATCAACACTGCTAAATTGCTAAATTGAAAATAGATATTTTTCATTTGATGCGGCAGAAAATTCGAACCAAATTAATTCTATCAGCAGTTTGAATATATTAATAATTAAAATAAATTAAATCAACAACATATTTACATGTGCTACAGCTCAAAATAATTGCAGGATTTGCAATCGATATAGTAAAATTTAATATAGATATTTTTCATTTTGATACCCCCGAAGAAACGAACCAAAACATTTCTATCAGCCGCGTGGAAATATTATCTTGGTTATCCTAAATAATAAAGTATGAACATATCACTAAGATTACCATATTTGGGTTTGCTTACCAATAATATAGATGATTATGACCATCCTAAACACACAAGGTGTTAAATCATTTGTATATTATATAGTAAAACGATATTATAAGTTATAAGAGCGTCACTTGAATTGGAGTTGTGAGAGCAGCACTTAAAGCTTTAGTTGTATTAGCGAGAATGTCGCTCTTTCAATGATATAATTTAAAAAAAAATTAAAATAAACAAAATATAGATGTACATATTTAAATATACAAAAATTAACATTTTAGGTTTCTAGCTTAAAGAGCAGTGAAATAATTCGCGTTCATATGCTCGATAATAGACCAGCAAATAGCAAAGCGAACATTCCATAAGTCCAATACATTGCAATGTAGGAAAATTAGAAATATTTATATATTATTGTAATGAAAATCTGACTGACATATATTTAAAGTCATTAAGTTTATTTAATATCTTTAAAAAATAATAATATAATAAAAATAGTCATTTTGTTTAATTACAATTAGTTTAATATTAATATTAATATTTTTTAATGTAATTATAGACATGATGATTTAACAAAGAATAACAATTTTGTTTACTTAAAAAAGGTCCAATATTTTTAGACAAAGAGTTATACAAACAATATATTAAATACTCATAGCTTTTCTCAGCAAAACTAACTACTAATTAGATATTATTTTTCGCAATTCCACGACTAAGTCGATGCGGCTAAATTCCACGCTTCATCTGCTGCATTTTTTATCGAATTTTCAAACTCATGTCACACTCACACTTAGATCTTCGACCTCTCTCTATATCTATTTCTCTATCTCTCTACCTCTCTCTTTCTACCCCCTCTCTCTTCCTCTGTACCCTCTGCAATTGCTGGCTTTGCCATGTTGACCGCATATAAACAACTTCAGCGCCAACTCCGACGCCAGCAACAAACAACAACCAACATTTAACAAACACCAGAGCTGCTTAAAACTTTTGCTAGCCAGTTAAAAAATAAATACAAAACAAAACTAAAAAAAAAAAAAAATAGAAAATATATATATACCACTAACAAAATAAAATAGAAAAACAAAATAAAAGTGCAGCTAGTTGGGTTGAGTTTGAGTTTTTCCGACAGTAGCTGGCCTCAATGTGCATTTCAATTGCTTTGCTGAAGAGTGGAGCGTTTTTTTTTTATTTAGTTTTTTTTTCTTATTTTGTATTTTTCATTTCAAAAGTTAATCAAGTGCTAAATTAACTAAATTGCACTTAGTTGCTGGCACAAATTGCTTGCAGTCTGTTTGCAATTTTAATGCGGTGGCGTATGCGCAATTTGTCGAGCATATATCAAGTATACGCCATGTGCAGCGTTGTGGAAATTGATTAAAAGTCAGCAGCACATTGTTTTAGCAACGATATATATTTTTTAAATAATAAAGTTTATGCCATTTTAGCTGTGGTGATTAATAAAATATATTAGCTTAGCTTTTCTTTTTTTTTGGCTTTGCAGTAATTAATATTTTATATGTATTTTTTTTTTTTTGCATTAACAGCTGTTTTAATTGTGGGCTTATTTGGCATATTTAAATGTGATTTACTTTTAAGTATCTATAGTATTTTTGATTGTGTTGCATATAAAAATATTAAATGTGAATTTTTTAATATTTTAGTATAAACCGGAGAAGTTGAATAGTTCTTTATTATAAGAGCAAAGAGTTGATTTAATTAAATTATTAACTTTCAAGCTGTGTATTAAGCTAAAATATATTCTTTAATGTTGAGAAGAGTACATAAAAACTTTGAAAAGGAAAGCTTGTATATAATTATAAAAGCGCTGCTTTGCGTTTTCTATTCTATAAAATTTTGTTTCATTGCTTTGTGGCTTGAGTTTCTACAAAAATGATAAACTTTATTATCTGACCAGATTAATGACTTCAACTGAGTGAAATATTATACTACAATATGTGTGTATATGTTTACTAACACTTCTATGTGGTAAAAACGAAATAAAAGTAAAAACCTTGTAGACAAAAGTTGCTTTACCTAACACACAAGGAAGTGTTTGACTCTAAACGAAAGTTTGTACAGCTAGTATATAATAATTTCAATTAGACTGAATGGATTCTTTTGTATGGATACTGGTATATAATATCGGAAATAATAGTAATACTTAAACTTTTGTCTGTTCACTGAAGCTATCTACTGACTGCATAAAATCAACTCATTTCTTACATAGTCCAAATTTCTATAAAATAAATAATTTCCACATGTTCATTGAAAAAGGAAACACTTTTGATTAAATTTTAATTTAATAAAATTCAACTTATTGGAGTGTTAACTCCCGCTAGGATGTTGGTAATAATATCAAAAATATGTAGCAATACTTCAGTGGTTGTCTGCTCCCTGAAATTATATACTAACTTCATGAAATTGACCCCATACTTTTTATACTCTTACTCCTTGAGAAATAACTGACTTTTGCAGGATTTAAAAGAAATCCAGAAGAATTCGCAGCAAAATAATGGATACCATTCTCAGATATATTATTATTTTATATATATTATTATATATATCAGATATATTTTACTCGTACATTTTCAGCTCAGAGATAGACACTTAAAAATAAAGTTTACATTAAAAAATTAAAGGTTCTAAACAATATTGACTATTAATCTATAGAATGTAAAAATATATATTGGTAAGCATGTTTAATACATACGTCTTAATATATATTATTGTATATATCAATATATAATTAGACATACTTATTAAAAATATTTTTCAATCATATCTTAACTTATCTAATAGCAAAAAAACAAAAACAAAAAATCCTTTTATTATATTTTATAAATGCTTTAAAAAAAATTAAAATAGATAAATTGTTTTGCATTTAAAATTTAATAGAAACAATTTAATAGAAACGATTTATATTTACATCACGCCCAGCGACAATAAAAATACATTAATAAATAATTCCGGTGTTTTTCTTGGCACTTCACTTGGCACCCACTCTAAAACGTGGCTCATCAATTTGCCACCTTGGAAATCAACGAGGCGCATAAGGAAAACAGCAATTGTCATAATTATACGCCCGACCAACTGCGAATGACCAGCAATAACAGCAACAGCAACAACAACAACAATTCTACATAATGGAGCACTAAACGAACCGAGGCTTAGATAGCCCTCCAGATTTCCTTCATTCCTTCTTTATATTTTCTTTTTCTTCTGTTTTTTTATTTTGACGCCCACCTCGCCAAAGTTGTTTACATTATTAGCTGCTTTTACGCTTGCCTGGCAGAGATTTTTCGAGGGGTTGGAAACACCCCAGCAACAACTGCTTACAACTTGATGCGAACAGCTTACGAGCATCCAGATGCTGTGCGCTAAACCTCCTTGGGGTGTCCCTGATCTGAGGGGATTTTCTTTTTTTATAGAATTTATTTTTTTGTTCTTTTTTTCCTTGGCTTAGTGCGTGCTAATTATGGCTTAATAATTATGTTTCATTAGCAAAACTTATGCTATGCATTTCTTATGACCAGAAGCGTGTCTTTAAGCAAACACTTGGCACAAAAGTGCAAGTAATACTCGTAGTTAGCTGCTGTGCACACACACACCCACACAGCTTCAGCTTCAACTTCGTCTTCAACTTTCAGCTTCAGCCACGCCCACCCACACACTTACGACTGTGACACATTTTAATAAAAACCTGTAAAATTTTATGCGACATCAGAGCGCACAGGCAGCCGCATAAAAATGAAGGTAGCGCGAAAATTGTTAGAGGATACTACGTATAGCCGATAGAGATAGTGCAAAGTGCGATGCACGGCTAAAAAAGTCGAGTGGAGAGGACAAAGAATAGAATTTACATTTAGGTAAAATGATTGTCATATGTTAAAAGCTTGTTTTAATTGCAAAAAAAAATTTATATACATAACATTATAAATTAAATCAATTAGCAAACAAGCAAAAAAAACACATTTAGGGCTTTTTTACAGAAAACTTATTATTTTATTAAACTTTTTTTTGTTAATATTTACAATAAATAAATTAATTAATGTAAATGAACATGTTTCTCATAAATACTACAGAGAAAATTATGTGAGTTTTGTATAAAATACCTGTGACGATAATTGATACTATTTTCATGTTTCAATTTAAACTTTTCATTCATATATAAGTATACAATAGAAGCAATATACATATATATTATTATAGCTTAAGCAGAAACCTTGGCAGAGCCCAGAATGTATATCAATTCCTGATTGAATCGGCTGAATCAATTGAATGATAAGCTGAATCTTTATCACTCGGTAGTTCTGCTTGCTTAACTGCTTAACTATTTAACTTCATAAACTAGAGTCTGAACATGTTATATATGTTGTACAGCAAACTATGTATATTATCAAGGCCAATAATCAAAGAAACATTTAGTGAAAATTATTTTTCTCATTTTTTATATCAATAAAAATCGATAGACGTTACATTAAATCATTTTATTAAGTGTAAAATGTAATGGAAATATATAAAGTATAACAAATTCGATTCATATAGCTCTAAACTTTTTAAGCTTTAGCTTTAAAATTTTTCCTGTTTGTTGAGGAATTGCTATAAAAGGGTATTCCCGACTATCAGATAATCACTCCCAACTAGAAAACCATGCCTAGAGACTGAATATCAATCTTTCTACATATTCATTATGGTATATATTTGCAATTATTGTATATATGGCGCAAATCATATGTGATCTTGATCCATACTATGCTCAGGTAAACAACATTTGTATTATGTTTATCATTGGTTTAATACAAATTCTTGAAGTTTTTTGGTAAACTTTGTTATTTTCTTTTGTTTGGAAACTTTAGTCGATAGACTTAAACTTACCCTTAAAGATTTATATGTTATGCTTACTGATACGCAAGTTAATATAATGACAATATATATATTTATGTATATATATATAAATTTATTTGATTTACAGTAAGTTTAAATAACCATTAAGTAGCATTGAGCTATGAAATAAATCAAGGCTAATCATTAACAGCTGTTCTGTTAAATACGTTCATGGAACGAGATTTGACAGCGAGAAGCTAAGTTAGGCCGAGGAACAAAAAGTACGGTCTGCATATTAAAAGATAAGCGGCAACACAAAATTACTGCTGCCTAGCTTCATTTTATGTTGGATTGAATAATAGAGAATTGTATGTAGTGTAAAGTGCAGAAGCATCAGGATCACCCCCATCCCCGACATATATTGATATGATGTATAGTATATGTATGAAGTTTAATATTAGAAGTATGAAGCTTAGAATATTAAAGGTAAAAGAAATATTCCATGATTTCTACTGTCTATAATATGGCACAGAAATCTAAAGTATTTCAAGGTGCGGCGAAATTCTGTACAGCAAACTAGACTACAAATGTTTGCTGGGTAAAAGAAAACTCATATTATAAAACATTATAAGTCAAGAATAGAAGTACAAGTACAGCCCCTATTTTTTTATATTTTATTTTTTTTTAAAATAGTTCCAACTTTTTCTCTCAGTGCATTTACAGTTCGCATATAAAAAGCAACAACAAGTGCAACTCATGGCGCACTTCGTAAGCAATTTTTGCTGTGCATTGAGCTGCAAATAAAACGCCACGCTGCACATAAATGTCACTAAATGCGCTAGAAACATAAACACACAGTCAGAGGCGCACACACACATCTACACTCACACACCCACCGGTATATATATATACAACTACAGAAAAACAGGTGTCACATTGTTGTCACTGGCTGTTGCTCTGTTTTTATGTCGCTTTAACATTTCCTAATGTGTGTGGCATGTTATGGAGCCAAAACCACAATATAACAACTGCACAAACAACAACAATACCAACTGTAGCAACAAGAACAACTACAAAATCTACGAATTGTAGACCAAAGTTTTTGTGCAAAAAGATTGAGACATATTCCCAGTTATGACCATGACAGATATTCAGCAAACACTACAAAGCACTCACATCGGCTCTAAACTAAGTTTTTCTGGTTTATGTTCCGAGTGGTTTTTAGCTACAAAAATAAGCAAGCCACAAAGAAGAATAATGCTCATATTTGGAAATTCAATTTTAATGGATGCCTTTTTAAATTAAAATATTTGCAAAGAGCAAAGCATATAAAATGAATGAAAATGGCAAACATATGAATGAATATGCATAGATTCACATGCAGCTACTCCTCCATGCCATGTATTCTTATTATTGATTTTCGACTGCTATAAATTTTAAAGGTAAATGCTTTGTCCTAGATAAATTTCAAAGTTTTCTTCTTTTTTCTTGTGTGTACCAGGAGTTTTTGATAAAAAAGTAAAAAAATGCACAAGAATTTTATATAACTGTTGACGTTAAAAAAACAGCTCTTATTGAGTTTAGTCTGTAAGTTTATAAGTCGTTGGCATTGATTTAATTGGAGTACTGAGAAAAAATCAATAGCTTACAATATACTTTTGGCAAGTTTTAACAGTTACTTTTGGCATTTGTGGCGCTGTCTTCCTGCTCACTTCATTCTTTACGGGATGTATATTTATAATGTATATGATGAATAAAAAATACCATTCTCAATATTTAGACCAGGTCAGAGTTGGAGAGCCCTAAAGCCCTAAGGCTTTTCACATTATAAAGCTCCCTTTGATCAATAAATTCAAAATTAAATGTTTTTGATTTATTTATAAAAAAATAATAATATATATATATATATATATATATATATATATATATATATATATATATATATATATATATATATATATATATATATATATATATATATATATATATATATATATATATATATTTAACAAATTTAGTTTATACAACATATATATTTCATCTTTAAATAATAGTTTTGGCTTAGCGCCCATCGATACTCTTAATCAAAGACAAAGTAATTAAGTACAAACGTAGTACAATTTAAAGACATGGAATACAAATCTACAGAAGTCACAAAACAAAATTCGTACCTTAAAATCCACCATCCTGTTAAAGATGATGAGTTGAAACTCCGAACTAGCCAAGAACCTCACCTCATCGTATTCTTGGCAAGACACAAACATCAATCAATACATATATCACTAAAGACTGAACTCCCAATCTGACAAACCTTCTTTCTCTTTACCCATCGCATTTATTTTATTGATTCAGTGTTAGATAACAATCACACCTTAACACCCCACCCTGGTGAAATGTCACAACAACACAAAGAATAGCATATCCAGTTTTATACCATTTTTATATCATCACTAAAAAATGTTTTAAAATCAGCAACAGTTAGTAAGAAGAAGTTAAAACTACTAAATACAAACATCTAATAATAACGAAATAATTATATTTTTTAGGCTTGAAATTTAAAATTTACTATTTAAAATTTTAGGTGTAGGAATATGAAATTTTTAAAATAAAATATGTGGTACATTAACAAAGAAATATATATTGCTGTCTGTATTCGCCAAGTTATTTATGAACTAATTTTGTCAAAATAACAATTTAAGGTATAATATTAAAAGTTCCAGATGTATTTCATTCTTTTTATATAATGGCATTCAATATAAATAATTATCAATGGAAATATTATAGAAAATTCTTATGAATAGGTTCTAAGCAAGCTATTTATATGCTATGCTTTTATTTAAATTGAGCGCATAAATTTATTGATATTTGTCAATAAACAATCATTCAATCAACAATGAAGTTCCCCGTACATTTTATTTAGGTAATAAGATAACCATAAATATAAAATATATAATATAAATAATTATCTGACTGAAAGTTTGCTGAATTTTTAAAAAACTGTATAATAATATAGCCAAGAAATGATTTGACTATATTTTATAATTTCTAAATGTAAAACAAAAAAACAATAATTAAATAAAGAGCTGCCTATGAAACCTGCCCCAAAACGTTGCACATTCACACACTGCAAATCATTGGGGTTAGCTTCAATTTTCTAATCAACAAATCAAATGAAGAGAATGGAATATGGAGAAAGCCTGTCACAATACACCGACCTCTCAATTAGCCCAATAAATAATGAAAGAGCTTTTCGACAACTCAATTTGGTTCGTTTTCTTAGCCAATGCGAAAAAGGGGGCAACAAGTGGGCGGGGTGCAGAGGCGGTGGCGGCAAATTCAGTTGGCACGTTGCAACAAAATCCAATTTCAAACAATAAGAATTGAAAACGAGAAAGGGAAAGAGACGGAGTGTGTGTGAATGCGTGTGTGTGTGTGTGTGTGTGTGTGTGTGTATGTGCATACACACTTAATGCAATTTAAGTCAAATTTAATCAATGCATAGCATAAGCGGGCCACCAAAGAACTCAACGAACCAACTTTCAGCATGTTCGAGCCAATCGAGCTGCAGACATGAGAGCAGGACAGGAGAGTGAGAGTGAAAGAGAGAGTGAAAGAGAGAAAGAAAGAGCAGGCTGTGCAGTTAATAGAGTAAAAGTTATGCTCGACTGCCTGCCTGCCTAACTGTGAGGCTGTATGGCAGTGAGTGGAGTTTCGCTTTAGTTGCAGCAGTTGCAGTTGTAGTTGTAGCTGTATTGTAGTTGCGGCAGTAATCAAAAGTAGTTTGGGGCCCAGTCAACTGAGCCCCACATCAAGGGGGAGGGAGCAGAGCATAACAGCGGCACTGTGGTGTGGCATTAAGCAATTTGTAAAACTAAAAAGCGAAACACAGTTTTGGTTTAGCCATTCACCGGCTTCGACTCCTGCTCCTGCTCCTGCTCCTACTCCTGCTCAGGCTGTTGAAACTTTTCCGCAAATACTCCTACAAAATGCGGCATATGTGCACAAAATTATTTGCCCAAAATTTTCCAAAAGGGTTAGAAGTTGCGCCTAAAGTTACGTCAATGCTAACAAAATCTAGAAACTGAAGAGCTTAATTGAGATTGAATCGATGGTGGCAAAACGCTTCCACATAGAACTCAACAATGAACAAACGAGCAGAACAACCAAAAATTTATTTTTTTGGGGCTACCCTCAATGCAGACAACTGGAGTAATTAAATTGTTTTTACCATATTGAAAACTTCTGATTTATAGTATATGAGATGAGTTCTCAAAATGTAAAGTGCTAAAGTTGCTTCTAAAGTTAAATGTCGACCACAAATATATGTCAAGGCTATAAATTTGAGAGCTAGAGCTACCATAATCACACTAGTGGTTTAAGTTGAGCCCAGTGTAACCCTTTAAATGAAATAAATCAGTTTTATTTATTTATTTATATTATATTTATTTACAGGCCACACTTTTTGTATAGTATTTAAGGAATTAATATTAGAAAAATGTATCGTCAATTAAAATAGTTTGGTTTCTGCATTTTTAAGAAAAAATGGCAAAACAAATATGAATATGTAATTTATCATCAATTAAGATGTTAAAGAGTTTTCTGCATTTTTAAAAAACAATGTAAAAAAAAAAATAAATAAAAAATATTTACTTTAATATTGACACTCTACTCAATGAATGGGAATATTTAGTAAAAACATATATATTTAAAGCTTTACAAAGTGAATATTTAATAATACGACCTAAGCTGTAAAGTCTTCAAGGTGATCAACATAAAATTTATAAATGTCCTGCCCAATTATCATATAAATAAGTATTTTAAAATCAATCTCTGGTCGGTAGTGTCCAACTAGGAGATAGTCTGAACTGCGAAGAAGTGATCCAATCATTACTGCTATATAGCAATCCATATAGACTTTTCAGGGTGAGATAAATACATTTATATGTTTGTATTTATTACAGCACAAGGCTCATATATTTGAAATACAGAGAAATTAAGGTAAGGGGAAGAGTTAGCAAAAATCTTAAATGTTTTAAATGTATTTATTACAGAAAATCCCACAGTAAATTTGATAATTCAATATTTTGTGGTATTCAAGTACTTACACTTGAAAAAGAAAAATAGTTTTGAATCTTTATTGATAACTGATGAGTCATCGAAAATAATAATAAAGCATTGCGCATGGTAATCAAATACAATACTCTGACACTATCAATAAATAAAACTGTGGATAAATTTATATTGCTGTTTTTTAATTTCTTACCCATATTAAGTGGATCATAAAATTCTATATCTATTTGTTAAGGAACTTTAACGATAAAAGTATGGTAGATAAAGTCTTTACTGATTGGCAACTTCACAAGTTTTTAAGTAAGTACATTAGCTTGCTCAGCTATATATACATTTAAAAAGAAAATATAAACTGCAATTGCATTCACACATAAAGTTGAACGGTAAGCAAACAGAACCTTCCACAAATATAATGTTTTAAACTTATGCACCGCATGCTATGAAAATCAAACCCCAAATAAAGTCAGTTATTCTGTTAACAATTAACTACATTGAGCTAGGACTTAAATTGCCAAGCTCATTAAACTGAGCCGAACAATAGTTCAAGTTGCATAGTTGCACTTAAATTCGAGCAGCCCCTGGGCTGAGCTTGCACATTGAATGCGAATGCGAATCAGCGCCAGCTTTTGTTTATGGGCGGAAATTACATGGCTATCAAAACATAAGCGCCAGTTGAATGCTGTTGCGACCGGCTCTATGCCAACGCCAACGCCAACGCCAATGCCAATGCCAATGCCTATGCAATTGTCTGCGATATAGATCCCTCTGCTCCCCTCCCGCCGCTTTCCCTCTCTAGAGTTCTCATCCATTTGCCCAAATATGCCAGAGGCAGCCAGTCGTATACACGTTGCCGTCATGCCCCGGCCTACAGGGCGTATGCAGCATTTTGCATTAATTGTCTCGGTCAGCAGCCACAGCGCAGCCAGAGAGCAGGCGAGTCAGAGCCAAAGTCAAGTGTGTGTGTGCAATGCTATCTATGCACACTCCTCACAATGTTGTTGTTGTCCACGGCCTCCCAAAACTGTTGATGTGTGAGTGTAAAGGTTGCTTAACTATCATATTAGCAGCTTCAGCTTCAACTTCAGCATCAGCTTCAGCTTCAACTTCAGCCCCACTGTTGTGTGCCCGCTCGACATATGCGTATCATATTTGGAGATAGCTTAGAAGGGTTACTATTTAACATTCGAATTGAAAAGATATCGTTAAAAATTTAGTTTATTGTTATCAATAATATTATTTATAGTATAATGAATATTATTATTTTTATTTATATGATAGATTTTATTAATATAAATAGTTTTATATTCGTATGAAACTTAAAGCTCTGGCAAGATAATATATTTTGTTTTTCTGAATATTTTATATAATATAAGCTTATCAATAATATTATAATTAATATTCTGAATATTATATATAATATAATATTATAACTAATATTATTGGAAATATTTTAGTTATTATTTTTATTTTATTTATTTATTTTATTTATTTTTATTTATTTATTTATTTATTTATTTATTTTTGTATTTCATGTTGAAAATATCATCTGCAGCAATGCGATATATATATCGATAGGTTAATGTACCATATCTATGAATATGATAGGTACCAGAACTAATGAAAATAGTCACAAATAAACGTTTGCTATGAAAGCACACAAGCGCGGTTGTATTCTTTATATTTTAACTTAAATATAACTTCCGCCCATTTTGGGATAGAAAAAAGTTTCTATCCAACATTTCAGAGCAGAAAGCGGCAGCTGCAACAAAACTGAGAATATTAATTTTATACTTGTTACTATTAATTATTTAGATATATTATAGTTTTCATTCTCAACTGTTGCTGTGCTTTTAAGATACCAAATTTAAATAGCACGCATTCACTAGTTAATAATCATGAAAATAAAAAAATAAATAAAACCAAATCAATATCTTTTTTTTTTTTTTTTGCCAGGATTTGCCACAGCTTTTTGGAATACAATTGAGAGAGCAAGAGTTACGCAAGACGGACTGCGGATATTATCCCCGATCTAGAGCAGTAGATAAATAGATAACACGGTGAAATGTTATATGTTATTTTATTTGACACAAATGCTCTATAGTCTTAGAAACTTTCGATATTACAAAAATAGTCTAGTAAGAGAGATTAAACAAAATTTAATGAAAATGGCAGAAACATCTATAAGATAGGGCCAACCTGACACAGAATATCAGTGAAGTCAAAGTAGAAAGCAAATATGCAACAGTAAAGATGCTTGAAAAAATGTCTGTGACATTAGTAAAGAAAAAGATTACACAGCAAAGAGTGTCAGCTGGAAGAGATCCAACTTTAAGTTTAGTGCGGGATAACACTCCGCTCCAAGGTAGAAGGCAACCCAAGAAAGAGAAGGGATTTTAAGTCGTTAAGCAGCAATAGCAGCAAATATACAACACAAAATGTACAAACAAAAGTACTACACACGAGTCAGGCTAACGACCTGGCTGACTATGAATATAGCAATTTCCCCTACCCCAACAATAAATAAAATTTTCTGAATATTCTTGTTTTTATTATTATCATTTATATATTATCACTATCATTTATATTTTAATATTATCATTTATATTTTAGTATTATTATTTATATTTTAATTATTATTAATTATTAAATATGTATTATTATTTAATACTATTTTTTAATTTATTTTAATTTTATAAATTTTTTTTAGATTATTATTATTTTTTGTTTATTTACTGTTTATTGTTTATTAGTATTTTTTATATACAACAATTTATATAAATATGTCCCATATATAAATAAATTAAATCAATAAACAAAATCTAAAAAAATTCTTATTCAAAAAATTTTGTTTAAGAATTATTTATTGCAGCTTGTTGTCGATGACTCTTTAGCGCAGTCATCACGTAACCTTAACATATATGTGGGCTAGAAGACAGTAAAATTATTTTAGATTTGATAAAATACACCCTACACATACACAAGGGCTAATCAAAACAGTGGTGGCAAACATAATCCACCCATTGGAAACATATCTCCTTAAATTGTTATTGTTTACTATAACTGTTGCATAGCAACAACATTAAAGCTTCTCTTTAACTAACAAAAAAGCTCTACAACATGATATTACCAATGATTTAAATAAAGCTCTAAGCTCTACCTAATTGCCAAGACAATGTTGGGTTGTTAACAAAAGTTAAGTGGCAAGCTTTCGAAGCTGCCGCCAGTGTTTGCACAATAAATTTTGGTGGCAAACAAATGCAAATCATCTCAGCAACAATAATGAAACTTTCTGTGGGCGCAGCCAGAAAGTCAAACACATTCCAATAATTTATATACAATATTTACTGCGCTATCAATGCCATTATCAGCAGGCATAACTTACGGTACACACAGACACACACAGATACACACACACACACACTCATATACACACCTCTACAGACACAACAAAAAGTTATTAACATAAATTCTTAGACCAACATCGCGCATCGAGTTAAGAAGTTGCCCCAGCAGAAGAGAGGCCAAAAAGTTCGCCACCACAAAAGTCAAAAGTGTTGCCCCTACCCTTACCCCTCCCCCTTCCCACCCGCTCTCTCCTCACCCAAAGCATCATCTCATTTCCACCTCTCAAAGTTGAGCATTTTCCTTTCGCATATATTTTTTGTTTTCTTTGTAGTCCTTTAAACTTTGGCTCGTTTACCTGCGATCGTCTGAGTGCGCGCGCCTCGAGTCGAGTATTTAGAAATTTATTTAAAAGTTGCACCGGCAACGCCTGCCACTTAATACACTTTTTACAGGGTATTGTGAAAATGGGGTGCATTATAAATATTTTGTTATTGAATGCTTAAAGTAAATAAACTACATATAAATAATATAAATATAAAATTAAATAATTTATAAAAAAAAAAACATGAAAAAAAAAACAAATAATAAAAAATATACAAATTATAATATAAATATATAAACATAAAAATAATATAAAAATTATGTAAATAATAGAAGATCGGAAATTACGTAAAATAATATATAAGTAAATAAATATATAGTAGGAAAATACATAAAATAAAATAAAACAGTTATTCATAAAATGAAAAATTTGTTAAATAACTGTTTATTCTTAACATTGTGTGGGTTAATTAAGCAAACAAACAAACAATAAAGATATTTACTAGATTTCAAAATAGTAGAAAACCTTACAATAGAGAAGCTGATTACTGTCTCATAAATAATGTAATGCTATGGACAACAATTTTTGATTGCATCATATTTGTATTCTTTCACATATAATATAGTATGCACATCTATAGATATATATGGTAAAATGATAAATTGAAGGAATCAATGATAAATATGAATTTCTACTATATATATTTACAGAATGAAAGGCTTAAAGGCTTATAGAAATAAAGTTCATTCTATAGAATGAGAAAAAAAGTATCTGTATAATATAGTATACAGCTACATACATAGGAAATATTAACCGATAAATAAGTAATTTTATGGTAAGCTGATTTTTCTGATGTGCAAGAATTCGCAGAACTGGCCAGTCGCTTTTTCTATTTGCTATATATTTATAAAGAAAATTAATTGTTTTCTATTTTTATATTCATTCACGAAGTGATATGAATATATTGGTTTTGTGCAATGTCCGTCTTGCTGTCCGTCCGTCTGTCCGTCTGTCCGTCTGTCCGTATGAATGCAATATTTTTCGCGGCTATTGAAGCTAGAGAGTTGAAACTTGGAACATATACTCGTATATGTCTCCGATTTATAAAGTGTAAAAATTTTCCATATACGCCCACTAGGGGCGTGGCAAATCGGAAAATGCATTTTCCTGTATGCCAGAAATCATATTAGATGAAGAGCTAGAGAGCTGAAATTTAAAATGTAGATTCGTGTTGATCACCCAAGATCAAAAAGATATGGCGGATATATCTACGCCCATTGGGGGCGTGGCAAATCGAGTAAAACTGTATCTTCTAAAGTTGTAAAGCTAGAATGCTGAAATTTGGCACGTAAGTAAATGTTACGATTCTATAAAGACCGAAGAAAAAACTATATATCCCCGCCCACTGGGGGCGTGGCAAATCGGATCTAAATATATATTGATTTTCCAAATTCTTCTATATTTTGAGCACTATTGATGTTAGCGACTTGAAATTTGGTATGTATACTCGGGTTGACGACCCAAGATCAATAAGCTATGGCGGATATATCTACGCCCATAGGGGGCGTGGCAAACCGCAAAAGTTTATATCTTCTACAGTTTTAGAGCTAGAAGCTTAAAATTTGGATAGTTGAGTTACTGATAATCTCCTCTATCGATGACCCAAAAATAATTGTTACGCCTCTTTGGGGGCGTGGCATATCAAAAAATACCCTGTAATTTTCACATTTTTTGAGTCTAAGCGTCCAAATTTTACAGTTACGTAGCCTTCAGCTCATTCTAAGAACTGGCCAAAAATTATGGGTCTACGACCACTGGGGGCGTGGCAAATCGGATTTTAGGCGCCCAATAGCGAAATTCATATGCGTATGCCACCTATATATATAAATATTCTCAATAGGCATTAATAATAAGGAAAGAAACATTTTTAAGTAAATTAAAAAATATAAATTAAATTAAAATGAAAAAAGTTTTCCGCGGGGCTCGAACCTGCACCTCAATCAACGCCCACTGGGGGCGTGCCAAATCGACATTTGCAGCGGCCAAATGCAAAATTCATATGCGTGTGTCACTCACATATATATGTATATAAGCTTAATAGGCATTAATAAGACAAAACGAAACATTTTTAAGAAATTTAAAAAATATAAAATATATTATAACAATATAAATTTCGATTTAAAAAAAAAATTCTTTGTTAAAAAAAATAAAAGAAGAGATTCGAACCGCGGACTTCTGACACAACGCGCAGAGTCTCTGCTAACAGCGCCACTGCACCGATCTTACGCAATATAACTAACACGAAACTTTACAGCTACAGCACCTATAGTAAACAAAAAACCAAAGTAGCGGCTGAAAATTCAAAGACAATTCAATCGCAATTGAGATTCTTAGAATTGCTCGAATACGCATTTGAATATACATACATACATACACATTTGCACACGCGTAAAAAACGCTGGCATACTGAAATTGTGTGTGCAGACATTCGTCAGACATTTGTAAATATGTATGTAAGTATGTACTTATAAGCATTTGTGGGTTATTTTAGCAAAAATAAAATTTAATTTATGAAAACTTATAAAAATATTTTACTAATAACAAAAATGTTATGTGTTATGTTATGCTTATATGACAAACAAGCTATCATTTTCCCAATAAAATAACTAATTTATAAATAGACATTTAAAAAACTTGGCATTAGCGAGATTAGAACCCGCGCTATTCCAGCGCAACTTGCATAGCATTTACCATCGACGCCACTGCAACATACAATCAGACGGTAGCTAAAACGAAATAGCTTCACTTCGAGAGCGTCATCTGACAAAGGTAAGCTAAAGTAACGGCTGAAAATTTCATGAATCAATTCTTAGAATATGCTAGAAGACACGCTTTTATATGTATGTATATACATACATACATATGCATATGACTGTATGCATAGAATAAACGATCAATATGTATGTGCACACGTATAGGAAAAACGCTCTGCTCCGCTGCTATCTTGCTGCTTGCAGGTGCGTTTGCTAATTGGCCAAATATTTTGTTTATTAAATATGATCTACATTTCTATTGAATTTTGGTCATTTCTTAAGAAATACCAGCTCATTCACATTGCTACATTTGCAACTAAAATTAAAAGGAGAATTCGGTAAATTTTTGAGCCGATATTCAAAATATAACAAAAATCAAAATTATATAAAATACCCATGTATCTATATGCAAAATTTGGAGAGTCTAGCTCTAAAGATGTACGAGATATAAACGGGAATAGCTCTCTATGATTCCCCACTTTTAATTAGTTCAGGCCCTGCTTTATATTGATTACTATTAGCGCTAGAGACTTGAAATTTAAAATATACTCGGGTTGACCACCCAAAATCAATTAGATATGTATGACAGCGTTGGGACTGTGAATGAATATTCCGCAGTCGGTAACGCCCGACTGCAACGTTCTTACTTGTTTTTTTTTAATTTCTCTTATTACCTTTTTTTTCTTTCCTTTTTTCCCCTTTTAGTACGACTTTAACAGTAATATATTATATTTAACATTCATATTACATTAAATATAATAATAAACTATTAAATGTAACAGTCGCATCTCTCACAGCTAGATCTCACTATATATATAAGTTATTATAGTCTGTCTACGTCCACCACAAGGGTATTATAGCTTCGCTTTTAAAAGCAAATCTCTCGTTGTCTCTCTTTCTCTCTCACTATTTCTCTCTTTGATTCTTTCTTGTTGTTGCTATTATTTATATTGTCGTTGTTGCTTGTTGCGGTTGTTGTTGTTTGTTGCGGCTGTTTTTGTTGTTGCTGTTGCTGTTGTTGTTGCTGCTGTTGCAGTTGTTGCTGTTGGTGTTGGCAGCATTTTCGTACGCCCAGTTACACGCATAAATTTTGTTATGGAACTTTTTGCAAGGTTGTACGTTGTTGGTTCCTGGTTGTTGGTTGCTGGTTGCACAAGGACTATGTACGAGAGGACGTATACTGTTAGCAGTGAAAGTTTTGACGCAATTTTGCTGCTGTTGTTGCTGTTGGTATACAACGTTTCGTTGGTTTTCTTTAGTTGCTCGTAGTGTTATTGTTGAGGTGGTACAATGAAGGCATGCAAAACTTCAGTTAGATTATGTTACCTGCACCCCGGTATAAAGTCATTGATTGTGTGCCACGAGGCACAGCATGAACGATATGTCTGCACACATACACACACACATACACTCACATACACACATACACATCTTACTTAAGCGATATTATGAAAGAACAAATACTATAAAATTGTGAGAGCAGTTGATGAAAGCAACGATTATGCTTGGGTTGAGCTATAGGTAATGTAATTTAAAGAGAATATACAAAATATAAAATTATGTAAAAAATATGTAGAAACTATAGTAAAGATATTGAGTAGATTGTTTTAATATACAGACGAATCACCATAATTCGAAGTGCCAAAAAATGATATCTTTAATGAATGACATGGTAATGCTTTTCATTTAACGAAACTCAAATTAAAAATTTTTATTTAGCAGAGGTTTTGAAACAGAATTCAAAGTTAACATAATAGTATAATAAAGGTAAAATAATAATAGATAATAATAATAATAGTAGGAATAACTATTAATAATAATAATAATAAATAAAAATAGTGCATAACAATAATATATAATAGCAACATTAAAATAATAAATAATAATTTGGGGGAAAATAAAATACTACGAATTAAGGAGGGGACGAAAATGTATGGAATTTTTAATTATAAATGAATTTGATCTGTTCTTCATTTATTTCTTTTTTTTTTTTTTTTTACTACAATTTGTACGAATTATTGACAAATTAACACAATTCGACTGTATGTTAAAATAAACTGTAAGAGTTAAAAACATTTTCTGTATTCACATTTTTTTTTAAATGTTACAAAATTCATATTCAACTTAAATCTTAAAAAAAAAAAAAAAACTTTCAAGCTTTTGCTCTGAGTTCCCTCTTCCAATTCAAGGCTTCGCCACGCCCTCTTGCTTATTCAAATTCCAGAAGATTTGCATGCCTTTCACTCACCACTTTCTATACACTTTCTTTTCCGTTTACATCCTACGGCTTTAGTATTTACCATAAATTTATAGCCTCCAGCCGGAGAGCTAGCATAATGCAAACGAGCTCTTAACTCTTCATAAGCTCGCTTACGCATAGTCGTATGTACTTATAGATGCGAAATGCCCGGGGACATGTTGTACTCAAGTGTTTTGGCCATATTAGACTGTCAGGCTTTAATGCAAATGAAATGCGGGCAAATGCAATGCCATTGCAATGGCATGCAATGCAATGGCTGGCTGGCTGGCTGGATGGCTGGATGGCTGGCATGGCTAAGCCATGGTTAGAACTAACGTGCACTTTCCTTTTTCGCATTATCTCCATGACATTATTTTCACTTAAGCCCCGGCAGCCATAAGTTTGGGGCGAACGGCAGAACGCAGAATTGTGCACGCAAAAACCTTGTAAACAAATACAATAAATTCCGGGCTTGGAAATTTAACGTACAAAATGCTCTCGGCAGCCAGGCACAAACAGGTGTTAATCCTGCCTGGCCAAAAAATGTGGCGAACCGGGCAAGAGAGAAGAGAGAGAGAGATGGGAAGATGGGAAGACAACGCCGCAAACTATGCAACAGCAAAAGCAAAAGTTTAAGCTGCTTGCGGTTAAAGAGAAAGAGTAAGACAAAAAAGAGAGGGACAGAGAGTGAGAGTGAGAAAGAGAGAAAGAGAGAGAGAGAGAGAGAGAGAGAGAGAGAGAGAGACAGTACAGCTAGCAAAAAGTGAGAGCCAAGCTGAAATAATCATAAAAAATTTGTTGCACACGAAAACAATTGCGCTCATTTGTAGCGTAAGCGAGACAGCCAAACGAGTGAGAGAGACAGAGAGACCAGAGAGAGAGACAAAGAGTGAGAGAGAGAGAGAGAGAGAGAAAGAGCGACAAAGAGCGCGCTTTCGTAATTTGCATGAGTTTTGGTTACAAGTTGTTGTCGTTTGTCAGTTGCCCAGGCAACCACTTGCTACTCGCAGCTGGAGCGAGACAACAAGCCCTTGTTGTTGTTGTTGTTGCTGTTGCTGTTGTTGTTATTATTATTGTGCTGTTGTTGTTGTTATCTAAGCAACTTGAATTGTCATGCATGCAGCTGCTGCAGTTACGTTTTTAGCTCGTTCCGCTTGTCATTATTTAGTTTTAGCATACGAGCAGCTTTTAAAGGTTATCGCACATTGACCATAGAAAAAAAGGACCAAAAAGTGCAAAAAACGGAGAACAAAAATAAGACACACATAAAAAGCAAGCAAAAAATATTCGCCGCAAATGGAGCAAAGTGCAAAGTGAAGCGAAAGCTTTAAATGCAAAGCCAAAGCGAAAGCAACAAAAATAAACGGCAAACGGGCGAAGGCGAAAAGTAAAGTGTTAGTGTTACTGCTTGAGTTGTTGTTGTTGTTGTAGTTATTCTTGTTTCCGTTGTTGCTGTTGTTGTTGTTGTTGTTGTTGTTGTTGCTGTTGCTGCTGCTGCTGATGTTCACGTAAGGGTCAAACGCATCTATATTTTTTGCATACATCTGCTGGCACCGGCATTTTCTCTAAGTGCTCAATTGAGTGTGTGTATTTGTGTGTTTGTTTATCTGGCTGTGTATTGGTGGCACATGCTGCAGCCGGTAAAAATTGGCGTTGCTATTGGCATTAACAGCGCTGTTAACAGCATTGCCAGCTATGAAAAAAAAGCAAACAAAAGAATGTTAAGTGTAAATTTTTGTGGACAGTACTTTGAAGATAATCGCTGTCAGAGCAATTTTAGTAACGGAAACTTTATAGTACTTTCTAGTATTACTATCAAAGAATATCATAAAATAATAATACTCATATATCAGAATATAAGAACATTTACTTACAGTTACGGTACCAAAAGTAGTGCGACTGAACACTAAATATTGAATAAAATAAAATAAATGTAGAGACTTACTAGTTCTATATCGACATCTACATTAATGACAACTGATATTATTCTTAATATTCGTTTCAAATTAGTTTTATTATATTGTACTACTAATACCACTTATTTATTTTACCAAAAGTGTATATAAAGAGCATAAATATTCATGTGCGTATATTTAAATACATTAATATTCAAATAGGTTATGTCAATGTAGAGACAAGATTGTTGACTAAAACATTTAAAACACTGTTGACCAACATTTTAAGCATGTACAATTGAATAATAAATATTCCTACCAAATATACAAAAAAAAAAAATAAAATAAAATAGATATACATAAATATATAAACTTTTATATTATATATATATATATATTTATTTATTTATTTATTTATAAAAAAAATATTAGATGGATATATAAAATATTACATAGATATTTTAATATTTAAAATAAAGCTAATTAAATTTTATATAATAAATTAAAATTATATATACTTTTACATAACAAATTATATATATTTTTGTGTTTTTTTTTTTTTTTTTTTTACAAAAATATATAGTTTTTAATTTTTTACAATGCCTAAGCTATAATTGAAGTAAATGGATATATACTCATCTTATGGTTTTATAAAGGCGGCAACTAGTGAAATTAAATATTCATTGACATTTAGTTTAACATAGGAAAGGTCTTAGCATATTTATATAGAATCCAGTTTGCTTTTCCTTGTTTAGTATTTAAATATTTCAGTAACAACCAAGTTTGAGCTATAATTAAAATACAATTTTGATACGCGGAACTAAAATTTGTTATATTTGTGAGCAAAAAAATAGTATATTAGTTCTATACTATTGAGGGTAGAGAGTAGGAGTACATATATTACCAATCTTTACGCTTATCTTTAAAAGTATTGACAGCATAGCAAATCAGAAATTACATTATTTGTTACATCGGGTATTATGATGTTTCTTACAACAGAAGCGCAAATATTTTCGGTTTTGTTACAGCTACAAATTTTTCTTTCAAATGCGAATTTTTTTTGGGAAATTATAATTTGAAAGAAAAATTTGTATATAAATTTATTGCAAATTAATTGATATACAAATTTATATTTGAAATGTAAAATTCCCAAAATGCTTTTTGCCTTTTTTGGAAATCTTAAAGTTGAAAGAAAAATGTTTTTATAAACTTAAATATTGTTTTTACATTGAATTAAAAATAGAATATAAATTTTAAACAATTGCTAATTTTTGTTAAATTGATTTCCAAACAAAATATTTAATAAATTAAAAAAAAATAATAATATTTATTTGGGAAGTTTGACATTTTAAAGAAAAATTTTTAAATAAATTTATGAAAAATTAATTTACACACAATTTTTTTTTTTTTTTTTTAATGTGAAACATTTTTTTTTTTTTAACAATTTTAGCACCATGTGCGTGTATTATGCAGTCGATTATAACCGTATTTTCCTTACCCCTTTTTTATTTATTTTTTTTTCGACGCTTGCTCATGTTTAATTTAATCGATCTGTGTGTCTGTTGTCTATTCATTGTGAACACGAGGTTTAATTACATTCAGGATAATTGAGTTGACCTTGCATTTATAACACCCTTTATATGAGCACGCGTTCGACCTTGCCGACTTTTATCAAATGTAATAGCAGCTCTGAATAATGGAGAGTATAATAATAGCAATCAGAGACATTGGTATAAGGGCAAGTAGTTAGATATGTGTCTAAATTATGTCAGTCGACCAAATGTTTCTATATTAACAAGATAATCGTCACAGCCCCCATTTAAAGCGCATTAAAATTTGTATCTGTGCTCATTTCTATGGTAATATCGCAATGCGCTCATTAAATTATTATGAATGTTCTCAAATTCCAATTCTAATTTGCTGGGCAACGCCAAATCAAGGCACATAGAAACTTTGCTGTGCACATGTTCACTGAACTTTGCTGCTGCTGCTTTCCTTTTCCTTTTTTTTTTTTCTCTTGTTTGTTTTTAATGACAATGGATTGACAACGCAAAACACAAACACGAGCTAAGGCTATAACAACACTATTAATAACTTAAATACAGCTAAAGCAACAGCTACAACAACAACGACAACAACAACGACATCGTCGAGTAAACCCTACCCCGAAAGCCGAACCGCGTTGCCCTTGTCAACCGGCTCGCTGACACCCCAACAAACCCCCTTCCGCTTTCCTTTCAGCCACGCTTGTCGGCGTTTTCAATGCCGCCGCACTGAAAATTCCGGCTGCGACTCCGGCGTACTATAAACAAACTTTGTTAACATTTCGCAGTCGACCGACAAACCGATTTGCCGCGTCATTTTCGAGACACGCGTGTGAAACCTAATCAAAAGTAATAAAAAAAAAAAACAAAATTAAAATAAATTAAAAATCAACTAAAATGTCGACAAAACTAGTTGCAAATTATAATTAACAACTGAAAACAATTAAGAGCAAATCAAATACTATTTAAACGACAATTTAAAGCAGTGCACACCGAAAGGTCTATGGACAAATGGTTTGGAGAGAAACGTCTATGGCTGTTTGGTAATCATCTTCCACTTCTGCCCAGAAGGTGAGTCGATAATTTAATTCAAAAAGTTTTTACGATAAGTTTTATAGTTTGTACTAGAAAGTTTGAACCCATTTCTACATATCCTTGATATGCTCAATTTCATTGTCAAGTTGTAGATTGACGCAGTGATAATTCCCAGTGCGGCTTAATAGGCCCTGACTTTGTTTAGCTTTAACCTTAGACAGTTGCCTTGCCTTGCCCTAACAAACTGCTAGACACCAAAAGTTGAACTCGATCCAGATAAGAAAAAGTATAAATAGTTGAAATGTATGAAACTCTATAGCTGGCTATAAATATATTTGATTTAAGTAATCAAATAGAGTGTATAAGAAAATTATGGCAAGCTATTGAGTGTTTATGAATTAGATTCGATTTGGTTTGTTAAATTTATTGACGAACGTTTATTTATAAAATATACATAAATGAAGTGTATGAATAATGTTTAATATATATTGATCCTTTGTGTGCCAGGGGCTGTCAAAAGCTCAGACATTATTAAAAAATATAAATAAAAATATTGAATATATTAAAAAATAAACATATATATATATATATATATATATATATATATATATATAGCTACATATCAAAAATCATTTTAAATTTTTTGACATGTATGCATAGATTTGCATTAGAGTACAATTATTTCTAAGATAAAGATAATCTTCTAATCAGCGGCTCGATACGAAGATTTATTTAAGTCATCAAACTATTAGGAATGCTTTACCTAAGAAATAACTTCTCTTAATCAATTAACTTGATGAATGTTAAACACAGCTATCATAATTTTTGCACAAATTGAAGTTAATTTATTGATATATATTTTTGAATTATTATTATGTATTTTAATTAATTAATTATTATTTAGGATTTTTGTTCAAAAGAATAATTATTTAAAAAAATATATATGTATATTTATTTATTAAATATATATATATTTTTTTTAAACAAATATTATTAATTTTGTTATAATATTTTAATTATAATTTTTTTTATAAAGTGTTTTTTGTATTTATTTATTAATCTTAAATGCAAAATGGAGTGAAATTATTTATTTTTAAACAAGGCTCTTAATACTTTTAAAGGCTAGGAAAAAAGGAAATCAAAATTTTTAATTATAAATAAAATATATTTAGAAAAGATTTGAATCTGACCTAATAAATGCCATTGATAGTTTATGGACTTAGTAGATGTCTGCACAATAAATTGTCATTTGTCTGTTTACTCTAAGCAGCTATTGAAAGTAGTATTCCTTGGTAGTTTGTTGGATTTTTCTTGAATGTTTTTAGTCGGATTCTACCAAGAAAGGTCTTCAGACTATACTATATTTATATATACTACACAATTATTTGAATTGGGATTGATGAGTGATGGATTATTTCTGGCCTATGATCTGGGATCTTGTTGGATTTTTTAAATCGATTTTAATTAATCAAATAATTAAATAATACAATTATATAGTTTCAAACATTTTGAATCAGTTTATGTTTAAAAACTAATAATTTTAATGTTTTTGTTTTTTTTTTTTAATAATATAACTTTTAGTCTTTTATTAAATTTTTTATGTCTCAGTTTAAACATAATATTGAATCCGTTTATATTCAGCAAAGTATAAAATTTCATTATTTTTCTTCTGCCCTGACCACTGCACAGAAAATTTCGCGATTATCCGCTAATATTTGATAAATATTTCGTAGATAGCCAAAAAATTACTGCAAATATTTGAAGCTCCTCGTGAAGCTCCTCATGCAGCACACTCGTTAAGCAGAATGCTTAAAATGATTTCAATCAATGTGAATATATATATATATATATATATATATATATATATATATATATATATATATATATATATATATTAAAAAAAAAAACTTACAGCTGCGAACTGCATGGAAAATATTTTCCATATTTTTATTTTTTTTTTTTTTTGTGAACCGCCCGCAGTTTTTATGCAGACTTGCGCGAGTTCGCAAATGGCGTTGACATGTGAGCGGCGCAAAGGTTTCGCCCGGATGGTTGGCCGGGCTGACGAGCAGGAAAAAGAAGCAGCTGAAGAAGAAGCATTAAAAACCGCTAAATCATCCGCTGCCGCTGCCAATAAGTATGCAATATTCCTTTTGAGCTGTTTGTCTGGCTGTCAGTCGACTCCCAGATAGGAGAAACTCTGCCTCACTCTCCCCTTCTCACACTCACTCTCTCTCACTCACCCTATCTGTCTCTGTGTCTTCTCCCACATCGGGAAACCAAACAAAAAAGTCAAACAAAGCGATGGACGCATATCAATGCAATTTGATGTCTGTGTACTTTTTTTCTGCAATTTTTTTTATTTTTCTGATATATTTTTTTTTTCGCATATTCCTTTTGATTGAATTTCAATTTGATTGCAGTTTTTTGCGGGTTTGCAGTCTGAGGTTCGTTTTTCGCTCGGGGTTTTGCAATAGTTGGTTGAATAGTTGGCCACTCGCTTGTTTGGATTTTGTTGGTTAATATTTGGATTTGTTGCTTTTGATGTGGCTCATTTTGTTGTCAACCATTGGCAGCTAATTGAAGAGTTTGAGCACGAGTTTTGTCGTGGCTTTAGTTTATTTTTATTTGTTATTTGTTGTATGGCAGCTAAATTTGTGAACCTGGCAAATTGCATGAATTAGTCTAATGGGAAATTGATTACACAGCGCTGATTAAATGTTTATTTAAAGTGTTGTAACTAAAAGTGATTACAAATTAATTAAGCAATTTAATTATATTTAGCTTCGACAACATTAAATAGTTTTAGCAATTAAACTAAAAAAGTGATTGTAAATAAAAAGTTAAAGCTATAAAAAATGACAATACTTAACATATTTAATTTAACAGAAATACAATTTTTTTAAAACTTACAATTATGTGTTTTAATAAAGTTTAGTAACATTCATGAAATTGTTAAAGAATTTTTTAAATGAAAACTATTAAGGAATGTCATATTAATTGTAGTTTTTTTTCAATCTATTTTTAATTTTTTCTTCTACCACAACAGAATTTAATTATTATAATTCTTATTTTTAGTGGCATTTTTTCAAATATGTTTAAAAAATTTTAGTTTATATATGAATTAAAAATATTTTTTGAATTCACAGTATTTTAATAAAAAATTTTTTTTTTTTTCAAAAAATAAAATTTTTCAAAGAAAATAATTTGTTTACCAAAAATAAGTATATTTCATATTTTTTCACTTTTAGGTATAAGTTTAGGTATATTTAAAGAAATATTATATATGATTTTTGAAATATTTTCTCTATATAAGATTATTTATTTTATTTTTTATTTACTTTTTTTTTTTGTTAGTTCTTGTTTTAAGTTATGCTGTATTTATTTGTTTTTGTATTTCATAATTTGTTACCTTTTAGTTATATTGAAGATTACTGACTGAATACACATTCACGGCCCAGACGCTCCTGATTCACTTTCCGATTTGCCAGGTATATATTTGGTATATACATTTAGTGTATGTAACAATATTTATTTGTATATATTTATTTTGCGAAAATCAATAGAGGATTTCAAAAGTAATTGATCAGCTCAATTTTGAATTTTTGACTCTGAAGCTGAAGAAAACACATTTCCCCATTTGCTACGGCGTACATATGTATATCCACCTTATCCTTTTGAACTTCTGTTGTCAGCGCGAGTATACACTCCTAATTTCTCTAGCTTCAATTATGATGGTTTCTTCACTTTTGTGAATGAGTATAAAATATTTGGAAATTAAAGCTAGTAGCAATGTCTATTTCTGCTGTCAGAGAGAAAAAATAACAAAAGGAACAACCACAAGCAAACCTATTATGGCTTAGACATATTCGGTTACAAATAGAAAGCGAGTACCTAAAATCTCATTACTCAAAATACTATACTGATATATAATACTATATTTATTTTTGAATAATAAATGAAAACATCTTCTCTAAACGCATTTATTTAGAAACTGTTTAAATAAAATTTATAGAAAAATATAAACCCTTTGATTGTGACTCAAAACGAAATACAATTTAAGTTCTGAGTCACAAAAAAAAAGGTTGACGTAAAAAATGTTTTTATAAAAAATATTTGCATTCTCTAAAAACCCTTGAATAGTATTTGAGTTGAATGGCATTATTAAGAGCATCTTCTACATGTTTGCTAAAAAGAATTTCACAAGAATTTATTTTTACAAATAAATTTATATATAATATATATATATGAAGCTAATAAAGCTGTCTGTTTGAGAACAGCATTTTGTTCGTTATAGAGCAGTTCAACTGTATGCGTGTATGTATATATATTTGTATGCTTTTCTAGATATTAACTTTGATTTCAACTCAGCATATAAGTAGCTGCATTCTCAACACATTCACGCCATGATTTTCATATTCAGAGTCGCAAAGCAATTCCATTTCACTTCACACTCAGCACATCCCTTCAATATTGGCTCGCCTCCTCTACCCTCTACCCTCCACCCTCTTGTGCTTTCCCCTCCCTAACTGCGGCAGCTGCCTTTGCTGCTTTGGACTTTCATGAGCTGCATTTTGCATGCGCTGTTTTTCCCTTGAATCTGTTTTTTCTGCATTTTTTTCTTTTTTTTGTTGACTGCCTCACTCACAACTCTCGCTCTCTGGCAACCAGGCCGGCAGGTGGAAGCTACTTTTGCTGCCTGATTCATTTGCATGCCGGCTACTTCTACTACTACTTCTGCCACTTCTGTGTAGCAGCTGTTTAGTGACCCCAAAAGGAGCGAACAAAAAATATATAGTGAAATGGCGACGCTGCCAGCACGAAACACGTCATAGCCAAGCATCAAACACCTGGGCCGTTGTCAGCAGGTTCAGTTCAATAGGTGGGGCTTGGATTGGCTGCGCAAAAGGGAGCAAAGACAGCTTGGAAAATGGCAAGTCGTGCATTAAATATGCAACATGTCCAATGCATTTTAAAGCACATACACACACACACATCTATATCTATATGTCCCCATATCGATAAAATAGATAGAACAATGGCGTAGTCTACATTTTGCGCTGCTGTGGTGCAAACGTGTCTGATTCTCGCCGTTCGCGTTGAAATAATAATGTTTCACAATTATTATATACCGCAGGCGTTTCAAGACTCATTTCTCTATCGGCTCATACAAAAGATACAGGTGTGCCAGGAGCCAGCCCTAAATGCCAGACACCGGCAGCAACAACCACAGCTTTACAGGTAGGTCGAAGTTCGAAGCGAGTCAAAACTTTTGCCATTGGCTTACTCGTAATTAGCTTGGTTAACTTTTCGCCCCAAACGGAAAGTGAAAAATGTTGTGCAGAAAAAAAAGTTTACGCCCAATGACATTTAATCCGGCCACGCCTATTTAGTCACGCTGTCCTTGGCCTTTTAGCCGACGCCCTACGCATGTCGTGTTGTCTGCAGCCCGCAAAAGTATGCAATACTTTTTTCGCTTCTTCTCGCTTCGATTTTAGCGCCGTGCGTGTAATTCTGTATGTGCTGCACATTTGGCATTAATAGCTTGTTATTTATTGCACTTTTGCCCGCGTCAAGGCCACGTCAACTACCCCTCCCCCTCCTCCTGTTACTACTTTTGAGCTAACCAAATACCCTTTCCATTTCCATTACCATAAGTTCGCATATTCGCAACGTTGCCGTTCACTGCGCTGTCTGCCGCATATAGAGCAAAGTAACAAATACAAATGTGGCAATAACACGCACTCGACTGCGTAATTCCTGTTCAAGGTGTGAAAGGAGTTGAATTTATTAGAAAATGGCAAGTTTATGTCGCCTTCCTTTTGGTTAGATGTTCAATAAAAATATTTTACAAAATTTAAATATGTATTTCAAATTTAAATTTTTAAATTTTAAATAGAATATTACATAAAAAATTTAAGAAATGTAATTATAATAATACATAAAATTTTGAATAAAATTTGAAAATTGCAATTAATAATATATATTTTAAATTTATAAAAGTAGTTTTACAATATTTTAGGTATAACTAAAATTTTTTATTACAATTTTGGAATAGTATTATATTATAATTCATTAAATTATTACATTACATTAATTGATCTGCTTTACCGTTTAATAAACTGATCTATCTATAGGAAACAATCACCCATATGCTCATTTAAATTTTCCAATTCATATTCCAAAACTGTAAATGATTTAATTTTAATTAAATGTTGTGAAAGTAGCTTAACAAATTTGGAAATAAATATATATATATATATATATATATATATATATATATATATATATATATATATATATATGTATTATTAATCGATCGCTATACCACTCAACATATTTTTTAATTCCTAAGCTCTTTAAAGATCAACTATTTCTGGGAATATCCCTAGCTTATGTCAAGTTGTGAACGAATCAATATATTCGATTTGCCATGCCCATTATATATATATATATATATATATATATATATATATATATATATATATATATATATATATATTGCAGATTTAATATAATATTCTTGATTATTTTCATTTCTAATTTATATAAATGTCAATATTCTTTAAAAGATGTTATACCAGGCTTGTGTGATCATAAAATCTTATAATTTCAAAGACTATATCTCAATTATCAAATCTAGATCATTGCAATACAAAGTACACTCAAAAGCCATATACTCTTCTCGCACTTTCCTAAACAAGTATAAAAATAAACTTTTTGCCAAGCATATTTATTTATATTTTCACCACTTGAGCAAAAACTTTTGCCTGCTGCAGATTATTTTTAAGCCAACCGAGGTCTTTTTTGGCTTTCGCAAAAAAGTGTAGAATGTTTGGCTGAAAGGTCAGTTTGACGAGGCTTTGTTTAAACTTTAAATGTTACGAGCTGCACAAATTGGGGTATTAGAAATTTCCAAACATATTTTCGCAAGTGAAAAGTTTTGCAATGCATTTGAATGCTAATTGCAGAAAAAAATCGAATTTATTTTCTATTCAAAATAGTTCAACTTTTGCTAGTTGGAATTCGATTGTTATATGAATTTATATAAAATTAAATTATATAATTGAATTTTTGTATTTAAGATTCTTACTATGAAAATGTATATCTAGGTTAGGGTACATGTGCAGAATTTTTAAGAGACTGATATATGATATATATGATATATGATATATGATATATGATATATACTAAAAGCTAATTATATGTCAATTTATCTATTTTTTCGATATTTTCTTAATTTTAGCCTCA
This sequence comes from Drosophila hamatofila, assembly GCA_035045345.1. Lineage (NCBI taxonomy): Eukaryota > Metazoa > Arthropoda > Insecta > Diptera > Drosophilidae > Drosophila > Drosophila hamatofila. Next base: position 8,271,798 of record JAWNPA010000011.1, on the reverse strand, counting down.
AATCTCTTACGTTTAGCCTTTTTTCTTCTATTCACATGTCTTCTTATCAAAGCCTCGTTTGATTTGAGTGCTCTCTAACATCCCACTCAATTCCCTCATTATACAACACTGTCGCTAACACTGATAGAAATATCGATTTTGGTGCTCTATACCAATTAGTTCTATGTCCAATATTTATATGTTTTACATATAATTTGCTAGGTAAAAAACATTTGGCTACCTTAGTTCAACATTTCGTAACGAAATAACTATAGAGACTACCTTGGTAAATATTTATTAACCTATTGTCATACAGGTATAGGACGCCTTATATGCATAGACATATTGACTTAAGCCTTAACTTGATGATAAACAATTAAATACTTGTAATACCATTCCCATGAGCTAGTCATAAGTCAATCAAGCATAACTCGTAGCTTAAAAGCGTAAGAGTGCCTAAGAACTAATCGCTGCACTATGGGCGAAATGCTTGTTTTTTGTTCTTTTTTTTAATGTATTCCAAATTTTTATTTTTTATATAAGTAAAAAATATATAAAAAAATCCATTATTTTACTTTAACTTTAATAATGTCCATAGAAAACTACAAATCTTTATTTAGTTTATGCCAAAATAAGGTCATTTCTCCCCTAGTGCGCTTTAAAACCAGAATTTTCACAAATATCAACCCACTATCAGATTCAGCAATACAGAAAATATTGAACTATCAATTTCAACCTTAGAACATTCATAGAAGAAAAATTAAGCACCGATTTATTTAAAATAAAAAAGTAAAGAAAGTAAATATATTTATCTACAGAGTTAGGCACTCAAAGTGTAACCAACCAAAAGCTCATATATTCGATTTGGAAATTTATTTGGGCTATTTCAATGTACATCATGTATGATAATAATTCAGAACAAATTCCTTACAATGTAAGGATGTAATGTAATGAATACTATATGCGTATATATATTTTTTGTTTGTTTATTAATCTAGATTTAAAATAAGATAGATATGTTTTTTAATCATTAAAGAATTTGTAGAAAATACGATGAAATAATTCTAGAAAATTGAGTAATATAAAGAGATAATTTTATTAAAATATATGCATGTCTACATCATGATATTATTAATTTACTGAATTGATGTTTCCCTTAAATTATTATAACTCATATTTCACTTAAATTCCTACAACTCTCTCTCACTCTGCCATAACACGACATACTTATCCAAAAGCCTCTACCAATTACACAATCCAATTAAGTAACCAGCTTACAAATTCATTGTTAGCTTCACTCAATTACCACAAGCTGCAGACATCGCTCACACGCTTGGATTATCCGGCGATTCCGTAATACACAATCAATATAATAACAATAGGCGCTCGGCCGGCCACTTGACCAAAAGTTGAACAGCCGCTGGCCAAGTGTCGACTATTGAACCCAGCTCAAAGGAAACAATGCCGAAACTCTCGAGCCTGGGTGTGTGAAGAATATAATTAAGCGGCATGAAAACGCCTTCAATTACACGTAAAAAAAAATGGTAGAAAAAATCAAAACAAATGCCCTGTTATATTCTCCATGTAAAAATAGCCACAAAAAAATCAGAAGAGTGTCCACAACGACTCTCGTATAATTATGCAAATTGAATTGCGCGAATCGCTTGTGGGCTTGTACAACTGGCCCCCCCACAGACAGTGTTAGTTGAGCAAAAAAGGTCAAAAGCCGTGCAGCGTATTGGCGAAATTAGAGAGCTCAGGCAACAGGAATTAAGCAGACTTTTCATTTGCCACTACTATTCTAGTGTTTTCCCTCTCTCTCCCTCACTCTCCCCTACTACCTCTCTCCCTCTCTTTCTGTGCGTGACACTGTTTAGTAATTCATTTCAGTTTGAATTCAATGCATTTTTGAGTATATACTAGTTAACTCCAGTTAATGCCACACGCAAACGTAGAACAAAAGGCGGAAGCGCCAATGTCCAACACGGCGTATGTGCAATGTCCGCAAATGCAATCGAGTTTTTCTACTCCCATTTTTCGATTGTTTCTGTTTTATTTTTTTCTGACTTATTCGCGTGCCCGTTCTTGGCGTGTTGGCCACTTGGTTGGCTTGGCCAAATGTTTGGGCCAGAACTTCAACTTCAGTCAATTGCCGGCTCTTGGCGCTTCGACATCGTCTCGTGCTACCAAATTTTATGTACTAACGTCGTTGTCGCTGTTCACTGTGTTGTCTTTATTGTCTTTACCAAAGAGTGCAAGGTGATAAAAAAAAAAAAACTAGGAAAAACAAATATATTGATATTACGACATTCACCATGAAAATGTTTGAGATATCGAAGTTGTTTTCGTTACGAAGGTAAGAGAAAATATTTACACCAGACAAAATTCCTAGAATTTTCTACAAGGTATTTTCACAGGAATTGATAGAACTACAAGACACTATGATTAACTAATACTAAACTAGCTACACATAGCTGCTTAATTGATTTTAATTTAAGCTGCACAAGTTCTTAATCAGTTGTCTGCGGGCTGTGGCTTTTGTAGATCAAAGAAATTTTTTAGAACAAAATACGTAGTACAAAACAATTAAAAAAAATAATATATGCAGATATTTATAAATATTAAATAACATACAAATTTATTTAAAACAATTTTTAAGATATTTTGATACGCAAATTAATATAATTATGTTTTATAAAATTAATAATAAAATTAAAAAAATAAGAGAAAATTAACTGAAAATAAGATAAGCTATTATGTAGCAAACTCTTTTCACAGAAGTTCTTAAATTATATTTCATTATCTTATTTTTTATACTGAATGAATATTTTGCTCTTCAATACTTGTTTACAAAATAGCATAGATAGACTTTTACTACTCAGTCCATATGTCTCCTTTTAGTGCATATACAATTTATATTAGAGAATTGTATAGAAAGTGTATTTGGTTCACTTGAAGTGAGCAAAAATTCTCAGTGAACGCCGATATATTCATAATTTTGGTTAAAGGCGTATGAAATATTTAATAAATATATTGAAATACTGATAATTAAATATAAATATGTTTTCAATATTTTCTGTAAAAGCAGGTGTTTTATAAATAAAATACAAACTATACAAAATTTTAAGTATTTTCTATAAAAAAAAAAAAAAAACCTACACGCGATTATTTAATTCTTTTTTTTTTTTTCAATACTTTATATAAAAGTGTTTCATTAAAGAAATATAAATATAGAAAATATTGCTCAATTTATATTATATTATACTATAAAAAACTATACGCGATTATTTAATTTTGTATTTTTCAATACTTTCTATAAAAGTAGGTGTTTTATAGAAAGTATTCAATACTCAATTTATATTATACATACTTATTATATTCAATATTCATTATTTTCTTTAAGAAACCTTATTTTACAGAAAATATTGAAAATAAAAATAATGAATTAAGGTTGATAATAAATTTTTCTCAACCATTTCATCCCAAATTTTTTTTTAATATTTGCCGAAATGATACAAATTCCAATATTGTTTTATTTAAAAAAAGAAAAAAACAGAGTTCATAGAAAACAAAATGAAGGACTAAAATTTAAATATAAATAAAAAAAATATTATCATTAATTTAAGCTTATTGAAATAAACTAAGCCGGGTATATATGTATATTAAGGAAATGAGGTCGAATTAGTTATTAATCTCTTCTGTTGATCATGATCTATTATTAAGCACGATAAACAGCTGAGTCAAGTTCGTGCTGTCTATCTGTATATACGATATAAGGCTAAGCAATCAAATTTTAGTAAATACATCATAAAGCCAAAGACATACACAGACTCAGTCGATTACAAATTAAATTGACGTTCACTTATTAAATTCTAAATTCTTGAAAAGTATATACCAGCAATAACGTCTACTTATCCAAGACCTTCCCAATTTTAAATACTCCATAATTTTGTATACTTTAGGCGAAAGCTTTAAGTCAAAGAAAAATCATTACAACATTATACACTTTCCCATTTTTACATTTAAATTTAGGTATCTAAAATTATTATCTACTTAAGTAGATAAGAGCTCATTCAATTATCAGGGTACTTTCTAGTCGGACACCAGCAATCAAAATATTCCCATTTGTTAATTATTAACCGACTGACAATTGCATGCCACATAATTCCAATTCCAATTTACTCATTACAACCAAATTTATATTTAATCAGTTGCAATTCACTTTTGATATCCAGCATTAACTATTTATTTCTCAATTAGTTTGCTGCACGTTAAATTTGTGAAGCACCCTCTATGAACCTTAATTCCAAGTCTCAGCCATAATATTTCAGCGCATTATGGCCATAATTGCACACTGAGAATGCCAGACATTAATAAATCACATTGCCTTGGATAAGGGAGACCAAAGCAGGCAAAGAGCAAAGAGGGGACAAGTTGCTTGCACTGCTGCACCAGTTTGCAGGTCTTTCCCTAGTTCAGTCTACTTTCTGGCTGAGTGAAGAAAATATCACGTGTAGCACAGTTAAAGGAGCGAACGCCCACAGTTCCCGTTTTAGCCAGAAGCGGCGAGCTAACCTCAAAAAGCCAGGTAAAACGTACGCCTCAAATGCTTTCCGGTAGTAAAACAAACACTCAAACATACACAACAATGGGGAAGAGAGTTTTGGTTGGAGTTAGAGAGTTAACTCCAACATGAGAACACATGAGAAACTTCTTGAACAGAAAACACGACAACAACAACAGCAAAAAAAAAAAAACTGAAACAACTTCGAAGCACTGCGCATGGTTTGCTTTTGTTGTGGTTTTTTGCTTTGTTAACTTTTGGTCGCATTGCTATGACATTGGCGCCCACTCCTGACGAGGGGGCGTGGCAGGCAAAAAAAAATACAAATATATATGGTTAGCCCTTCAAGCCGGGCCAAAAGTCCAGGCAATCAGTCGCTGGTTGTCAGTCAAACAAACCGCTCTCTCTCGTACAGGTCGCACGCCTTTGAAGACCTTTAAAACAAAATCATTTCCTTGTGCTCTCTTTGTCAAAAGCAAAACATATTGATTGGTCAAGTCATCAAGCCAATTACCACATCAATTAGCGCATGGTGTGTATAAAAGGCTAGAAGAACTCTTTGTTGCCAACTTTGCATTCATTTAGCCAACGCATATGTAAAATTCTCATCAAATCTATCCAATTTATTCCCCACACCATTCACAATGCAAATTCATCAAAAACTAGTGGCAAATACGTCAAATTATAGCCAGATGGATACCGAGTAGGTAAGTGATCCGTTGGACAATTTCCCAAAGCCATAAATGCTTTGCTGTCTTTCTATTCTATTCTTTGTTCTATTTTTTTAATATTTTTTATTTGGTTTTTGTTCCATTTGCACTTGTACCTTGTGTCCGCCCGCACATGAATACTTAATTTGATTGCATTTTCCATGTTTATGTGCCGCACACATGTTTTCGTTGTTGGCTCGAAGCCCACCATAAAGTTCAATTACCTCGGGCCTGACATTGAAACGTCAGCGAAATGTTGGTTTTCTTTTTTCAAGCTTATCAAACATAAAACATCAGCTAAAATCCTAGAGTTGCATGCAGAGAACGCCATTTTGATGGAAAAGGACACGCATTAGCATTGCTTGGCTAGCAAATCGATTTTAGCTACCTTCTTCCCGTTTTGTGAACTGGGAGAAATTTTTAGTGGGTGACAGTCAAACAACCAACATTAACGTTTATTTTTTCTATCGATTTTTGTCTTAAGGATAATTATGAGGAAGTTTTTGTATTTATAAATAGCTGGTGAAAATAATATTTCTTGTCTATTTATAGCAAGGAATTCTTAAATTTTTAGTCAAGTTTAGTTTAGAAATTTTTTGAGCCCATGAAGTAATAAATACTTAAAATAAATTCATATAAATAAATAATGATGTTCAAGCAATGACTTGAATTGTGTTGATTACATGTCGTTATTTATCCATGTTGATGAACAGAAACGAAGTGAGATAAATTATTCTGTTATAACATAAAAACTCTGTTGACTATTTTAACAATAGCTTTTAAGCCGAAAAAGAACGATAAGTAAAAGTCAGAGGGAAGGATGCAGAGAAACAGAAAGAAAAGCACAGATAAAGAAAGAGAAACGGAGAAATAAAGAGATAAAGAGAGTGTCGGAGAAACCGGGAAAACTAAACATTTTATCAGAAGTAGATATGAAAAATGAGACATTGGATGAGAGAGAAAGAGAGAGAAGGATAACAGGGAAACAGTGAAACAGTGAAGCAGTGAGAGAGAGAGAGAGAGAGAGAGAGAGAGAGAGAGAGAGAGAGAGAGAAAGGAAGAGAGAGAAAGGAAGAGAGAGAAAGGAAGAGAGAGAAAGGAAGAGAGAGAGAAAGAAAGAGAGATATTGAAAGTAGTACCAAAGGAGAGTGGGAGAAAAAGAGAGAGAGAGAGACATAACGATAGTGAATCTGAGAAACAGAAACAGAGAGAGAGGTAGAAAACAGACAACATAAAAACAAACAAGTATATTAAAATTGAGATGAATTGGAAGTGAACAATATAGTAACATAGAGAAAAAATATAAACTTAAGACAACCCAAAGAGAAAGCGAGAATGAGAAATAAAAAAGCGCTCGTGAAATTATGTCAGAAAATACAAATAACATTAAAACTTTTTGCATAGAAAATAACATAATATATAAATATTTATGCGTTCATATTATATATTTGTTATATTATATATATTATACAATACATATATTATATATAATTATATATTATATACCTAACTACATATTACGGAAAGAAACAAAGCATGTGTAGCCTTTTATAAAATCATGAGAATCGAATAGAGGTGTTGAAAAAGAAAATAAGTCAAGACAGATATGAGGCAATAATAATTTTAATGAATGGGAATGTGGGAGTAGAAAATGAAATAAATTAAGAAATATATAAATATATATATGAATATTAATATTAACTAAATCTGCTCATATTAAATTGACAATCCACACACAGAAGCCCTTTAAACTTTATTATACATAATAAAAATACTTCAAGCATTAAAAAAAAAGTAGAGCGCCATTCAACAATTTAAAAAAGAGTTTAATTGACAAATAAGATTTACTAAAAGTTAATAGACGACATTTTCCTTTTCAAATATGAGAACCAATACACTTCATTTATTTATACAAATTTTTATATTAATATTACAACTATTTTCTGCACAAAATATTTGTATTTTCTCTACTGTCGCTTTACAAACTCAATCACTGCCATTTAATTAACTCATTAAAACTTTTTCTAGTCTCATTCGTTTTCGTTGCAAATGAAATTCATCAAAAAAGCAAAAGACTAACACAATTAATAAGAATCGTAAATCAATGCAAAATCAACTTTTGGACAAACATTGAAAAACTAAAAATTGATAATTGATAAACTGTAAATAGAAAAGAACATCAAGTAAATGATCACCGCTCATATATCTATATATATATGCCATATACATATGTTGTCCCGATCCATATATACCACATATGTGACTCTGATCTCTCATGTGTTCGTGTCAAACAAATAGCATCATAAACATTCTATGTACTCAATGCAAAGCAATGCGTCGTGCAAACATCAAACGTGGTCAATGTTTGAGTCTAAGGTAAAGCTAAATTATTTAAATCTAAATGTCTATCTATTAACTGTCTAATATATGTAAATTATAAGTATATTATATGTATCTATATATGATATGATCAAATCTACAATTTTAATTCATAATTTTATCAATTTCAGACCACAAGGTAGCAGCAAAATGGATCGTTATGAGAAGCTCAGTCGCCTAGGCGAAGGCTCCTATGGTGTTGTCTACAAATGTCGAGATCGGGAAACGGGCGCACTAGTCGCTGTCAAAAGATTTGTCGAGTCTGAGGACGATCCAGCCATACGGAAAATAGCATTGCGAGAGATAAGGCTGCTGAAGGTGAGTTTATACGTGTAGTAGAAAATATTCAACAGAATATCTAAAGAAACCAAATTGTTAAATAACAATGGACTGTAGATAAAATATAATGATTTTTATACCCTGAACCCATTGAAAATGGGAAATCAGGGTATAATGTTTTTGTGAAAATGTATGTAACAGGCAGAAGGAGGCGTGGCAGACCCCATAAAGTATATATATTCTTGATCAGGATGACGAGCTGAGTTGATCTAGCCATGTCCGTCTGTCCGTGCGTCCGTCCGTCCGTCCGTCCGTCCGTACTAACGCAGAGATCTCCTAAACTACAAGTGCTAGAGACTTGAAATTTTACATGTATACTCGTGTATACCATACGCAGTACGAGTTTATCATATTTTTTCGATAACTCATCCCATTTCTTTTTTATCGATAACAATCGAAAATCTGACTTTGTTTTTAAAGCCTAGTTTGAATACTGTTAGACATAGGGACTTCAGATTTACTGTGTAGATTTATGTGATGAATACAAAGATTTTGTTATTTACAGATTTTGGATGCCACGCCCCCTTCGCCCCAAATTTAAAAAAACGTATATCAAGTACTAGAGACTTGTGCTTTGGCATATACACACATTTGAATGTTATTATTACGTTCTGAAAATTTGATGAAGATAGTCCTACTACAAAAAGATTTATTCAACAAACAAATATTCGTAATATAGCCCACACGGCAGCCCAAGCGCAGTAACTGCGCAGTTAGCAGAGCAATTGTTTATGAGTTCGTATGGATGCATGCGTACGGGTGTGTGTATGTGTATTTGTATATGTGTATGAAAGAAGTGTAGAATGATTGGAATCAGTACTTTGCAGGGTTCAGGGTATCTCCTAGTCGAGCAGTCTCGACTAGAGCCCTCTTACTTGTTCGATTTTGATTTTATTTATTATTCATTTTTTATTTTTTGTGCAAATAGAATCATTAAATTAACCAAGTCAAAATAAGAATTCAGATTGTATTGCTTTGTAAAAATGTATGTAACAGACGGAAGTAGGCGTGGCAGAACCGATAAAGTATATATAACTAGTGAATTATAGACTTGCTTGATACTTGTCTCAAATAATCGATAACTTTTTCCACTTGAATATTATCTAATAAAAATCTTATTATTTTCGAGCTACAGCTATTAAATTAAATATTTTACGTCTTTGGAAGTGAAGTCTTAAAATTTTTTTGGCGTGAAGTTAGACGCTTCCGACTAAAGATTTTCTTACTTGTTGAATATAAATAACGAAACTAAATCAACTGCCAGTCACCCCTAAACTATTACAGCTTTATCTATTTTTATAGACGACCAACGTTTAGATGTCTGATTAAGAAAAGTGATAGACATAGGCATCAAAACATATATATAGGTATTATCTTTCTTTATAGTTCCACAATTCCATATTTCCGGAAGCTATCAGCTCAATTGTTAATTTTAGTACAAAAGAGCTAATTTCTTCAGCCATTCAATAAAGGACTACTGCACCATATTTAAGTATTTAATATATCTTGGAACTTATATGTGATTTTTGTGCACATTTTCTTTTTTAATATGTCTGAAAAACTAATGATTTTTTATAAATGTTCCTTTAATAGAAAATATACAAATATAGTTAGAAATAAATATGAGATATTCAAAATAAACTTATAAATAAATTTGAATTTTTAATATAAAAAAAATAAAATATAATTATATATATAATATTATATTTAAAAAAATATATATAAAATTATAATAATAATAATAATAATAATAATAATAATAATAATAATAATAATAATAATAATAATAATAATAATAATAATAATAATAATAATAATAATAATAATAATAATAATAATAATAATTATATTAATAAAAATGTTTGGTATTTATATAAAAATAAAATATAATCAAATTCAATAATATATTTATATACAATATTAAATTCCCACCAAAATTATAAAGCTTTTATAAAAAATAAATAAAACTAAATATCATAAATAATATATAATATAGTAGAATTCAAATAATATTCTATCTTATCTTATCTTTCCCTATAAGAATCTGAAACACCCGAATCTGGTATCCCTGTTGGAGGTGTTTCGTCGCAAGCGTCGCCTGCATTTGGTCTTTGAGTTCTGTGAGCTGACAGTGCTGCATGAGCTTGAACGCCATCCGCAGGGCTGTCCCGAGCCGCTGACCAAACAGATCTGCTATCAGACACTATTGGGCGTGGCCTATTGCCATAAACAGGGTTGTCTGCATCGGGACATCAAGCCAGAGAACATCCTGCTTACGGCCCAGGGTCAGGTGAAGCTGTGCGACTTCGGCTTTGCCCGCATGCTCAGTCCGGGCGAGAATTATACGGATTATGTGGCGACGCGTTGGTATCGAGCACCTGAGCTGCTCGTGGGCGATACACAGTACGGGACGCCCGTGGATGTGTGGGCGATTGGCTGCCTGTTTGCGGAGCTGGTGCGAGGCGAGGCGCTGTGGCCGGGACGCAGCGATGTGGATCAGCTGTATTTGATACGCAAAACTTTGGGGGATTTGCTGCCGCGCCACATACAGATTTTCGGCCAGAACGAATACTTTAAGGGCATAACGCTGCCAGTGCCGCCCACGCTGGAGCCGCTGGAGGATAAAATGCCAGCGAAGGCGTTGCAAAATCCGCTTACCATCGATGTGCTCAAGAAGTGCTTAGACAAGGATCCAGCCAAGCGCTGGTCCTGCGACAAGCTGATTAAGCACTCCTACTTCGATGACTACACGGCCAAACAGCGCGAGCTGGATCACATCAACAGCCTCGAGGCGGCCACACTCCGCCAGCAGCAGCTGGCCTCACAGCAATTCATGCTGGCCACCGCCGCCCAGCAGCTGCAGACGGGCGCAGCCCAGGCAGCGGCCATCGCAGCGGCGCGTGATAAATCAAAGGTAAGCATTTAAATTTATATATACTAAAATATATTATATATATATAATATAAAATTGATTTTAATTTTAAATTTTAAATGAAATGAAACTAAAATTTTTAAAACTTAAAATTTTTAATGTTCAATTAAACTTTGCTAAATTTATTTTAATAATTTCAAAGTAATTTACGAACACACAAATATTTTGGGTAATATGTTTTTATTTGAAATGACATTATGTTGTTTTTAAAAACTTTAAATTAAAATAATGAAAAAAGTATAAAATATATATTTTCATTTTTATTATTAAATGTTTATGAAATAATGCTAATTCATTTTAATAAATTTAAATTTATATATTTTATATATTAAATGAAATAATAATTCTAAACTAAAAAAAAATAATTTGAAGTGTATAAAATATACACTTTATTTTTAGATTGTTAATTAATATTTTACTTATTTTAAGGTAAAATAATAATAATTAATAAATATTATATTTTGTTCTAAAATTTTAAAAGAAATGATTCTTAATGCTAATTTTCATAATCTAAAATTAAAATAATAAATAAGGTATAAAATACAAACATTCATTTCTATTTAAAAATTGTAATGAAATAATGCTAAATTGATTTTTAATAATTTTAAACTAATTCATAAAATACAAACTTAATTAATATTCATTTTCCATTTTAAAAGAAATGATGTTAAATTAATTTGAATTTCTTTAAATTAAACAATTTAATTAAATAATATAAACAAATTTATTATTTTATATATTAAATTGATTTTAAGTATTTTTAACTAAAATAATTAACAAAGTAGCATATAAAATTTTATTTTGAATTAATTAAACAATTAAACAAATTTTTTTAATAATTTTGAATTAAAGGATATGATTTAAATTTGGTTTTAAAAATAGTGAAATAAAATAATTACCTAAACATATATTTTTATATAACATTTTAATTTTTAAAATAATGCCAAATTGATATCAATAATTTTTAAATAAAATAATTTATAAGGTATAAATATAAATTTATGCCCATTTAAAATTTTAAATTAAAATTTGCTAAATTGATCTCTAAAATTCTATCTAATCATTTTTTGTTCACACCTCTCGCAGACTTCAAACACCTCGTTGCCGCTGCTGCCGAGCAACCAGCATCATCATCATCATCACACACATCAGGACTTTGTGAAGCTGCAGCCGTTAAACAAGAATGCGGCCATGATGCATCGCACCGAACATCATCTGCCCACCATTTGAGCTGCACTCAACTCGCCTATTTTTATCTCTCGCTCTACGACTTCGGCTCACAGTACTTTGGTATTCTACTGCAGTGTGTGCAGCAATAGCATTAGTTTTTCTTTGACTACTTCAATAAATAAATGTAAAGTGTGAAAAAATAATCAAAAACCATTTCTTTTATTTGTCAAGGCAAATTAAAAACAAGGAATAACATTAGAGTTGAGTATAAGGAAGTTATACATTATCTATTTTCCACGCCCCTAAGAGGCGCTTAATAATACCTTTGATAAATCTATAGAGCACTTTACTTGTGTCTAGACCAAAACTATACAAGATAAACCTTTTACGATTTATCATGTCCCCAATGAACATATACAACTAATACTAATAGATTAAAGATACAAATTTTAAAAAACAGAGCAAAAGATTTTCGTTAATATAAAAAGTTATAAGCACATAAAAAAAAAACAAGTCCACTTTTTATTTTGAGTACAATAAAAATATGGAAATGTCAGAGCAAAAAATATTCTTGAATACAAAAAATAATAAAAATAAAAAACAAGAGTCCTATTTTTATTTCGAGTGCAAGGAAAAGTCTGAATTTAAAAAGAGGCATAAAAAAAGTTGTGTACATGCAGCATTACTATGAAGGCCCGATTTTCATTGTATAAATTGCAAATTGTACATATTGTTCTTAATGGTTTGAGTTATACAACTCCTTTAGGATTTTTTTTTAAATTTTTTTAAAATAGTTTAAGTATTCAAACTTATTCAGAAGAGCCAGATTATGGAAGTATTATTTATACTTTTTTGACATGTTCTTCAAAATTTAGTAAAAATCATATTAAATTAAAAATTTACAGACCTAAAACATTTGCTAAAAAGTAATGATGACTCATTAAACACAGTATTCACAAAGAATGTATGTATGTATATATATTCAACGAGCTTTAATAAAAGCTGCTCACAGAAAACATAAGAAATAAAGACTTTACTCACCGCTCTCTTTCCCTCATTAATGTGCAGCGAATCTCTCAGCTGCAGAAAATTTCTCTTGCATGGCGTTTGTGGATCACATTTCAATGAGCGCCATTTTATTTTTCTTGTTCACAACACAATAAAAAAAAATACAAAAAATTGAAACTCTTTTTCAAGCAGCTTTTCGGTTAGTAATGGTAACAAACTAGGCTTAACTACAATAAATTAAAGATTCAATTACATAAACAACACGAATTAAACACTTGGCTGCTTTTTTAAATTTTACATTACATTTTTCGCGGACACACATTCAAAGTAGATCCGATCTGAAAGGCAAACGCGCACAGACTAAATTGTTCCATCAAGTGGCTGTCTGCGCTAAGCCGGCATACAAATACAACTAAGAGGCATGAGAATGCAATTGATGCGCTCAGACAGACGAGATCCAACAACAAACGATTCCAATGCTCACTCTCTGCAGCCAGCTGCAGTCCACACACATAACGGGATCAATCCATCAGCGCCAAAGGCGTGAATTATCTTTTCTGCTCACGCCAAGTCTGCTCTTTAAAAGCATATGTAAATATGTACATATGTAAATACATATATTTTTTTCTTTTTTAAATGTTCAGTTGATTTTTGTTATTTAATTATTGGCAACTTTAAATACGAGCCGAAATAAGAGTCTTATAAAACTACAATAAAACCGCTCTCATTCCTTCGCTCATTAATGTGCAGCGAATCTCTCATCTACAAAAAAGAAACTCTCTTCCGCGGCGTTTGTGGATCACATTTTAACGCCATCTTGATTTTCACAATAAAATAACTTAGCAAAAAGTTACAACTATTTTGCAAGCAGCTTGTCGGTTAGCAATTTTAGCAAACTTGACTTAAATAAATTTCACACTGGACACGAATTAAACCCTTTTAACACTTGGCTGCTTTTTTAAATTTTACATTACATTACGAACATTTCGCGGACACACAAGTCAAAGTAGATCCGATCTACAAGGCAAACGCGCACAGACTAAATCGTTCCATCAAGTGGCTGCCTGCGCTAAGCCGGCACTCACACCAATACAAATACAACTAAGAGGCATGAGAATGCAATGGATGCGCTCAGACAGACGAGATCCACCAGCATACTTTTCCAATGGTCACACTCTTCCAATCCATCTGCGCCATGGGTATTGAAGCAGCAAAGTGAGTGAATTATGTTTTCCGCTCACGCCAAGTTCGCTCTTTAAAAGCTCTCTTTACGCACTTAATGTACTTATGTATATATGTACACATATATTTTTTTTTTCTCTTTTCTTCCAGTTTCAGTTGAAAAAGAAGTATAAGATTTTAAATGTTCAGTTGGTTTTTGTTGTTTATTTATTGGCAAGTTTTAATACGAACCGCAATAAGAGTCTTTTAAAACTACAATAAAATTGTGGCTGAGCAGATAATGGAACGAAAAAAGCAAGGGGCATGCTTTATCAACTTATTCAATAAAACTTCGATTTCGCTTTACGCTGCATTTGTTGTAGTTTAACAATTCAGACACCTCTTAGCATTATCCCACTCACACTCTCTCTCTTTCTCTCTCTCCCTAGATTCTGTCTATTCTTTTTTGGCCACTTTGCATAAACGGCAGGACAGATTATGCAACTGTCTGGGATTGTCAAGCGTCGAGTCGACAACACGTTGCACACTTTGCATATCCGCTGGAGTAAGAGAGAGAAGGAGAGAGAGAGAGAGTAGTAGATAAAGAGTGGGAAGGTCGTTTTACAAATGCTTTTTGCCTCTTGCCTTCTTCGCCGTCAAATGCGCAGCGCTCAGATAAAAGGGAGAAGTGAAAAGTTTCTGGACTATTGTGGATGCCAAACGAAAAATCAAAGTGTCTCGCAACTGTGCCCGGGCACTTGCTGATGGCTGCCTTCGGGCAGAAGAGAGTGGGAGAACGGTAGAATGGAAGAACAGAAGAGAGAGCGGCAGAGCGAGAGCGTGAGCTAGACGATACAGTCAATTTCAATGTCTGTCTACACACACACACATACACAAACACACACACACAGACGCACTCTGGTCACATAGGCGGCGTCCGCAGAGAATTCGGCGCTATGTTGACAGTTACAGTTACTATGCTGCAGTGCTGCCAACTTGTGCACTAATTTAATTAAAACTTTTCTGCGCCACGCCCACTGCCCTGCCGCCCATTGCCTTTAAAACAGAAGTCTATCAGTCGAACTGCTGCGTCATCGGAGACTCCAAAACTGGGCCAGCAAATAATTGTTTTGTATAGACCCAGAGCAGAAAGTTGCCAACTCAATTATGCATAATAAATAAATTTTCAATGGGTTTGCAATGTTTGCAAGTTTGATGAAATTTACAAATTTAAGGCAAATAAATAAAATGAACTGGCTGAAAAGTGAACCAGAGAACTAGTGAACTATATTATAATTTGAGTTTTAGGGAGATATATTTTTTAGATATATTCATGAAGAGTTAAATAAATTGTGGAGCTATTACAAATTGAGCAACTTTTATATGATCTAAATATGATCAACTTCAGTAAAACTTCAGTGAAATGAGAACCAAGAGAAATTAAATGATATTAACGCACTGTTATAAGATTTTTTACTACTACTATTCAATTCTGATATTAACTATTGAGTGATTATGTTAGCTCAATGCAAGCAAAAGATATCCCAAACATCAATTGTCGGCAACTGAAGTACTGCTAAATAACATAGCTACGTGTATGTTAAGCTGAAGGAATGAGTGAAATGAAATGATAATGACAATAAAGTCCACTGTTAAAAGACACACTCAATCGTGATTAAGTCACTCAATGTAAATAAACGACATGTTAGATAGCACTTACTGTTAAGACTATCACTCAATAGTGCAAAGCGTTATGTTAACCGCTTTTAACATACTGATTAAGCGAAGTAATTAAGCTATGCTAACCCTATGTTACTTTACAACGATTGAGAAATGTCTTTTAACAGTGTCATTATCTTTATCATATTATAACATACACTTATTCCTCCCGCTTAACATACGCGTAGCTATGTTAATTCTAACAGGCTTTCTATCGCCGTCAGTTTATACTTCAGGCTCTCTTTTGCTTGCATTGAGCTAACATAATCACTCATTAGTTAATATCAATTACACTCATGCTAACTTTTTGGAGTAGTTTAACAACTTCACATATTTCTCAACTTTTAGCATTCACTCGTCTATAACTTTATATAAAAATATAATTTTTATAAGCACATCACAGCGTAATGGCTTCCAATTTAAAGGGAAACATTTCCGTAACAAGGATAGGACACACGTAAGACTACCGGTACATGTTCTTGATTATCTGCCGTGTGCTTAGCAGCGGATTAGCTTGCCAAAAAAAAAAACAACAAAAACAAAAAAAAGCCCTGAGTCGAGCCTTGCCAACAACCTCACTCAACATTCGCGTTGGCACGTGGCGAATTCGCAGTGTGCTCAACAAGTGGATGCTAGCATCCTGTGTGGGACATGTGTGCGTGTGTGTGCGCGATAGGTAAGTGGAAGTCAAGCTAACGACAGCCGAGCTGTGGGTCCAGGGATTGTTAACAAATCTGTCGTCGGGTGGATTTTAATTCAATGTGCGTGTGTGTGCAAAACTTATCTGGATTAAGTAGGTAAAGAAAATACGATAAAAATGTACAAGTTTGCTTATAATGAAATTAAATTGAAGCTTATATTAGCTAAATTATTTATGTGATATTCAAAAGTATTAGCAAAGTTAGCTATATTAAATACAAATTCGCGTTAAGTGAAAAATGTAATCATGTGAACGTGTGTGTGCGAAGAGTGAGTTTTGTATAATTGTACGAGCAGTTGCAATAGCAGAAAGTGAAGAGAGAGCGGTTAAGAAGCGCTTCACTCATTCGACTGCTAGCACGCCATTGGCGCAATTCTTTTCATCCATTTCCAATGCAATTGGTTGCTTGCAGACAGTTACACTCAATTGTCGCCTGCAGAGAGCAAACATAGTTAGATCTTCTCTGTCATGGAAAGAGTGCGAGCATTGTGGATGTTGTGAGAGCGTCTGATGCATTATGGCTGCTCTAAGTTGTATTTGTATTGGGGAGAGTGCAGTTAATGGAACGAATCAGTCTGTGCGCGTCTGCCTAGTTGATTGTATGTTAATTGCAGGTGTGAATGTTTAGTTTTTTTACAATGTTTATAAATTGAAATTTTTATATTTTTTTTTTTGGTGTGTTTTCTGTGTTCCCAACATTTAAATTCAGCTTTATTAATGTATATTTTGAATAATTTAACAGGACAATTGCTTAAAAGAAACATTGTACAAATTTAAAGTGTGGCTGTGTGCAACAGAAAAATGGCGACCATTGCAATATTGTCCACAAATGCCGCACAGAAAGAGAAACATCTGCGGAGAGCGTGATTGATTGAGAAGAGAGCGATTATTGGAAATTTAAATGCTTTTTATTGAATTTCTTAAGGGTCAGTACTTTTTTATGTTTAAAAACAAGAACATCACATACAAAAAAAGTCTTATATAAGTTTCTTATATATTGTTTAAATATTTATACCTAAGCCTTAACATACGCGTAATAAAATAGTATTCATTTATTGATAAAAGCATTATAAAAATTTAATGCTTAACTACGAGCAGTAGAAAACTGGCGATGAGTTGAATAGAGAGATAGAGTTGGCCAATAGAGAGATGGAAAGAGTGCGCATATTTAAAGCTTAAAAGCTTTGTCTTTAATTTTTTAGGGTATATTCTTTATAGGCAAGAATATATTAAATTAAATTGTTTTTATTTATATATTAAATGCATATAAATATATTATATTTAGTTATATTTTAATATTGATTATTTTCCATAAAGTTATGTATTGTGATACCCTGAACCCATTGAAAATAATAATTACCAATTAAATTAATTAATTAAAATTAAAGTGTCCCATAAAAATAAATATAAAACATTCATTTTAATACCTAGCACACAAAATATATATAAATTTGTATAACAAGCAGAATCAGAAGCAGAAGCTTGACTTTTATTTATGACATGAGCCGATAAACCTATATCACGTGTGTATGCATGTGTATGTCTCTTTGTCTATCTGTCTGTCTGTGTAATTGTCCGATTTCTGTCTGAGTGGCTAGCTAATTTTCTGTCTGTCTGTCTGTCTCTCTGTCTGTCTGCCTAACCAAAGCCAGCAACGAAAATGAGCTGCAGAAGATCATTTCTGTTGTCTATATGTACGCAGCAATATTTGCTTACATTTACATTTAAGTTAAACTCATTTAGAATGCCTGAGGCAGCAGAGAGTGTTCTAATTGGTCACTTCACGATCGACTGCAGCGACCGCAACTCGACGCAGGCTCAACATTTGAGCACGCCTTGAAGTTTGAGTGAAAGGCGCCCTGTATAAAGAGCAGCAGCTGCAGCATTTCTTCAGTCGTCCAGGCCCGGTGGGGGTCAGTAGTGCAGTGCAGTAAAGTGAAAGTGAAAGTGAAAGTGAAGTGTGGTCAGGTAAATATTTTATTTGTTAATAATGTTAAGTACTATAAGCAGAATTGTAATAGCTAATAATAATTGTTAAGAATTGTTTAAATATTAGATATAAGACTAAATGTAGACATAAGATAATGTTAATGATCGTTGAACTAAGCAGTAAAGTCTTATTCTTAGGGGAAAGACTTGGAAAATGTTGAAGACTTTAATAACTTAGAAAAATTGAAAGACTTAGAAAATTAGCAAGACTTAAAAAACTTGACAGAATTAGAAAACTTGAAAGACTTAGAAAATTAGAAAGACTCTTAGAAAACCTGACAGACTTAGAAAACTTGACAGAATTATAAAACTAGGAAGACTTAAAAAATTAGGAAGACTTAGAAAACTTGAAAGACTTAGTAAACTGGACAGACTTAGAAAACTAGAAGACTTAGAAAACTTTTCTAAGTCCGTCAAGACAAGAAAACTTGAGACTTAAAAAATTAGGCAGACTCTTAGAAAACTTGACAGACTTAAGAAACTTGAAACACTTAGAAAATTAGGAGGATTCATAGAAAACCTGACAGACTTAGAAAACTTGACAGAATTAGAAAAATAGGAAGATTTAAAAATTAGGAAGACTTAGTAAACCTGACAGGCTTAAAAAACTTGAAAGACATAGAAAATTAGGAAGACTTAGAAAATTAGAAGACTAGAAAACTTAGAACACTTTAATTGCCTGAAAAATTATATTTTCTAAATAATTATCGTAAGTACTTTCACAAAAATGTACACTTACTTATTATTATTGAAGGGTTTAGGGAAACCCGTAGTCGAGCAGTCTCGACTAGAGCTGTCTTACTTGTTATATATTAAATTTATAATTTATATATAAATTTTTATTATTTTCAAAAAAAAAAAACAAAAAAATAATTAAAGCTCTTTGAGAGAGAATATGTAAAGCTATAAAGCGTTGTATTGAATTTCTAGAGATTTAATTCTATATAGGCAAAAATATTTTAAATATTGTATATATATATATTATTATTATGATTTATTTTATATATTAAATTGTTTTATTTATTTATATATTAAGTATATTATTATAATAAATTTAAAAATATTAAATTGAAATATTTTCGATTAATTTTTAAAGTTGTCTTTCTTTTCAAATATAGTTTAGTCGCATCATCATCTCAATTTTAAATAGGTTTTTGTATAGACCCCTATAACCTGTGGTAGTCACTAGCGCCATTGAAAATGTTGCACCTCTGCGTAGCGTCGATTCAATTCGTTTTTGCGCTCCACCTCGCCGCCCACTCCCCGCAGCAGCTCGTCGCGCTGCCAATTGCGATAGACGGCCGAGTCGTGGAGCTTGTCATCTCTGTCGAGGGCCTGCTGCTGCCACCATTTCAGATTGACGGCTGGCGTCTGCATCGGAATGACGGAAATGACCTGCGGATGACGACGCGGCCAAAGGCCCAGCTTGGCCAATCGCTTCTGCTCATCAATGTCGGTGTCCTCGGGAGTGCCCAGCACACGCAGCTGCTGCACCTCGCCACGTGAACGCCTCATGACCAGCGGATTAAAGGGATCCTCGCCGTAGAGCTGGCGATATTTGGTGCTTCGCACCAGATTTATGATTTGAAACAGTGCAATACACGTAATGCAGTTATATCCAGCAAAAACTGTAGAATAAATTGCAATTATTGAGGAATTTAATTCAAAAAGTATTCTCCTTCACTCACGACAATAGAAACTCCCCACCAGGGTGAGCACAATCAGCAGTCCCAAGTTAATCTGCTTCTTCAGCACAATCATCAGCACAATGTGACTGATTGTGATGCCCAGGAAATAGACAAACTCCATGAAAGCCAACGGCAGCAACAACCATTTGTGGAGCTTGAGGTGGAGAAAGGAATTTCATTATATAAAGGGGTTTATAAGAGATGAGAGTTTAATTTAATTTTGGAAATTATTAACGAAGCTTTATTTATGCAAAATAATTTTTATTTTCATTAAAATTAAGTGAAAATAAAAAGACTTTCAATATTTTTGTAGAAAAATAAGGCTTTTTTTATTAAATTGTATAGATAGCATATTTTTCCTCATAATAAGATGATTATTCTCAAAAAAATATATAATATATTCTATAAAAAATATTTTCATATATTAAATGCATCTATAATAATAAAAATTTTATATTTATCTAAAATTTTTAATTTATTTAAAAATTTTAGCACACATATATTAAACTTACGCAAATAAAATTCTAAAATGTGTGTTTAAGAAGCCCTCAACAAATTTGGTTTAATTTTGAACCAAATAAAAGTAATTAATGAATTTTCCTTCAATTTAATATTCGTAAATATTATAAATTTAATTTTTTTTTTTAAAATGTATAATTATATTATAATAATAGGAAAATCTTATCTACATACCCTCCAAGCTCCAATGATACCTAAAATGGCGCAGACTACGCGAACATAGCACATGACTTGCAGAAATATCATAACATTGTCAGGTGCTGAAATTTTGATTTCATAATTTTAAATGAAATAATCTATATTATTTTATATGTTATAAAGTATAAATAATAATTATATATGTAGTTATGCATATGAATTGGGCAAGTAGGGCTTAATCAATCAATCTTTATATATATTTATAACTTTCATATAGGTTCATTCAATTAAATCAAATAGATATCTGAGCACATTCAAAAAATATATCAACATAAATAAATATTCAACGCACTGAATTGGATTATGTCTTACTTTGACTCTTTGCAATACATTTTTCATCTACCACCTTCACATAAAAATTAATTAATATATTTAGTACAAAGTGGTATCCATAAAGTCAATATAATCCATATATTTGTTTAATTTATGCATTCGGTGAATACTTAAAATAAATCTAGTCATACTCACAGTCATGTATCCACTTAATGAGCTTTCGTACCACGTTGCTCGATTTGTATTGTGAGTCATTTTCCAGCAGATCGATAAGTTGATCGAACAGATGCGCGCCTCGCACAAAGAACACAGTGCTCAGAGTTATAGAGAAGATCTGTAAAATCGAATTAGTATCCTCCACAGATATAGGGTTAGGGTTACATCCACTTACAATGCTCAAAACCCCGACACTCATAACGCCAAGACGCACAGAGCAATAGCACAAATAGCTTTCCATAAACAACATTTTTGGGGCTTTATTAATTTAAATCGCTGGCCATATTTCATGGCAGACAACTAACTGGCCCAGCTCTGGCTATCCGAATGGGCCAACGATTTGATTTCCCCTTTGACAGACAAACGAACGGACAATGGACTGGCTAAATGACAAAACCATGTTCCAGCCGAAGAGATTTCTATCTGCATATTTTACTATTTGCTTTTATTACACGCATCGAATTTCGTTTATTTTTTATTCGTAATGCAATTCGTAACGAATGGTCACAATTTTTCATTCACCTGCTGGACGTCATGGAGTTCGCAAGGACTTCCAAAGTCCGTCTGAGAAGCGATTCTCAGTTGCTTTCCAATATGCTGCTTATGAAGACCTACATCTTCTGTGCCTCAGTGCGCCTGGGCGTTATCATTATCAGCATTTTCGCCATGGTTTGTTGAGTATATTACTATTCTAATGTATTTACATTTATTATATACATTATTATATATATTGGAAAGGTACAGTAAGAACTCGACCATGCGTAGGTTTTGACTATGATGTTTATTCACATTAACAGATATTAATTGTAATATAATTTTCATTGTTTTTCCAGCTTAATAGTAGGTTATTTTATCAACGGAAAATTGTTTAATTATATTTATTTCTTATTTACTTGTTTTTATTTTTTTATTTGTTTATTTTTAAGAATTTAAGAAACTTTTTAATTAAGATTCCTGTTGAAATGAAACCAAAATTTTAAAGTACTTTATTTAAAAAAAAATAAATAAATAAAAATATAAATATGTATTTTTTTTTTTTTTTTTTTTTGTAAATAATATCACAAATCGCTGAAAACAGAAAAAATTAAAATTAAAAACAATAGTCAACACAAAAAAATTTAAAACCAGATTTAAAAAAAAAAAAATTTTAAATATAAACTAATTGCCAGCTTGCGAAGTTTTTTTAAAAATTTTTTTTGTTCTTTTTGTTTTTTATTTTTATTTTAATTATTTTTGCTTATTGTTGGAATAGAAATAAATTAGAGAACAACTGATTCTAATATAATTTATAATTTATTTTAATTTTATAGATGAACATAAAAATCAATTTACATATTAAAAATATATTTATATTAAACACAAATAAAGCTTTGAAAAAACTAAAAAATTAAAAATATTACTCATTTTCATTTAAAAACAATATTTTCGGATTTAAATATTAGTTATTCAAATCTAATAAAAAGCAGCAACGACATTTTTTAGGAAAGTTCTAATAAAAGAATATTGGGTGATAAATTTAAAAAAAATAAAATAAAATTGAATTAAAAATAAAATTGAGCAAAATTCCTTTTATAATTTTTTTTTTCTTAAATACCAGCCAAATATAAATATTGAAGTTTTTATCTTTTATTAATAGAAAAAAACTAAAATTATATTTTTTAATGAAAGTATAAAATAACTTTAAAAATTACTTAACTTAACTAGAAACTCTACGCTTAAATATAATTTTTAAAATTTTAAAATATAAATTAAGCACATACATACAAATGAAAAATGATGAAATTGAATATATTTTTTAGAAAAATATTTATTTTTTATAAATGCAATGTATATATACACAAAATATATGCTGTATTTTTTATTTTAGATTTACCCTTAAAAATATTGTTAACATGTTCTATAATTTATAAAATTTTATAATTATAAATTATATCGAAAATTTAGCTTATTTTCTATATTTTTTTAAATTTCTTTCTAACAGCTTAAAACTATTGTACTCATGTTTTTATTCACTACACAAGGATTGGGGTTTACCTTCTCAATTTTTTCTAAATTTGATGATAATATGAGCTACAGAGCCAGCTACTATTTGGTACGAGATGCGATATATTTTTTGGAGCGGTGTAAGTAGAAGTTTGTTTATGTAAACTAAATGTTTTTCATTTATAATTTAATATGTAATATTGTGTATTGTATTGTGAAGGGCTTTATTTAATCTTATTCTAATTATTTACACGAATCTACTGCAATCGTCTTCGCTTTGTCTTTCCAATTCTTCTTCTTTAACAATTCTTCTTCTTTTCTTCTTGACGTTCTCGTTGAGTATCGATGGCACTATAGTTAAGTATCGATAACACTATATTAAGGTATCGATAAATAGCAATAGTGCTGTCCCCTCTAATTCCTATTGGCCTACTACCAAAAACAAATAAATTAAACAAACAATTTCCTTCTAGATCCAGAAATAGCATCTTCTTTTCTTCAGCTTTATAGCATTGGCCATGGCATTGCATGTGCTATTGCCGCATATGGCGCCTATAAGGTGAGCTTTTGTATTAACTGTAAAATATGTTCAATTCTTCAACTTTCTTCTATTCTCTTCTTCTCTACTCAGCTTAAACGCTACTTTGTTCTACCTTTGGCTGTGTTCGAATTTGTTTTTATCGTGGAAATCTTCACAGTTACTGTATTATTTCTTCGTATCATTCGACATTTCGTTAGTCTGGAAAAGTTAATAGTTTTAACTGTGGTGGCAGCTGCCTATACAAGTGCGTATTCTCATCTCTCTCTCTCTCTCTTTCTCTCTCTCTCTCTCTGTCGCTGTCTATGTGTTTCTCTTTCTCTATTTCTCATTCTTGTTCTCTCTCTCTCTATCTATCCATATTTCTCTTTCTCTCTTTCACTCTATTTGTCACTCTCTCCATCTCCCTCTTTCTCACTCTCTTTCTTTCTCTTACTCTTATATTTTGTAGTTCTCGTTGTCTACGACTTCTTCACTTTGGTTGCCTTTGAACAAATTATGGCTCTCGTGAGAAGTAAACGATATCAGCAACTTTATGGTACGGATCCATTTAATCCGGTTTTAAATACAACTACAGTGAAATATCCAAACGCTATTAGTGTTATTTCAAAAGCGGATAAATATAAACACAAATGGTGGGAATTTAAAAGAATTAAGCATATTCCGGATGATGAAAATATGACAAATGCAGATCTTGATGTTCATAAATATTTCCAAAGTCATGAACTTTTGTCTGATGCTCTACTTCACAATGGTATTAATAGATTTTAAGTAATACTGAAACTAGATTTTTATGTTTCAAAATTGATCTAATTTGCAAGTGCATAAAATATATAAAAAACTAATAATATATGCATATGTATAAAATTATTTTTTATTGGCCAATAAAGAATTATTTTAGTAATTGTCAAGAAATTTTTGTATTGGCAATTACTTGGGCAAGTAATTATATTAGTAATTGTTAAGAAACTTTTTTCTTTTTTTTTTCAGTTATAAAATTTAATTCTTCAATTGTTATTGTTTTTTGAAAAATCTTATTAAATTCTCTAGTTTTATTTCCATTTTATTTTAATTTTTTATTCATTTAAACTTTTTTATAATTTCAAATTTTTTTCCCGACGTAGGTAAATTATATTTTAACTATCTAATTTTATTTTTAATTTTTTTTTTATGTATTTAAATTCATTAATCATTTAAATTATTCCATAATTTTTTTTTCTTTTTTTAAATTTTATTTACAATATTGTTACGTATTTAAATTATTCTTTAATTTTATTTTAAATTTATTTTTTAACTTTCTAATATTGTATATACTTTTATATAATTGTTTGTTCTCTAATTTTATTTTCAATTTATTTTTATATAAATCGTTAATTTTTTAATTTCATTTATATTATTCATTTTCATTTTTTATTTATTAAAATTATTTTGCATTTGTCTTATAGCAATCTACAATTTCAGCATATCCATATTAAAGCGCCATCTGGCGTTAATTGCGCGCAAACTGTCAGACTAAAAGCTTTTAGCAAAGCACATCGCTTGACTAGCGTTGCCAGACTGTATGAAAATAAAACCGTTTGATTTAAGAATTCAGCAATACAATAAATATATCAGAATAAACTATTAATTTTTATAGTATAAAATATATGCATATAAATAAAAATAAATCTCTGATGGGCTGTCAATAGATCAATGCATTAAATCAGAGCATTATTTATTAAATTAATGGGGATATGGAGGCTGGATATGCAGATTCAAGGAATTTAATATCCAACCACAGCACAACTCTGTCCACACATGAAACCTATATAGAACAGAGTAATTACCCAACCAGTCATGGTCTACATATTTAGATACTCAATATATTAAAATTTCTTTTGATTATCAGCATCAAAACGTCTTTTAATCTTTGCTACTAGCTTTGACTATGATAAGACAATGCAATCCCATCACAATTTTATGGTTTTTCTGAATGCAACGCTAACGCAACATTAAGTCCGTTCTCTATGAAGAACATATAGCCTAGAATCTGAATTAACATTGACATACTTTTTTAATAATTGCAAACATTGTTATATAATTCTTTAAGATAAGATAATCTAAATACAGCAATAGATAAATATTTAATACAACAATTATTTTCAACAGAATAACACTTAAACGTTTTTTTTTTTTTATTTTATTTTATTTTTATTTTACTTTTAATACTTTCATAAAAATTTTTATTTCTAACATTTTAAAATATTATTAAGCATAGTTATTTCAAATATTATTATAATTGAATTTATTATTATTTATATTTATATTTATCATTTATTTATTGCTTTTTATTTTGTTTAATTTTCTTTAAAACTTTAACTTAAATTATATCCTATTATATTTTTATATCCCCTGTAGTAACTCACAAACTTTAACATTTCAATTTATTTACAGTCTAATGAACTACTAAACTTAAACTATAAGTTCATAACTTTGGATGGATCAAATTAAAGTTATGGCTGACATGCCAAAATAACATTTATAACAATTCGTGAAGACTTTAGGAATCACAATTAGTTAGCTAAGATAGTTTTTTCCTTATTGAATTCTACTTTAAGTCTTAGTTTTATTAATTAAAAAATCTTTAATAAATGTTATATCACTTGATTGCATGGCAACCGTCTGTATGTCTGAGTGACTTAGACTATCTGTGATATCCGCTCAGATCACGTTATGCATTTCTTGTTCTTTCCATAGAGCACTCGATACTCGGGCTCGATTTTCTTTTTAATGAACTTGGTCATTTCAGAAGCGTATTTAGCACGCACCGCACTACGTGTGGAGTTCTTGATGCCAGGACTGTGCACCAAGAAGGCGGGATGCAGCACATGATACTCGTAGCCTAACAGGCACATTGCATAGCCCTGAAAATGAAAAAGAAAAGATTCGAGCTTAGAAATAAATTAGCATTTAAATTATTATCGATTTAACGATAACATTTGTCTAATTAATAGTAATTAATCCATTAATAATAGCTCGACTGATAAATGAATATATTTTATATTTTTCACAAATTATGTTACACTTCATAGACTTTTAATCTAATGAAAATAGCATTTTTACAAACTATATGAAATTTTCAATTTGTCGAGACTTTAAATTAAAAGGGAATTTAATGTTTAGATTAATTTGTATTCAGATACAAATGAAATTTAGATATTTTAATATTTACATACTAATATATTCAGATATTTAGATATTTAGATATTTAGATATTTAGATATTTAGATATTTAGATATTTAGATATTTAGATATTTAGATATTTAGATATTTAGATATTTAGATATTTAGATATTTACATATTTACATATTTACATATTTACATATTTACATATTCACATATTTAGATATTTAGATATTTAGATATTTAGATATTTAGATATTTAGATATTTAGATATTTAGATATTTAGATATTTAGATATTTAGATATTTAGATATTTAGATATTTAGATATTTAGATATTTAGATATTTAGATATTTAGATATTTAGATATTTAGATATTTAGATATTTAGATATTTAGATATTTAGATATTTAGATATTTAGATATTTAGATATTTAGATATTTAGATATTTAGATATTTAGATATTTAGATATTTAGATATTTAGATATTTAGATATTTAGATATTTAGATATTTAGATATTTAGATATTTAGATATTTAGATATTTAGATATTTAGATATTTAGATATTTAGATATTTAGATATTTAGATATTTAGATATTTAGATATTTAGATATTTAGATATTTAGATATTTAGATATTTAGATATTAAAATATATATATATATATATTTCGATATTTAGGTTTTTAGATATTTAAATATTCAGATATTTAGATTCTTTGATATTTTGAGACTTGGATATTTAAATATTTAGATTTTTTAGATATTTAAATAATTACTCGACGCCAACGGTGGCATAACTTATATGTCATTGTGCCGCAAGCTGCAAGCCGCAAGAGTACAGACTTAATTTTTTGATTTTTACCCAAAAGATAATAATACATATGTTCCTATAGTATATTTTTTCTATCAGATAAATTATTTAGTATATACAAAAAAATTTGGTAACTATGATTGCCAAATTAACAAAAAATGTTTTAAAATATTTGGTCAAATGATGCAGAGCAAGATTTTAATTTATTTTAAGAAAAATAAAAAGAGTTTAATATAAACAATATTGAAGGACTTTATATAAAAATATAATCAGCATTAAGGGTAAATATGTAGGGTGCGCTAACCTGATGACGAGGCGTGTATATCGTATAATCGATTCATTGCCTATTTTATATTGATTACAAATTTTATTTCTATTTAAAACGTAATTCTGTTTGCCACTAAAGAGCTTTACCATATTTAATGTATATAAACAATAGTAAATTCTTATCGTACTTCTTTATTGCATGACATGCTACGAATTCGCTGAAATCGTCATTCGGATTACTATCCACGGAGATAAAGCAAGGCTATAGCCCAATATCTGCGAGGTCATTAATGGCTAATCGAAAACAGTTTATATTTCTTGTTAAATTTTGTTAACCCACTTCAAATACCATTTTGATTTTGCTACAATCTTAATTCCTGAACTGATTAATCAAAGTCTCGAGATTAGATTAGTTTAAAAGAGTTACCTGTATGCGCTTGTTCGACTGTCCCTCCCAGGTGACGCGTTCGTCGAAGATCGGCTCCGTATTGTCGCTGATGTAGAAGGGCTCCCAGTGCCGGAAAGTGTCCTGCCTGAGGGTCATGCTGAACAGTTGCAGTTCGTCCGTGATGGGGGTGGTTCGATTGATCCACCTCTGGTAGCCGGGCACCTTGTGGCAATTGGCGCAGACTTTCGCATGGAAGAGCTGAGCGCGTCGGGTCTGCAGAAGCTCCAACAATTCAAATTTATCATTGGGCACTTGCTCGTTCTCCTGTATCTCAAAGACCGGCAAGGGATAGACTCTAGGCCGCTGCTTCGGACTCAAGGCCAAGACACTTTTATTGCGATGCACCATGTCCAAGAACTGTTCGATCAGCCCCAAGCTGGGAAAGAGCTCGATGTCGCAGGCGAGTATGAAATGCGTATTGGCAGCCTTGCGAGCAATATTCCGACCCACATTGATGGGATAAGTCAGATTGGCCTGCACCTTGTACATGGCCTTCCGGCTCTGCAGATAGGGCGGGGCCAATATGGTGCCATTCTCATCCACGCAACGAAAAGGCCAGTTCAAGGCCTCGTCCTCATCGAGCGGCACATATTCGGGCATATGCTCATTGGAGAAGTAGACGTGAAAGCTAACAAAGTCACTGATCAACTGGCTGCCAGGCAAACAGTTTCTCACATACTGAATGGCATCCAGCGTGGAATTGAGATCATAGCCAGGTGTGTGTATAGCAAAGCTTATGGGGCCAAACCACCTGCAAAGAGTTCGATTTGAATGGAAGTTGTGAAAGCGTTTGGGGATATAATTGATATAGAAATATATATTTATATAAATGTTCTCAGACTCTTATAAAATATCATAATTAAGCATTATTTGATTTGATTCATGATTAAAAATTCCAAAAAATATTGTTTCTAAAAAACAAAGCTCAAATTAGGAATATGAATTTTAAAATGATTTTTTAATTTAAATAAAAATAGAGGGTATATACAAATATTATATTATCAAATTCAAGGACAATTTCTTATTAAAAATTTAAAAAAAAAGTAATTACTTTCAAAAGAAACTTTGATTTGCTTTGACTCCTTTCATTCATTTTTATAAACTTTTAAAAATTTACAAATTAGGAAAAAATTTAAAATTATAAAAAAAATGATAAGGAATTTAATGCCACATTTCATAAGAATTTTATAATAAAAAGTCCAAGAAAATAAATTTTGATTTTTAGAAATAAATTCTGAATTTTTTCTTTCAACTTATATACATCTTACTATACTTAAATGATATATGAAAATTGTATTCGACTTTTTTAAAACAACCTAATTTAGATATAAGCTTTCACAATTTTCTATTTATAAAAGTTTTTAATATAATTTAATTTTAGCATTTCCTTACTTTCATGTGAATCTTTTGAATTGGATATAATCACTGCCTGTAAACTATCAACAGAATTAAGAAAGAAATTGAGTAAAACTTGTATAGCTAATTAGAATTTTATATGATAATATATGTCATTTCGATCGCCTTCTATTCAAACTTAATAATTTGATGTTTGTGCCCAACAACGATGTGTTGCCTCTCGTCATGAGGTTTCTCTGGCTTTACTGTCAGATTACCCATTTCTAGTCGCTATTTATTCGTCCACCCAAATTATAACGAACCTTGCCGAAAGGTCCAAGTAGGTAGCTGTCTCTCTTTCTCTCTCTCTCGTTCACCAACACCAGAGATTATGTTCAATATCAGCTATACCTGCTTTTCTCTCTTACTCTTTTCATCTCGATCTCGGTTTTACCCTCCATTTCACAATTGGCGAATATAAGTGAAACTAAGACGCAAACTCACTCGTGTATTATTTTTTTACAACTCTACACAATAGTTGGAGGCAATTACGATCAAATTGAATAGATAAACAGTTTATTTCACAATATTTAAAGCATACATACAATACTTAAGACATACATACACTTATAAAATTCTCATTTGTTTTCAAATATCCAAATTAATGATTGGCCAGGTCTAGATACTATAAATATTGCGCAGACTTGCTGTTTTAAATATTCATGGATTCTTATATACTTATTAACAGATATACATACATGCATGCACATACATACGCTCACATACATAACTACTACATATGTGCATTGCGGCACTGCTGCAGTTGCACTATAGTAAATTAGTTATTGAACTAAACTTCCAGTTCTAGATATACTATCTTAATGAAATTCTCAGAGTATGACTAAGAACTGTAAATTATAATATATGCAAAACCAAAAGTTGCTCCAATTGGAAAGGGTGATATATATATTCGGAATTCTCCACTTTAAAATGAACTTGTAGATTCGCAATTCTAATAATATCAATTTCATGATGATATATGAAAAAATATATCAGGTATATGGGATATGATTTTTATCAATAATACGAAAAGAGTTTGAGCTATCAAACAAAAAATATTTAAATGTCAAAAACCGAATATACCTTTAGAGCCATTTGCATAATTTATAGCGTTTCCATCTACATTAGAATTACTTATGACCTACCCTATACAATGTATACAGGAATATATTTTTGAAATCTTAAGTTTTTAGTTTTTGTAGTCCACAAAATCGCTTATTAATGTAAGTAAACCAAAGAAATTATGAAGAGATGACTAGATCAACGCTGCCCCTCTCCTGGTAGAGAATATATATATATATATGCCTCATAGAATCTGCCTCGCTTCCTCCTCCCTATCATATACATTTTTTACATAAACTTTATACCCCAAATAAACCTTACATTCTATTAGATTTGGGATATAAAATCCTTATCAGACTTTTTTCAAGTGATCATAATTCGAAATATAAATTGAAAATTAGGTACTTATAAAATCACTTTAGCACCTCTTCAGTTTTATCTCGGTCGTATTCCATTAATGTATAATTGATTTGAATTTGATGATGTGTAATTAATTTATTGTCTTCAAATTGATATATTTATTGGAATTGGTACTGGTAAATATCTGACTTTTTCCAATTGCTCTTCCTCAAGATTTTTTTTATTATATTCATGGCATCAATATTTATATATTTACTGTTCAATTTACAAAGTCTGTCTATAAAAACATTAATTCTGATTTTTTTTATGTTTAATGCAAATGGTTTTAGAAGTTTCTCTTGTGAAAATATATGTATAGGGCAGAAAAAATAGGGTGACCGAATTGGGCAATTAGAAATGTAATTAAAACAAAAGAGAGGATGATATATGCACATATTCCTGAATTGAACTTGAATCTACATCCATCGCTGCATCTTCATCTGTAAGATCCAAATTATGATTGATCAGATTGATCAGATTGATCAGTTGCTATATTTTCTTCACTTTGAACCAAGGGGAATAAGGAGATAAGGTCCAAGAGAGTGCCGTATAGGAGCGATGCTAATATACAGCATCACATGATCTTTATATTCCCGTTCACTAGAGTGGTGAATCGGAAAAGAACTAACCACAGTTCAAAGCTCTTTCAATGTCCTTGACAAGTGTCTTAGCCTAAAATTTGATCATCAAAGGTTTAACAGACAACAAAAGATTTGGGCAATAAGCTGGTTTCTATTATAAAACATAATATTGAGACATTAAAATAAATTTATCATCTAAACACAATTCAAAGAAGCAATTGGAGCGGGTCGAACTATAGCAACTGCAGCACTCAAAATTACTGGTGAGCATTCTGAGCTCATTAAACAAGTAAAAGACAAAGAATTAAAGATGAAATGATGATGAAATTTCCACCATCAGATCTTAATAATTGCAATCTAATCTGCAACTTTTTAATATCATATTATATTAATATTATATTTTATTATAGGTTATAATATTATATTAATTATATTATATTAATTTTATTATTCTAAATTTATTGATTTAATAGCTACATTTGTAATTAATAATACTAATTATTATTAATTATAATTATTATATATTTTGTATTATTAGAAACTTCTTTTAGCATTTAGTAGATCGTGCTGAAGTTTGTATTAGTATGTAACTGGTTCATTTTAATTTTTAACATTTTTGCATTTTTTTCCCATATACTTGTGTGATTTATTACTAATCATATAGATAATAAATTACAAGTGCATTTGCCATTTTTTTTAGCTATTGCAGAGCGACGATTTTACAGCTGCATTCCAATGGATTTATACACAAAAGTTAAAGCAGACTTATATCATTTTTGTTCTCTTTGCTAAAGCTGTAATTCTCAACAAGTTTTAACTTAGCCAGAGTGACAAGACGAGCACGAGTCCGAATTCGGCTATGCAGACTTTACATATTTTGTTGTTATTTATAATTATATTTATTCACGAACTGGAACACCCACTCGTTAGTATTGTCAGTTAAAAATTTGAATACGTCAACTTGGGGAGTGGCAAATCTTGAATATTTATATAGTGTTATATATAAATCTGGTCCGACAATTGAAATTATTAATATTTTTTTATGATCGAGTAGACAAGCCCCGACACAAAATAAACAATTTATCTACGCACATTGGGAGGGTTGGTCAAACTGATAAAAACATACGGATTTTCCAATTTCTACAGTCATTGGGCGACATAGCTACAGGTGCATGGATCGACTGTCAGCGCACCTAATCTAATCTGGCTAACAATAATAATAGAGGAAGGCTGAAAAGATTACTTCCGCTAGACCGTAGAGGGAACAAAAGATCTTGAAATATTGTTGAATAGAATAGAAGAAGGAATACTCATGAATTAAAGCTAAATCTACTGGTTAATTAAGGGTTATGATTCCAATAAAAATAAAATAGGTCTTTACTTGAGATGAGTTATATCCTGGCTTACAGGCTCATTAACTAGTAACTTTAGAATAAAATAAGGTGAAAAAATTAAACCAAATAAAAGAATTGAAATAAAAACTTAATACAAAATTGAAATCGAAAATTTTGATTGTTAAATTTAAAGAGAAAATATTTTATTAAGATAATTAAAAACAAACCAAAAATTTTAATACAATTATCTGAAGAAAAAAATTAAGTTAAATAAAAAAATAAAAAATAAAAGACCTAAAAAATTAAAAACAAAAAACAAATTAACAAAAAAGCTAAAATATATATATATCTTCTCTTTTTTTTTTTTTTTTTTTTTTGATGAAGCTATTGACTTTTTGCGGTGGGTTAACTAGGTCAAAGTCTTTTTTTTTTTTTTTTTGTATAATTATGTATTTCTTATTGAAAATTTGTTATTTATTAAAAAAAATGAAATATACTAATTTTTTTTCCGAATACAAAAATTTTAATTAAGTAATTTAAATATAAAAAAAAAACATTAAAAAGTTTTAACAGAAAATTAAACAAAAAATTTGTATAACAAAATATTTAATAAAATAAAATAAATATAAAGATATATTTAGAAAAAAATTCAAGTTAATTAAACAAACAATTTAAAACTGCTGAAATCATTAACTTTTTCGAGTGGATTAACTAGGTCAAAGTCTTTTTCGGATAATAATCTATGTTTATTATCTCAGTATATTTATTATTGTGATCAATGTAGTGTGCTGAAGACCTAAATTAATAACAAACAGATAAAAAAAAGTAAAAATATTGTAAAACAAAAAAAAAACAAAACTATAGTGTTAAAAATATCAATTAAAATTTGGAATAACTGCGATAAGGAAAGCAGTTTAAGAAGCATTCCTTCAGTGAAGTTTGCAGAGCTGACCGCATTACTCACCGATCGGCAACTGTTTCGAGATTATCGAAGAACGTATAATCGCCATTTGTGGTGTACGTTATGGACTCGGCGCAGGCCATGCGCCGACTGAGTCGTCCGCTAATCAGGTTCTGAATTACCCAATATTTGCCGTGCTGTTGTTTCTGTAGTCGCAGTCGACGATTGCGACATTTGAGCAGCTCTTGAAGTTCCTGAGTGCGTGGCGATAGCCACAAGGGCTCCTCCGTGCTGGGCTTGAATGGATTAGCCACGGCGACCGCCTCTAAAGGGGCGTGATGGCCGAGTTGATGCCTCTTCAGGGCAGCGGCCAATTGTTGTGTTTCCCTCAAATTGCGAAGCAGAAGCAAAATGACAAATATCGCGAGTAGCACGAGAAATAAGCTACGTTTATTGACCTGCACAGCCATTGGATGTAGAATCGTTAAAGTTGCTCCAAAAACTCAAAACTGAAAACGCGCGCCAAACTCGAGTGCACAATTCTTACAGCGATATCTTTTGTTATAACTCAAAACATATATAAATAGAGAATCAGAAATATATGTAATTTACTTAAATATTTATTGTAATTTCACACTTTTCTTTTGGGCGATCTGCCATTACCAGCTGAACACCGTGTGCCCAGTACGTGTCTAAACCGAAACTCAACTGATAATTGCCAAAAAAGAATATTTATATATATTTTATATTGGCTATAGCTTGGGCGCTTTATTTTGGCTTAATTAGGGTATAAATTGATAAGTTTTTATTGGATGAACTTAATATCATTTAAATAACAAAGCCAATAACCGATTGGTATTACAAAGGAAGCGATATATATTAATTTTTAATTTGGATATTTCATTAAGCCGCAGCCCCACACTTTCCGCTCTCGACACTGACCGCCAGCGACAAGTGATAAATGCGAACTGTCGACTTTAACTCGAATATAGTATAGACTCTATAGAGACTTCGTATGCCAGCAGAGCGTCGCGAGGATTGTGATAAGCGACGCGTCGCAGCGATTGTAATTTTTTGCTAAAGTCCTAATCTAACAATGACATGGTGAAGCACAGCAGTTTGACATCGGGAAAAATAGGCGAGAAACTATATAGGTATATACATAGTTTATATATAGCTTATAACTATTTTGTACCCATTAGAACTAAGAATTTGGGGTATATTGGTTTTGTTAAAATGTACGTGGCAGACTTCATAAAGTATATACAGTAGAATTCGGTCATTGCAATCTTATATGAGCAAACTTCTTCCGGGTATAACGACGGTCTCATGAGCGTAGTTATAACCGGATTGGACTGTATATTCTTAATCAGGACGACGAGTTGAGTCGAACTTCGTCTGGCCATCCGTTTATCTGTCCGTCTGTCTGCCCATCCGTCTCTCTGTCTGTTTGTTTGCCCATCCGTCTATCTGTGCGTTCGTCCAACCGTCTCTCTGTCCATCTGAATATCTGCCTGTATATCCGTCTGTCCCTTTCGTCTGTCTGTCTGTCCATCTATTCGCCCGTCTGTTCATCCGTCCATTTGACTGCCCGTCCGCCTGTAGGTACGACCGACTGTCTGTCCGTCCGCATAAACGTAGCGATCTCTTGAACTTCAAAAGCTTGAGACCTAAAATTTTAAATGCACACTCGTGTATACCAGCCGTAGTACAAGTTTATTAGTTGTTGTTTCGATAACTCATCTAATTTATTTTTTACTAATAAAAGTCCATCACACTTTAAGCGCAGCTTTAATACCATAAAATATGGAAATATTCCATTTTCTGTTGTGGTTCCTGTAATAAATTCACAGACTTTATATATTTACGATTTTAGAATGCATGGCATATCTGTCTTCACAAAGCTCAGGGTATCTCCTAGTCGGGTAGTCCCGATTAGATCCCGCTTACTTGTGCGTGTTTGTTTTTTATCAGTAAAGGTATTCCTCTCGCACCTCATCATAATAATTGAAGTTCTTTATCTCTGATAAACTTTATCTGACGTCTACTGTTTGATGTACGTCGTCTTTCATTTAAGTGTTTCGGCGAAAAATCATTAAACTAATTGATTAAGCGCCAAGTAGCTGACATATATTTATACGAGCTAAATGTAGCTTATCGAGAAGCAATCGATATATTGTTATTATAATTACATTTCACTCAAACAACATTCTAAAAAGATAAGATTGTTATGAAGTAGCTTGTCATATACACGATCTATATGTGGTTTATCAATAAACAATAGCAAATCAATTATTGATTGATATGTTTTTTATAAATGTGAATCTTAAAGTTTGACAATCATCTTCATTTTTTGATACGGTAAAAATAATCGTTTAAGCGAAATCGAATTAGTCAGAAATAACGACTGAATTGGGCTTATCGATAAACCTTTACGTGTCAAAATGTTTGACATGATTGAGATTTATCTATAATGTAAACATTATTGCGAAATAAAATTGATGAAACACAGTAATTTTTTACATAAGAGTCTTGATAAACAGTAACCGATCGATAAGCTTGATGTGATAAGATTTAAGATAAGCTCATTTGTGCTGTAAACATTCCTTATAAGTGTTAGGGCAAAGTTAATTGATTATGGGGAAAAACAGTTCTAAGATATGATAGCCCACTACCTACCAAGACATAAAAAAACAAATGGAAATTCGTTTTGTAATATTTTACACATATTTTTATTTCATAAAGAATCGATCTTCCATATCATTTTTGGCAGACTGGACTCAAGTCATAAATATATATGATTGCGATAAGTTAAGGGCACTAGATTCACTGAAGTAATATGAATATGTTATTTTTGGTGACAACTAAATATCAGTTACGAATTAAAGTCCAAAATTTTAAAGGGAAAACGAAATTTAAGTTCTAAAAATAATAAATGAATTTTTCAAATTTTTAATATATTTTATTTTTTAGCGATCTTAACTTTGAATAATTTGATAGATTAAAGATTTTCGGCAATATGCGAAAAATCTGCTTAGATACTTTACAAAAATTCAATTTTAAGACTTGAATAGAGCTAGAGAATATTTGTGTGTATGCCCTAGATTTATGTTATAAAATCAAAACCCTTTTTTAATTCTTCCACACGTTTCCCCCAATGCGAAGAAATTAAACCAGACAATTTGTAATTTTCAGGATTGGCTTTAAACGTTTTCTTCAATTCATTCTCCACAATTGACGTAAAAAAGCATTCAAGAATTGGTTTTCTGACTTGAGTGAATAGCTAGAATAGCTAGTTTGTGGTATATGAATCGCTAATATTTCAGAGCTCTGTATGTATCCCAAAAAGTGCATCAGTGAGGTATATTAATGTTCAGTCCTGCTCATTAATTGAAGTCTATCATTGTTTGTTTTTTGTCTGTTTGAGAGTTTAATACCCGTAAGCCTTCTACAGCATTCTTAACGCTTATTGCATTTAGTAAAAAAAAAATTTAACCATCAAACCGTTGTGCTTCAAAATGTACAGGGTATCAATAATATTTTCATAAAGAAATAAAAATTTTTATTGAATGAAAATTAAAAAAATAAATAAATAAATAAAAATAAAATAAATTAATACAGTTTAAATTGAAAATTTGAAAACAATTAATTATGTTTATTTTAGTAAAAATTATACCAATATATTGATTAGTTTCAAATTTACAAGTACAATACAGTAAAATTAATTACTTAAATACCTAAATGTTTAATATACCTCAAATTTAACCAAACTGTATGACGATATATAATGTTTTGTTATTTTCTCGTTTTAAATATCTATGTTTTATTTGCTCCCAAATACAAAAGTTGTACGAAGACAATATTGGCGCACTGTATTTAATATTAATTGAATGATAATTTGACTTTGAAATGAATATTATTCACCTCGAAATAAGCTAAGCTCAATTTAAACACATAGGGCAAGGACTGTCACTAGTAGTAGAAAGATAACCGTTTTAATAAATTGTGAAAATCGAAAAAAAAAACTACAATCGTAACTCCAACACTTATGACAATTATGACTTTAAATTTGACATATGTATGCAGATATCTGTAAAGTTGTTTTGAACCTAAAGCAACTAAGAACGTTGCAGTCGAGTGCAACCAACTGCGGGATACTCTGTTCCCTTGTTCTTATACTGTGATTAGATTGAAAATGGGAAATGTAGGTCAAACAAGTATATGAATTTTTCTCGATTCGCCAAGTTCCTAGTAGGCGTATACTTATAATTTTTGTCAGCTTCTAGTAGGAGTCTAGGTTAACGTGACTGTAATTAATGGACAGTGTTAAACTTCACAAAAAATGAGCAAGTTACAGGGTATTTTTCGATATGCTAACTAACAGGATTTTTTTCATGCCAGAAAATGCATTTTCCGATTTGCCACGCCCCAAATGAGTGTATTGGTAAAATCTTGAAACTTTATTAGACAAGAGTATACAAGAGTATATGCTCCAAATTTTAAGTTTCTAACTTCATTAGAGTTGAAATGGTTTGCATTCATGCGAACAGACAGACGGATGGACGGGCGGACGGACAGACAGACGGACGGACAGATAGACATACAGACGGACGGACAGACAGCCGGACGGACAGACGAACGGATGGACAGACGAAGGGACGGACAGACGAACGGACGGACAGACGAACGGAGGGACGGACAGCAAAGCTGATGAGTTCCCCAAAGCAGCGTAATTTATAATTGAATTGAAGTATAATATAATCAATACTTAACACTATACAGTAGTTCCCAAATTGACCATTGTTCATTATGCATAAGGTATTAATTGCCTAAGTATTGGGCTCTAGCTCAACAACTGTGAAACATAGTCTTATCTACCTAGATATAGACACCGAAATAGCCATCGATATATATAGTATAGATATTTTTGCTGGTATAATCTGATTCCCATTTAAAAAATATTATTGTATATTTAATCTAAATTAAAGTTTTTCACACTGAAATTAAATTTA
The DNA here is from genome assembly GCA_035045345.1 of Drosophila hamatofila. Classification (NCBI taxonomy): domain Eukaryota; kingdom Metazoa; phylum Arthropoda; class Insecta; order Diptera; family Drosophilidae; genus Drosophila; species Drosophila hamatofila. The sequence continues at coordinate 8,232,353 of JAWNPA010000011.1, read as the reverse complement.
TCGTGGCTTAGGCTACCTGAGCTATACGGATAGAGGGATAGATAACTAGCAGAGGTGAACAAGTGAATAAATATGTAAACAACTAAAGTGCTTTAAGATATGAAGAAATATTTCTGCCACACAGAAGGCAGAAACACTTTCAGCAAGTGAACAACTACACAGATAATCATTTAAAGTGCTTCAAAATATGAACACTAATTTTGCTACTCGTTTTGCTAACCGATGCAGTTGGTTTGTTAGTTAGTTTCGATATATATATATATGAATTTTTTATAAACCGTAAATTTATTTAAAATAGAGCACACTTTATATATATATATATATATATATATATATATATATATATATATATATATATATATATATATATATATATATATATATATATATATATATATATATATATATATATATAAATTGTGATACAGTTAATGTCAGAATGAATAATGGAAGGGTTCAAAAACAAAATGTGCTCTATTTTAATTAAATTTACGGTTTATAAAAAATTCAATTGGTTTTTGTTGATTTTTTCTAGTTTTATGACTCAAATTTGAATTTGACCCAGTGTTCTCTTTCGTTTGAAAATATTTTGCTTACTTTTTTTTTATACTTTTGTGAATTTTTTGTTATTATTATTATCATTGAATAAATGGATAATTTTATTAAGTTTAAGCAGCAATTTTGTTTTTTGAAATATCTTGATCGGTTCAGACTTTATAGTATAAAATGTAGTGACCCAGTAATCAACTGCGCACACCTTATATATATATATATATATATATATCTAATACAATCGATTTTATACAATACAATTTTATCGTTAAGAGTTTTAATTATTTTTTCAATTATGAACAATCGCAATTGCCTCACATGGATAGAAGTTTAATGAGTCTTAAATAATAATGAAGACTAGTAAGTTCCTTCTCTCTAGATGATGCCCGTCTGTGCTCGTTCCAGCAGTAGATTCAATCCCACCGGCTGCCAATTCGTAAAGCTGATATCGCTTAACATGCAAACGTTTCGATCAATATAGCAAAATAATTTGCCCACGCGGTAGATCTGGAAAAAAAGAAATAAAACATTAATATTTGAGTAAATATATTTTATAATATATAAAATTTATAGATAAAAATTATATAATTATAAATCACAATAAATAACAAGAGGTTAAACAAGTTAAATTTAATCTTCAATGCGAATCAAAATCCATTAGAAGATTAAAAAAAGAAAATATTTTTCAATCTAATTCCAATTTAAGATAACATATCCGAATCTGATTTTTGTTTACATTTTATAAATCACTCATATTTGATTCATTACAGTATCATAAAAATCATTCGAATTTCAATTTAAATTTCGGAATAATCCAAATAAATTTTTGCACAAGCTAAGCAATTAATATTAAATTTTAAATTTAGTTACAGTATAATTTACTATTTTGAGTCAGTAAATAAAACAAGCTCCATAATAAATGACGATTTTGGAAATTCAATTAAAAATATTGAATTGGCAGTAATTTGTAATAGGTCAGCATTAATAAAGTGTTAAATAAGTTAAATTTCGAAATAAGTTAAATTTTTTCTAACATAAGTTAACTTTTTTTCTAACATATTTTGGAGTAAAAATATGAATAATATCAACATGATCATTATTAAATACTAAACCGAAATGCAAAAAGAATAATCCAGTTTTGGAGCTAACTTTAAATTGGGAGCTATTCAAGCAGATTTTGGAGCTATAAATAATAAAGCTAAATAATTAAAGCTAAATTTAGGATTTATTTAAATTGAATCAAAATGAATAAAATTAAAATAAAGAGTTGTTTAAATGGAATCAATATGAGTAAGATTAAAATTAGGAGTTATTTAAATGGAATTTATATGAAATTATATAGTTGAAAGCCATGAAATTACAAAAGAAGTTTTTTAAATTTAGGTAGAGTTTATGGACTGATATTTTCTAATAGCATTCAAAATATTACAATGGGAATCAAACATAAATGAAATATATCTCCAATATGATATATGATTCAAATATATATTCATTTAATGTAATTGGATTATTATAGATTCAAAGGAGGCAACAATTGCCTCATAGAAAATAACTAGATATTCTAAATATAATCCAACACCGATTTCTTTTAAATATCCCTTGACAAACTCCACTTCATCTCTTACCTGTTTGCCCAGTTCCCGTCGTCCGGGCAGTGGGGCAAAGATGATGCCCAGCTCGGCGCACTTCTGGGAGACGAGCTCCTTGAACTCCAGCTGAGCGGGTGGCGCCACATCGACGAGCATCACAGGCGTCAGCAGGACGGGGGCAGGCGCCGGGGGCATGGGCGGGGGCGGGGCTGAAGTGGGCTGGAGCACGGCGTCCGTGGCACGATGCAGCATGTCCAGGGCGCGACGCAGATGCTCCTTGATGCAGGGCTCGCGCAGAATCGACTCGCTCAGCATGCTCTTCCAGCCGGCATACCAGCGCGAGATCTCGGCAAAGTCTGGCGCCTGATTGAGCCAGATGACCAGGACCTGCATCCAGCGTGGAAAGAAGTGCTTGTCCAGCAGCTGGGCCATGTGCTGGGCGGGTATGAGCTCGTGCCACTCCCACACCTGTTGCCACAGCTCCAGGTTCTGCTGCAGCGGATTGATGACGAATTCCGCCAGCACCGCCTGCAGCTTGGGGATGATGTAGCGCAGCAGGAACTGCACCAGTTGCTCTTCGGGAAAGGCCGATTGCCAGGGCGTGAGCATGGCGCGTGCTGAACGATCCTGTGGTGACCAGGCCTGCAGTGCCACGCCCAGTTTGCTGCGAATCTGCGGATAGATGGACTCCTCCAGCTTGGCGCCCAATATGCCATGCCAGGGCAGAATCCAACTGTGTATGGGCACCGTATCCGTAAGGGGATCCCAGTCACGCACGCCCGCCATCAGCCTTGGCAGCACCAGCTGCTCCAGCACCGAGTCCAGCACCCAGGTGGGCAGCAGCGGCGCCCAAGCATCGAGCAGCGCTGCCATCGGAGCATGTTGCTTGGGCTGCCAGTTGGCGGCGCACTCCCGAAACGAGGGCATCACCCCGGCCCAGATGAGCGAGGAGTAGGGATCGAAGACATTGCGTGATTGCTGATCCGCCAGCTCCGGCTCATCCTGCTGCAGTATGCCGCGCCAGCGCTTGATCAGCTGCAGCGGCTGCGTGGGCTGCTCCAGTGGCTGCCAATCGTTCAGCTCCCGCTTCAGCAGCGGCGCAATGACGCCAGCCGCCAGATCGGCCAGCCCGAACTCCTTGTACTCGGCCGCATAGTCGTGCTGCAGCTCGAGGAATAGACGCTCCGCCTGAGTGAGACTCAGGTCTGGAGTCTCGCTGAGCTGCTCGAGGCGGAGCAGAGCCGCCTCCAGCGTATTCATGTGATTCCGCTCCAGCTGCACCAGCTCCAGCAGCTGCTTCTGTTCGTGGAGCAGCGCTGCCTGCCTGTCGGAGCATTCCCGCTCCTCCTTGTCTATGGCAATGATATCCTGCTCGCATTGGCTCACGAGCAGCTGGAGATTGTGCGTCAGCTCCGGCATGCTGAACACCGAGACAGGTGTCGCCTTCTCGGCGTTCTCATCACATGGCTGAGCATCGTACAGCGTCTCCTCGGGCGTTATCTTGTTCTGGGCCAAGGCATGATAGCCGCTAAGCACGCGACGCTCCGGTCCGGTCATGTCGATGACGGGCACATTGCCCAGCCGCTTGCTCAGCTTCTCGGACAGCAAATGATCCGATTTCTTGCCCTTGGCAATGACCTCCTCCACGGTCTTGTAGTAGTAGCGTTTAGTGTTCTTTTCACGTACTTCGCCCTTCTTCCATTTGTTGAGCTGCTCCTTGGCCTCCTTCTGGGCATCCTTTTGGGCATCCTCGTCCAGCTTCAGCTGCTTCGGCTGGCCGGGCACACTGGCCGCTGTCTCTGGGCCATAGGCACCGATGGCGCCGCGTCCTTTGCGCACGTGCGCCTGCACCGGCTGCGAGATGCCCTGCAAATCCTTGCCCAGACCCTTGCCGGGCTCGTAGCCCATCTGGAGCAACAGTTTGGCGCCAATGCCACGCGTATGCTGCTCCCAGGCACCCACATTCCGATTGCTGGCTATGTGTGAATTGTGGCGTAATCCTGCTGTGGCATTCGAGGACATTTTCGGGCGTTGCGGCAGCTCCTCTTGGGCCGCAGAGCTGTCGGAGCTGTTGGCATCGCTGTCCTCCATCAGCTGTGGCTGTTTGCGTCCAAACGAGGGTCGCGCCTCGTCACTGTCATCAGCCTCGCTGCCATCCTCGTCACTCTTTGAGTGCTCTTCTTGCAGCTTCTTCTTCTTCTGCTTTTTGCCGGCTTGCTGAATGCCGCCGGCTACGAAATTCACTGGGGCCGTATAGTCCTTGGGCTTGCTGGTTGAGCCGCCGCCCAAACCACGTCTGCCGCGTCGCCCACTGCTTTCGCCTTCGCCCTCATTGTCACTGTCATCGGCCCAAATGCCTGAAAAATAGATAAATAAAAAAAATTCTATAATTTTACTTTACTTCTTAATTTTCTCATACCATAAATTTGCTGATGCTTGGTGTGGCGTCTGCGTGGCCTGTTTATATTAAACTCATTGTCCAAATCATAGTCTGTGATCTCAAAACGTTCGTATTCATTGTCGGACATATTTAAATGACATAAATATATCACAAGATTATAATAAAGTGTGAAATAAACAAAAACGTTTAGCTGACTTTGAAGTTAGTGTTGTAAAACGGTATAATTTGACAGCGCTGTTAAAATTTTTATTTTAATGTAAACAAGTTTTCGAGACTTGTTGTTTTAAAGCTGTCATGCAAACATGAAGTCTCTTCACTTACTATATTTATTTTTAAAGAGTTTATTATTGCATACCTATTACAGCTGTTATAGATATTCAACTAATATTAATTCACTGTATCATATTCCACTGCGCGCCATTAAACAGCTGTTATGTTAGCTAACATACCTTTTTGAGTTAACGCTGCCTTTTTGAGTATAACAGCATGCTTGCAGAGAACATATTTTGTAGTTCATTTAGTTCATCAGATACTATTTATTTAATTGAAAAACTTTTATTTATAATTGAAATATTAATTAAATAATAATAAATATTAAAGATATATGCTTATTAGTTTATTTGTTTGCCTATCAGTAATTTTTAAAAGAATATTTTGTTAAATATCATACGCTGCCATACGACAAATAATACAACAGTTTAAATTTTAAATATCTCTAATATACATGTAATATTTAAAATGTAATTATTATTTTTAATAATGTTTATACAATATTTAAAAACACCTTTTTCAGTGGTCTACTTGAATTCAGTTAATATTTAAATGGAATTATTCCACGGAACATGTTCTCTTACAATGCTTTTAGTTCGTTGCAATCGAGCCAGTTCAGTTCAGCTCAGTTCAGAACTGCCGCACGTGCATTACGATAACATCACATTCTTCTCAATGTTCTTGTTGCGTGCGGTTCATTGTTCGGTTCTTGCGCATACAAATTCTAACAACGCGAAATCTCAGCTGCGTAAAGTGCCAACAAACAAAATAAATAAACATATTAAAATAATTGCTAACGACAATTAAAACAGAGGCCGCGCCGCAACAACCGCACGCGTTACGTTTGTGTTCCACAATCCAATAAACTGTACATAGCATTTCAATATTCCTTCAATACATTTGCAAACATTAAGTTTTAATTGAATCGAAGCTAAAAGCACACGCAAATACAGCAAGCAAAACAAAAGTGAAATTAACACGTGCGTTCACCATTCTGTTCCCAAGTTTCAACCCGCCACAGATTTTGCCCAGTTGCTTTTCCTCATTTTCGTTGATATTTTTTTTGCCGGCATTGTATTTTTTTAGGGCTGACATTTGATTTGCCTTTGGATTAACAGTTAATTAAGCAATAAAGCAACAGCAACAACAACAACAGAACAGAAAAGAACAAAATGGTTCAGGTAAGCAAAAGAGAACATTTATTAAAGAGATATTCTAATTAAAAGAAAAGGAATCAAACTAAATTGACAATACGTAAATATTTATGTTATAAGTATTGTCGAAAAAAGTTCTGTTTTTCTAGAAGAATTGAAATCGAGTAAGAGAACATTTTTAAGCTATTTAAGGCAACGAAAAAATTTTGTTTATTAAAGTAAGAGTTAGCTAGTGATGAAAAAAAAAATATATATATTTATTAAAAGAAGTAAATAGTTCCAGTACAATAAAGTCTTCATAATGCAGACACTCGCTGACATGCTATATTCTATATTTTCCTTATATTATTTGATATATTTTATTATTTAATTTTATATTTATATATTTTTATTTTATTTATTTATTTAAAAAAAAAAAGGGAAATTATTGTTTTTTACTTGATATATGTTTTCCATATATTATTTGATATATGTTATTTAATTTACAATTTCATATATTTCTGTAATATTAAAAATAGTAATTAACACCAGATATGAATAGTAGTATAATAGATATTGTTTTTTTTTTTTTTTGTTTTTAAGAAGATATAGTGTATATATAAATAGGCCTTAGTTGTGATGATATCGATACCTATTATACTTCATAACTTAATAGATTTAATACATGTTTTTAAACTCAGATTTATTTTGGATTTCTTTTAGTAGAGATCCTTAAAAATCAATCGACAAAATCTTACAATTTATTTGAAAAATGTAGGACAATTTCATAAAACATTAAAAAATTCTTCATGGATGCATATTATATATTTTTATCGTATTAATTTGGTATTTATTTTTAAAATGTGTGAAATGTCAAACCTTAACTAATCTAGGCAGCTTTTAAAAATATACAGTATTTAATAAATACTATTTATGTTGATTGGGAATCAACTATGATATACAAGCACCTTTTGACTGTAAAACAAAATATATGGAATATTTAATTTTATTTTTATTTATTTCACTCTAGAATGTTGCAATGTACATATACAATATGAATATTAGAGCTACAATATAAAACTGGAGTATAAGATGATTAGTGAACCTTTTCTACATAGATATTAATACATTAGCATATATTATGTGGTCATTTTATAGAATTATATATTATCTGGGAACCAAACATAAAGCAAAAAAAAAAAAAAATAAAATATATATATATATATATATATAATATTTTAAAAATAATACTAGAAATATCCATTCAAATAGAACTTTTTGTTTTTTGCTACTCAAAAAAATATATTTTGGCCAAATTTTGGCTACTTCACATTTTTGTCTATGGCCCACTCTAAAACTATCTTTAGTTGGGATTCTACCAAATTCTCGCTTCTCGCTTTGACCATTCACAGGGCAGAAACTCGCACTTAAGAACAACTTTAAACACCTATAAACCGAGCTTTAAAACCAACTGCTTTGGTCCGCGCTATTCCACCATAAAACCCTTGAAAGTCAACCTACTCGACGAATTCAAAAACAAAAAAATCAAAAACAAAACTGAAAAAAGGCAAACTCTCTTCTCACAATCGGACTTCAGAACTTTTCACTTTTTCCCAACCAACCCTGCCCCTGCCCCTTTGCCCCCTGCAGAATGTGCGCCCGTTTCCTGACCTTTGACGTAACTTTGAGTGCTCGCTTTGCAACCCCAACTGCGAAAAATCCTTGCGTGGGATATAAAACAAAAACAAAAACAAAAAGAACAGGAAAATATTGACTAGCTATGCAGTTTTTCCCACCCCGCTTGCACTGTCCCAAACAGGAATCAACAACAACAAGGACAGCAACAGCAGCAGGAGCACAAACAACAACCACCAAAGAGAGCAAAACGAGTTAGCGCGGCATCGAGATCAAAATTTGGAAAAACCCAATTGGATACGTTCGGCTCTTGCAGGACACAACACAACACAACACAACAAGAGTGCCAGGACTGGGAAAATTGGCCCATTTGGCCTCCTCCTTAATGAACACGAAACGTTGCATTTAGTCAATTTTCCAACCACCATCAATGAGGAGCACAGCGACTGACGGCCAGGACAGGGCAGGACGCACATATACAGAAAGCAAAGCGAAAAAAATTCAATTGCTCTAATTGACAGAAATGGAATAGAGCAGCGCGAGATACCCTGTAGAAATATATTCGAATAGTGAAATTTGAGTATGGAATTGGATTTAGGTAGATAGTTGGGTAGATCTTATGACTGACTTGGAGAAATATATGACAATATGACTAAATTGGAAAAATATAATGATGATATTCTCAGAAATATCTATATATGTATAATAATCCGTATAACAATTCTATAATGAAATTTGATTTAGGTAGTTAGTTGGGTAGATAGTATATCTGAATTGGAAATATATATTGATGATGACATTCTCAGAAATATCTATATTTAATAATCCATATAAAAATTCTAGTTGAATCGATAGTATAACTAAATTGGGAATATATATTAATTTTCTAAATATTACAATTTTTTTATTTTTTTTATTATTTTTGAAAATGTTATGAAGTAATTCATTTGATAATTATATAGTTGGCTGTATAACTGAATTGGATATATATATTTATATTAAAGTTCGATTTAGATCTCAGAATATGCCAAAAACCTATATAACTCAAACATGTACTTAAATTGGATATTGGATATTATTTATGGAGCTTATCAAACTTCTTTTCTTTAAAGTAAAATTCAGGGTGTAATATTTCATTAACTTCATATTTCAATAGATCGTATGATTATACTCAATTTATGTAAGTATATTCAATATAAATATAACATTACTAGAGCTCACGAGTTCAGTCAGAAGCTTACGATATTGGGTTTGCTTGGCTAGTTCAATTGATTGATTTGAGTAGAGTATATATTTATATATCAAGAAATCATTATATATAGTTTTACCATATCTATTATATATTTTATAAAGTTTACAGCTTTAGCCTTATCTTAGTTTAATAGATTAAAGATTGAGTATATTTATATACCATGAAATGAATATGTTTTCTTATTTGGTGAGTGATTATGATAATATAGTATATAGTATATGTTGAGTGATTAGATATATAGTAATTTCATATGAAATACTTTCCTATCTTTGGAGAGTTAATAAATCTGATCATTTATTTACAGCTATAATAATATAGATATTTGAGAATATTTTTATTAGAACTCCTTTCTTCCAAACATGAATAAATATGTCAATTTATTTATATAATATATATACAGATAAATATAGATAATAACAATGACATCTATTCATTTCTTTAAAGAATTAATAAATTGAATAATTTATTTGCATAATTGAGATTTGTTTACCCACAAGCTCACATAACAACTATAAAACATATATGACTATGCAAAAGACTGTATGTTTACAGGGTATTCGAAAACTAAAACGCTGGCGACTCGTTTACCTGCACCGCCAAATGATTGAAGTTCCACTTTTCGATTTGAAATGCGTTTTGCAACTGTCCACATAGAAACAGACGCACACACAAACACACGCACACTAACATTCGCACACACACACATGCACTAGCTCACACACACACACACACACACACACACACACAGTTATGCTAAAGCGCATTTTCCACATTTGCATTTTGTCCAGGCTCTATCAATGGTTGGGGTTCTTTGGGGTGGCTGTGTGGCGGAGCTCATTCGAACGTGGCTGATGTTTGACAGAGCTTTGTTGCCATTGCTGACTGTTTAGTCAGCAGTGGATATGTGTGCGTGTATGTGCATGGGTGTGTGTGTGTGTTCGTTTGAAAGATACGGGGGTAATAGGCCTACATCTGTGCCAGCCCGGGAAAATTGCCCAGGCTATCGAGAAATGTTTTTCGAGTCTGTTATTTGTAGCGCTCTTCACGCACTTTTAACCAGTTTCCTGGCCATGTTGCGCTGCTCCGGCCATAAACGTGCTATGAAATCCATTCAAAGCTAAGCTGAACGCACAGTTTTCTATTGAAAGTTACGATGTGCCTTAGTTAATAGAGTCATCATTTTATAGACTTCTATATCTATATAGTTATATATATATATATAGTTTTAAATTCTCTGCGAAAAATATTGAGTTTTTATATATTTGCTATTGAGTTATTATTGAGTTTAAAAGAGATTGAAATATGAAAGTCTGTTTCTTTATTTTGTACAAGTTATTCCCAGATTCTCTCTTTATATGGATTTACTCAGAATAAAGTTTTTATAGAATATTCAAATATTACATTAGAAAACGTAATATTTAAATATTCTATAAATAAAACATTTTGTCAAATATGAGCAAAAATATTAAAATTTTAAAAATTAAAAAAAATATGTAAATATATAAAAAAAATATAAATAAAATATAATTCTAAGAAATTATACAATTTTTTTCTTCAAATAAAATACTTTGTCAAACATAAAAAATAAAAATATATATAAAAATTTAAAGTGCTTAAAAACTAAAAAATATATTAATAAATAAAAAAATGAAAAATATAAAAACAAAAAACATACAATTTAAAAAATAAAATAAAAATATAAATAAATACATCCAACAAATTTTATGAAAAAAAAACAATTTAAAAAAGAGTTTTGAATTAAAAAAAAAAAAAACTTTTTTGGATTTTTATAGCTTATTGCTTATACTGCCTTAATTCCTTTAAGCCCATAATCATGTGTAAATAGGAATTCAAGGTATCGATACTTTTATCGATATATATATATATATATATATATATATATATATATATATATATGTATATATATATATATATATATGATTTAATTTTGAAATTTTATTTAAAGAACTTTGAAATCATTTTATTTTTTATTTCAAAATATTTTTATTAGGTTTCAATATACATATTTAAAAGTTCTTTTATTTTCTACATTTCCTTGATGAATGAAATATATCTTTCACTTCTTCTTTATTTATTTCTGAAGTTTTGTAGCTCTTTCACGAACTAGCTCTTATCAATTGTATAAGAGAATTTAAATATATTTATCCATTTTATATTTACATTATATTTCTTGGCATAACATATCTATGTTAACCATAAAAAAGCTTATTTATTATATTTAATTTTAATTTAACACATTTTATTTATTCATACACTAAATCAAAACGAAAATAACACTAGAATATTTCATAATATAACATTTGATTTCATCATCCATTTATCAGCAAGCGAGTTAAACCAGCTAAGCTTTTTCATTATCGTGTTTCCATTTGCTGGCCTGCCACTGTTCTGCATATTAACCGTCTATTTGAGACAGCCAGCCACGCCCACATCCTTAGTTGACCCAAACGACTAGGTGAGAGTAGCGACATCGTATATTCAGAAGGCTGTCAAACTCTGTACGTATTTGTTGTTTGTTTGTTTGCTTGTTTGTTGTGTTTATGTTGCATTCGTTCTTGTTTCTGTTTTGGTTCAATTTAATTTGTGTCGAGAAGTGTGCCTTGAAAGCAGTCGCCTTCCATTTTTTTTTTTTTTTTTTTGGTTGTGTACTTCTGATGGACGTTTGACTGCCATTAGAAGGTTTTACTTTTCAATTATCAAATGCATGCTGGACTTGACCAGACTAGCAGTGGAGACTGCGCGTGGAGCCCGTAAACCGCAATTGCCTATAGAGTGAATCGGTTGAGTCCGAGCCAATGGACTCGGATGAATCACTATTCATAACAGCTGCCAAATGGCGTAGCATTGTCATCTCTGGATTTGGATCTGGTTCGGGAACTTGAACTGGAACTGGAACGGCAGCGGGACCGGTGAGTGCAGCTGTCTGAGCTTCGATGCGCTGCATTGGTTGCTCCTGCTCGTAGATGGCGTTTCTTAAGAACTGAGCAAATTGCTGTGGCGCCTGCAGCTGGGCCAGCTGATCCCAGTCGGGTGCAGCTGCTCGCAGTCGCTGACGCATCTCGCTCAGGGCACGCTCGGTCTCGTAGCCCGCCTGAGCCTCATATTCACGTTCACTCAGTAGGCGCCTAGGCGTAGGCGGCTTAAAATTCCGCTGGACTTTGGTCAACTTCACCTGGAGCCACTGCAGCAGCCACCAGAGCTCCGGCCAGGACATCAGGCAACCCAGGCATATCCAGCTAAGCCTGGTATAATCCGTGGCTTTGATGATGAGTATATAGGCGAAAATTCGCATGAATCGACGGTGTAAAAATCGCACCCAATCGCGGCGCCACAGTCTGCGGTGCTCCTGGAAGAGGCTGACCATAAGAAAGGCGCCGGCAACGACGATCATAGCCACGGTCGTCGGATACTGTTCCAGCACCAGCTTGAAGTTCGTGCTCAACGGCTTAATGCTGCTCATCTTGCGATCGCCATTATGAAAGAGAGCCAGACAAACGACAAAAAAGCTGGCAATTTGAACGCCCATCACGGCGGCCACACCGTAAACACAAAGCAAGGAATCCCTCAACGTGCTCGTGGCCCCCACAAACCAAAAGATGGCGCCCAGCATGAAGCGTGCCACACGCTCAGTATCGCAGCGATCCTGCAACAGCGTTAGATTATAGGCCTGATCGGTGAAGATGCCGTAGCAGGAGTGCTCATGAGCTGGCAGCGAGATGTAGTGCAGCTCCTTGTTCCATCCAGTTAGAAATTTACCCTCTAGGCATTCCTTGTGCTTCAAGTGTGCTTCGTAGACTTCCTTTGCCGTGGACCCCTTGTACTGGGCGTACTTCTCTTTCGGCGCTTTGGTGATCAACAGCAGTTGATTGCTCTGAAAGATAGTCTTCAGCTTCATCGGCTGATCACGACGACAATAGATATGCACACGATTCTGGGAGTACAACGTCTGCAGCATTGTCAAGCCGTCCTGGACATGCGGTATGCCTGCATGCAAATACGTCACCTGCTGATCATCGAAGCGCTCCTGGAACAGGCCATTGCAGCAAACGCTCCATGTCAACAGGAGTAGAAAAAGTTTTAAAAACATTTATTATTATTTTTATTTTATTTTACTTTTTGGTGATACGTAAAAATTCTTATAATTCTTTGCTGGTTATTGAATGATGAATAATGCTAGAATACTGAATTTTCCAGCAGCTAGTTAGGTATATTGTTTATTCAAATGTCAAAACTTAACAAAGCTACTAGATCAGATCGGATTGTTTATAAATTTATATACATTTCTGTTATCAGTAAAATCAACATTTTTAGTATTACTTAAAATATTTAAAAAAAAATTTTTTTTAGTCCTACCACTTTATAAAACTTAGTATATGTAGATAAAATATTATGTTTATTTTATAATTTTAAATAATATATTCTTTGTTATTTTGTATAATTTATGAATATTATTATTTTAATACTTATCTATTATTGATTTGCAAATTATTTTAGCATATACATTTATTATAAATAATAAAACATTATTAATAATAATATATGCTAAAATAATATGCCAATCAATAATAGATAAGTATTAAAATAATAATATTAATATATTATAAAAAATAAAAAAATATATGTAAATATAAATTATATAACTAAAATAGTTATATATAAAAATATTTTTAAGAAACTTATAATTTGAAGAATTTTTTTTTTTTTAAACATTATTTGTAATTATATATTATTATATTATATAAAATTTTTTATAAATATAATTATATTTTTGTTATAATTTTGTATATTAAGTCTTTTGTATTTTTTTATTATAGTTGAGAAAACTTTTTATATATAGGTATACTATTATATTTATTTTAAAATTTTTTATGTGTTATTTGTTTAATATTTTTGTATATTATTTGTTTTATATTTTTTGCTTAAAGTTTTATATAATTAAATTTACCTATTAAATTTTTTTATATATTTATTTTACGAAAGCTTCGTTAACCAAGCTTTTAATGTTCTAAATATGTGGTTATATTTTCCACTTAATTTCCACTCAAGTTCACTGGTTGAATAAAAAACATACATCTGTTGATTTGAATATATTATAGATATATATTATTTTCTAGGATTTTTTGTTATCCATCCTCATAAATTTTTGATAATTATCTCTTACGCCTAAAATGTATGATTTTTTATTTTAATCAATAATTTTCGACAAATTAATGGCAAATTGACATAAGCTTAACCCATTAGATATACATAAACATATGCTAGCAAATGCTGTTAAAATTTTTAGAGTCGATTTTTTTTTTTAAATTTGTAATTGTGCTGTTTTAAGGAACATTTTTAAAAGGTATTCTAAATTGTATTGTTAAAAATATAAATTAGCCTACATATTATAGTTTACACAGATGTTTATTAAATCTATTTTAAATAGCTAATATTGAAAATGTCTCTATAAATACATAATTAGCCATCACATACATAATAAACAGAGCACAAATTTAAACAAGTAAACTAAATTTGTCAATCACGAAGTGTCAAAAATGCTGGATAGATATTGATTATTTAATGTGAAGGCTAAATGATTTCTCAAATGAAAACTCACTTAGAAATAAATAAAACTCATTTATTGACAACCTCAACATTGCCCTAGATAATCTTATTTCCCAAAAGTAAACGAAACTAAAACTTTATTAAATTCTAAATAAAGTTCAATGGTAAAAACTTTAGAAACTTTGTAATTGATGAACAATAATCATATATCATAGCTTCGGCCAGCCAGCCACATGCAATAAACTTTGTCTCGCATCAATTGATGACTTCAGAGTTTGCTCATTGGATAACCCAACCCAACTTGAAACTCAACCCCACTCCGCAGTCCGGACTCCTTAACCAAACATCGAGTGTGGACTTTGTAGTCGACTTTCAGGCGTGCGTCACATGCACCAAGCAGAGATAAAAGGAAAAGAGAGAGAGAGAGAGAGAGAGGGAGAGAGAGAGCAAGAGCGAGAGGGAAGCAGCAGGCATACTAAGTGCTACAATTTTGCTGTTGGTATAACAATTTTAGCATTGTTGCAACGAAAGAGAAAACTGATTAATAAAGTATGAGTTTAAAGCACAAAATATTAAAGAAACCAACTACAAAGTTAAATTGAAAGAGAAATGTGTTTTGGTTTACAAAATATTTAAATCTTATGTTTTTTATAATGTGAAGAACCGAAAAGTATTCAGTTTATTTAGTTAACCGTAAAACAGATTTATTTCAGAATTATTTTTTCGATAACAATATTTTCAAAAGTTATAAAAATTATTTTTTTTTATTAATTTCAAGGAACACAAAAATTCAAATAAAAAACTTTACCATTAAATAAGTAATTTCATTTTCTAATCTTTCTTTCTTTGTCTAATAGTTTGTAATATACCAAATTTTTTGTATGAGACGAATGTGCTTGGATAATTCCATGAAATTGTTTTAGGGAATCGAATTGATTTTATAAAATTTTCCAAGCCATATAACTATGTATATACTAAGTAGTAACTTATATTAGCTTATATGCGAATCTTCTACAGTTTGAGCTCATCTTATACCAAGTTAGTTCATACTTATGCTAGCTTTTTGTCTGAAACAACATTTCTAGATTCTATTGTATATCAGACCTGTAAAATTGCCTTGAATCTTATACTAGTTATCTCATAGTTATACTCTAAAATTATATTCTATTTAGGCCCATATAATTTACTTCAGCTCATGCTAGTTATCTTATACTCGTTAATTCTTACTCCAAGATATCATCTATAGTTTCTATTTGACGCCCTTGAGCTCATCTTATACTGGTTAGCTTATACTAGTTAGCGTATACTAGTTAGCTTATACTAGTTAATTTATACTCTGAAATATTATCTATAGATTCTATTTCACGCCCATATCATATGCCCAAGTGTAATTCATTCCCACTGCTCCTGTTTTCCATCAACTCTTTTTGCTCTTTCTCTTATTTTTTGTTTTTGCTCTGTTTTTGACCATGTTTTCTAGTTGGCTTTTAGACGTCGCCTGTCCTTTGTGCCACATTTTTCTCTGCTCCGTTGTGGATGCTTTATTTGCAGTTGTTGTTTTTCAGTTGCATACTACGTGAACCAACTAACAATGTGTCTACGTAGTACGTAGTACGTAGTGCTCAATCCTCCTCCCGTCCCACACTTCGAGTATAAGTCAGGGCCAAGCGAAAAGGGAAAAAAGAATTTCCCGGTCATTCCATCAAAGCGCAAGTCGCGATAAAAAGAAACGTAGCAAAAACTCTGAACAAAAATTAAAAACAAAAAAAAATAAATAGTGGCCAAGGCAAAGGAAAATCTACGCACAAAGTGGCAAACAGCGAAAGGAAGAAAGAAAAAAAAAAGCAACTGAAATGGCCACAAAATGAAAACGAATGAGTAAGAGTAGGGAAGTGAGGGAGAGCGAGCGAGAGAAGGAGCAGAAGCAGAATCAGAGCAGAGCTAGGAGTGGGCTGTGTGGTGGGGTTAGTAAGAGATAGCGACTGCAGCAATTTTTTCCGTTATGAACCAAAAATCGAACTGAAATTTGTGCTGTGTTGTTTTTTGCTGCTGCTGCTGCTTCGGCAGCCAACATAACTGTTGTTGTTGTTGCTGCTGCTGTTGTTGTTGATATGAGTGTATGCTATGGCTATCCATTGCGTTGCGTTTGCCTGCTGCTTGTTCTCCACGCTCCTTTTTGGACCTCATGCATTTTCCGTGTTTCGTTTTGTGCGCAAAATAAATTGGTAAACAAGC
The DNA here is from genome assembly GCA_035045345.1 of Drosophila hamatofila. Classification (NCBI taxonomy): domain Eukaryota; kingdom Metazoa; phylum Arthropoda; class Insecta; order Diptera; family Drosophilidae; genus Drosophila; species Drosophila hamatofila. The sequence goes on along the minus strand of JAWNPA010000011.1, from coordinate 8,215,721 downwards.
GAGGCGGCCTGAGGAGGCCTGCATTAGCACGACAAGGACAGTGATCGAATGAACGAATGACAGAGATGGGGAAACAGAGAAGAGCGCTGGCAGAGTGTGAGAGAGAGAGAGCGGGCCTGGTGGTCAATGGCAATACATGGTCATCCGATTCTCGTACATAGCCATTCGCCTGCATTCATGCTCAGGCTGTGTATATATGTATGTATATGTGAATGTGTACATGTGAGTCAGTGTGCGTGTGTGTTGTGTTTTCTGTGACGCTGTGCACATTTCATTCTGGCTGCATTTTAGTGCCTGTCCATTGTTTTTGGGTAGTCGCCTCCCACTCTCGAGTGGCTCTGCCATCGAATTCCTCTCTCTCCTCTTCTTTGCTCTTCTCCTGTGCTCTGCTCCTTTCCTCTGCTTTGCTCGCGTCGTTCATGTATTGCATATGGTGCGTCCGTTAGCCGCGTGGGTCACATGCGTTGCGTGGACGTCGCTGCCGTCGCTGCTTTTTTGCCTCTCTCGATGTGCGTTTACCTCTGTCATAGGCACTGCTCGGTGCCGCTGTCGCTGCCGCTGCCTGTGCTTCTGTTGCTGTCGCTGCCCGATGCCGCTGCTTTTGCCACGGCTTTTTTTCACGTTGTCGTCGCGTCTCTTCTAACATGCTGCAAAGCTGCGAGGGACTCACTCCGTTCTCCTTTTTCACTTTTCTATTGTTGTTGTTGCTGGTATTGTTGCTTTTTGGCCGCTGTATTCGAGGCGCAGTTTTTGCATTGCCATTGTGCACAGTGGGGCAAAATATGCATGGAACTAGAAAGGTCGAAAGTATCATAATATAAGAGTATATTAATTGTTGTTAATGAAAAGTATTAAATACAAAAAAATAATATTTTTATGACAAAATATTTAAATCGATTTAGTTTAATATTTTTATTTGTGTAAAAATATTAATAATAAATTCTAATGTAATGTTAAAATGGCTTAAGATTATTCATATGTGATTATTGTCAGATGTGAGTTCTAAAACTATAAGTTAATAACTATAATATAAGAAAAATATTTATATAATATTCGAACAAAGGGAATAAAAATACGTTTTAAGTATGTTTTAGATATGTAACAGAAATTGTACTGTCAGAAATTAGTTCCGAAACTAAAAATTATCTAGTTGAATATGAGAAATATAATTTAAAAAAAAAAAAAAAAAAAAAAAAATGATAATGATAATAATAATTATGAACTTTAAAATAAAAAATAAATTTTAATAAAATGGAAAAAAAATAAATTAATAAAAATAACGTTATAAATATTGGTTTTAAATTTCCTATATATGACATTGTCAGAATGGAGTTCTAAGACTAAAAATTATCAGCTTGAATATGAAAAATATACTTAAATAACATTTAAAAACAAATAAAAAATAATCAAATACAATTTTTTAAAATAAATATATTTGTTAAAATAAGTCTTTAATGTTTTGATATTTTATTAATTTATGTTTATTATTTTCTATCATTCCAGGTAAGCAACAAATGACATTTGCTCCAGTGTGCAAGTCCAATCAGTAAAAGCGAACGAAACGCGACGCTGGCGCTGCTGTTGCTGCTGCCATCGCTGCCATCGCTGCCACCGCTGCCATCGCTGCCATCGCTGCCATCGCTGCTGCCGCTGCTTTCGCAACTGCCGCATTCGCTCGTTATGTGTGCCAGGCAAAAGGCCAAACGCATGTGTGTTCAGTCGACCCTGTCAGGCAGCCCCACATGCGGCCCAACTTCACCCCACCTCACTCCGCCCCCTACGACATGTTGTGCACTACTGTACATAGGCACGATGAGCGAACGAACCGGCAAGATAGGGCGAGCAGGCGGTGCGAGCGAGCGAGCGAATGACGAGCCTATACATAAAATGGCGTTGCACATGAGGAGAAAAAGCAATGCAGTTGTGTGAGTGACCATCTCGTTGCGTGCGTATGTACATGTGTGTGCATGTGTGTGTGTGCGTGTGTGTGTATGAGCCTACGCAACGGTAGCTTTTTCATTTTAGCTGCTGCTGCTGCTGCTGCTGCTTCGGCTGCACCTCAAAAGCAAAACGCATTGAATGCGTATCGAGTCCAAGTCGAATGTTGATTGTATTATATTGCCAGAGAACTTGCTCCAACTCCATCTCGTTCTGCCATGCTTTTCCTCTCTATCTCTCTCGCTCTCACTCTCCTACTGCTCTGTGCATGCACTTAAAAGCTCGTCCAGCCGCTGCAGGCTCTAACCAATACACACTCACATGCAAACATGCAGCAAATTGAATAAACTCCCAAAATCAAATTTTTCACCACTTTTGCTCAACTGACGTGAACGGCAGCTGCTGTTCGCTAAGTGTATGTGTATGTGTATGTGTATGTGTGTGTGTGTGTGTGTGTGTGTGTGTGTGTGTGTGTGTGTGTACGTCCATCTTTGCCATTTAAAGGGTCAATGAAATGCAAAGGCTATACCATTTTCTCATCCACGTCCATGTCATTGTCCGTGTCCAAGTCGGGGTTCCTCGTCCTTCATTGATTGCCTGGCCGTTTTTAGTTTTTGGCTGAGCGCCTTTGCAAATCAATTGAAAAACGTTTTCTTTACCCAATGCTAGGACCCAGTTTTGTTCATATTTATTATGGCCTTCCCTCTAGCATATTGGCTTTGATTTAGTTGCTAAAATATATTGGTACAGCTAGAGTTGCGAGCTTTTTGATATGCTTCAGTTTGATTGGGCTTTACTTTCCCCCATATGTAGCCAGTGCCAGTTATGGGCACTTTTTGCAATGCTACGCAATTGTTTAGAGCAATAAATGGAAATCGATAGAAAATGTTTTTTCTTTTCTTTGAGACTTACAGAAACTTGAGAGAACTTTGTCTACAAATTTGCTTGAATATGTTGCACAATTTGTAGGGGATTAAGTAAATAGTTTACACTGATATTCAAAGTTTTATTGCGATAGTTATGCCAAATAAGTTGGCTTTAGTTTGAGGTTTGGTTTGTTAAGATTTGATTGATGATGATTTTATACAAGTAAAAAAAAGGTCTGAAAAAAAATGAAGATAGTTATGTCAATAGCGTCTGCTTGACTTTAAATTCTCTCAGCAGAGATATATTGCATAACTTTATATGAGAGCTTGAGAAATATAAAAACCAATTATTATTCTCATGAAAGATATAAAATCCTTTCTGCTTTTGAATACCTACATATAAATTTATTTGTTTTTCATTATTTTGAGAAATATAATATACAAAACTAATTATTATTTAAAAAATATATATATATATATATATATATTTATATCATTCTTATAATATATATATATGTATATAAAAGATATACGATATAAATTCTACATATAATAAACTTATACTTTTTTATTATTTTTATTTTGATGTGTTATGATTTTTTTGATTTATTTTATTTTTGCTGTATTATTAACTTGTTGACGGATAAACATCTTCAAGTTTAGATAAACCCCCTAAATTTCTGTTGCCCCTCAAAGTATGCTATAAAAATGAATTCGCAAACCTTTAAAATATATCTATTATATAGCATATCTAAACTACATATGTCTATTACATACTACATATATTATTTAACAATTAATATTCGAACTGAATTTACTAGATTGAGCTTAGATCTTGAACATCTGTAAGACCCTTAAATTTCTTTGCTCATTTACAGCTATTGTGAGCATAACAGAATTTTCATTGTGGGGCCACAATGGGAATTGGGATTTGTTGCCATTGTTCAGAGTTTACATAACTTGTTGACAGTCTTTTGGCTGGCCTGCAGCTTTAGTGAATGAAATTGGAGCAAGAAATTGGTTAAAGCTGACCCAAACAGACAGACAGACAAATGGACAGACAGCCAGGCAGACTAAGCAAACACAAAAGGCAGTCAAGAGGTGCACACACACACACACACACACACACACATACAGTTGCCAAGAGTAAAGTCTAAACGTAAACACAACAGTTTTACCTTCATTAAATATACGTATAAATATTAGACATGCTTCAGGATCTACAGTATATATATATATATATTTGAGTGTGTGTGTGTTTTTTTTATGTGGCAATTGTTTTGAAGGTCAATTTACAAAATCACCCACAAAAATGATGTTGCCAGCACCCAGTTTAACATTATATATATACGATTTATATATATATTAAATGGAGCTAAAGTTGTAACGAAACTTTTGAGTAGCCAAAATGTGTTGCACATTTAAGGGCTGGGTGTGGGCGTGGTGTCTGTTCTGATGTGAGGGACATCAGACGGTGAGCCACAAAATTGTTTTTGAGCTGCTAAAACTTTTGTTGCCAGCACTTGGCAGGCCAAGCCAGGCAAGCTGGCTAACTGGCAGTCGGGCTGGCGGGCTGGTGACTTGACCTACTGACAACTTGTGCAAATTTATTTGTTGCAACTGCAGATGTTTTTTCTTCGTCATGATAACAAAGGATGTTGACGTCAGCTAGGTGCTACGAGACGTATGCGCAATATTTGTGCACTTCAAACTCGAACAAATGCTTGTGTGGGTGCATGTGTGTGTGTGTGTGTGTGTGTGTGTGAATTGATGTGTATATTTTAAGCAAAGGCTTTGAGTTTGTATTAAATTGCTAAAAGCATCAATATAGCATATTTGTAATGCATTTAAAGTTTATTGTTGTTTAGTTTCTTTTAATTGAGTTACGAGGAATTACATTTTATTGACTTGGTTATTTACTTGGAAAAGGTGAATTATATAAAGTGAATATATCGGATATCATATTTAAAATATATGTTACACAAACAAATTTGACCCTCTTTTATATGTAAAACATCAACATGTTTCTTTATATATATATTCAATTGAATTTTGCAAGTTGAATGAATGCTTTCCTTTTCATTTAAATTTATACAATTTGGCGTCCAGTTATTCATCAAGTTGATTTGAAATTTTTATTACAACTACAATATTTTATAAAATATTATATATTATATGCATTTAGTAATAATTAATATATATTCTATCACATGCAACTATTTAGCTGGCTCTCTTTTGGAAAGGGTTTTTTGTCTTAACACATAACAGATTATAATTTATATATATTGATTATAATTTATATGATGGCCTATTAATATTGTCTAAAAGAATAAATTTTACATACTTTTGATCATAGCTCGCAGATAATTGTTCACTATTTTATTCTTTACGCTGTATTCGCGAAATCAACTGAAACAATCATACTAAATCGCTCTCGATTTGAGCCTTCGGTCATTTTCTTTTTGGTTTTCGATTAAGCGCTTTGAATTGAACTATTCGTGTGACGCTTTTTTAATGAATATCGATTAGGGAGAGATTGGTACATACACATGCAAACACTCAATTCACATACGGTATCGATGTTTTTAGCGAATACAGCCCTCGCATACATTCCAGTACATACAAAAAAACCTCAACTCAACCAAACGGTTAAGGAAAAAACCAGAGGGGGAAAAAACAAAAAAAAAAAAAAAACACAGGTATCTGTCCGATCGCAAACAAATTCATTGAAGGACCGACGCAATCGGTTGCTCCCTGAGTTTTTTCTCAAAGTGTCAGCTAATAACACTTATTTGCAGATATCGAAAAACTGCCAACAGTTATTTGTTAGATATACTTTTAATACATCATAAATGTCACCATCACATATTATATAAAATATTTGTGTAAAAATAATTAAAACTGTTGCTCTTATACAATTCTAATTTTCAAAATTATATGCAGAATTATGCTCAAGCTTTTTTATAATATTAGTTCAGTTTAGGGTAAAACCAAAACTACGGTTACATAAATAATTTTATTCAAATAATTCTTAATTTTCTTTAATCTTTTAAAATGTTATTTTATAATCGAGAACAGCCTTGATGAACAAAAATAACCAACTTTTCAGAAAGACTGACAAATGAAATTCAATTATTATTAAATTTTCAAAAAAAAAATTTTTTAATAATAAATTAAATGAAACATTTTCTTATTAAATTACAATTTATATATGCTTTAGAGAAATTGGTTTTTATGTTTAATAAAAATTTAATATTTTTATTCATTACTTAAATATAAAATTTAAACTTCAGAAATTTTATATTTAAGTAATGAATAAAAATATTTCATTTTTACATTTTAATTTAAGCTTCAGAAATTTTATACTTAAGTAATGAATAATAATATTAAATTTTTATTAAAGGTATTTTTATAATTTTTGTACTTACTTTAAATTACAATTTTCTAAAATATAAAATCAAATTAAACATAATTATTTCAAACTGAAAGCCATATATACTTCAGAAAAAATGTTAATGTTTCATAAAACAGAATTATATTTATTTAATATCTAAATACTTGTAATTTTTAAATAACTATAAATTTACTTTTAAAAGCTGTGAGCAATTTTTGTGCTTTTCTTAACAATTTATTTGTATTTTTTTTAATCAGGGAAAAAACAAAATCAAAAAATTTGTCTATTTGTCAAAAAAAGTGTTCATAAATATTGTAGGGCTGCAGTACATAATAATATTATGTAAAAAAGAGAGTTGAGTAAAATAAGTTTGAACATTTTTTTGTTTATGTGGAAACATAATTTTTCCATTTAAAAATTACGTTCAAACTCAATTTACTCAACTTTGTTCACTTGCTACTCCATTAAATGTTCTCAATATTTACTCAATCTGCTTTTCATTTTCAATTTTGCTCTTATTTTTCTGTTCATCCTGATTTTCTGAGCAACAAGTTTGAAGCACGCACACTGTGACCGCAAATGCAGTGGGAAAACTTTTACTTTTATTTTATTTTGTTTTTTTGCGCACATTTTATGCAACTTATATAAATGGCAGACGACACTTTGGCCACCTCGTCGGTCCGCCCACCGCCCACCGCCCACCGCCTACCGCCCACAGCAGCTGCCCGAGCGTTGGTCTTTTTGTATTTTTCTCTTCGTCATCGTCGTCGTCGTCGTCGTCGTCGTTTTCGTATTTGGCAAAGATAAAGTTTTGTAATAAAAATGTCTGCTCGTAGACACCGGCAGACACAGCCAACCAGCCAGAGGGTGGGTTAGCAGGGTTGATGGGGGGAGGGGGGGGGGGGGGGTTTCTCTGGGTTTGCTCAGCCCCAGCCAACCGGGCAGACATTTTGTCTAGCAATTTTCAAGCCCGAAGTGTGTCAGCAACTTTGCCACGTCCTCGACTTCCTCTTCATCGTCGTCGTCGTCGTCGTGAACGTGTCCTTGTCCTTGGCCCCCACTCACAGACAAACACTTTCTGATATTTATATACATTAGTTGAGGGTAGGGAACTTTCGCTTTAGTTTTGCGCTGCTTTGCATTTTATATACATATAAAAACGAGCATTGCAAAACTTGTTGACAGTAATATTTTTCTTTTACTTTAATATGTTGAAATGTGTTGCTTTTGGCAGAGTATTGCAATAGTAATGGAATATTTTTAGCACAGCAAGGCACATTCCTAGAGAATGTATAGCCTATTTATATAATTGAGTTTATGATTAACTGAATTTGAGGCCAATTAATATAAATCCGCTTGTAAAACTATTTAGTACTAACTTTTCATAAACATTTATAACTTAGTGTATTTGAGTACATATTGCTTAGAGTATGGTTTTAGTACAAGATCTAAAAATCACATACATTCTCATTCTGCATTATAATTGCAGCTGCATTTTAGGCCAACTAAAAATAATGCTCTTGTTGAACCTTTTATTATAGTTTTATAACATAAAACTTTGTAGGGGCCTAACCTTTTATAATGATTTATAGCTCTCAATATATTTCTGTTCATATTGCTTTTAGTATGGTTTTAGTACAAGATCTAAAAATCATACACCTCTCATTCTGCACAGCTAACACAGTTTAAGCTCACACTGCTCTTAGTACATTTTTAGTACACTACCAAAAAAAAAAAGTACTAAATAATTCCAAAACACCATGTTTAAAGTTCGATATTCCAAGGAATATATTTATTTGTTGTAGTTTTTTGTTTGTTTATTGATTGTTTCTTATTTTTGGTAGCATTCAAATTTCGTTTTAAAGAATTTGCATTTTAGAGCAACATTTTGCCTGCTAAATTCTAAAGCATATATATATTTTAACATTTATTTAATATATGTATTTTTTTTTTTATAATATTCGGGCTATTTACATAGGTTGTGATTAACATAAGGACATGTTCTAAAATTTAGTACATGTACATATTTTGTTTTGTTTAAGCTTAAGCTTCAAACGTTTCGTTCATGAATAATGTTGTGCTGTGTACTATAAATATTTGTGAGACATCCCTTAGACCATAATGTTTTTAGTACAGTCTGACATTGGGTTACCGAATTTCGAACATATACAATTACAACTCTATATTGAAAATCCCCAAGGCAACCCAAATGCAGTCTAAAAATTGCATCAATGAGCTTGTTTTTTGTTTGTTTCTCTTTTTTTTTTTTTTGATGATGAGAGTCTGCGACATGCGAGTGATATGCTTCCGATAATTATTAAATTATATAGATACTATAACAAATATATATTTATATATATGAAATCGCCTAAATGGGAAATTCTAATATGCTACAACTTCTAGAAGTTAACCCCAATATTGAATAGAGCCCACTACGCCTTACGCCTGATGCCCATCAGACACAGCACAAAGAATATTATCGTCCAGCCGGCCATAACGAGGAAACCGTTGTAGACCTTCTCGTGGGTAATGCTCCAACCTTTCTCGATGACATTTCTAGCCGATATAGAGGGTATAGTAAATGGCAATACCATTACCACATCCTGCAGTAATTGCGGCATGCTCTCCAACGGCCACAGAAGACCTAAACAAAAGACAGATTAGATATGACATTCCTAATATTCAGAGATAATATTCATTAGACATGCAAAGACTTACCGCAGAGTATAATCATGGGATAGAAAGCTCCAGTGGCCACAAAATTAGCCTCCGTGTGCGATTTGCAGAAAACAGAGATGAAAAGACCTGTAAAAGCGATAAAAACAAATTAGTTTTATGGCATTTCTATAGCTAAACGCGTTTATTTACCAAACAACATGCCGCAGAAAGCTGTCAGCGTTAACAGTCCTATCAGCGTGGTCGTATCTCCATTGTTGTACGTATCGAATACGATGCCAATGTATATAACAACCTCGAACGACTGCAGTGCCATGATAATTAGCTGTGTCAGCAGATGACCCCACAGCATTTCTGTAGCCGAAACACCAGCCAAGAGGGTACGATCCCAGATGCCATCCATCCGCTCCGAAATGAATACGGCGGCCGTCATCAAAGTAGCCAAGAAAAATACCATGCTGAATTAGAAAAAAAGATGTTAAATAGTTACAAAGAAAGTTGGTTAGTATGGTTAGACATCCATGTTTATCGATAGATTTCAAATGTTATACTAATCGATATCTATATTTACCAATAGATTCGATTAAGTTTTTTAGAAATTTAGATTTTGAAAAATGTTAAGAGTTAGGAGATTAGAAAATTGTATATGAGAGTAAATTTTGGGGTGAGCTGGCAGACTTATGTATATATCGATAGGTTTCAATCAGTTCCGTCTGTGTAAAAAAAGTTTTATAAATACAATTTAGGTGGGATTATCAAAAATGCAAAAGAGACTGAAAAAATGAGTCGGAAATATATAAAAAAATATTAAATGAGTTCAAATTTTTAATTGATATATTTATCGATTTAAATTAATAATTTAAAGTAAAATCCAATTAGTTTCGCTAGATATGTAATTAATAGAAGTAAACGAGCTATACAAGTTATCATAATCGATAGTTATTAAGTTGCTTATCGATATTTATCAAGTATTAGCAAACAACAACTTATATCGATTAATCGGTAATAAATACCTGTTCAAACTATCGTATACTCACGTCATAACCACTCCAGGAGCACAGTACTGTTGAAACTCAATGTCCGTACTGCCATAGATGGGATCCTGAAACTGAACTGGCAACTTAACCAGGGCAGCCGATACATTACATTCATTAACAACGGCGTCCATAAAGCTGCTAAACGTGTCTCGCAGTTTGCGTTGCATAAAGTAGCCCACTTGTTGATCTGAAAAGGCAATAAAATAAGAAAACATTAACTACAGATAGGTTTTTTTATAACCCATCGATAAACTCACCCGTCATATCGATATGCACAACAATTTCAGCATTATCAACAGAACCATCTGCAGCATAGATACCATCCTCGATATATTCGTAAACCGAAGCACTAAAGTTGTGAGCGAAATATATATAGCCCACTGTTTTTGCTTTTCTGGCATCCGCATAGGCAGCCTCCTCTGAGGAATAATATTTTCTTTCGGCTATATCGTCGCCCAGTTCCTGGATGTAGCGACAGGAAAGCTTATTGAAGCGACAGGTATTGTTAACGGTATAAATAGTCTGCAGGCTCTCATCGAAACACTCGGAATAGCTGCTCACTTCGCCGGAATAGATGCCCAGCTCAAGATTTTTGGGTGTTTTGCCAATGGCCATATAGAAGCAGGACAATTGTATTATGGGAAACAGCATCATGAAAATTATGCCACTAAAAGAAGTAAAGAAAATACTATAAGAACTGCTAGCTGAATTCAATTGTAATCTGCACTTACGAGGGCTGTCTGAACAGTTGCACAAAGTTCTTGGTCATCATGGCCTTGAGGCGTCCCTTGGTCGTAAAGAAAATCCTCTTGCAATTGTCGTTATCCGGCTCCACGTACGGCAGAGGCGGTTTCTCAACCGTCGGCTCATGCGTATCGATCACCTCCGTGGGCAGCGGTGCTCCAGCGGGCACCGTCTGACTTTTGCCCTGACTCATAATCTGATTCAGCTGATCTTCGTTGCCCTGACGCTGGCTGAGTATGAGGAAAGCATCCTCGATCGATTGGGTGCCGAATTGGATCATGATATTGGTGGGCGTGTCCTCAGCCAGCAAAACGCCATTGCGCATGAGACCGATCTGTGGGATAAAATAGGTGAAAAGTTGAAAAATTATAAATGAATAGAAAAAAGTAGAAAGAAAGAAATAATTATTGGAAAAATGCTTGTTGGCAGAATTAATACAGCTCGAAAATAATAAGAAAGAGATATTGTCAGTAAATACTGATTAGAGTTAAAAGAACATTTTTTAAGAAACTGATTCATAATATTATATATATATAAAATATTATTTTTACTATGATGAAGATTTTTAAACAGAATCTAATGAAGATTCTGTCGAAGCCCAAGACTTAGATAGTTTTCTTAAGATTGTATAATTGGGCTTACGTATTAACTTTACGGATTATTAAGATCAGAGTAAGAAAAGAATTTGAGATGAAGTCTAGACTGTTCTTCGGTAGTAAACGATTTGGACATATCTGGAAGATTTTGGAAATATCTGATTGGGAGATATCGCTGGGAAATGACCGCCGTATCCGCTTAATAGAGCTAATGTTTTCTATATCTTTTTATTTTATCACATAAAGTTCATCCAAAAGTGAAATCTTTCTCTCTCTTAGTCTCTCTTTGAAATCACTTCTCTACCTCTCTCTTGCTCTTGATATGTCTCTCGCTTCCTCTCGTACTCCCGCTCTCCAGCACACTTTCTTGCTCTCATTCCCGTTCGAATTCTCTCTCTATCTCTCTCTCTCTTTCTATTTTTTTTTCTATTGGTCTCTCTCTCTCTCTATCTATCTATCTCTCTGTATCTATATCTTTGTGTTTTTCGCCCTGCCTCTTTCTCCATATCTCTTTTTCTCTATTTCCCTCTGTCTCTTTCTCTCACTCCCTCTCACTCTCTTTCTATCCCTTACTCCCTGTCTGTCTATAAGAAAATTGGAGTTATGTTTCTATAGTATTATAAGATGTTGGATTACGTATCAAATGAAAACAGGTAGAAACAGTAATGCAGCTGATCACTTTGAACAAGAATATATGTATATATGTATATATATGTATATTTATATACATGCATATATAGTATTTATATATATATATATATATATATATATATATATAGTATGTACTTAATGAACGATGCTTACTTCTACCCATCATAAGTGCTGTCATAATTCTTAATTGAATAACTTTTCATAAAAAAAATAGAAAACAACAAATTTTTTTTTTTTAGACTTTAACTTACGTAATTTGCCTGCTTGGCCTCTTCGATATAATGTGTGGTGATAATCACAGCCAATTTGCTATTTCTAGTCGTTTCCACCAGAAAGTCCCAAATTCTAGAATAACAAAGAACATATATATATATATATAGGAATACAAGAACATTGAACTCACTTTTCGCGCAGCATGGGATCAAGTCCGACCGTGGGCTCGTCGAGAATGAGCAGCTCGGGATCGTGTATCATGGCACAGGCGAAGGACAAGCGGCGCTGCTGTCCTCCACTGCATTGCTTGATCATCTGTCCTGCCGACGGCAGTTGCAGCAGGTCCTTGAGTATCTTGAACTTCTCCCGAATGCGGTCATCTGTCAGGCCATAGATGCGACCGAAGTAGAAGAGAGTCTCCTTGACGGTCATCTCCTCGACCAGCGCGATCTCCTGTGGCATGAAACCCACCCGAGAGCCCGGCACACCGCTGCCCGGCTGACCGGGCTTAACGCCCAATACATTTACCTCGCCGCCATTGAGATTACGTTGGCCAACAATGCAGGAGAGCAGCGTTGTCTTGCCACAACCCGAGGCGCCTAGCAGGCCATAGCTAAAGAGAGAAAGAGAGAGAGCGAGAGAGAGAGTGTGTGTGGGGAAGAGGTAAAAGTTATTGATGATTGATTTAAAGCAATCGTTGGGAGTTCATTATGAATGCCACTCACATGGAGCCGCGCATGACGTTCATATTCAGCTGGTTGAGCACAATCTTGGGATTCTTTTTGGAGCCATAGTACTTATAGCCATTGCGCACTTCAACGGCCGCCATTTTGCTTGTGTGTGCGTGTGTGTGTGCTCTCCTCTCTTTTCGCTCTCTCGTTCGCTCTGACGTCGCTAATGTGCTGCATGATCGCAAAAAAAAAGAAGAAGAATGATGAGTATCGGATAATTATTTGCGTCAATAAATCTATATATGTCTATGTGTTTTATTGATTTCCATTGCTTTATGACAGACACGTGCCAAGGCACACAAAACGCTTGAACTGCCAAAAAACAAAAAAAAAAAAAACTGTTGCTGCCCAAGACCTAAACTTGGTGCTAAAATCTTAGCACTCGGCAATTGAACAAATCCCGAAAGTGAAAATTAAGCCAGCTAACTTCAGCTCAGCTAACAGAGTTCAGTGCCCCTTTATTTTAGCTAAAACTCATATCCGACTTAACTATTATGACTTCAGTCTATTAATAAACTTTACACACAAATTAGTTCATAATTTGTTTTCTATATAGCAGTTTGCTTAGCTAATTTATTTTGAACTTTGTCTTGTTTCCACGTGCGGCGCGCTTCATTAACCTTTGATTTCAACTATAAACGTTTTAGAACAATTCTGGCAATTACAATTCTTGAGAGCTGATGACACCTTAGGAGAGGGCAGCATGAGCTGAGTTTATTTATTTTTCGTTAATGAACCTTAAAATTGTGTGCGAAATTATCATTATATATTAGCTTGGATGACTATCTTTATAAAACTAGACTTTGTAACTTTTTGTTTAATATCTTGAAAATTGTATTATATTTAAATATAGTATTTTTAATTCCAAAGCTAATGAAAAAAAAAATTTCATGAAAATACTATTTAAAAAAATAAAATCTTTCCGTTTTAAATTATTTAAGTAAAAAATGGCCAAAATACAATTTAATTATTTAATTTAATAATTGATTAAAAATTGCAAAACATTTTTTGATATTTACTATAAATTTTAAATGAAATTCTAAAATCAATTTTTAAAAAAATTCCTAATATATTTTATGGTATTTTAAAGAAAGTGCAGAACGTAAAATTTAAAATTGTATTAAACTGAAATGAATAATAAATAGTTCTAAATAAAAAAATATATTACTATGACCATTTTATACTTTATAATTGATAAAAATAAAATAAATTTCTAAATTGAAATAGTTATAGTTAAATAATGTAATGTAGTTAAATAATGTATTGCACTAATATTTTTTATTTTAATTTAATTTGTTATTTGTAATTTATGTGTACTATTTATTAATATACTTTTTATAAATTGAAAAATTTTTTAATTTTTAAAGACTTTTTAAATTGATTCGCATAAAATTTTCTATACAATTTGATCAGATATACCAATGTATCATGTTTGAAAAATGTACATAAAATTATTTTTCAAATTCCATATTTAGTTACATTTAATTAAATTTGACAGTTTGAACTTGCTTACACATCTTTTAATTGTTTGCATATACTCAAATACAAGACTTAAATATAGGTAGAAAATGGGCTCAGTTGCACACGTAAGCTAATGAGCATAGTAAACGCAGACTTAATTTATGTAAAATTAATAAAACATTATTCGTTCTATCGGAATTATTGTTTATATTATCAGATTCAATATGTGCTTTATAAATGCATAGACAACCTGCCAACCTCATTTGTCATGCTGAAGGTCGTAGTCGTAATATTGTGTTTACCAATAAGAATTAGCCGAACGAATTTGCTAATTAAAGGCAACGTAATGAACTTTTCCAGAAAGAACCTTCAAGTTGTAAACTTTAATGCGGTTCATTGAAGTTTTGCGGCCATCAGCAAAGCAAATTGTTAAATAAAGAAAATAAAAATCTGCTGAAACACTTTAAAGCAAAACTCGAACAAATATCATAAGTATTGACAATGGCTATACCTGAGCTCAAAACAATGTAAAACTCTGTGTGTACAAGTGAAATTTACTTAGCTGACATTATTTATGCATGTCTGTAAATGCAAATTACAAAGGTGTTCAGAACGCGCTACGCCCGGACAATGACAATACGGAAAAAATGGAATGACAATGTGAGCGCGCGCGCTTGAGAAGACAAAGCGTCTTGAATAACAAATCGTAAAAACGAATAGCCAAATGAACACACACCTGCACACACCTGTGCACACCTATACACATACACTGTGATTGTTATGTATATATGCACGCATTCCCACATATCTGTACATATAATTAATGTCAAGAAAATGCAGTCAGAATAAGCAAATCGAGTTTTGTGAAATGCCCGCTTAAACAGAACTGTTTAGTAAACAGTTTTCTTCGGAGAAAGGGCAGCAGAGTGCGGGTAGATTTTGAGATTTCATCAGATATGCCTCATAGTACATGTGAATCATAGCAAATGCGCTACAGATAATAAAGTGTAAATGCTATTGTTATATTTACTAATTTGCGAAAAAAAAAACTATTTTAAAGCTTATGACCTATTTAGTTAATGGATATATTTTTACTTAGAAAAAAACATTATTTTTTTTTTAATATTGACATTCATAAAAATGTTGGGTTATTGAAGTAGAGACTTTTTTTGATCAAGGAAGCATTTTGACTTGAATTTGCATCTTTATTATTTTTAATATTCTATTATAATTTGAGTACTTTAAGCAGCAGCTTAATCAATCTTAAATGTAATTGATGCAAGAGTTCACAATAAAGAGCACTTTCTTGTTAATAATTATGATATTTTCATGAAAAAATAGATTTCTTAATTGTACTTTAAAGAAATGTGTTTCTTAAAAAAAAATATTGGTTTGCAGAATTTAATTATCTAATATATGTTTATTAATATATATGTAAAAAATATTATATATTAAAATTACATGAAGTATTTTCAAAATTTTTAAACATTTTAGGTTAATTTTGTTCAAATTAACAAAAAAAAAAATTGTAACAAATTTTTATTTTTAATTTTTGGAAGTAAAACGTAGTAATAATAGACTTTAAAACAGTGTAACCCTTAATTAAGAGAAATAATTTATCTTAATATTGCCTGACTTCAAATTTAGCCGAACAAGTTAAAGAAATTGTTGTAATGAGGATATTTTAGTCTCAGATTTGCATAAAAATCGACATATTTTGTCAAAACAAACATTGCTTCTTAAATTTTCTTGAATTAATTTTACTTATCAATGGAATATAGTCATTTCAATGGAATATAGTCTAAAGAGCTCTAGAGATAAAAAATGTTCCTTAAATAATTAGTCAAAAAAAAAAAACGGCAAACTGTTATTTGGTTTTTACATAATTCACAACTGTAAGGATGAAAATTAACAGTCTGTTATATTCTTCATGTCACATAATGTAAGCACGATCGTGTAAATGCTGTTGTATAGTTAAATAGTTAAATAGTTAAATAGTTATAAATGAATGTTGTATAGTTAAATCTAATAAATCTATGCTCTATATATTAATATATGTTGCTTCAAAAATTAGTCAGAAAAACAGCAAACTGTTAACTTTAAATGAGCTAACAGAAGTTTGAGCAACAATCTGTTATTTGGTTTTTACATAATTCCAAACTGTCAGCAAAAGGGCTAACAGACGCTTAATCTAAAGTCTGTTATCTGTTTCATAACAAATGTTAACATGATCATGTAAATGCTTGTCAAATACTTTTAAATATACTTTGCCAAACTCGACTGTCTATATGAAGTAATAATCAATCAATTTTATATTACATTTTCTTGTTATCTTTTACTTCTGTTTTATATTTCACTTGCACAAAGTAAACACTTTGCTTAACAACATTAATTATGAGATACAAGCTTTTGCTATGTAATTAATGTAATTTGCTGTTAAGTCAAAGTCAATTTGCAACTCCTGTTCAAATAATAATGGCCTCGTTGTTAGACTTTGACCCAGTTTGAGTGGCAGCGCATGTTTAGCCGAAATCCCTCATATAGCCAATTGCCATTTACAAAACATAATGTGTCTATATTCAGCTGTAGCTCTCTTGTATCTCTGCATCTCTTAGATACATAATCAAATGAGCCGGCTAACTAGAAAAACAACAATACGCACTCACTCACACACACACACAAACACACTCTCGCACTCATGCTCAATCACAATATGCCCATAAAACGTTCGAAAGTCAAACTCGAAAACATAAAAAAAACACACAAAAATAACCGAAAGAAAAAGCCCAAAAAAAATATATATATAAAAGTTGAGTAAGGTTAGTAACACAAATTCGTGGTCATAAATTTTCGTATCTGTTGTTGACGTTGTTTTATTTGCTTAACATTGCGGCAGATGACGCAAAGGACAACAATTTCTGAGCTGATATGGCTTTAACCCTAAAAGAGAGGCGCGAAATATAAAAATAACATTGCGCTGAATTTTGTGAAATGAACATTAAAAAAATACAAAATTAAAACATTAAACACGAGCATAAACTTGACGTCAGAAATAAAAATGAAAAAAAAAAAGAAAACTTTTGCTAAAAAAAAAATTTCAATTAGACTTAGACAAGTCGACAACTAATACCCTTTCATAAATGCTATTAAGCAATTAATATTCCTTTAAATGCTATTAGTTTTATTATTTTTGCTATTTTGTTAATTAACTTTTTGCCAGTCAGTTGCTAAATAAAACTTGAACTTACAGTGAGAATAAACAAATTTTTTTGTTTCCTAAACTTTAAGAAAATAAGAAAGCAGAAAAACAGGCAAGAATAAACTCGTATTTTTTATTTAATAATTTATTGATAGTTTTTCTGCTTTTTATTTTCTTGAAAGCCAATAATATTAAAACTTAAGAGCAATCTCATTCAATTTTCGAATATTAAATCTTAGAAAATATTTAAATCTTTTAGTAATAATAAATTTTAAATATTCTGTTTTATTGAAATAAAACTTCGGTTTCTTAAGCTGATTTTCTATATTCCGCAAATAACTTACTGCTTATAAGTTTCGATTGTTATTGTTAGTTTTTTTATTGTAAGTTAAATTTAATATTATTATTTATATACTATTATTTATGTATTATTGTTATTTATACATTATAAATATTTATATTATTATATATAAGTTAAGCACAAAAATTAGTACTGACAACTATGAGCTTGTGAGATATTGAACTATTATTTATTATATTATTTTCGAATAAAGAAATTTTGCTTAGATTCATGACTCGATTTGAAATGTTTTTATATTTCTAGCATATAAATAATAATAATAAATAAAAAATAAAAAATATCACAAATCTGTTTAAAAATATTTTTCCAAAAATTTATAACCAAAATCTTAGATTTTTAAAATAAAGTTAGACAAATGAAAAGCTAATGCTATTTATGCCTACCAACAGAGTTTTAACTGTAAATTGTTGTATTATTTATATATAAAAAATTAAAAAAAAACGAGATGGCTTGTTTCATTTTACTTCTTACTTGCCTTTAAATTAATTTGATCAACTAAATTTCCTTGTCATAAATCCTTCAAGGTTTTAAAGCTGCATTTCAAAGACTGAATTTAATTTTACTCCAAATTTTAGTTAATTTGAGAATCAAGAAAATTATTAAACTGAACTCATAATTGGGCTGGCAAACTGCAATGCCAAGTGCTCGTACTCATTGCAAGTTGAAACTTAAAAAAAAAATAAAAAACCCCAAAAATAAATAATGAAAAAATATAATAAGTAAAGCAACACCGAAAACAAAACAACGCCAAGGTTGAGCCAACTGGTTGGGAGCAGCGAGCAGCGAATCGAGAGCCGCGGGCAGCGCTGCAGTTGGCGTCAAAGTCGACGTTAAATGTTAACGTCGTAATGCCAATTGCTGTCGCGGCTGTTCCAAAAATTGTTTGCCATATGACAACGATATACAATATATATGTATACATATTTATATATGTGTGTTTATCTCTGTGCAGTTGCAACGAATTTAATTTGCAAATTTGCAAATCTTGTGCAATGCTTGCGCTGAGTCAAGAAGCCCTGAGCCAAGCGATCGAATGCTTTCTCAGCAGAAAGAATATGACTCTGACTTATATATAATGAGAGATGGGCATGGCCACGCCTCTCTCTCTGTTGCAACTGCATTTAGTGGGTATTTAGTTCGTGCAACATGCAGCAGCAGCCGCAACTATCGTGAATCGCTGAATTGGCCGACAGTTGCTTCCTTCTTGCTGTCACCAGCTGGCCACGCTGCTCTCCCTCTCTCTCTCTCTCTTTCTTGTACGCTCCCACTTTGTCTCTCTCGCTCTCAATTTCGGTTTTGTGGCATGGCCACTTCTTATATAATCCAGCAACAATCATTTCGGCCAAGCTGCAACACCAACAACAACACCAACAGCAACAGCAATCAACAACAACAGCTGTCTCGAGCTAGTTGTGTGCACTGTTTACATCATTTACTCTTTAATAGAGTTTTTGAGTTTAAAACTTAAGTGCGATCTGCGTAAGATAATCATTTAATTTGATTTTGAAATAATAAATCACTATTTGATTGGGCAAAAAAAAGAGCTTTTGATTTAAAAAGGGTTTTTAGTAAAATATATTTGTAATTGAGCTGAGCTTAAACAGAGATATTTCTAATATACAGATTTTATTTTCTACTCCATTTAAATATATTAAAAATCCGAAGTATGCTTCAATTTCAATTACAGCAAATTTTCCTCTGCGCTACTTCTTTGACTCCAATTCATAAAATTAATACATTTAAATAAACAAACATTTTCCCGGATTAATTCATTTGATGTCTTGCGAAAATGTAGAATATTTGCTATGCATAAAAAACTAAAAATTATTGAACAGAAAATTTAAAAGAATTTTTTTCTATATGAAATTTTATGAATATTTAAAATATTAATCTATTTAATGAACGAGAAAAATAAAAATATTCAAACTAAATATTTATTGTATATATAAGAAATATTATAAAAAAATATATTTAATTATTTGATTGAACTAAATATTTATTAAATAATTAAATAAATAAATTAAATATTTATTAAAAAATTTATTTAATAATATATGCAATAAATATTTAATTTAAATTTGTTTCTATATATGAAAAATATTTTGTGGCTTGTGCAAGAAAGCAATTATTTTGAATTTTTCTGACATATTAAAAATCTAATTCTTTCATGTTTCAAAACATAAATAAAATTATAAAATATACTATATTATGGAAAAATAATAAAACCATATCTTATATTTAAAAAATTATTTGTGAGCCTTCTAGAAAGTTTTGCTCAATATTTCGGTAATTTCAACATTTTTTCCCTGTTTCAAAAATTTATAAAAGCTAAAATATTTTAACAATTTAAAAAAATTATAAAAACTAACAAAACGTTAAATTATGTTTCATAACTTCCTAGAAAGTGTTGCCAATTATTTGGTCAAAAGAAATGAATCAAAATAAAAAACTAATTAAACTAAATTTGTTTTCTAAAAAATACTTAATTAGTCTTATCTTTTTCAAAAATTTGTTTGTATAAATAATATATTATTAATATTTTTATAAAAATAGATTTTCAGTCCAAATTAAAGACAAAAAACATTTAAATAATTTTTTTTTTTAAATAAATAAATATTTAATACATATGTATAGTAAAAGAGGTTTAATTTAAAAGAAACCCCGTATACTATACATATTAAATATTTATATATTTAAATTAAATTCTTTAAAATACTTTTGCCTTAAATATTTTTGTTTTTTACTTTTGATTAGTCAATCAAGACTCGCACGTTTTCTAATCCAAGCCCATCTTTAGGCAGTTAAATTAAATATTCTTATTCCTTTCATTCATTCGGCTTAAGCAGCTCATTAAACTAAACTTCTTGCTATACTAAACTCCATAGTCTCAAAGTAAATGATTTTAATTGTGTTACCAACTCCAATTGCTCATTGTTGCCAACACGAGGTTTTCTTTATTTTCTTTGATTATAATTTGTGCTATTCGTTTTGCATTTTCTTTGGTGCTTTTTTTTTTTTTTTTTGCTTTTTCATTTGAATTTTGTTTTATTTCCTTTATGTGATTATTCTCTGTGTTAGTTTTGCCGTTTTGTTTTTTCTGTGTCATTTCGCATCAGTGCATTGTGGACATGTAACAAATTTGTTCACTTGGAGACACACAGCTCGAGTAGAAAGGCATGATAAAGCAAAAGATTTCTTATTGTGTGTGTGTGTGTGAGTGTGGCTAGACGATCATTTTACGACAAAAGTGGGTTAAGCTAGCGCATGAAGAAGCAAATCGTTTGTCAATTGGAAAAACCAAGGAAACTGCAGAGGCGTTTTTCTCAGCAACTAACCGCTTTATAGCTAAAAAAAAAAAAAAAAACATCTCTCAAAGTGATCTACTCTGCGACTTTAAGTAAAGCTAAACTAAAATTGGTATATATATTTGTGTGCATGGGTGTATATATGGTCAGTCATTGTCTGTTGCAATATTTTGCATTGCTCAATCCCGTTCAGCGTTCAGCGTTCAGCGCGCCCGAGCCATATGCCATTTCCCATCTACTCGGGTACTACTGTACGCTCATTTTCGAAATATATATATATATATAGTTTTTTTTTTTTTTTGGTGTTGTGGAAAAACAAACAGAAAGGCAGTTAACAGTAGCAGGGGCAGTCAACATTGAGCTGTTGCTGTTGTTGTGAAGTTCACTCATTTGATGTTGGTGTCGTGTCTTTACACATATATATATTATGTATATATATTTATATTATTTTTTTCTTTTACTGCCTTTTTTATTGCACTTTTCGACTGTTTAAACAACGGTAAAACAAAGCCAAATGAAACAGTTTCAAATAACTTCTTTGCGTTGCCTTCTTTCTTTAGCTTGTTTTATTTTTTATATGCTTGGCCAATAAGACACACACACTCACACACACGCGCACATACACACACACACACACATGTATATATTTTACTTGTTGCTGTTTCATGCATTTGCGCACACGCGCCAGCCCGCGCAAGTTTGTGTCTTAAGTCTTTCGTTTTACATTGTGAATTTTTGGTTTTCGTTGTTTATTTCTTTTCGGTTGTTTTTGCTTAAGAAATTACCGAAATAAAAAACAGCTGACTAATTTTAAATGCGGAAACTTTTGATTTTAGCTTAAAAATGATGTTCTTGAAATACTTTTATTTTATGTAAAATAAAATTTGTATAAATTAAATTAAGTTAACTTTTTATTTTTAAATTGTACACATTTTATTCACTTATATTTTTTAAAATCTTTACTGTCATTTTTTGTATTTATTTTAGTTATATTAATAAACGCTTTCCTACCATGCAGCGCTCTTCTAACCAACTTCTCCTTGAGCACGCGCCTCTGTTGCAATTTTCTTCAGCTTGTGTTATTTTTTTGTTGGTGCTTTTTTGTTGTTTTTGTTTTTTTTTTTTTTTTGCCAACCGACTACCAAGTTTGGCCGCAGCGCGCAACGTTTTTTATTTTTCGTTTTCTTCTTCGCTTTCTGTGTACGTTAACGTGTTGGCATGCGCTTGAGCCAAGTGTCGCGGCCAAGCTTCGTTTATCGACTGAGCGCAGATAGCGAACGCCAGCTCGCTCGCAAGCTCCGCGGCTCAGTGGCTCAGTGGCTCAGCGGCTCAGTTCACCCACAAAAGTTGAGGTACGCAGCTTTCGCGGCGCTTTGTCGACGCTTTTCAAGCGGCAAATGAAACAAAAAAAAATTACAGAAAAAAGTTGACATTTGAAATAGGAAAAAAATAAAAGTAAAAAAAATACTTTCAAGTTAAATGGTAAAAAATTAAAAAAAAAATTAATAAATGCACAGCACAAGTTTTATATTTTTTTTGCATATCTGAGACAAGTTGTTCGGGTGATTGGCAATAATTCAAAAGTAATTAACATTCTGTACCCAGAGACGTTTGTGAAATAATTATTGAGTAAACGCGTTTGAGAACTTCTAATTTATTTTATATTATATAGAATCTTGGCTAAAGTTATCGCTTAAGCTTATGCACATATTTAATTCATAATTTCAAACTGTTTCTTTACAGGTATGCAAATATTTGATAGCAATTATTATTCAATGGTGAGTGCCTCTTTGATTGTCGTCTTAAGTGCGCATTTAATAATTTATATAAGGTCTCATTGCCAGCCTAACAGACCCTAACTGAACTGAAAACTCTCTTCAATTGTTTTTCAGTCAAGTTTAGATTCTTTTTAATGCTGAATTGTTCAATTTAGAATTGTATGCTTTACAAATTTCATTTCATATGACGTTCGTATCCTATGATTATTTCAGTTCATCTTCTATCCACTTGAATTATTATTGACATGCACAAACATGGAGCTAAAAAAGATTATTCTAATTAAATCTATTTAACGACATCATTTAAGTTTAGTTGCTGATGATCTTGATGATCTCTTCCCAGACTACGCGACTCCACGTTTAAATTGTTATGGCGTGTGTTGAGCGTAAAACTATTTGTGAGGAGCAAATGCCAAAATAATGAGGAAGCCAAAAACAATTTGTTGTTTGTTCTTTAGCCTGAGAAAAGTTGAATTTAAATTTGTTACGATTTAGTTAGTTCAACTAGCACTTAAGACTGTAGCAGTTTGCTATATTACGAGCAACTATTTAGATAATCTTAATGTATATTTAAAAAGCTAATAGCTGATCTTTAGTGCAATTAAGTATTATATTCGGAATTAAAATATGCAAGCTACTTTTGTGAATATTGTTTTCTAAGAATCAATATTTAATTATAAGTCACTGGACTTTAGTATTGAGAGGTACTAGTTATAATTATATGCCAACGAAAATAATTTAAATTTGGAATTGATTAAGGCAATTGACAATTTGTTTGTCTTGCTATTCTACATCCGCTCGTTGAGGTTTACATATGCATATTTGTCAACGTGTTGGGCATCGATCAGCTCTGAAGCTTGCCTTAACCGAGGCGTCAAAGTGTATTTCAGAATTTATAATTCTTTAGCTGATTAGGCATAGAAAGACAGCTGTTCGATCTCGCCAATATAGAAGTACAGCTGTTAGATCGGGTAAAGCTTTGCTCGTTTGAATATTAATAATTCTCAACAAGTTTTCTAAATAACAAGTTATTCAATCCTGTCTGCCAGTGGACTTAACAGAGTCTTTAATTAGCGGAATGTGTATAGTTACTACACAGACTATACAAAAATTACTGTTCTGAAATGTGGTAGTAAGATGCTCTAAGAAATATTTAATAATTTTAACTAGGAATCAATTAACAGTGTTTTAATTTGATCTTTTCCTTGTCTTCAATTTGTTTTGAACAAATAATTTAATTCTTAACTGGACATCAATAAACAGAGCTTAAATTTTCCTTAAAAGAGTCTTCGAATTGTCTAAAGAAGTATTTGTAATTATAGCAGGATGTTCTCCCCTTTATAGAGATGTAAAATATAGAATGTAAAATATGTCTTAATAAAAAATAAATAAAATCAAAATATAAAATAAATAAAAATAAAGCACGTTAATATTTATTTAAAAAATAAAATAAAATAAAATAAATAAATTAAGTTATGAGAAAAATTGTTTAAAATTTTTAAAATGTCGATGAAAAAGCGGTTTAAGTTAAAACTAGCTAGAGACCTTAGTTTTCCTTAATAATTCTCAACTTGTTTCAATTCAATTTATAAATTAATTTACTTTTTAATTAATTTAAAACTTTTATTATAATTTAATAAAATATTTTATTTTTATACTTAATATTAACGTGCTACCTTTTTATATATTGTTAATTAAGGTTTAATCTATTTTTTATTAATTGTGATATAAGCCTGCTACTAATAAGTCAACTTAATGTACACAGAAATTAATTTAATATATAGTTATTTACCTAACACTTCTGCAAACTGCCTTAAGAAAAATTGATTTTGATATAAACCCAAAGCTGTCTCATGCTGCTCTGTCACGTGGCTTAATCAGACGCATTAAAACGTCATGCATTTCCAACAAGAATTATAAACTCTCAACATGATTCAGCCATCGAAACCAGCTGTTCGATCTGCGCTTGAATTAACCAACTTTTCAAGCCCTTGTGATCTCTCATGGGATTTGCACAGCCGTAAACAGCTCCTCAATCTTACCAATATGTGACTCAATTCAGATGTCTTGCAACGTTTTCTTTTCCAGTTTCTGTTGCACTTTGCCCCAATTTGCGGATGAGCATGCAAATTAACCCCATTTGTTTCCCATTTAACCCCAATTTTTCACAACCTGCGACGAGTCGGCTTTTGGCTTTAAATCTTTATCATTTTTTCCCCCTGTATATATATATATATTTTTTTTTTTTGCAAAACATTTCGAGATGCTTGGGGCCGTTTTGTATATATCTTGTTATTTTTTTGGCTTTTATTATGTTTTTTCTTTGTTGTTGCACAAGTTTTGCAAAATGAATTGGTTCGAAACATATTTCGCTGGCTGGGCCATTGTCTTACCCAAGCATAAAGTTTATGGCGCGACACTCGAATGTTGCGATACGAGTAGTTTAAGCATTAGTTTCTATGCAAAACAAGCAAAAATAACACTCACCTTACAAGAGTGAGAGTGCTCTAATGAAGAGAGTGCTCAGCTACAAGATACCCTGAGTTGAGAAGAGTTTTGTATTTGAATTCCTTTCTTTAGATGATCTGAATCATATTTATTGACTGATGTATATGTAATCTGAGTGAGTATGAGTACTCGAAATAATACCTATTACGATTTTTATTTGAGTTCCTTTCTTAAGATGATCTAAAACATAGATTTATAGAATGATGTTTATATATGTATATAAAAGGTATAATGTGATATTTTTATTACAATATTTATCGATTATATTTATGAAAGTAATAATAAATACTCAAAATAATACCGCTTACATTACGATATTTATCAATTATATTCATAAAATATTTTCATTTCACATTATGTACAGCTGTTTAGTATATACAGCATTGAATTAAAAGGAAGATGTTTTATCGATATTTATCGATTATAGGTCGTATATATAAAACGCAATTTATAATTTTGAATTAGCGTGTCATATAGCTAGCTATATATATAATATTTATTCAAACACATCAAACTCATTAAACATATATTTTTCTGGTATATTTTTCTATCGAATTGAATTAATTATGTTCAAAAATTAGGTATCAATTTTTTTAGAATTAGCTTCACATTTAATAGCAGACTTAATAAACTCACCTCGTCAATCTGCTCAGGCATACATATAAATATATATATCATATAAATATATATCTATCGATTTTATAGCTAACTTTTGTTTATACTAGCTTCTGAAGAACATTTTAATATGAACATCTACATTATTCGATTTTCTGAAATTAGAAAATAAATGAATTATTTAAAATATCTAGCTCAAGCCAAAATCATAGCATATTTATTATCGATGTTCTTATTTTTTTGTTTTTTCAAATAAATTGAATGAATTAAAAATAAATATTTATTTTTAAAAATAGTTTATATAAGCTCTCACTCTTCTGAAGCCGGATGCATTTATTTATGCACTTATCGTGCAGCTCTTTTTATCTCTAAGTATTCAAATCTAAATATTTTTTAAATATTTTCTGCCCTCAACGTATTTTTCAATAAAACTAGTATACCGCATTCATCCACTTTAAATGTCTTCGTGGCAAAAGAAGAGCGCTGCAAACACTCAAAACTCGCAAGTCGCACGATTTCTGCATACAACTAGCTCCCTCTCTCTCTCTCTCTCTCTCTGACTCCCTCCCTCTCTCCCTCTGTCGCTGTCTGGCAGCATCAAATGTAGCTACACTTTTATGAACTGCTGGCACTTCTTCATTTGTCTTCAGCTGTTCAGCCCTCCCTCGGCCTCAACGTCATTCGCTTCAACATATATATTTTCGTGTTCAAGGCCAAGCGCTGGCGCTTTCTTTTACAATAGCCGACCTTGACGCAGCAGCGACTTGAGCAAGCGTCAGCGTTTCGAAGCACTCCCTCCATCTTGCCATCTCTCTCACTCACACACTCTCTGACTATCCGTCTCCCTCTACCATTCAGACTTGGCTCTTATCAAAGCGCCAACAACAATCAAGTAATCCACTTAGAGTGTGTTGGCCCAGCGCTCACCTGCTCACCTGTCCGTCCACCTGGCTTTATTGATCAGTCCGCTGTCCGAGCAAACAAATAGCCGCGTTTAAGCTGACGAACTTTTAATTTTGGCTTAGCCGAACACTGAAATGTCGCAAAGTAGTTTTTTATTTTTGCTGTTTGTTGTTGTTGTTGTTGTTGCTGCTGTTTCTGTTGTTGGTTGTGCAATTGGTTAACTAGCCCGCCTCTGCACAACTGACGCACTCTTTAGGGTCAGTTGCCCTTAATTGAAAATAGATACATTGACTATGTCAGGCTATTTGCAATAATTATAGGGATAGATAAAAAAAAATGTCTGAAAAATATATGAATGTTAGTAATAAAAATATATTTGACTAAAATTCATACTTAGATTTATTAGTAAATAAAAAATGATGATTCTGGCTGAATAAATTTAACATGAATACGTTAATAAACTAAAATTATTTTAATTCATACCTAAAATGTTTTTAAATTAATCAAAATCATTTTATATAATACTGCTGGATTTCATACTAAAAATGTTATTAGATTTATAAAAGAATAGCTTAAATAAAATAATTTTGAAATCTATATTTTTAATTAGTCAATAAAAAAATCTAAATTCACAAAAAAAAAAAAAATAATAATAATAATAATAAATATAATATAAATAAATAATTATAATAAAAATAATCAAATCATTATTAAAATAACGTTTGGTTTATGATGCCAAACCTTTGGTTATTTTATATTTTATAGAATATATTGAACAAATTTGTTGGCCGTAGCTTTCAAATCATGAAATATATGCTCCAATCACTAAAGTTCATTATTAATTTAAATGATTTTATTGAAATGAAGAATAGATCTATAGATGTCGATGATCTTTATAGAATGATCTACGTTTGTTCTGCGAATTTTATTTATTAGTATTTAAAAAAAATATATGTTTATTAATAAAATATTATAATTGATAATTATGATAAGCTTTGCTTAAATTAATGAGGTTCATTTACAACTACTCTACTTTTTTATATAGAGCATCTACAAGTCCAGCCTTTTGTCTTCTCTGCCTGCATGCCTAATTGCTGTAACTTAAACATAAACAAAATATGAGCAAATGAATGAAATGCAACTTGAGCTGAGCTTGTCTGCACATTGATTCACAGACTCTCTCTGTTATGCTCTGCCTCGCTGTAACTTGCTCCCTCTCTCTCTGTTTCTCTGTAACTTGCTCTCCTGCACTCGTTCTCTTTTACCCGCCGTTACTCTTCAGTTGAGTCTTCTCTTGGTAATAACAGCGAGGTTATAGAGTTTTGCAATATCTTATGGGTTTATTGTGCTACTGTCGCAGTCTTTCAAATTAATTGCAATAAATGAAAAGCATATAAAAAATATTTAATATTTATTTAATGGCTTTTTAATATTACTATAAATTTTTATATTTTTATATACTTTAAGGCTGTTTATTGCAGTTATCTAAGCTATATGCTCGAAATTTTGACTTTATATTTTTTTTTATGCTTTCAGAGACATGTTCAAGTAAACTAATATATAGTTTATATATCTGTGCACATAGGGCAATATTATACCTATCAAATATAATAATGATAGAGATAATAATCTTTAAAGAATGTCAACAGATCGCTTATAAATATAAATTATTTAATACAGTTGGAACTCTATTAAAACTCTAGTAAAATATGATATCTATAAAACTCAATAATCAATAAGCTCTATATAGTAATTCGATATATGCCACGCCCTTAGTAGGCGTGAATAAATAATAATACTGTTGGTGGAACTCTTGAGAGTCTTCGCATATGATATAGATTTAGTCTAGAGCTTTAAACCAAAATATAATATTAATGCTATATAGCTACATTTATTATGGGCGTGTCAAATCGGAATTATCTATATAATATATTCCTCATTTGTGTAGCTAGAATTGCATTGCTACGATTATCGGTAGCCTAGGATTCGAGAAAGCTATACTTAAAGCTGGTATTAAAAGAAGAGACTTGGTATGAGATGCTTAAATAGGTAGGTTAGTTAAAATGATCTCAAGATCAACAACTCTTGAGCTGATCTTGATATTAACATCAACAACTGTGGAGTGGATCATTCTAATTATTCTACCTATTTAAACTTTTCATACCAACTCTATAATTTATAAAAAAAAATTACAATACTTGAAAAATGGGCAATAATCTATTAAAAAATGTAGTCCAATAAGAAACGTATATAAAACCAATATTTGCTTTAACGTTCTTTGTCTTCATGTAATTAAAAACATATTACTCATATAATATTAGTTAACTATTTCGCTTGTCAATTTTCAGTGTTTGTTGTTTAATCTCTTCGTATTCATCGCATTTCCTTTGCACGTTCTTTTCGTGTCTGTAACTTGTTTTGCAGTTGATATAATTCGAGCGTAATTAAATATTGTTGGTAAATTAATTTTTAATTGTTTTTTGAGTTGTGCTTTTTATGTTATCTTTAGCGTTAGATTTCATTTGAGTTTCTGTGGTACAAAAATTTGTTAACTGCATTTTTTTATGCTGTTGTTTTTTATTTTCAAGGTTGTATTTGATAAACAAACCAATTATTATTATGGCAAAGATTTGGTTTTTTTTTACAATTAAATGTAAGGTTTTTTAATGGAAGCATATTTGATATATAGTACAGCTTTATGTATTTTCTATTGCATAACCTTATTTAGTTAAAAACATTTGAAATAGAGCCGATATTATCTAAATCTATATTTTACTGATACTACGTCAAATTTAATCAAATTATCATTTATCTTATATTTTGTATTACTTTCGCAGCTGAAAATCTCAAAGCTTCATATAAATTCATCAACTATCTTTAAAGTCTCAATAACCTTATGTATTTTATCATTTGCAAAATCTATAAATAAGAAAGCTTCACCCTGCAAACCAATTAAAATATTTGCAAATTACGTTTCATTAACTCATTTAACTGCTAATTAGCAGCAACAAAAATCACACCTCTCATTAAGAAGGTATGCAACTTTAGGCAACAGTCTGGCAACGCTAATTCAAGCTTTCAGCGCTCTCTGTCTCTAAAGCTCAGCTCAACTCTTAAGAAAACAAACTCTTAAACTGGCATAGCAACAGCTAATAAGAAAAACAAACAAACTCCAATTAGAATGTCGCCTATTTGAATTTCAATTGAGCAATGCAGCATGTTGCAGCAATAATTATTATAAATATGTTGCTGTATGAATATACATGAATATCGATTAAATTGGCATACATGTTGCAGCAACAGTTTGAGAGTTAATATCAATTGAAATGTTATACATGCTGCAGCAACAACTATTATGAATATCAATTGAACTGCCATACATGTTGCAGCAACAATAATTATAAATACCAGTTGAACTGTCATACATGTTGCAGCAACAGTTTGAGTGAATATCAATTGACATGCTGTAGCCAACAATTATTATGAATCTCAAATTGAGATTCGCAATTGCCATACATGTTGCAGCAACATTTCACTATAGCTTGCCTGCGCAACATTGTTGCTGCGCCGTGCTGTCGTGCAACAAAGTGCTGGCAATTTAATGAGTTTCAATTAGTTTAAATGAAATGAAGCTGCGGCATTTTGATAGACTGCGTAGACTCGCCGCCATCAAATAGCCACAACTCCAACTGCGAAGCGTTTATTTAATTGAGTTTCATTTAAAACGCGCAAACAGTTGCGGAATGCGGAATGCGCAATGGAATTTTAGGGATCTATGAGAGTTTTGCACTCGAGTGGAGATGATTTGACAAACAAACTGCGCAATAAAAGTTTTGCATGAAATGTAAACTGCACTAGAACCGTACTACTATTACAACTACTACTGTATTCGACTATGGAATACCCTATTAACATTTTGTAGCAAGCCCTAAAATATGCTATGGAAAAAAAGCAAAGCTGGCTGGCATAACAATTATTTAAATTGTTGTAAATTATTATTATAGCTGTTGAAAACGGGGCATGAGAACATATTTAACAATCGCTTATAAATAATTTATGTCAGCAAATATATAATTTGTAAACAATTATAATAGATCACTTAGCTAAAAGCCAACTAATTGAAGCGTTTAGAATTTGCATCCAGTTTATTTTGTAACAATTAGAGTGAAAATCTATATATAAATATATGTTATATATATATACAAATATATATATATATAGTTGACAAGTATGAGGTGCTATACAATATTTGCTCTACTGAAAGATACTCTCTTCTCAAGTTAATGTTAGCTCGGCTGAAAGGGGTTCTCTGAAATGCGAGTTAGAATATTGTAACGACCTGCTGAAAGATATACGGAATACTCAGCAATGCAAATACATATACATTTTTTTAATGGCTGTAGCCCAAATGCAGAGCTCGTTTATGTGTATCATGTTTTGCTTATAATTCCTGTAAAAGAATCGTATAATGATTGGAAAAGCAGCTTTGCTCCGGGTCAAGGTATCTGCTAGCTTATTTCAATCTGTTTATTTATAAAGATAAAGATAGAAAAATATATCCCAGTTTTATTTTACCTACATTTACTAAACATGAACGGAATTATATGACAGTTTCATTTCGGGAAACTAGAAATGAACGCATTCATATAAAATGTTTAAATATATTTTATACAATAATATATATATTAACATTCCATGAGGCTCAAAGCTATAACAAAAAAGATCAGCTTCTGACGTCGACAAGTTCTGTTCATATTCTATGAAGTTAATCTAAAAGGAGCAGAATAAAAACCTGATTTCTAACAATTTTAATTACAATTAATGTAATCAGTAAAAAATTACTTCAGGTATTATTTTTTGGCTCAAGTAATTGATCTATTTTAATTACATTTTCGTATTTTGTTATATTTATTTGTTGCATGTAAAAAAATGTCGACAGATTTTCCAAGTATCTGAAGTTAAATTCTATAGACTTGTGTAATTTCTTAACTTATTAATTACTGTCTAGACTCTAACGATTTTTAACTCTTAACAATTAGACAACGTTGCTATAATGCTATTATATTGTATAAACACTGTCTAGGGTCGTAAGAATGAAGACAGAACTCAAACATGTCTGTGCTTTTGCTGCTCATTACGCAGACTGAATACTTGCAAATTATAAAGACTGAGCCTCATTATCTGAGTGGTTACGATCAAGCAATATCGGGTTTGATCTTGATCTCTCAGCTGCGTGCTGGCTACATATGAGACTATAATTGCTTTAGGTGATTCTCTTAATGTATTGATAAATTATATAGATCTTTTATTTATTTATTTATTTATTTTTTTTTTTTGTAGAAGAAATAACAACTGCCTATCAGGCCATACATTGATTAGCTAATCCATGCTTTTATGATTATGTACCAAGTTACGGAATATTGGTATATAAAGAGAGAGAGAGAGAGAGAATGGTTTTTTGGACATGCAATATTTTTCGCAATATTGGCTCTAACTTGAGTCAGTTCAGACATGCCATTTTAGCTAGTGTTTTGGGCAAAAGTATGCAGACTCCAGCTGACTTCAATAACACACAGTCCTTCTGTATATCATATGACGTGACAGCGATGAGCAACAATTTCTGCGTAGCAGATATTTAGCGGAAGTTTCAATATCTGAACAACCTTCGTGGCAACAACCTTATCCAAGACACACCTATCCACACATGACTCAAATATATACTTTACATACATATATAATTTATATTTTTAGATCACTTCACTTCACTTGGCTTTACTGTAATAAATTGTAGGTATCTTTGTTTATATGGGCAATAACCCATATCAAGTACGAATAAATACGTTAAGGCTAGATTTTTGCATAGACAGCACTTAGATCTCAAGTTTTCAGTTCCTTTGACAAACATATCTGTGCAAACAATTAGCTATTAACATTTGAAGTGGGCTTAAAACATCCGCAACAACAATAAAAATAGTAACAAAAATAGCAGCAAAATTGTTGCTCAAGCTTAATGTGCAAATATTTGTTGAGCTGAAATCATGCATAACAATTGGCGGAACTGAATAATAAAAAAAAACTGATGCTGTGTCGCAGATGTGGGGTATAGATATACTTATTGTTGATGATGTAAATTAATAACTGTAAAACTAAAAATAAAAAAAATAAATTTTATATACCCTGAACCGATTGAAAATGGGAAATCATTTTTTTCGTATATTTAAATTTTGTTTATAAATATATATAAATTTAATTATGCGAAAAATAAATATGTATTAAATATTATATTTTTATAATATTTATACGATTAAAACAAAAATATATAAAATATTTTAATAATAACAAAAAATCATAATAATATATATATATTAATTTTTTTTATATTTTCTATTTATTGCAAGTTTTTAATTTTTTAATAGTTATATAAAAAAGAAAAAATAAATTAGAATTCTTCATAGGGCACGCATTTTATTTTGTCAAAAATAAGTACTTTATGAAGAATTATAATATGAATTATAACTTATAATTTTTTTCCTCTATATATTTTTTGACAAAATAAAATAACTGCTTTATGAAAAAGTCTTATATATTATTTTTTTTTTCCATCATCTTTATTATATTTTGTGTACTGAAATTCGAGATCAATTTGATTTTAAGTTGAAATTTTGATATTATTTTTTTATTTATTTACTTAGATAAATTAAATTGATAAATTTTATATTTGTTTTAATTTATTTGAGTCTTGCTCTAAATTGTTTGAGCTCTAAACTCAACTACATTTCAACTAAAGATAGCTTGCTTGGCATGCGAATATGAATATGAATTATGAGAGTATAAGCCATAAATAAGTTGCATTCTAAGCCACTTCCTCAATGCTCGCAATGCTCCAATTTATCAACTTGTTTATTTAATTAAACATATGTTGTATAAAATGTAAAACATTTTTGATATTATATGAAACATTAATTGTTGTTTGCCATGTTGCAGTAGCATCAACATTTTGTTCGCGCTTACTTCAAGGTAACTTTTTTATGAAATGTTTTTTATGTTTTTATTTTGATTTTAATACAATTTTCGACAATATCTTTGAACCCAACGCACTTGTGAGTCGAGCCTAATTGTGCCACTGCTGTTGTTGTTGTTGTTGTTGTGTTGTTGTTGTTGTTGTTTTCATATTAATAGTAGCTAATGTCTCGGTCAACGCATTCGAGTCAAGTTCTGTCTGTAGTGGCAGCTCTGTGGAGTTGCTGTTGTTGCTTTTAATGGAAGGAATTGAGTACTCAAGTGCTCAATGAGCGGCTCAAGCAGAGAGCTGAAAAACAGCAAAACAGTTTATATTGTTTGAGATTCCATTTATAGCAACATTTAAACGCTTGACGCACTTGCCTTCCATGTGAGAACGTGTCGAGATGTCGTGGTGCGTGCGTGTCTGATCGTCGATGATCTAAAAAGGACTCAACATGAATCGCTCAGTCCATGAGAAAGTGAAAGAGAAATTGATTACGTTCCACATACAATCCACATGCCTTAAAGTGTTGTTTAGCACAAATCTTACGTTCCACAAAAGCATACAGAGCACACAGAGCATACTTTAAAAGTGATTTGATATTTGACAAAAAGAATCGAAATCTAATAAACAACGCAATCCACATAGTATCCACATACAATATATACGCCTAAGTGTGGTTAACGATACAAATGTGAAAGATATTTTAAGTTTATGAGCAAAATCCGACAAGGATTTATGTTCCACATACGATCCACATATGATCCACACGTGCTATTGTGAGCTATAATAAAACTGCTAACCTTGTTTTGTGAAAAGAAAAAACATTTTGTGTTCTCCGATTAGTCAACATACAATCCACACGGGTATATGTGCTCTAAGTGATTGATATTTCAACATAGTATATTCACTTACGCACCACAATGCCAAATATACGCACTAGTATAATTGTGCTCATTGTGGTACTTTGCATCGCCTCGCACACAAACCCTTATATCCTACGGCGTCGTCTGCAGAATCGCTCCCATCAGCTGCTGGACAGCATTGGAGTGCATTCCAGGCACTTCAATCCACTTCAGCCGGTCACAAATGGTGTGCCACAGTACACGGATATCGATCGGAATTTGCGTCAATTGTTTCTCACGATTCGTGGAATGCTGTTAAACGTGGATCTGAGTAACCTTAATGCACTCTACATGTACAGCAGGCATGAGGGCAAAATGCAAGCTACGATTCCAAGTCACGTTCCATTTCCCTGCCCGCTAAATAATACGCGATCCCGCACTCCACCCACCTCTGTGGAACGTCTGCGACCCGGCGATATAGACATCGTGGCTGCCATAGGAGATTCCTTATCCGCTGGCAATGGCATTTTATCCAGAAATCTGTTTGACTTGATTAAAGAATTTCGAGGCTTTTCCTTTTCCGGCGGAGGCTTGGGCACCTGGCGCACATCTCTAACTCTGCCCAACATACTGAAGGTCTTCAATCCGAATCTCTATGGCTATGCCACGGGTCACGGTCTGGTGGCAAATCCTGAAGCTTCGCACCTCAGCATTGCCGAACCCATGCTAATGTCGTATGATCTGCTTTATCAGGCTCGTGTGCTCATCGATCGAATGCAACGCGATCCACATGTGGATATGAAGCGGCACTGGAAACTGCTCACAGTGTTTGTGGGTAACAATGATCTCTGCTCTGATATGTGCCACTGGGACGATCAGGAGATGGTGATCGATCGACACGCTCGAGATCTTCGCCAAGCCTTTCGCCTGCTACGCGACAATGTGCCTCGACTTCTGATCAATTTGGTGGCAGTGCCCAATATTCTAGCCACAATGAGCTCAATGCGGGATGTTCCCTTCCAATGTTTTGTGACGCATCGCATTGGTTGCAATTGCCTGTTAAGCGATCGTCTGAGCGCATCCGAGGCGAAACAGAGATACTACGTTATTCAGCGCTGGCAACAGGTGGATCTGGAGGTGGCTCGTTTGCCAGAGTTTCAGCGTCAGGACTTTGCTATTATTGGCCATCCCATGATAACGAATCTGTCCGTCCACACACTCCCGAATGGTAATACGGATTGGCGTGACTTCTCCCACGACTGCTTTCACTACAGCCAGCGCGCACACGCAAGCGCTGCAAGTCTATTGTGGAACAGCATGTTTCAGCCGGATGAACAGAAACCACGAGCCCACGAACTGCCCGAGCCCTTTGAGAGGTTCTTCTGTCCCAGCAAGGAGCAACCCTACTTTGTGGTGCGACCCAGCTGACAGAGCTGATCTATTGATTATAGCATAATGGGTATTATATTTTGAATTTGTTGGTATGATAAATAGTCTAACTGTTGGTAAATATCTGTCTTACGATCATTGCTAGTAGTTCAACTAATAATTAGTTTCAAGGCAGAAAATTGAATGAGAATATATAGATTTTTAAAATATCATTAAATGTCGATTCTTAGGTGATTGTATTTTATTTCTACAAATTTCTGCACTAAAAATAAAATTCACTCTGAATTTTTGGCTTTATATAATATATAGTATATATACATTTATTAGAATTTTATTAAAATGTTTTTAACAGGCAGGCCCTGTCCATCTGTCTGAACTTTGTTCTCTCAAACCTACAAAAGCTATAGATTCGAAATTTCTCACATATTCATATTTTATATATACATTGTGACCGGAATGTTCCCGGAAATTGTGTTTAATACGCAAACTTTTTTGTATGTATAGAAGAAGCATAGATCAAGTTCAACATATTTCCTAGTCGGGCACTGGTTGTTTTAATTAATTATTAGAGCTATTTATTTATAGTCTTAGTCATAACAATTACTTTAATAATAATAAACGTATACTAAAATTTATATTTATGGAGATTTGTTTGTATTTTCTGCTTATAAAAAGTCATAATTAAATTTAATCTGAATCGTAGGTTACTTAAATGCTTAGCTGTTTTATCTGCAAAACATACATAATATAAAACTGTTTATGGACTTTCTAAATACATATCTGAGTAGTATTATATAAAGTGAGAGATTGATCTCTTAGAGTAGATTATGAGGACTGTATTCAATCACGTCTGTGATACTTGTGCTCATTGTGGACCTTCTTCTTTACAAGCATTTTAAATTGCATTAATCACTAGATATAAATATATATACACAGACAGCTTCTTGATCGGAAAAATTGGCAATTGCCAATACTCTGTCCTCATGCTGAAAATCTGCAATTGCACCTAAGGGGAATCGTGTTTAATATACCTGAGTAATAGAAATCTAAAAGGTGCATAGGCTGATCGATGGAATGAGAATTGATCCTCATTTTTATACACAAGATTATTGAAAGCTGCTCTGCCAGACTTCAACCAGCCTGATGAGATGCTATGACGTGTCAACGATGTCGAACCCTATCTACGTAGCTGCTAGGTAACGGAAGTTCCAATATCTGAGCAAGCTTCCTGGCATCAACATTATCCAAGACACTCCTCTCTACGCATGACTCAAACCACATACGTTATATAAAGCTTGTATTTTTAGATCTCTTCACTTCACGTGGCTTCATTGTAATAAATTGTATGTTATATATATGTACATATATTTAATGTTTGTTTATATGAGCAATAACCCATATCAAGTACGAATAAGTACAATAAAGCTAGATTTTTGCATAGACAGCACTTAGATCTCAAGACGTCAGTTCCTTTGACAAACATATCAATGCAAACAATTCGCTATTAACATTTAAAGTGGGCTTTAAGCAACGGAAACAACAACAACAAAACTGTAACAAAAACAAAAAAAATATCATCAAAAATATTGCTCAAGCTTAAAGTACAAATATTTGTTGAGCTGAGCTTTGAGCTGAACTCATGCAAACAACTAGGGGAATATATATGTAATAAAATAATGATACCGTGTCGTAAGAGTAGAGTGAAAGTAATCTTTGCTAAAATGTTATATATTTAGACAGAATTTAGAAGAAGTCTGTATGACATACATTAGTATCTCCAAAATAAAATAATGAAAATAAAATGTAATTACTTAATATTAAATAAAAAGCGATGTCAAAGTTGAGGTGACAACAATCATTTATGTAAGAGATTAGTAAAACTCCGAAAAGTAACAAGTAGCAGTATTTAAACGCTTGACACATTTGTGTTTTGGATGAGAACGTAGCGAGAAGTCGGTGTATGAACTGCTAGAAGTACAAAAAGACTAGGGGTAGAAATCCCCTTATAAAAACGATAGAAAGTGTGAAAAAAAATCTCAATAGAAGTGCGGAAGAAATATTAATTGCGTTCCACATACAATCTACATGCGTTAATGTGCATTCAATAAAATATTGATTGACGTTTGCAAATCAAGACTAAAATCTAAGGCTTTCATTTAAGCATTCCGTCGTGCACTATATCGATGAAGTAACTAGATATAAGCCAAAAAACGGTGACTAAGAACGAATAAAAACTTAGAATCCACACAAAATAAACTAGCGTAAAAGTTTTCTGGGAAAGATATGTAATAAATATATCCACATAACGAACCAAATTCTACAACCTTTTAAGTTACACCTATCATCCACAAATAAGCCAAAAAATGTGAAAAAGAACGAATACAAAACTTAAAATCCACACACAATATACACGCGTAAAAGTGCTCTAGGAATAAATGTAAATATCTAGCAATGCTCTACAACCCTTTAAGTTCCATATACGATCCACATGCCGAGCTGAGAACTTAAATACAAATTTTGCTGTACAAAATAATATAACACTCACTAAATTCTCCGTCTAACTTAGAATCCAAATACAATCCACACACGCAAGTGTGCTTCATTTAATTAAAGTGACTCATATTTGAAAATATTTCAACAAAAACCTAAGTTCCACATAGCAACAATGCCAGATAAATGGACTGTGCTCTTTGTTGTACTTTGCATCACATCAAACACAGCCACCGCACCACCTCAAGTTCCACGTATTCGCCAGCACGATCGCACTCAACAGCTGCTGGACAGCATTGGATTGCGTGCCGTTCACCTTAATCCACTTCAACCGATTTCGAATGGTCTTCCAGACTACACGGACATGGATCAGAATTTTCGCCAATTGTTTCTCACATTTCGTGTAAACACGCTAAGCTCAACACTAAATAAAAGTGAGACTCTCTACAGGCTGCACAGGCGTGAGGGCAAACTGCAAGTTCCGGTTCCCAGTCATGTTCCATTTCCCTGCCCGCTGAATAATACGCGATCCCGCACTCCACCCACCTCTGTGGAACGTCTGCGTCCTGGCGATATAGACATCGTGGCTGCCATGGGGGACTCCATTGCGGCTGGCAATGCCATGCTATCCACCAATGCACTCGACTTGTTTAACGAGTTTCGGGGCTTTAGCTTTGCTGGCGGAGGTGTGGAGACATGGCGCACAGTTCTAACGCTGCCCAACATACTGAAGGTCTTCAATCCGAATCTCTATGGCTATGCCACGGGTCACAGTCTGGTTGCAAATCCTGAGATCTCACGCCTCAACATTGCCGAGCCCTTGATCATGTCGCAAGATCTGTTCTATCAGGCTCGTGTGCTCATCGAACGAATGCAACGCGATCCACATGTGGACATGAAGCGGCACTGGAAGCTGCTCACAGTGTTTGTGGGTAGCAATGATATCTGCACCGATATGTGTCACTGGGACGATCAGGAGAAGGTGATCGATCAACACGCTAAAGATCTTCTCCGATCTTTTCGCCTGCTGCGTGACAATGTGCCTCGACTTCTCATCAATGTGGTGGCAGTGCCCAATGTCTTGACCACAATGGGTGGCTTGAAGCATCTGCCCCTCGAATGCTATATGATGCAACGCATATCCTGCAATTGCCTGATAAGCGATCGGCTGACAGCTGCCGAAACACAACAGCGCCACTACATGATTCGACGCTGGCAACAGGTGGATCTGCAGGTGGCTCGTTTGCCAGAGTTTCAGCGAAAGGATTTCGCTATCATTGGCCATCCCGTGATTGCGAATCTTCCGCCGCCCGTGCAGCCGAATGGCAATCCGGATTTGCGCTACTTCTGCCACGACTGTCTTCACTTTAGCCAGCGCGCACACGCAATCGGCTCAAATTTACTGTGGAACGGCATGTTCCTGCCGGATGAGCAGAAGCCACGTCCCAGCAAGCTGCCCGAGCCTTTTGACAGCTTCTTGTGTCCCACAAAGGAGCAGCCCTACTTTCTGGTGCGACCCAGCTGAGAGTCGAAGTGAACGTAATTGATATAATATTATATGTTTGATGTGCTGGTATTATAAATAGACAAACAGTAGAGAAACAGGTAGCTTATAATGTTTACTAGCAATTAGTTTCAAGGCAGCAGAGTTAAAAAAAAAATATATATATATATATATATAAAATATTAAGCAAAAGTTTATAAATTTTAAATTTTATAAAATATTTTTTATAGTCTCTTTTTTGTCGTAATTATTAATAAAAAAAATATTTTTTTATTTCTTTTTTTTGTTATTAATGAATAAATATTTTAAAATAATGGCGACTTTATAACCGAAGACAGTTTTCCTTATCAATTCTGTTTTACACTTTTAACATTATATTTTCTTGAAATTTAAATAAAATATAAAAACAAATAATAAAATATTAAAATGAATTTTTTTTTTTTTTGGCTTCAGACTTCAAATTATTTGATGTACTAAATATAAATAAAAT
Source organism: Drosophila hamatofila (assembly GCA_035045345.1). Classification (NCBI taxonomy): domain Eukaryota; kingdom Metazoa; phylum Arthropoda; class Insecta; order Diptera; family Drosophilidae; genus Drosophila; species Drosophila hamatofila. The sequence continues at coordinate 8,175,024 of JAWNPA010000011.1, read as the reverse complement.
TGAAACAAAATATTATATAATAAATTTTATATTATATTATAAATATAGAAATATTCTTAAAAATTTATATTTTATTTTATAATTTTATTCGATTAAATTTTGTCATAATAAATATTAATATTATTTTAATCTGGAATTAATTAAATAGTTGAAATTTTCATTTATACTTTTTATTTTAATTAATTAGTTTAATTTAATTAATCTTGGATTAATTAAATAGTTGAAATTTTCATTTATATTCCATAGTATTTTGTGCTGCATAAGAAACGTAAACAAGCTAAATCCTAAGACAATAGACTTTTGACTAAAATAGAGCTTCTGTAATATCAATTATCTTATAAGTATAAAAATCATAGTTACGAAAAACTTGCTTCTCTACTCTGTATTAAAGTTTTTTATATTTATGGAAATATTTGATACTTTATCTACCAAGCCGTATCTGCTGTAGTAAGCTCTACATGCTGCGTTATATTAGATGACAATTTAAGATATTTTCCTAGCTAAACACTTTTTCCTTTCATTAATTACTTTTCTCTTAGATACACAAATTTGTATCTACAAATACTTCCAAGAAATGTAAATATCAACCTGGTTTTCTGATAAAGCCGCTGTTAGATATTATATTTAAATTTTATGCAGCAGCATTAATTTAATTATGCTCAAATCATTTTAGGTTTACCTTGCGATCAAAGCACGAGCAACTCTTAAAATCCGCACCTGATTAAGCGACTTAACAACAATCAACCTTCCATTATTTCTTCTCATCCAGTCAGCTCGTTCTACACACTTTTTCCCTTTTCTCCAGCTCCATTTCAATTAAAATATTATGCAATTTTAAGTATGTAAATATATGTACATACATGTATATATTTTTAATTAATTAAAAAATACTAAAAAACAATACACCGCCCAGCATAAAAATTCATTAAAAATACTTTTTGCTTATATGGCAGAAAGTATTTTTCCTGTTTGTTGCGGAACCAAACTCGAACTCGAACCCGAACCAACGTTTCAACTGTACGCGTGACAACGCCTGCTTATTACGCCTGCTAGACTACTCCTCCGCCACGCCCCCAGCCCCTCAGCCATAATGCAGTAGCAAAAAACAATATAAATATATATATACATATATATATATATATATATATGGATATTTTTTTCATATCTATGTAGCATTTGCATATGCAGCGCAGCCACCTGCAAACCGGACAGTTGCCAATGGGCGGCGACCAACCCCCAGGACTCCCCACATGGCATATACAAAAAAATTTATATATATATATATATATATATATATATATACGCCCACTACAAACAAGGCTGGGGCAGAGAGGTGGGCGCGGCATGTGGGCAAAAAGCAACCAAAATAAAAAATAAAACAAAATAAGTAAGCAAAAAAAAAAAATCTGAAAAAAATTGTGGCCGCGGCAGCTGAGGCAAGCGTAAGCCAACGGGGGGGCGTGGCAGGGCAGGACAACTGCAAAAATTATATTAAAAATGCACTGTCCGAATAAAGGGCGTTACACACACACACACACACAGAGAGAGGCTGGGAAACACACACGCTGACAAGCTCTTAAACCCTCGCTCCCAAAAAAGAAATAAATATATGTAAAATAAATGGTAAAAAAATGTAATAATAAAGTTGAAGCGCTTGGCACGGGGGGGGGGGGGGGGGGGGGCTGGGGTAGTCCATATCGTTGATATATACTCTCTCACTCTCTCACTCTCTCTCTCTCTATATATATATATATACTATATTACATATTAAGCAACAGCAAAAGTGTCCCGTTGCAAAATATGCAATTTGGGTACCAAAACAAATAAACCAAATAAACGAAATGGAATTACAAACAGCCAAAAAGCATTCCCAAAAAAAGTAAAATAAAATAAAAAATAAACCCCAAATGATAAATAAAATTTAAAATCTCGAGCCTTGATTAACCCAAACGAGCATTAGGCTAGCGAAGAATGGGCATCAATTCCATATGCAAAAGTACGCTAGAAAAAAAAACCCAGAATGTGCTACAACTAAGAGTCACCGACTGGGAAATACGCTGAAGAAATTCTTGCGAACTATATTGCAACTTCTTCTTCTTCTCAGGATATAAATGTGATATATACCAATGGGTATACACCCAAGTCTAAGATCATATGCATGTAACAATTATTTTGTGTGTTTATTTAAATTGAGTAATTGTAATTGAAATTAAATAGAGTATGGAATGCTTAAATAACCTTAGAACACTGTGGCTACTTGACTTTCTTTAATCACCATCTTTTCAATCATCGTTCTTCTCAAAAACTGACTTATTCTTCAAATGGTGTTGCCATCCTGTTGCTATTGTGTAACTAGGTTGCCACACCTCTCGACCAAGCTTGCCAATTTACATGCATATCATATAATATATTTTGGTATTCCGAGTTTATTGGGAGACTTATCAAAAAAATGAAATATTCTTAGACTGTGTTTGCCTTACTAGAGTCTGCATGTCAAATTTTATGTCTATAACTCTTCTAGTTTTCGAGTTAACAACAGTCTAGGGATATCGAAAAAACTCTTGCTGCTTAAGGCTTAAAGTTAAGTATCAAGTCTATAGCTATTGTATCGAGACTCCAGTTTAATCAACTCCACTCGCCTCGATCAATATGTATAACACTCCTGACTCCTGCTAGCTCTCCCAAACAATCGCCCCAAGCCAATATACCCATTTTTTCAAACCCATTTTCATTGTGAACGGAGGAAAAAAAAGAAATATATCCAAACACATTTCATCGGAATATAGCTGGAACGAGTCAGGAGGCTGGCCAAAACAGCGTAGAGCGAGATGCAAACTGTGCATAAATATAATATGATTGCAAACAAAAACATTTGAGCCATTTGAGCTTGTCATTTGTACCAAGTTCTATTACGCTTTTTTTTTTTTTTTTACCCCGTTTTATTTAGCAGCTCGCGGCATTTGGCAGCTGCCACCCACAGAGCTGCGCATATAGAGTATATTTCGGGTTGGTCGCGGAGTTACGAATGCCGAGATCCGAGTGTGGGTGTATCGACAATGCCAGACATACACTCGTGTGTAAAATCCCGTCAGCTGCCGATTTCGGATAGCGTTATTTTTTGTTTGTTTTTTGTTTTTAAGTGTTTTTTTTTCTGTCAGGGTTAGCTAGCGCCAAAACAATCAATGGGAAAATATCTGGCAAATACGAATGGAATTTCGTATTCAATTTGTGCGAGTCGATTTTAGATTGGCTAACGAATAACTTATACATATTTATAGAATCTTTTTCATTCCATTTCCAAAAAAATTCCTTAAAATATAGATTTTCAAAAGTTGGCATTTTTATTGGACTTGAAGCTCTAGAAATTTAGTGCAAAGTGCAAGCATCTTAATTTTTTTATATATAATTTTTTATAGTTAAGTTTTAATTTATATAATAATAATAATTTTATTAGCAGTATTTTTCAAAACTTTCTCTACGTACTTTATTAGTGAATATCTTAAGACAAAATAGTATTGCAAATATTTTTATTTGTAACAGATATCAATAACCCTAAAAACAAAAATTAAATAAAGTAATGTAATTATAAAATTTAGTTGACTAATATTTTAGAATCAAACATTTTTAAACTATTAATATTATATAAATATTTTTTTATATTCAAAAATATATATTTTTTTTTTATATGTGTATAAAAAAAATATTTTTTTATAGAATAAATTTTTTTTTTTTTTTTTGTATAGTGTGTAGTATGTGTCTGATAAGAAAAAATATAAAAATAATAATAATAAAAATTAATATTAATAAATAAAAATTATTATTTTAAAATAAATATATATACTATTTTTTATAAAATACATACATACATACATATTCAAAAAAAAAGTACAAATTAAAAAAAAAAAATGTGTTAATAGAAGAAAATTTAAGAATGACATTTCTTTTGCAGATAGTTCCTATCAAAAAAATATATTTATTTAAATTATACATATATTCAGAATAAACTATCTATAGTCGGATTCCAGCAAATATATAATGTATAATAATAAAATTACTGCTGTATTAAACCAGCTGCTTGTCAGGTGGAGCATAAGTACAATAAGTTATATTCAAAACTTAATAACTTCTGCTATGAATCTGCTGTCTGCCATAATTAAATCATCTTAATTAAAATAAATTTACCAAAAGTCTAATACTTATTTTAATACTTATCCACACACTACCACAAATACTTGCTTCCCTACTATTAGGTACTTGAAAAAAATGCTTCACTTTCTGTCCTGATTCGCTGTATTTTCGCGTCACTTTCAAAGCTGATTTGATCAATGGTCGTTGATGACGGCGGCGAGGCTCTTGAGCTGCTCGGACTCCAACTTCAATTGCCGCAAGTCAACGAACCGACACTTAGCCAGACAAATCCATCAAGACAGCACATCAACTGGGACAGACAGCCGGCAAGTGGGTGGGAGGGAGTGTGAGGGGTGGAGGCGTGGTCCAATACGCAATGGGCATGAAAATGTCTGCAGTTAGCCAGCGGCAAACATTGAAAGTGGTCAGCCAGTAGATGGGATCAGTGGACGATGGGGTCAGCAGCAGCAGCAGCAGCAGCAGCAGCAGCAGCATTTGCCTTCCATTGGCCAGCAGCAGAAAAAGTCAACGCTTGACATTAAACAGCGACAACATTTTCGCTTTGCATGCAAAATGCCGGCACAAAGGCGCACAGGATGTCGCGACTCGCATAAAGCAACTGACAATCGCAGCTTCCCAGGGCCATCAGCCAACGCCATCAACTCCAACCGCCGCTAACGAACCGCTAAAACATCAGCAGAGCACAGCACTCGAGTACAAGCCAGGTCCAGGACGTTGGCCATGCCAGACGTTGGCGGAAATAGAGCAAAGTTTCGCAGTGAGAGAAAAAAAGAAGAAAAAAATAACATAAAACTGTAGAAAAAGGGAGAGAAAAAATGGCACACACAAGCTACTTGAGCTGAACGTTCAGCAGGCACTCTGCAGAGCAGCCATTTGGGGGCGGGAAATCCTTTTTTCCGCGCTCAGCCAGTAAGTGGGTACGGACCGGGCCGAGCCGAGCCGTGCATGCGGTTGACGGGTTAAGGCGGACAGTTGACCACCACACACACACACACACACACACACACACACACACGGGAGAGCTGGGCAGCTGGACAGCTCCTGGAGTGGAGGCGGCTCTGCTTCACTGTGCTGTCTTTTCATTGTTCGCCCGCTGCCCATTCTCAGCTTAATGGTCATGATTTTGACGGCTGTTTAGCATCTCCCCTGGCTAATGGATATGTGTTCGTGTGTGTGTGTGCTGCTTGTTGTTGTAATTTTTAGGCATTACTCGAATGATTTTGCAAAGGTGCTTGCTGCTTTTGCAAGTGCACGGAAAACACGGCAGCGTCTTTTAATCAGCCAGTAATGGCAATGAAACCAGACATCTGGCTTACCAATCAGCTCTATGAATGCGGACAGCCAAGATGAGAGAGCAGAGTGCTGGGGTGTAGAGGGCAGTGTGGAGCTGGTGCTCTATGCGGCAGAGACTGAATTCCGATATCGATAACAGAGGGCTTTTCATATCGATAATTCGTCTGCACGTCAGCTTAAACTTAAATGACAGATTTTTGCAGTGCAAACTGCGAAGTTTGCTTAAATTTTAATAAAAATTCATTTAAATTCAAATTCAAAATCAATGCACAAATCATTTCATTTAATATTTTTAATCAAATATTTGACTAAAAAATACTCGTTATAAAATATTTCTTTAATGTTATTTTCAATCTAAAATAAATGTTATATATAATGAGATATCTGATGATGCAGAAGCAAAATTTTACTTTCACTTTTAACTTGCCTTTTAAATCAGAATTGAAATGAAAATCTACAGTCATGTCTTAAGTCGTTTATTTATAGATTTTTAATTAATAATTAATTAATTTGCAATGAGTATAATAATTGCAAATTAGAAAACAAGATATTGATAATGAGAAATCAGGGGGCATAATAAATCTGTAAAAAAAAAATTAAATAAATTATAAAGAGCTGTATTGTCTTAAATTTTATATACTCGAAATAGGTTCTCAGATTTTTTAACTCACACATCGCAATATATATTTTACTTTGTATTGTTGCTTTCGAGAGATATAAACTGAACTATTTTAATTATGAGTTCACCAGAGGATTCGGAGACATCCTCTCCTAATCTAACAGCTCGGATTAGAGTCTTATCTAGAAAGAATACTCTTATTTATCCTATTTAATCACCAATTATTTCTAGGTAGCCAATTAAATAAAAATATTGAGTTTTTACTTAAGGTGGTTTTACTTAGGGTATACGTTAGCTGTCAAAAAAAAAAACTGTATTCTTCGTATTATTGAAACAATTTAGTTTTACAAAAGAATTTTATGGTACATATAATATTTGATTTTAAGTATATAAAAAGTAGTTTATCCCTTCAATTTAGTTAACTGCTCCGCTTAGAATACTGAGAACTCCTCTGACATTGTTTGGATAATGTTCGACCATTTCCTCGAACAGACTCGCCATTCAAGTGCTTTCGCCCAACTCGAAAGTTTTATGCATTTGGCCACTATGAGTGCATTCATGCGAGTGTTACCGAAAAGCCCAAAAATTCGAACGTATGGAACGAGTGGCATACAAAATTCAAATATGTTTCACATGCCGCTACAAACTCGCATGTTCTACATACATATGCACATAGAGCCATCCATTTGCTTATGCCTTTTTGCCATTGTTTGCACTACACTTCAACGCACTTTCGTCATTGATCCAGCGAGCTGCGCTATGCAATCCACACACACACACACACACACACGGTCGTAGCCACAACTCAACTCAAACTCCAATTGCAGCATTTTTTCTACACACACACAGAGAGAGAGGTAGAGAGAGAGAGGGAGCGAGAGATGAAGCAGACGCCGTCTATCTCGTACTACTTGCAGCGAGCTTTTTATTGAATTTGCCTCCTGCCAACAACAGCAAGAAGAACATTTGACCAGGCGAACTGGCTCGTAGCCGGGGCTTGTTGCATTATGCCGGGACATACGTTTTTTTTTTTTAATATTTTGTATACTCTAGTAGATAAAGTATTTCAACTATATAAAAAAGTATTCCACATAAAATAAATATAAACAAATTAAAGTTTACTTTAAACTTTTCTCATGTGAACAGACTTTTTCCTTTATATGAGCTCCATTTGTTTATATATTATACATTTATTTATTTTATATATTTTTTTATTTTATATGCTTATTTAGTTTTTATTTATATATAGTTAAATTTACTAAATTTCAAAATACAGTTAATAATCAACGTTTTTTTTTTTAAATCACTTTGATATTTATATGGAAGCAAATATTTAAAATATTTATATATTTATTCGTTATATATATTTTTATTATTATTATTATTTTATATATATATTTGAATTTGTTTTTCGCATTTTTTGATAATCAGAACATTCAGAATAATTATATTGACGAGCAGTTTCTCCATTTTCTATGAATTAATAAAATATTATTAAATATACTCAATTTTTCTCAAAGTATGAAGGTCATACAATATGACTAGTATAGCAGTGTATATATAATATTGTAGTATAGTAGTATAGTAGTAGTATATATATATTATATAATATAGTAGTGTAGTAAATAATAGTAGTATATATATATTATATAGTATAGTAGTATAGTAGTAGTATATATATATTATGTAGTATAGTAGTAGTATATATATATTATATAGTATAGTAGTAGTATGTATATATTATGTAGTATAGTAAAGTAGTAGTAAATAATATTTCTGTTGGAGAGCAATCGGCTAATATAATGAGTTATTTAACTAACTAACAACTAACTGTCATACCTACTAGAGTATTTAGTCTTTGGCATGCTGAAGCTATTCTCACTTTCCATGATGTTTTTTTTTTTTTTTTGCCATTACTCATATATGTATATTTTAGCCTGATATGTGGGTGGCAAGTGTGGGTGTTTGGGGGCGGTGCTGCTGGTGCTGCTGCTGTGGGCATGGTATGTTGTCAGGTTGCCACGTGCAGAGCAGCGGCGCTAAGCTTTGACTTGGGATTTGCATTTTTTACGCGCCATGGACCAACGCCCCCCTTCCCTCAGACCCCCTTTTCGCATGAGGACATTAGGGGGGGCAATGGTTCCAGTTTTGCTGATGTTGTGATTTTTTTATTCCAAAGTTTTTTTTTTCATATAAATTCTTTTTGCCTGTTGACGCTTTTGCTACGGGTCTTCCTGCTCCTTTTTTTTTTTTTTGTTGCGCCATAATTCTACGACTTCTCTCTCTCTCTCTCTCTCTTCTTTCTCTTTTTGTTTTGAATGTTCCCGGCTTTTTCTCGCTATCCTGTTTTGGGATAAAAGTCCATTTCATCAACGGGGTTTCCGCTGCTGTTGTTGCTCTTCTTCTTGCTGCTACTGCTGCTGCTTCTTCTTCTTGTACGCTTTGTCTGATCGCGTTGAAATTGTAATGAGATTTCAGCTGTGAGAAGGGTTGTCTGCAATTTTACGCTAATATGACCAGAACCCGTCTATTTAATTTATGAAATTTATCTGCGGCTCGCATCGAGGCGTGTTCTCAACGGACGGGTCCCCTTTTTATTCTTTTTACATTATTTTCCATTTGCGGCTGCCAAAAAGTGGAAATGTGAAAATGCATTCATCACTCAAACAAAAAAAAAAAAAAAACAATGTTGGGGGGTTCCTTTATTCCACTTTCTCTCAGTCCCTCTCTCTCTCACTTCCTTTGTTTACTGCCCCGTTTTTGGTTAATTTCGCTCATGTGGATTTTAATAGATTAGACAGGAGTTTCTTTTTCCGGACTGGGATAGCTGTGCAATTGGGGGAAACGGATTCGTTGTACTCGCCGGTCTTCATAAAGAAGGCTTAGACTTTACACAGATGACTGCCTTTCGGCTGGACATTTCATACGTGTTGCAGTCCGTTGAGTGATGCTGTGAAGAGGGTTAACTGCTGATGAATTGTCAGAGCTCAATGTGTGGGGGGCTATATAATGGCCATATATATAATGTGTTAAATTTGGCAAACGACAGTTTATGGTTACGTTAATTGACGAAGAATAATTATATATTTTAATATCTAGAAAAAAGAAAGAAAAACAAATAAGAATTGTATATATTTAATTGATATTATAAAAAAAGGAAATACAATTTATCTGCCTATCAGCTTTATTTTGAAATTTAAATGCCCTTAGATATGCTCAGAGCTTTGGCTTAGCTGTCGTATAAAATAAGCTCCTGTTATTATTAATTAAAAAACCGCTTGGAATCAGCAGAAAATTTGATTTTAATCTCACAAAAATACAGGTTAATTTCATTACTATATAAATCTATAATAATAAATCTATATAATAAATCTATAAGTCTACACCTTAAACATTTTGTCAATTTATTCTTAAGATTCAATCTTGCCTGTAAGGTCAAACGATTTTTAGCGAAACTCCTAACAAGGTTCTAGTGGGCAATGCACGACTTGGACATTGTATTATAGCAGGACCTTTGCACTCAATGCATCAAGACTCAAAACTTCCCACATCAGCTTATTATTCAGACCAGCAGAAGAAAGCTTAGTCAACTCCATAAAGCATATATACAAAATATATATATATATATATATATTGTATATATGCGTTATGGAGTCGATTAAGCTTTGTTCTCCTTGTTAGATAACTTTTAGCAAAGATTTTATTATCCACTCAATTTATATTCAGCTTATGAGAATATAGAATTTGTTTGCTAATTTAATTATTGTTGTCTGTTCGTAATCTTCTTGCAGAATTTTGTAGCAGTTTGATTTATATATGTATGTATAAGCACAGTTTCTATAAAACAATAAAGAATATTAAACTTCTTATATTAAACTTCCATTTATTTAAACTACTATACACCTATATAACATTGTAGACTACAATACTACAATATATAAATTTGTACATGCTGCATAGTATGAATTTTGAATTAGAAATTCTTATATTCTACATGTATTTATATATAATAATTGGAATATAGGTTTGGTTATATATATACAAATTTCTATGCAGCTTATAGGAATTTCTTATTCCAATAATATATAGCATATATATGCTAAATAGAAATGTATATACTTATGTTTATATTACTATTATAAATTGAGCGCAAGCAAGTGTTAAGGTATTTGAGTTACTTCATTATATGGGAGAGAAGTGAAAGAAAGGAGCAAAAGAATTAAGAAGTTGTTAGAGCGTGCATGTTAGCGCCACTCTCCTCATCATGCTCTCCTTGTTCATTCCAATAAAATCATTTTCAATTTGTAACTCGAGGCAATCGGTCGTTTTATTGTTTGGTGCCAGAGGAGAGCTGAAAGGCGGCAAGATCTCTATCCAAGTAGTAGTAGTTGATTGAGTATTAGGTAAACTGAGCAGTCATAGCTTTTAACTTTTTCATTTATATTTATTTTATTATTTATATTAAAAGTGTAAGAGTAAATAAAATTAAAATAAATTAACTTCACCAAAATAACCGGATGCAATTACAACAAAATTGCATTCATAATTTGTATATGATTTCTGAATAGAAAATATATATAGTAAAAAAATATAATATAATATATATAATAAAATATATAATATAAATTTAATAATAATGTATATAATAATATAATATGTATAACATAAAAAAATATAATGTAAATATAATGTAATGTATTATATTTTTTTCACTATATATATTATATATTCAGAAACCTATTATATAGTCAAAAAATATAAGCACATTCAGTTCAAATTGTACTCCTATTCAAAAAGTTCTCCCCAATCAAGTCTGACTAGTCATTCATTGCAAAATGATATTTTCAATCAAACGCATTCAGTTCATGTAAAACATTTAATTTGTTACTCGCTGCTATTCAGTGGGTATTAAACCATTTGCAGCTCTATGTAAGCCCGCATATCTGTATGCAAATATATATGTGTGCATACATACATATGTCATATATGTATGTATCTATGTATGTATGCATGTATGTACATATGTAGCATTTCCTATCTCTAAAACAATACACATTTCCAATTACTCGACAGTTGTGCGCTGTCCTAGCTCCAACTCCAGGATAACGAGTCTCGTTCCACACGTTGTTCAGATTGTTGTTGTTTGTTGTTGCTGTTGCTGTTGCTGTTGATGTTGTTGTCTTTTGCTGTTGTTTGGCGGTGAGGCTCAATTGCAAATTGTATTTAAAATTTATATAAAATGCGCGCCGCATTTGTTGCTTTTGTCACAATGTGTCTGTGCCAACTCCTGGCCAGAGTCAGTCAGCTAGCCAGCCAGCCAGCCAGCCGGTCGGCCCCCTCCGCCTGCCACTCCCCCTTTTTTTATTTGAAGTGCCAGCCCCGCCCTGCAACAACAAACAACCAACATACGCGGTTATTTTTGCCATACAATCAACGCGGCCAACGTGAAAAATTCGCGCGATTTATGCATGCATGGAGTGCCGTAGAGAGAGTGTGAGTATATGAGTATAAGTGTGTGTGTGTGTGTGTGTGTGTGTGTGTGTGTGTCTGTCGCTGGCTATTCCTGTGTCGCCACCCACACACTCAACACTCAACACTCCACGGCCTCATTCCAATTGGACAGTCATGTTGTATGCGCCCTGCCCTGGCGAGTCACCAAAAACTCGACGCTTGTTTATTTTATTGGCACGTAAATTTAATGTCGAGTTCTATATATCCGTTTCCACATATATATAAAGATATATATATTTACATATATACCTACCTATCTATATATATATATATCTGTACAGGTTTAGCATTTCTGCATTTATATACGATTGCGTTTTGTGTCCCTCTCTGTGCGTTTGTATTTATAAATAAATTTTTCCGAACACAGCAAATGGACACACCCATGACAATATTAACGGGCTGCTCAGATATGCCGGGCCATTCAAATTTGTAGCTGGCTGGGTGTTATCCCTATAGAGTTATCGCCAAATAGAGTCGCTGGCAAATGGTCAGATAAGAGGTGAGCTCAGCCGAACTGCCCAAATGAATTTGATGGCCACTTTATCTGAAATATGAAAAGAGTAAAACCAGAAAACATTTCATTCAGCTAGGTGGATATGCTGATAGTGGAGGGAGCTAAGTGGAGAGTGAGGAATGGAAATGGAATTTAGCTGGCACTAGTTGTACAAGTGGTACATAATGGAAAGGGAGGTCTATTACCTGCCTCACTTGACTGCGAGATTATCATTAATAACCATATATTTCTTTTGTGATTTCTTGTTTAATTTATTGATTTATTTAATTTAATAAAAATATTAATAATATACTATACAAAATAAATATTAAAACACACATATATTTCTGTTGTGATTTCTTGTTTAATTTATTGAATTCAATTCTTGTTTATATATTTTAATAAAAATATGAATAATATAATATACAAAATAAATTTTAAAACACACATATATTTCTGTTGTGATTTCTTGTTTTATTTATTGAATTCCATTATTGTTTATTTATTTTAATAAAAATATTAATAATATAGTATACAAAATAAATGTTAAAAACAACATAATTCTTTAAAAAAAATTAAAAAAAAATAAATAAAATTTTATATATAAGCTCTAAAAGCTTACTTTATAATCTAGTTTACTTACTTTGACATCTCTGGATTATTACATATTATATTTATTATTTATTCATTTTAACTAATCCATAAATTGGCATCAGTTGCTATTGATTGATTTAAGAACAGTTGATAACGATTTCATTCTATCTTCTATCTTGTTTCATGCTTTATTTGCTTCAAATTAATTTAATTCTATGAAGATTCTGTCATTCCATCATACTTTATGCATTTTATCATGATGCATTTGCAAAATAACTAAGTAACTTAATTGAAATAATCGTTCGGTCTTTGAATAAAATGAATTTTTTATGATTGCGAAATCATATAGTAACTATTAATTATAGGTAATAAGAGACAGAATCATGCTCTACCTGTGCTCCATCTTTCTATGCTCATTTTCCCTGCACTATATGGAGAGAAAAAAGGCATTCTTAAATAAACCAAACGAAGAATCCGTAAATTTAAAAAATTTTATTTTTATCCTTATAACAAAATAATGATCAATTAATTTGAAGCTTATGAATTTAAAAATCAATATTAACAAACAAAATTTACTGAAAATATCACAAACAAATTCATTATATCGCATATTTAATTGTTGTTACAGTTAGATATTTTATTCCAGTTTTGTAATAAGTTTCAATTAAACAGATTTCTGCATTATATAAATTTTACTACTTTACGTCAAAATATTTTAAAACGGCAAATGTAAAATAAAAATCTCAAAACCAAAATAACATTTGGTACCATTTGAAAGAGCTGTTACGATTTCCAATAGGCTGATTACTCTTGCCCTGCCTTGTGTATATTGATACAGCATATACCAAAGTCAGTTGAAATTCTCAGGTCATAAGCTAGCCCAGCTTAGATGGTTCTGTCTCTACTACCACCTATTGAGCATTACAAGTTCAGTTTTGTTATATCAACCAGTTTACTATATTTATCCTTGCGTCAAGTATTTGCTAATATAGTTTTTAGTCTCTCAGACTGCTCTTTTTGAAATGAAAATATATGATTGATAATTTAAGCTTAGCTGGCATTGTCTCTAGCTGGCTGTGTGGCCCAGTTTCATCAGGATTCGTTTAAAGCGCCATCCACATCATTGGCATGGACATTTCGCATGTCACCTTTTGACTGAGGCCTGGGTCCGGGCTTAACAATAACTAGCGAAAGCCCCCCCACAAAAAGAAAAGAGAACGAGATGGCAAGCAGAGGTAGAGCTAAAGTAGAGAGACAACAGCAGCAGAGGCAGAGGCAGAGGCAGCAGCGTCATCAATATGCAAAGGCCTCCACACAAACAAGCAGCAAGAAAAAAAAAGCAAAAAAAAAATCGGAATTGTAGCTGCCATTCAATGTGACTGCCGGAGATTCTCTATCCACACACAAACACACACATACACTCACACACACACACGCACTTACACAATGCGACGTACTTGGGTGCTGTCCAATTATGCCCCGCACATGCAAATGCAACGTGTGCTAAACCCCACTCTGACTCACTCTCTCTCTTTCACTCACTCTCTCCCTCTCTCTCTCTTTCTGGATCGCAGCTCCCTGGCAACCACTCAGCGCGCTTGTTGTGCCCGCGAGGCTGGCCAGCAGCAGCAATGCGACACGACGAGGCCTAGGCCTGGTCAGCTCTCAACTCTGTTTCAATTTGCACCCACACACACACACACACACACACACACATACAGAGACACAGCAATCACTCAGTGTGCAACGAGTCACCCTGTTGTCCCGCTCCCCTCGGCCAGCTCAGGCCAGCCCAGCCTGCCACGCCTATATAGCCCTGGCATTCACTATCCCCAATTGCTGCCGTTTCCCGCATCGTTCGCCTTTTTTCGCGTAACGCAACAACAAAATTTTGGCGAACTGTTGTCCACCTACCTCAACCTGACCATCTCTCTCCCTCTCTCCCTCTCTCTCTCTCTCTCTCCCTCCTTCTCTGTCACTCTGTGTGTCTCTGCGTGCAGCAGCTGTCTCTTTCAGTCCACATCATCAGGGCCATGTCCTCGTTATCCTTTGCCGCTGCCGTTATTTTGGCTGCAACTCTGTCGCCGTTGCTCGTGTTTTTGTGCTCAGTGCGTTTGTTGAAACAATCGATTTATTTTCGGTTTCATTTCTGATTGGCAATATTTCATAGCGATGTGTTTTTCCAACGCTCTTCTCTCAGCTTGCAGCTTCTCTTTTATATTTACTTTCTTCTCTTTTTTTTTTATCAGAGTTTTTTTCCTTTTTTTTTTTTGGAGGGGTTTTGTATCTGATTTTTTGCTGGCCATTTGTTTGTTGTTGCTTGTGTGTGCATTTTTAAATATAACCAGACCAATGCCACACGAAAGCAGAGCAGGAGAAAAAATCATATGTGGCACTCGTTCGCTGCCAGAGATGAGTTTTTCTTTTATTGGATGAAGCTGAGCTGATATTACAAAGAAAATTGATGAAAATGTGCAGTCGTTATGGCGTACATGATGTCTGTTATTTCTGATGAACTCCAATCAAGGAAATCATCATTTAATTGCTTGGAAAAAAATGTTCTGTTTAAATAATACATCGTTCCATGAAGATGAGAAAAACGAGCACAGCTTTTTGTATGCCAAGTTTTTTAAGAGTACTTTAATTATTTTAATTAAATTAAAAAGAACTATAGCTGAGAATCAACTTGTTGGCCTGAAGTCCGTTTTGTAAAACTCTTTCAAATCAATTGCAGTTCTTTTGGTTCAAGCCTCCTTAGGCGCTCAAAATTTATTTTAAATTTGATTTTATACTATTATTACTATCACTATATATATACTATACTGTACTTATTATATATAATTTACTTATTAGTTACATACATCCAAAAATCCAAATTATTTGTGATAAGAAGGATTCTGAAAATATAAATAAATGTAATGTATATTACATATTCATTGCATATAAAAATATGCTCATAAATATATTTCATATTTTGTTGTAGTCCAATCGTAAATTAATAAACTGAAATTAGTGTAGATTTTTTACAAAAGAATAGCATCGCTTACTCAATCCGATATTGAAACATGTTTGATGTCTCTGGTTATCCCAAACTATCCCACTTTTTTATAAAATTGCTTCTGTATTGGCTGACAATAATAATAATAATAATATATTAATTATAAAAAAAATAATAATAAAGTAATTCTAATAATAATACAAATAATATTATAATAATAATCTTTTATTATTACAAAAAAAAAATAAATTCTACTCTCCACCTATTATTAATTTTAAATATTATTTTGAATCAAATGATTTTTATTAAATAATATTTCGATACTTTTTGTAAAATATTAATTTTAGTTTTAATTTCCTTCTAATCCAAGTTTTTCAATATTACAAAAAAAAAAAAGAGTTTAGTCAATATTAATATGTCGCTTTTCAATGAAAGGATTTTTATCAACAATTTTTTCCATTACCAAAAAAGGATTCACTCAATATGAATATATCGCTTTCTAATAATAGGATTTTTGTCAAAAAATTTTCCAATATTTTTTAAAATATTTTAATTTATTATAAATAGTTTTTGTAATACAACTTTTTTTCTTACAACTTTTTTATCTCACATTACCCATGAATATACCCCCAGTATTTAATATTTATCTCAATTGAATTTAAGGCAAATTTCCACTTTGACTCTAATCCAATTTGGGAAAAAAATATACAAATGTCACTTAGTTCAATTGAATTTTCTTATGAAATTAATTTCATGTCCTTGCGCAAATCCACTTAATAACACATTTTTGATTTTCTCATTTTTTCTTACCCTTCAATTTTTTTCTATATGTTGTGAATGCTCGCTTTCAGTGGCTCGTATTTTTTTCCATTTCTGTTCGCACGTCCTTAACCCGTTGACGCCCACTGCACGACCGCGCCCCTTTTGTTAATGAAAATTGCTTTCACAAAAGCAACGCCCGTCGACGCCTACAAATATGTGCGTTGCTTTGACACTTTGTTGTTGTTGAAGGCAAAAAGTACAAAAAAACAGAAAAAATGAAAAACAGAAAAAATGAACAACAGCAAAAATTGTTTGCCCCGCTGGCTACGCGGCGTATGCGCAACATTTCCTCAAACACTCGCCTGTCTCTCTGTATGTATAAACAATTTCAAAATGTCACAATACGTGTGCGAGTGTGTGTGAAAGTGTGTGTTTGAGTGTGTGACTGAGTAACTGTCTGTCTGACATTGTACTTATCTGTTGGTCTGCCGGTAGCCAGCAACGAATTTGTCTTCTCATTTTTTTTCCATGCATTTCAACTCTTTACTCATGCCATATCTTCGCTTTCCATATCTGCGCTATTTCCTGTTTTCGTTTTTTTTTTTTTTTTTTTTTAATACTGCTGCGTGTGTGTTTCCTTTGTGTTTCTATTTGTTCGCACAATATTGTTTATTTGTGCAGTCATCAACGCTGCGGAAACAGCAACAACAACAACGACAACAGCTGCTAAAAATACGATTAGATATTTATGGTGAATTGAAAACTTTGAAAATATTCAACCTCTTCAAAAAGACATTTAGTTATTCAGTTAGAAATACAACATAGCAAATATATAACAACTGTTATATTCTTCAGTTTCATCAATTTATTTTCTCATTAAACTTTAAAAAATGTTTAATTTGTTTTTATACATCATTTTATATTATAATATTATCTTTAACAACCTTTCAATATTCAAAATTTTGGAGCCCAGAGTATAACATTTTGTCCGTTTAATATTATTTGGGCAGTCAAATTAAAAATCTATAAAATCACCAAAAAAATTTTACGATTACGATTTAGTTAGTTAGTTCCGCTTTTTCAAGAATGGAGACTTTTTAGCTGAGGTTACTCAAGTCAAAGTGATCATAAAAGGAGCTAATGAAATAAATTTTATTGTATGATACGTTAATATAATAAAAAACTTTAAAATAATTCAAAATAATTATACCAGCAGAATAATAAATAAAATATGAAAAAATTTAAAAATTAAAATTGTTAAAATTAAAATTAAAATTATTTAAAATAATAATACCAGCATAAAAATAAATCAAATATTATAATATTTAAAAAATAAAAGTTATTTTAAAACAGCCTTCAATAGAAATTAAACCTACTGGTTAGGTTTTAGGCAATTTTATTTAGTTTATTTTTTATTTTTGTCAGACATTTATTGAAACGCCTCTATGAATAGAACTGTAGCTCCACTCATCCGATTTTCCCGCATTCGTTATTCATTTATTCAGACCATTTGTTGAGAGTCCTTTTGCATCTCCCGCCCTCAAATCCCACCATACCCAACTGGTTTCCATGTGCTTTTGTCTACGCGAACAGTTTTGGTATTTTATAATTATTTTTTATGGTTAGCCAATTATTTAAATAAATAATGGCTGACTGGTTCAATATGTGTGCATGCTTGGGGTCGGAGCTCAGAGAGAGCCTCTCGCCTCTAAAAACTGAACAAATTGAAAATTGCCAATTGCCAATTGTGGCCGCCAAGTACGATGTTTGTTTTGTGCGCCGCTGCATGAAATATGCAATTATTTTTGCAGTTTCCCATATAAGTATTATGCAAATACATACATACATAGTTCCACTTCATATGCCCCTATGTACCTTTCTATATATATTTTATATATATCTATATATCTATCTATATATCTATCTATTCGTATTCTATGTACATTTGCATTTTGTGCTACCACAAAAGTTGCATTTCCGTTCAGTGCACACCTAAAACCACTAAAAACTACCCCAGCCCCACCCGGAGACACCCAAATACAGCAAACACAACAAATAATATGACATAAACAGCGCCAAATATCAACAATTTCTGTCAGCGACACGGACTTGTTATAATTATGGTCGCTGGCTCGACTATTTCGAGTGTGTTCCCAGAAACTAAATCGCTTGCAAATCAACATTGGTGTTGTTGATAAATACACAAAACTAATGAGAATGGATTTTGGAAATGAGAGTTCATTAACTAAGTGTAAAGTAATATAATAGATATTAGAGACATTAATTATATTATGTATCAGTTTATTAAATTATTAAATTAAACTAAATTAATGAAATGCAGTAGATTTCAGTTTGTGTCAGTATATATATTGAATTTTATACTAAAAATTTATACTAAAAAAAATGTTATTAAATTTAAATCATTTTTCATTTATTAAATTTATCGCAAAATTTTATAATATATATAATTTTGATTATATATATAAACCGTGAAAAATTGATAATAAAAGTTATGATTTGATTTTTATATAAATATTGATGTGTAATAATTTTTTTTTATATTTTAATCTATGAATTAATATTAGTAATTTAAAAAAAATTTTGTTTAATAAAAATTATTATAATTTTTTTTTTATCTTAATCATTGAATTAATATCATTAATTCAAAAAAAAAAATTTTAATAAATCAAAATATAATCGATAATATAATTTGAATAAAAATATACTTATAAAATGAATAAAATAACGAATAAATTAAAAATAAAAAAGTTAGATAAATGAACAAAATAAATAAAATAAATTAAAGTCACTAGAAAAGAACACCAAAAAAAAATTTTATTTTCTGCTAAAAAAAAAGTTGAAAAATAATATATTTAAAGTCTGTTAAATTTAATTTTGATACAGTTATATAATATAGATATATTATATATATATATATATATATATATATATATATATATATATATATATATATATATATATATATATATATATATATATATATATATAGACTTCTCTCGCCTGATTTATAATCTTTTTAATTTGTATCTTTATTTTGCTGAGATATCATAAAATTTAAATATCAAAACCTTTTTTCTTCACATAAATCTTAGCGAAATATCGTTGATATAAATTGAGGGAAAATCATTTATTTTCGCTGTGGTTGCGCGCTTCACGTTCACGTTGCTGCTGTTGTGGCCTGCTGCCTATAAACTCTAATCAATATTTCGGTTATTGGCCAATGCAACAACAACGACACGTTGCACGAGGCGCTGCATAAATATGGACACCACTTGGAGCAGGCAGTGGGTGGGTGGGCGGTGCTGGGTCGTCGGCCGGGACGGTGGCTGGGGCAGGGTTGCAGTTGGTCTGACTGCGGTTTGCAACAGTCGCGCGTATTTCTTCATCAGGCGCTGAACGGACGCGCCCGCCAAACATTGTCGTGCTCATTGTTGGCAATCGCCACACCCACTCACACTCATGCACGCCCACCCACACTCACGCACACTCACACACATTTTGACTCTACATACATATACATGTATGCAGTGCCCCTCTGGTTACAGCGAAACCCTAGGCCCGGTCATATTTTTGACTCTGCTGGAACGTTGCCCCGTTATTTACAGGCTGTCGGCTGTGGGCCCTGCCCTGCTTTTTAGCCCCGCCCATATTGTCGTTGGCTCGCTGGTTTTACGTTAATTTGCACAATTTTTGAGTTATGTCAATCGATTTCTAATGGCCGCCGCGTAGCTCAGCTCCAATTCGACTCGACTCCACTCGACTCTACCCGACTCTACCTCGACCCTTCCCCTTTGCTGTGATTTCAACTGGGTGTTGGATGCTGTTGGCGCAGTCTCGAATATCGCACAATTTGTAGTTTTATAATTGAAACAAGTGGTTCCTTTGAGCTGGCTGCTCCTTTTGCCAGCATTTCGAGCCACAGACACACGGCATGGGTAAACGGTAAAACGTTTTCAGGGAGTTTGGGCTGTTGCCGATTCCCAATTGACTGCGCTGACGTTGCCCCCACCTATCTATCTTGTCAATCAAATCAAAGTGTTCTTTGCCCAGCCATAGATCATATTTACGCTGCCAATTAGAAAATTAACTGCATCTGCGATATTCAAAGTGGTATTCGGATACTATATTCACGTAATGTAAGATGAACTTTAGTGAATACAAAATACTTGACAAAATCGCTTGAGCTAAACATCTGCTGAGATTTACTATCTAAATTACATTAATAGCTATAATATGAAGGAAAAGAATGTTGTTAATAGAACTGATTTCAACATAGTCGAATATCTTATATAGTTGATAATGACCAATGACATATTGTTCATGATTTTTTTTTTTCACTTTCTTAAGACTTTTTTCCCATACATCGAAATTACAGATAATTAACCCTCAACTGCCAGATTTTTCTATTGTGCGTTCAGTGCATTTATTCATTTCAAACTTAGATTGATACTTTGACTCTAAAATGAATATTCAGTGAATCGAAATAAGCTAACACATGCCTATACTTAAATGGAGGGAATCCACTTTTTCTCAGTATTGACTTTTGTTGTTTTTATAAGGAAATTTTCGTTCTAGAGAGTAGAGGATTATTTATGATCTAGAAGGTGTTCTACATCAATGTCAATAGCTAATTTTCAACATTTGTGAAGTTTTTTTTTATTGTTTTCTTTATAAATTATTTATTTTAAGAAATTATATACAATATACTTTAGACGATTAAGACTATGTCAAACCAAAAAAGCAACAGAGTAAAGTATGATTTCGTTGTAATAGTTTTACATCGTCAATGTACTATACACTTTCATAAAAAATAAAACTCTAATACCCAATAAACTATCGAATCAAAAAAGAAATGAAGTAATTGTAAAAAAAGACACAAATTTCGTTCGAAAATAATTTTAAATAACAATAAAATTAAAGTTTATTATTACATAAAACTATTATAGAACGAAATTTTTGTAATTTATTTTGGAATTATTTCATTTTTTCATACAAAGAGGTTTTTAAAATTAATATTGATAGAGAAAATTAAAAAATGTGAAATTATTTGCATGTATATTTTATATTGTAAATAGTTACTTTTCATTGTATACTAAATTTCATCCCTGCCTCGAGTATATTACATTAAAAAACAGTATATTGTCTGCGTATAATATCAATTAAATTTTCACTCAAAAAAAGGTACTAAAAAACAGGATTGGATTCAGAACCAACTTCATCGGCCAATAGCAAGCGGGCAAACAAACAGCAGATATAGCTCTATATATGAATTATTATGTATATGATACAGATATATAAAATATATATAATATGTACATAAATAAATATGTGTAGTATATATATACCTTGTTATATAAAGCGCAAATTGCAGCGCCTATAAATATGCAATGCATTTTGTGCAATTATCGCAGACATCAGTGCATTTATTTATGCTGTTAATGCCAAAGAACAGGCCAAAAATTGAAATAAAAAATTCAGCAAAATTTGGCTCGATGATAATTGCAAACGAGACCGCAGCAACGAACACAAGGGAGACAGACAGAGAGGGAGCGGGAGAGGGAGGGTGGGAGAGATGATGATGACTGCAAACATACTCATTAAAATTAGTTGAATGACAGCGTGCATTGGGCGAGTGGGTGTAACCCGTGCAATTTCGACAATTTTCATAACCTGCGCGATACGAATTTATAATTCATATTTTATTTCGCGATTAATCGCAAAATGGAATGGAAATGCACACACCCAAGGCGAGACAGAGACAGCAAGAGAGCCAAGCGAAATTACGAAAATTGCGTTGCAATTGAATTGAATTCGCTGCTGCGCTGCTCACTTACGGGCGTCGCGCAGTCAGCATGGCCAAATAACGGTTAATGCAAATGCAGCGACAACAACAGAAACGACAACAACAACATTTTTAGTTGGACTGTCATTTCCGTTAATTCAGCTTTGTTTTTGCTGCGAGTCGCGACGCGAATTTTAAATCATTCAGCCGTTAGATGGCGCTGCAAGCACTGTGAGGGCAGTGAATATGTGTGTGTGTGAGAGTGTGAGTGTGAGTGCTAGTGTGGGTGTTCGTCTGTGTGTTAGTTTGCCATTTTGTTGTAAATTGCCCTTGGCTGCGCTATATACAGATGTTATTGCTGTTGTTGTTGCTTTTATTGCAGTTGTTCTTGTTTTTGTTGCTTACAGTCAACGTTTATAATCGGCCCATCGTTATACGCATGCAGCCGGCTTTTGCGGTTTGTGTTTGGGGCAGTTTTTGCTGTAAAATGCATTGCCATCGTATGTTGTATTCCCCTTGCTGTTGTTGTTGTTGTCCATTTGCTGTTGCCAGGCTGTTAAAGTTTTTGCATTGGCGGCCGCCTAAAATATGTGCGCATTTTATTTAACGCCTATTTTGGTGAACAGCCCTCCTGCTCTATTATGTCTGCAGCGAGAGGGAGTGAGAGGGAGAGGGAGAGGGAGACAATGCTCGCCTGGTCAAGTCCGTGTCAGCGACTTAATTGCAAACTCATATTGGCCAGCTTTATAACGCGTCAATAACACTTTGGTACCAACAATGCATTTGCATTTTGACATCTACAAGAGCTGCATAAATTAACAGTATAATAGGATTTTTATCAATTCGGAATTAAAAACAAAAAACAACAATGTACACAGCTTATAAGTAGTATATAATCTAGATCAGCTTAGTTTCTACAGACAGCTATTGAATATGAATATATATTTTATGTACAGGGATTGCACTGTTGAGCACCCATAATCATAGTAATGTCATTAAAGTAAAATTTGAGCCTTATAGCTTGAAAGCTACTAAAATTTCTTTTATCTTATCTATCCGTATGGGTTCTTATATATTTATAAATAGGCATTCGTTTCAATCAAATGCTTGCTAAGTATATTTATTCTAAAATTGTTTACCAATGAAAAATATATTACATCTCTTCGAATTAAATCTCTTCAATATATCTAAAATATCGGTATTATACATATTTAGTTTATATAGCTGATTTAAAGTTTTATTTGAAATATTCACAAAGCTTTTAGAAAGCCCTATCTTAATATGAATCTAGTAAGGATTACATCGAGCTTTGAACATAAAACACTTACTCTTTGAGTCTTATAATATAAAACAAAAGGTTGCCTTTGGAATTTTTGCATATTAAATGACGAAAGACAGTCAAATCGACTGCATAAGATGAACTATATTTTCATCAAGTATACATACTTGATGGAGTAGCCCACGATTCTATCTGCTATACCTTAATATGTAAAGTTATTATTATATTAATAATATTAATCAGCGATATTCTCTGTTTAGCTAATTAAACAGCTAATTTATACCCTCAGTCTCTCAATCTATTTACAACAACTTACTAAAAAGCTGATCTGAGAGAATTCTCCCTCACTCTTATCAATATTATGCCTCTCTTTTTTCCATTTTAACTTTTCTATGCCCAAATGTATGTGTTTAATTCCTGTAGATTCGATGAATGACAAGCTTATATATAGATTTAATAATCCTAATCTATTTATATAATAATATATTCATATTATTGGCATATACCATACAGAAATTTCAACAGGACAATATTTGCTAAACTTATTTATAATGTACTATCTGTCAATGTTTTGGAATTATGTTACTATTTTATTAATATAATCGAATAGAGGATTATTTGAAATTATTTGGGTATCTACTTACGAATATATATTATTTACATACCAAATATATTAGAAAAGAATTTCCAATTTGGTCTATCAATTTAATTAAGGGATTGATAGCTTTTCCATTTATCTGTGCTTAATAATGTCGATGTAATGTGATGTAAAAACTTTCGACAATTTTGTAGCTCGGAAATGTCATCGAGTTTAATTAGATCCCATTTCCCTTCTGCCATTTGGGCAGCCGCAAATTTGTTATGCAGAATGTCTGTCCGCAAATCCAATTAAATTAATTTGCCAATAATAATATGCAAATATGCCAAAAATGCGTAAAACCAAACAAAGCACTCAAAATGAAAATGAGAAAACAAAAACAAAAACAAAACAGCAAAAAATTGCAACCAAATTATAATAATAAATTTGTTATCAAAATAATTATTTGGTAAATTGCTTTTGTAAAGTGCAAAATGTGGCAAAAACCGCGAATAGCAAACGAAGGGAGAAGAAGAAGAAAAGCCCAAATGAATGCTTTAAAAATATATATATATATATAGTATATATATTTATTTGCCAGCCAGGACAGTGGACAGTTACGCCCAGTTGCCGCCGCCCACTCTGCATGCAATGCTTTATTAATATTAATTGAAAATAAATGCAGCATAAGCTGCGCCGGCCAAAGGACTGTCCAAAGGGGAGGCTTTGCTCTGTGGGCGTGGCCGTTTGGCGGCCCTGCAAATTCAGTAAAATGCAAATAATTAAATGGCAACCAATAAAATATGCAAATGAGTTTCGCGGTGTCGCGCACACAACACACACAGGACAACGGCAGCAGGAGCAGGAGGTGGAGCAGGAGCAGGAGGAGGAGGAGGAGCAGGAGTCGGATATGCACATAGAAATGCAGTCGAGGTAGTGGCAGGAAGTGGAGACTCCCCCCTCCTTGCCCCACCCCTCTTTATGGCATTTCATATACTAAACAAGTTATTCGTGTATTTGCGTAGCAGATTTAATTTCCTGTATGCACCAAAAATATATTTTTGTTAAATATGGCCAATATAATGACAGCCAACATAAAGCGAGTGCGAGCGAGATAGCTGCACACGGCACGTTCATGTTTAGCGATTGGCTAACGGATTTTGTTTTGGTTGCAAGCCTAATTAGTTGATTATACATAGATATACATATATGTATATATGCATATGACAAGTGCGGCCAAGTCATGCATATATATATGTATATATAGATATATTCAATATATATCTATCTATGTTTATTTATGTATATAGCCCAAGTGAGCAAGTTTAGCTGAAAATTTGTGTTTTGTGTTAGCTGAAAATATGATTTCGTTTTATTTCCATATGTTAAGTAAGCATTCAGCTGCGCTTTATAATGGATCTGGTAAGCAGTTAATTGTAAAAGAATTAAAGGTTGATCGCAGTTGTAAAGCTCATCAAGGATTAGCTGTAAGCCAAGGCTAAAGGCAATCCTAAAGCCAAGTTTCATATGTTAACTTAAAGAGACTTACACAGATAAACATATATTAGTTTTCCAAGAATTTTATTCAGATAATAGGCAGATAATAAATTTCATTATATAGTTTAAAAAAAATTATCATATGTAAGTCTTCAAAGCTAGTCTTCAAGTTTTATTTTCTACTTTGAAGACAGCTAAGTAGGCTAAAGCTTCGGCTGTTAGAGCAATTAAGAAGTATTATAAAACTTTATATAGATGAAGATTATAGGTGTTAGTTTAGCAAGAATCATGCATAAATAAAAGTTAAAGCTTTTGCAAGAATCATGCATAAATAAAAGTTAAAGTTAAAGCTTAAGCCAAAAGCAAATTAAATTTAGACTAACCCGGGTTAGACCTTTATAGGTAACACCAATACCAAAGCCATGTCAGTTTAGATTAAGTCAACTTTAGACCAACTTGGCTGAGATTTTTACCTATAAAGGTCTAATCCAAATTAGTCTTAGCTTGATTTGGCTTCTGACTATCGACCTATTAAAAATTATCAGTTTAAACTATTTTTTCTTTGAATAGTGATTGCATTTTTTGGAATTTTGTTAACGGTTCTACTTTATAGTTTATGCTCTCGCTGCTTAAATCTTAATATGATAATCAAATTAGCGTCTGATTTGCTTGGAGTATGTATAGAAAGAGTTTAAGCAGGACGTTCAAGCAGGCTTTCTTCCTCTGACATATGTTGGGTAATCCCTACATATATCAGAGGAAGAATGATCAAAGAAGATATATCAGGACAAAAGACCAGCCTTTAATTTAATAATTTCTTTATTGAAGAAGTAGGCGCATCAAGCCACATAGGGAAAGCAAGCATAGGAAGAGCAAGCATAAGAAGAGCACTGGAGAGAGCGAGCACAGAGCTAAGCCGATCTAATACTTAGTTATAAATCTATTATTTTTGATGACGGCTTGCTATCTGCATAGCATTGGGGTCTTGGCTTCAGAGAAATTTGGTGCCACGCCTCCTGAACTACCTGCCACAATCGATTGATTTGAAGTTACACATAGCTTTCTTAACATAGGTTTTATACCAAATTATACACTAAAACAATTATATATTGTATCATTAAATATTTTTAATTAATATTAAAAGCAGTCAAAAAACTTTCTGTAAATTTTTACTGACTTTCAACTCATTTACATAAAATAGAAAAGTTCCATTCTAATCAATAAATACCTATAGGCACTTAAAAAATATTTTAAAGAGGCATTCAACCATTACAGCTTATAATTACATATTTTATAAAAACCCACTTAACCACCTGCAACAATTTCACTAATGAAAATTTAATATTTTAGGCACTGGATTACGATTGCGAGGTGCAGGGTCAGCAGGACATACCGCAGGCCATACAGCTGCTGGGCGAGATGAACAGCAATGTGAAGCAGGTGACGGACCTGGTCGAGGGCATGCTGCAGCGCGTCAAGCGAGGCGAGCTGAGCACAGAGTACGGCCTGAGCTTTCTGGAGGTCAAATATCACATGCTGCTCGACTATTTGATCAACCTGACGTATGTGGTGCTGCGCAAGTGCTCCGGCGAGACCATTGAGGGCGATCCCTCCATTGAGCGCCTGATTGAGATACGCACGGTGCTCGAGAAGATACGGCCCATTGACCATAAGCTGCGCTATCAGATCGACAAGCTGGTGAAGACGGCGACCACGGGCGTGTCGAGCAGCACAGATCCCATACTCTACAAGCCAAATCCGGAGGATATGCTGAGCGCAGCAGGCGCTGACGGCGAGGCGAATGATGGGGCAGATGGGGCAGCTAGCGGCAGTGACGAGGACGAGGAGGATGAGGACGATGAGGATGAGGAGGGAGGCGCTGCGAAAAAGCCGCGCAAAGCGGCCACAGCCGGCAAGTCGGGCATCTATGTGCCGCCGCGCATCAAGCCCGTCTACTACGACGGCGATGAGCGCGAGGCAGACAAAGAGAAGAAGGCTCTGGATCGTGCCAAGAAGCGAGCCATCACGTAAGAGACACTCAACACACAGTCATGACAAACTCTCGCTAATTGAATTCATTTGCAGCTCATCGATGCTGCAAGACTTGAAGGAGGAGTATTTGGATGCGCCCACTGAACTGTCGTCGGGCTCGCGTGCCCAGCAGCTGCTCTCGCAGACACAGAAGGAGAAGCAGGAGTATGAGGAGACCTACTTGATGCGTCTGCCTGTGACCAAGGCCGAGAAGCATCGTCAGCGCAAGCTCACCACATTGGGTAAGTGGACAGCTATAGCTTTATGCGTAAGTCAAACATATATCTACAGTAATTATCTCGTTAAAGGTACTCTGGGTGATGAGATTCTGGGCGAGATAAATCGCGAATCGGCGCTGCGTGGCGACGGCTCGAGCAAAAAACGCAAATTGGCCAAGACACGCGGCAAGGGCAAGAAACGTGGCGGCAAAAAGCGAAAGTTCCATTAATACAGCGATGCCCAGAACACATTAAAGAAGTTTAAATGATATGTAACAGAGAATATTATATATCCTTAGTGACAGTTTTCCATTTACGATATTTTCTATGACTCATATACTTTGCTTTACGTTTTCATTTAGCATAATTAAAAGAAAGTTTTTTGTTGAATTTCTTATTGCTTTAATCAAATTCATATTATTATACATTTTTTATTAAAGTTAAGTTTTTGTCATATATTAAATGTATTAATTAAAAACTCCATTAAAGTTTTATACAATTTAAAATCTTTGTTTTTTTGTTTCATTTTTTCTTTTTATAAAAATAGATTGTTGAAAATTTACAGCATAATTTTAATAATTATTTGTAGATCTAAGAAAACAGGCAACAACAGCAAGCCAAAAAAAAAAAAAAAAGAAAAAAAATGCGTTAAAAGGAAAGGAAATAACAAATATAAAAAAATCTTGCGCATTGTAAACTGCATTAAATTTAGGCCACAAAATTAAGCACTTAATATTTTCTTTTCAACTTACGATAAAAAAAAGTATTTTAATCTAAATTAAGAAATTACCAAATTTAATGGCTATTACAAAAACCAAAAACAAACAAACAAAAATCAAATATATATGAAATCTGTAGAATATTGATAAACAAAATTTCCACTTAAACAAAATCTAAAATTTAAGGCACAGCAAAATTTTTGCGTATGGCAAAAGCTAAAAAAAATAAAAACGTTTCGTTGTTTTTAGGAGTCCAACTAAAATGAAAACACATTTTGGCAGCTTATGATATGCTTTGAGAAGAATTAACTCTATTTATTCATTTCTTTCAAATAGCAAAACTTGAGCAACAAAATTCAAATTCCAAATGCAGTTTCACATGTAAAAACCAAATAAAACAAAAAGAAAAACCAAAACAAAAATTACAAATACAAATTACAAATTCTGTAACAAAAAAGCAGTTGCCTTAACAAAAAACACAAGAGACCGGTTATACTTACAGTAAGAAAAGCTAAAATAAAAACCAAAAATATAAAAAAAATCTATTTGACAACAAATTTTTATGTTGAGACGATGAAGAAATCAAGAAAATATACCTATATAGCATATGATAAACGTAAGCCCCACCCAAAAAAGTTACAAAAAAATAAAAATACAACAAAAAAAAACAAAAAAAGAAGAAAAATCAAGAAATTATCTAAAAAGCCAAAACAATATTCAGAATATTTGTGATTTCATTCCAATTGCGATCTGAGGCTCTGAAAAATTATTTAAGTTTCAGGTTTAAAAAGCAAAAATGAAAAACTCCTAAAAACAACTGAATTTGGACACAAAATTTTATATATTTACTATACGTATGATACGATATAATAATGAAAATTACATTTAAGCAAACATTTTTGAATAACCCCAAAAAGAAAAAATTTCAAGGAAATCGAAATCGATATGGAAATGGAAATGAAAATTCGAAATTGAAGCCAGCGAACGTCCACTTGAAAAGTTTTTAAATTTAGCTAACGCAAATTAAAAAAAAAAAATATTGCGAAAAACTAAGCAGTTTATGAGACAGCGCAGCGCATCTAAGAAAAGTAAAAGAATTTGAAGATGAAGATGAAGATGGATTGAGATGATGGGAATGGAATATTACCAACATATATATAAATAAAAATATATATATGTATAATTATTACAATAATATGTAAATGATAAAACAAGAAACCAAAAAAAAAAAAAAAAATACCTAGAATTAAGTTAAGTACTTTTAAACAAGCAAGCAAAACTTTTGGCTTTTACAACCAACTTCGACTAAGGATAGAAATTTTTTCCAAATTTTCTTCAAAATGCGATATGAAATCGCAACTTTTTGGCTATAAACTTTAAAATGAGCGCAATGTAAGGCAGACAACGGAAATTACCACATAAATGCAATAGAACACGAAATTATTTACAGGCAGCAGCACTTGAAACATTTTGTAATGCAGTTAAATAAATTAATTTAATTAATTTATTTATGTTGAAAGCTGAAAGACTGAATATGTTAAATGAAAAACAAAAGAAAAAATGAAAAAAACGATACGAAATACGATAACAAAAACGAAACGAAACGAAATGAAAACGAAACGAAACAATGTGTAAATCTTTTCTCAAGAAAACAAAAAGTGTATTTGGAGGCGTTGTATGAACATAAATAATTTTAATAGCCGAATTTCTAGCACAAATTATAACGACTTAACGAAACGAAAGATAATTAACTTTAATTTAAATGATTTGTTGTTTTATTTTTTGTGCTTTCATTTTGTTGGTTAAACATTTTGCCAGTTTTTCTGTTCGATTTTTTGGGTTCTCCTTCGATATTCAAATGCAAATTCAATGTTTTTTGTATCTTAATGAGGAATGGGACAATTAGGAAACAGAACAGAAACAACCGGACGACGGACAGCAGAAACCGAAACAGGAGCAGAAGAGACAGCAGAGAAAGAGATGAAACTAATGTTGAAAGAATATATTGCAAAATGTAAAACACACAAAACGAAAATGAAAACAAATGAAAAACACAAAAACAAAGTGAAACAACCAAACAAAAGTCGCCTTAGCCTAGCACCACAAACAAAACGAAACTAAAACAAAAACAAAAACTAACAAAAAATTGCAACGGTAAGAAAAAATTTGTAAAACCAAAAAACAAAAAAAAAAAAGAACATACTCTAAAGCAAAATACTTAAACTTAAATATCAATTATTTGTTGTAATTTTAACAAAAACACACACTCACTCACTCACACACACATGCAGAAAAAATAGTGCAAAAAGTTCAAACAAACAAAAATGTAACTTAATTTTTATAGCCAAAAAAAGAAATGAAGCGAAAGCAGGAAACGGAAGAGAGTAGAGATGGAATAATAGCCGGATCTTAGGATCGTTTAGTTTAAGCAACTCCAATAAATTTTACAAAAATCAATTGGTTAATTAGTGATAACAGAGACATGTTTTTAATAACAAAAATTCGAGCTTAGATTTATTTCAAAAACTAAAAAGGAAAAGAAGCAAAATAACAAATTGAATGTAAAACAAATTCATTTAACATTAGTTCTCTCTAAACTGGAATTGTTTAAACAAACAAATGATGTTGTATAGCAGCGGCAGATGAGTCAAGTTTAAAAGTAATCTCTAATATATATATATATATATAAATATATATATATATATGTATATGCACATAGCTACATATGTATGTGTGTAAATGGTTGGCAGTCGGAAAACTATGTAAAATTCAAATAAAATAATTCGAACTAATCTACCATTAATTATAATAATACAAAATAAGCAACCAGTAAAAACTAACTAATAAACCAAAAACAAACAATGATAAAAATAAAATTTAAATCTTACAAACCTAAACAACTGTGTTAAAATGTATATTTATTTTAGGTGAGCTGGTGTTAAATGTTACTCCAAGATCTGAAATGTTATTGTGCTAATCAAAAGACCTTCAACGAGTTTGAAAGGGCCAGGGAAGAAGTGCTTGTATGATTATAGTCAGTTATCTCTATAGTTTTCAAAGCAACGTCAAGTTAAAACTTGTATATAATTTCAAAATGTAATTTCTAAAACTTGAGATATATTCGCTTTCGAAAACTAAACAAATTCGCATAAGCGGTTACGGAATTCATATAACCGATTAATGCTGAGTTTAATATTTCAAACTTAATTAAATTCGAAAAGTTAAAGAAATAAATACTGAAAGTATTCCAGTTTGAAAAATTTAGTTGAAACCATCTTGGTCAATCATCTATATATAAGATTTGAAATGCTTGAATTCTAATTGACAGATAAAGCCTATTTGAACTTTGAAATTGCTTAAACTTTAAAAATTAAAACTAAATCTCTCGAGGTATTCTAGTTTGGTAAAGCCCATTAAAACTGATGATATACTTGAAGCAGATGCATGATGAATTCTAATGAGTCTATATAATGGTTTACAGTTGACTTCAGTATCCGATAAATGCTATGCATGCCCTTTTTTCCATTGATCCTAGCAGCAACAAACGCCCTTTTCATTGGCTCCCCGTAGACATACATATCCTTGGTTATCGCATACCATGGGTATAGTCCTGGCGTACCTAAAATCCCTAAGTCCTGCAAAATTCTGTTGGTCCACAAAAAAAATATATATATGTATATATTTTACAGGCGTCATTTCCTTATATCTCTATCTTAGCATAAGTTTCGAAATCAAACAAATTGTCTAGCTCAAGACCTATCCAAAAAGCTGTATATAAGGCCAATAACGGCCATGGTTTGCCCAATATAGTTATTTTAAGGTTTTCAGCGGTCGGCAGTCGATTTACATTTAAGCTGCTGCTGAAAATAAATTAGTTCCATAGTCACGATGCGGCTGCTGCGGCCGTTGAGACCAAAATTTTAAAGAAAATTCTGGTAAAGTACCAGGCGATCAGAAATGGGTAGAAGGGTGAAAAATGTCAGTTAACAGTGACTTAACAGAATTCTGTTAACACACTGTTAACTTACAGAATTATGTTATCGTACTGTTAACTAACAGAATTATGTTAACCCACTGTTAAGAACAGTGCATTAACAGTACACTGTTAAGATGCTGTTAACTAACATTTTTCACTCTGCTACCCATTTCTGATCGCCTGGTACTTTACCAAAATTTTCGTTCAAATTTTGATCTCAACGGCCACATCAGCCCCTAGCTTATGCAACCAAATTTGTAGCTGCGCATTTTTTGGCCGTTGATTTTTGAACATAACCTGCCTGCAAAAATGCCCTTTTTAATGAAAAAGACACGAGTTTTTGTATTTGTTAAACAAAATTATTTATTGCTTTTCAAACTTACATAGTTTTTGCTTATTTAAATTTACATTGTTTATATATATCTTACATTAAAGCATATACCAGAAAAGCTTAATGATATATTAGTAAATATTTGCTAGCTTGTCCATGTCTCTGCTAAATAATCCGATCGATGATAAGGATGTTATTAGACAGTCTTAACTGAAGAAACATTGTAATCTGAAAAATAAGATATTAAAGAATATTGTTAGCTGCATGAGTTTCTTGATTCCTGAGTATCTTAATTCGGTTAATGGGGTTGGGTTTGGGATAGGTTTACACATACCTCTTATGATTTATGATGAAAACTGATGCGTGCATCATTTTGCTTTTTAGCTCTAAGCAAAAGACTGCCCTCTCAGAAGAAAACCCTGCTCTGGGCTTACATTGGTATTTGCAATATCAGGATTTCTCTCGGTATTATCTCTATACCTTTAATATCTTGACATGACACTGACCTTAATAAATATATATTTAATATCAAATCCTAGAATTCAAATCAAATCTCCACAGAAACCTTTTGAGTAGAATAATGTAATGCTTACAGAAATTGGTTACTTAAAAAGGCGTTAACTTTATAGGGATGTATTATCGAATTCCTAAATTATAGACAGCAGGTCAATGGCTGATACGATCTCAGAAAGAAAGAAACATTCAGAAATCCCTTTTTGAAGGCATAACCTTAGCTTCATCAAACCCTTGTTGCGACTCGTAGGACATGGACTCCATGTCTAATTTTTTTGTATATTTCGAAAGGACTAATTGAGTACTTAAAGCATGATCAGTGTGCCTTTCAAAGGCTCTTAGCAATTCGGCTGTACGACAGAAGACATAATTCTGTTCTAATCTAGCATTTGCTTAACCGATAGTAATATTAAAGAATTAAATGAAAATACTTCTATACAAAAAACAATTGTGTGTAGGTTTATTAATTTATTCAATAAACATGTAGATGCTGTGCTATGGGGTAAGTATAAGTGTATAAAGCTGCACAAGTCTGTTCACTTACAAAAAAGATGTTCAGCCTCTCTGAGAGCCA
The DNA here is from genome assembly GCA_035045345.1 of Drosophila hamatofila. Lineage (NCBI taxonomy): Eukaryota > Metazoa > Arthropoda > Insecta > Diptera > Drosophilidae > Drosophila > Drosophila hamatofila. The sequence continues at coordinate 8,141,087 of JAWNPA010000011.1, read as the reverse complement.
GCCTCTACGTCAACTCTTTACTCGCGATGTATAGAGCTTATAGCAAAGCCTCCACGGCGAGATTCTTGCGTTCGGCCTTCAGCTTCTGTTTCTCCTTGAGCAGGGCATAGCACTCGGGCACCTTGCTGTAAAAATCGCAGAGCTTCGACTGGGCATTGAAGGCCAGGTATTTGCCGCAGCTGTAGAGACGCGGATGTCCATTGACGCAGACGAAGTACTTCTTGCACGTCTGCGGGTGGCGATAGTAGCGCAGCTCGCCCTCGGGGCTGACATCCACCTCGGGAGCAACGCCATCGACCAGCTCAGATGCGGGACAGTTGAAGCCGAGATAGGCCTCGGCATTGCAGTTGGCCACTAGATCGGGCCAGTCGCATTGGTAGGTCTCCTCGTTGAAGGCCAGGCCCTCGGGGCATTTGGTCAGGCTGGCCACGCCATGGGCGCAGTTGCGATAGACACCGCACTTGGTCTCGTCGCCATTCGGATAGAAGCCAAACTGGCGTGGACACTCCTCTGTGCCGTTGGCTGGCTGCAGGCGAGCGCGCTCCTTGCAGGTGGAGTAGGGCGCATAGGTGCATTCGCCCGTCGACTTGGTGCGCTGATGGAAGAGCAGACCGTCCGGGCACAGCTTGTCCACAGCCACACCGTCCTGGCACTCTGTGTAGGCATCGCACTGGTCGCCGGCTGCGAAGCGTCCGTTGGGCGAGGGACACTCGGGCGAGCCAAGGACTGCAAGTAGAAGAGAGTTGGAGGGTTAGAAGACAATCGGAAATTTACACGACTTTTTAGCTGGGCAAAACGAAAGACTTGATGTACAAACTGATTACAAAACTGACAACTGTTTATTGTGAATGGCAAAAGGTATACAATAGATGGGCATTGGCCGCCCTTTAACTACAGACTAGAAAACTCGAGCAGCGCCGTGTGCATGCTTTGCCTATCCATAATCTGATTGATCTGATTTTCGATCCTACACCAGTTCCTCCCTCTCCCGTCGCCTAGTTCAGCTTGCGACGACCGGCAGCGGCTGAGGCGCGTGCCGCCTTGATCTCGGCGCCCTTGGCACGGATGTCGCTGCTGCAGTTGGGCACGTTGTCGATGTCGTCGCACTGGTTCAGCTCCTGGTTAAAGGCCTGATCCTCGCCACAGCCGATGCGACGTGGCCGTCCCTCAATGCAGATGAAGTACACCTGGCAGTTGTCCGGCGACGGATGGAAGGTGTAGTCCTGCTCCTGTTCGCCCAACAATTCCGACCTTGGCACCAAGGGTGGGCAACGGAAGCCGAGGAAGGCCTCAGCATCGCAGTCCTCCACCTGATCGGGCCAGTCGCACTTGTAGGTGGCCGGGTTCCAGGCCAAGCCCTCGGGGCAGTCAAAGACGAAGCCACGACCCGCCGCGCAATTCATGAACTGGCCGCAATGGCTCGCATCACCCATGCGGTAGTAGCCAAACTGATGGGGGCACTCGTCGGTGGGCTGGGCCGACTGGAGGCGAGCCTGGGGCTGGGTGCACTCCACATCGATGGGGTAGCCACAGGGGTAGCCGGTGGACTTCTCGTTGTAGAGCAGGCCATCGGGGCACAGCTTCTCCTCGGCCACGCCGTTCCTGCACTCGATGTAGGCGTCGCAGGAGCCGGCGACCGGAGCAGTGCCGTTCGCCTCACGGCAAGCGCCAGCTGCTGCTTGGGCTGCAAGAGAGGCGGATAGGTGGATTGGGTTAATAGGGTCGGGCTTGGGGTAGGTGCGCGCTTACCTCTAATGATTTATGATGAAAACTGATGCTTGCACTATCTCTGCTTTGCAGCTCTAAGCAAATGAGCACTTTAAACAAAATACAATTTAGGTCTAAGAAATACATTTTTATTGTATAATCAATTTGTAAAACATTACGATTATTTCTTGTTGGTAAATAAAAGTACCTTAAAATGTTTATTAACTACACTAAACCTATTAACTACCGATTATACTTAATCGCATAATCGCATATTCACTTTGACTAAAAAATTTTAAAACTATTATTTTTTTTTTAATTGAAACGTTTCATTAATTTATAAAGTCAACTATTCAAATGAAACCAAAATAGTTTTAAATGAATTAATGAATTTAATTAAATGCTTTAAGTCATTATTTAAAATACTTAAATTAATGTTAATGGCTGGAGAGCCATTTTAAAATAGTAACTTTTTAATGTACTGTTCATATTTTGAAATATTGCCGTTCTATGCGATTCACATAAATTGAAGTAAACTCTTAGAAGCTTTTCTGTTTTATCTTTTCTATTTTCAATTCAATTTTAGCTAAAAACTTTCAAAATTTAAATAAAATTCATTTTAATGTTTTATAAATAAATTAATTACATAATTATTTAATTTAACCTAAATATATATTTTTTAATATTTAATATAAATGTTTACCCAATTAAATTATTTAACTAAAAGCTTTTTAAATTATTATTTTGATCACTTTAAATTAGGTTGTTAATAAATTTCATTATCAAATTAATTAACTTTGGCTAAAAAGTTATTATAATTATTATTTAAATTAATTTATTTTTTGTAAATATTTTAGATATTGATAATTTAATTGTCATTATCATTATTGTTAATTATATCATTAAATTGTCTATTTATGTCTCTTAAGGCAGTTGAAAATGTTTACTTTTTATTGTAACTACTGTTCTAACTATATTTTGTAATATTGCTATTCTAATATCAAGTTTTTATGTGGTTCTTATGAATTGAAGTAAGACTGAGAGCTTTTGTAATAAGCTGTGCAATGTTGATTAACTATCTAATCTGTTACAAGCCATTGAATTTATAATCTACTAGAAATTTACAATTGTCCGAAATATCAAAATATTTGATAAACTGTAAATGTTGCAAGAGCTCGAAATAAAAGACGTCTCACTTCGAAGTACAACATTCAGTACAACACAGTATATTGCAGCTCACACACAATTTTAAATATAGTTTAAGGTAGCTCACAACATAGTATTGAACATAGATTAACGCATTTTAATTGGTATATATTTAATCAAGCATAATAAGGGTGTAAGCACGTGCTATAAGATCAAATAAATCAACCTATAACCTATAATTGTAATTAATGTTGTGAAAACTAATTGTATGTCATCTTATAGATAGAGATATTCATATGGATAATGCAATTCGTATTCGCCCTATGGCATTGGAGGATTACAAAGAGGTTAAAGAACTTTTAGGTAGAACCTTCTATGTGGACGAGGCACTGTGCATGATCTCTGGCAAAAATATGCAAAAGCACTTTGAGCAAGAGCAGGATGCATATAACCTATCAATGATCGAGCAGAATACCTGTGTTGTGGCTGTGGATGAGAGCGATAGCAATAAGATTGTCGGCGTGGTGCTGGCAGGTGCTCAGGTGCCAAGCGACCTGGAAGATCATCGCCTAATGGGCGATAAGTATGGAAAATTCTACAAGTTCATGTCTGAATTCGAGACGGAAGTGAATATATTCAAGAGACATGGAATCTCCAAGGTTCTCTACTCACACATGACCGCTGTGGAAAAGTCAATGAGAGGCAGAGGACTGGGCACGCGACTCACGGCAGCTGCAATGGAAGTGGGTCGCACGATGGGATTTCCCTTGTTTGTGGCCTACTGCACGAGTTTCTACTCGGCACGCCAGAAGGAGGCCATGGGCATGAAATGCATCTATGCTGTGGCCTATGCGGACTATAAAAACGAACGTGGCGAAGTGGTCTTTGAGCCACCAGCACCACACACGCATGCTCGCTATATGATGGGTATTCTATGAACTCAGAGAACTTATCATTGTGATAAGATTAAATGTGCTATTGGAAACCTTCAAAAACTTATCTTTATGTGTCAAAAATTTTACAGATATAATAATCTAGACTAAGATTAGAACTATTAGGGGTCGAATTTAAATAAATACTTTTTATACCCCGAACCGAAAATGGCTTTGTTAATAATAACAATGATTTAAAATCATTTCACGGTACTGAGTAAATAAAAAAACATAATCATATAGACATATAAAATAGAAAAGGAGAAAAACAAACATGTAAGACAGATTTTTCAAATCTATTTAGTTGAGTGGCTTTGTACGTATGTACATAGAATGTATATATAGAATCTTCTCTCTTTAAAAACCCATTAAATATATTTGAATGCTGTCATATTTTTGGCCAATACGCGTGCCAAAAGATTATGTGAGACTCAAGCAGAAAAACATTTTAAAAAAATGCCAAATACGTGTACATATTTGACTGTCCCAGTCTGTCCATCTGTCTGTCTGTTCGTTCAATTATCTCTTGGCGGCACTTTTGTGACGCATGAAATTTTAATGAGCTTGCGGTTATTAAATGTAGATACACACCCCGTTTGTTGAACCCGTGTCTTGGAATTTCTATTATGTTTTACACAGCGCTATTTATGTTGCTTTTTGTAGCCCACTCTGCTGGGGAAGCCCCTGTAGTTGGGAGTTTGTAGTCTTTTATGTTTAGTTAAACATGATAAACAATTGTTGGCGAACATTGTTGGATGCTGCCGAGCTTACTTTGACTCCAGTTACGCAAAGACGGGGTTTGTCTACTTGCTTCAATTAAATTATTATTTGTTAAATAAATTAACTCGGCTTGAGGAATATATTTAAATTATTAATTAGTTAAAATCAAAGAATAAAAAAGGAAAAAAGGAATATCAGTTATAAGTAGGAAGTGCAGCTGAATATTACAAATATATGTTAGGTCTGCTTATGTGTATGCTTGTGCTAAGAATTCAAATAGATAATAAATCTAACAGAGCTTTTAACACAAATAATTCTTATCTGATGCGTCTAGCAAGCCGAATTATATAAGAGTGAAAATAAATTAAATTAATTAAATGAATGTATAAAAAATAAATCAATTTTCATCCCATTGGGGTATCAGATTAAAAAGAAGCTGAATGATTTGTGTGGCAATAAAATGTAGACAACAAACAGGTTTTCAGTAATCAATCCAGCATAACATCAAGAGCACTGGAAATCGTATTATAGTATAGTCTTTATATAGACCTTATACGAAGTCTTTGGGATAGAAACTTGAAGTAAGAAATTTTTGAAAAATTCTTAGATTGCAGAAATATGGTACGTATAAATCAATACTCCAAAACCATTTTTTTTAAATGCATCGAATCAAATATACTTACTCCAATTATAGTTAGTAAAAGTTCAAGTAAAATTACTTGAAATAAAAAATTAAAAAATCATAACACATTTAAACAGATTAAAAAAAAAAGAAAACATGCCTCAAATTGTTTTACCAAAAAAAATAATAATAATAAAAAATGCCTTAGGCACTCACGATTCAATAAAATTTTACGTTTAATGTGAATAACTCTATTTTAAAATTTAATTAAATTTTAATAGCTCGACTTGTAAAATTAGTCTCTAATTCCATTCACTAAAAGCCTTCATCTACATCATCTCAAATTATTTAGCTCAACTGCAGCTTCTGCAAAAATATTCCCACACATTGAAGTCCATTGCTGGCGGCTTGATTCCGCATATGCTATCGCATAGCTTCGTCTTACGAACATCTCATCGACAGCATCATCATCGTTTTAAAACACATTTAATAAGCTGACCAAAAAGAAATACAAAGCACCACAAAAAGCAGCTGAATGCAAACGCGCTCAAAGGTCACGTCAACCGGCTGGGCACGCAACGAGATCGAGCCACAGCGGATTTATATGCGAGCAGCAGACCAACTGCTGCTGCTGCTGCTGTTCGAAAACAAGTTTCTGGTCATATCAATAAACATTCAATAAAGAAACAGCAACAGGCCACAAGTAGTAGCTGGGCCAGCGATTGTTATGTAATATTGATTTTTTGGTACTAATTTATTTAGGCGCTGCTGTGGCTTCTGCTGGCGTGTGAATTCATTTGGAAAGAGCGGCTGTTCGGCCTTGAAATAAATTTTAATTTGCATTTACAAAGAAAAAATATAAATTCAATAAATTCATGCGGAAATTGTGAATTTTGCACATATCGGTTTTTTATGTTTTCTTTTTGACAGTTTTCATTTGCTGCAATTTCCTGGCATTGTTTGGAAAAGTTATTCATCATCGCCTGATGCTCAATGCTTGTTGCCTAATGGCGCAATGACGCTGCTCGATGCTCCAGTGCATTAACAACAAACATAATTAAATCGATGTGTTGTGTCTCCCACAGTTTGAGAGTTGGAGGCGTGGCGCACTTATACAAAAGGCATTTATTCAGTTATTTCAATTGTGGCGCCTCCAAACGGAGGCAATTACAATTGTTTTGTGTTGGAGAAAACGTGGGATTCAAATCGAGTTAAATGCTTGAGTTTTTTAAATATAAAAAATATATATTATATTTGTTTGAGTGCGGGAATTAAAGCAAAACATGCAGAGCAAAGCTAATATTTAATTAGCTAAGAGCTGCAAGATTTTCATCATCTTGCTAATAACATGAAAATATGTAAAAAACTATTTATAAATTTGTATACTCTGTATATATTAATTTCAATTTAAAATTTAAAATAACTTAAAATAAATTCTATTTTAATTGCATTTAATTATAATAATTGAAAATTAAATTTGTAAAAAAAAATATTGGAGCACTTTGTATAATTTTTTTCATTTTTAAATTACAAAAAAAAATAAATGAATAATTGAAATGAATGTTGCCCAATACTTATTAAGACAACAATGTGTTCAGCTTTAGTTAAATTGTTAAAAAACATAATCAATGCACTTCTTTAGCCAAAAAATTAAAATTGAGGCTAATTAATGAAGTCAATATAACTAATATATGAATTTGTAAAGCTATCAGAATTTCTTCATCTAAGCGCATACACCTCCAATTTATTTCAAATTTTAATGCTTTTTAATTTTAATGCCTGCTAAACGTTAAACACAATATAAATATCTTAAAAGCAACCAGTTCAATTAAAATTGTCTTGAATGTTAACAATTTTATTATAACTTGGCTTAGTGATATTTATATACATATTTATAATCTTATAAATATACATATATGTATATATTTTTTAATTTATATTCAAGTTTTAGTTAACTAACTTTTGTATATATAGTTTTATTTATTGATATATTTAATTATATACATTCATATATATTCAATTTTTTTAAAATAGAAATTTTTTTTAATTTTATAAGGTTTTTTGTGTCAAAATATATATATATATATATATTTTTTTTATATTTAAATTTTGTTTAAAAAGTTTATTAGAAAATAAGCGGTATTCCAAATCACAAAGTCTTTGTGAATTATTTCTAATTTATAATAATTAATAAATAATGAAAGTAAATTTAAAACACGCTTTTTGGCAAAAACAAGCTTTGACCAACATTCCACAAGATTTTTATTGTTTTTGTACATACACACGCTTAAAATATTGGTGCTTACGAGCCAAACGCATTCTGTGAGCAGCGAAACACGCTTTAAGTGGTTTATGTGCACAAGTTTGTTGCCTAAGTCTTTCGTTTCGGTATGAAATGTTTTTGTTTTTTTTTTTCTGTTTTGTATGGATTTTCATTTTCACTTACCCAGCGAGCCAAACATGGCCAGGCACAACAAAGCACTGATAATTATTTTAGCCATGTTGAACGTATGTGTGTGTATGTGAGTGTGTGTAGGTGGTTATCCTTCAAGTGTAGTGTCCTTAGGCACTACGTGTACGTTTTAGAGAGGCTAGCAGCGAGCGCGATGTGCAGCCAACGAGCAGACAATTTCGACTGTTTTGCGATAGATACGAGACGCAGATCTTAACTGGTAAAATGGCAAGCGACGTCAGCGACGGCAACGCTGATGAGCATGAGTTGAGCTGCGATCCGGGCTGACGCAGTTGCTGATCTTCTTCTCTACTTTGGGTTACGTATGCGACACCGACAGCGGCAGCGACAGCGACAGCTTTTGTCGCCTCGGTGCCGTCCGTTTGCTGGTGCTGTTGCAATAAAAAGCAAACATGTTAATAAATAACCAAAGCGCATAACAACAACAACAACAAAACGAGCAGCAGCAAAATAAATGCCGCCAGCAGAGCCAACGAGCAAGCTTCTAGCAAATCATCGAACAAAAAGCTCCGTATGAGTCAGTTTAACAGCGTCAGATGCCAGCAACAGGTTGTTTTCAGCTGAGCAGCTAGCAACTGTCTAAGTATTAATCAAAAACATTTTTGCTTAATTTATGTTAAGTAAATTCGATTGAATTTGCATTTTTGGCACTTTTATTTTCGTTTTGAAGCCACGAAAAAAACAAAAGCTGTCAGCAAACCAGAAAAAAAAGATCACGACAACTCTTAAAGTCAAGGACGCGGACTAGCTGCGCCCATGCGAACATGAACATCCAAGCATTCAAGCCTACGGCTGTGCCAAGTGCGGGGCTACACCATTGTGTCAGAGTCGACATGGCTAATCTGGTCTTGAGCTCTCCAACTCAGCAGCTCAGCAGCTCACGACGTGAGCAGCTCTAGGGGTTTTTTCTTGAATTCGTTTCTTGAATTTTAGACAACTTGTCTGCATATAACTCACACAGAAAACAAATCCAATGAGGTGTTTGTCGATCAGATTAGCAGCAAGATAAAGATGAGCTATTCATTGAAAAGACACAACTATTATATGCTTAAAATACTTAATGCTTACAAACCTGTTTAGAGAATCTATATATTTATATATATATATACTTACTTATTTCGAGTTTTCAGCTAGATTAAATTAGAATACTTAACAACTTTAATTTTATGATAAATTCGAGAAACAAATGGACAAAGATAGAAAGAGAGAGCTAAATAAAACATTATTTGTTTTGGAAAACTTGTAGAGTAAAATATTAAATAAATCTATAAAATCAAAACAAATAAAAGGCAGGAAAAATATTTAAAAATAATAAATAAAAAACTATATATATATAATTTTTATAAATATATTGTATATATAATTTCTATATATTATAATATATACATTTATAAGATAAACAAATAAATAAATTTAATTTAAAAAAATTCCTTTAAATAAATTTACAAAAAATAAATGAATAAATGAAAAAAAAAAAAATAAGAAAAGTATGTAAATAAATAATTAATGAAATGAATACTCAATACAAATAATAAAGATAAAAATACAAACTGAATTAAAAAAATAAAAATAAATATAATTAGTTAATAAAATTATAAATAAAAAGAAAAGACAAGCATTGTAAAGGCATAAATATAAAAATAATTAATTATAATATAAATAATAATTAATTAATTTGAATAGACCAGTAAAAAAATAAATATTAAAAAATTTATTCGTAGTCAATTCCTATAAATGTCATACGTAAATAATACATACGAGTTGTTTTTTTCATTTTTAAATTGTTTTCTTTATTTTTTTTTACAATACTTATGCATAGATATATTTCAAATCAGTTTTGTGAATTTTTCTTACATTTCAGCTAATAGTCCTTGCTCAGCGAAGAAAAATCATATATGGAAACGAATAGAAACGATCAAATGCTTAGCTCAAAAGAACATAAAGGAGGCCTATGTCTAAGATTAGATTGTAATTGTATTTGTAATTATGGCCTAAATAATTGATATACTGCCAAGTGCTAATACGTTGTATGCAATAATAATAATAATCATAATCATAATAGGAGTAATCATAATCATAATAATAATAATAAAAGTCGTAGTAATAGCTCGTTAAACATAAAAATTGGCAGGCTAGCTATAAGAAGACTCATTCAATATTGGGCTTGACTTCGACTAACTGCAACTTGAATTTCAATTCAATCAACAAACTTCTTTTCTTTTCTTTTAAGTAATTAATTTGTTGAAATACTCATACGCACACATACATATATAGTATATGCATAGCTTATTTATATATATATATTACTATTAATTATTTACATACAAAAATAATTGTCTCTGTTTTGATACGAAAATCGTTCTTTTCTTCCACTTATGTAATTTGGCCTGAACAAAATGCCGCTAAGCCAACACAACAAAAGGTGTTTTGTGAATTATTTATAAAAAATACAACTGAAATACAATTCACTGCCGCAATAACTATTATTTATAATATATATTTATATTTTAAATTTATATTTCATTTCGTTCTCTAAGGCACTTTAATACATTATCAATAATTTTTGAATTTTCTTCATATTATTTTAATTTCTATTTTTTTTGTAACAGTTTTAATGCTTTTATTTTTTGGATCTATTTTTGTTTTTAAGCTACTTTCTCAATAATTCTCTTTACTTGTATGATATTTATTTGGGCATTAGTTAAGTCTGGCTAATTGAAGTTTAAGTTGGTTTCGTAACAGTTGAGCGCATAAAATTGTTTTAGCGAATTGAAAAGTTATTGCTAACTGAGGTGTAGACTTATATATATGTATACCCTCTAGGTATATTGGTGTATGTCTCTACATACAATAGATACAAACACCAATTGTTTTTCCACTTTTTTGTTTTGTTTTGTTAAGTTTTTTTGTATGTTGTTCCCAAGACACTCGCAAAAAATGTTTTCCCACACACGACAATTGCTCTACAGCAAATTATGAAATCTGCCAACTGTCAAAAAAAAGCGCCCGTAATTCCTATATAGTAGTTCTTTTAAGGCCCGAACAACAAAACCCCTGCATGCCACGGCTGAAGCATGTGTGTTTTTGTCTATACTTCTCGTTATGTTTTTAACATTTATATGTGCACAAGTTTGACTTTAAGTTCAACACTAAAAAAAAGCATATACAAAACTAGTTTAATGCATATGATTTTTCCAGAATTTCTTATGTTTTTTCTTGTTTTCTTCTCTACCATTTCTTGCTTCATTTCTTACTGCTTAAGTTTTACATATATATACATATATGTATACATGTATATTTATTTAATTAATGCTCAAACTAATCTTCGCCTTTACTAGTACAAATATCACGGTTTGCATTTAAGCATTACGGTTGAAAACGTATTTCTAATTAATTGTTTTGTTAATTGTTTAATTTTAGGCATTCAACTTGAACATCATTCTCATCAAGGTTTCTGTATAATTGTAATTTGTTTTCTTCTTCTTCTTTTAGTTCTATATATATATATATGTCTATATACTCGTAAGTCTGTATGCATTATATGTATTCTTCAATTGTTCAGCATTCTAATTCTAAACGTTTCCCAAGTCTATTTAATTCATTTAATTATTAAACGTATTAAACCTTTATTTTGTAGCGGCTTTACCTTTTCATTATTTTCTTTAAATTGCTGCTGTCTAGCTCTAAGATTAGTTTCAACTAGTTGTCTAAGCCTATTTGTTGCCCACACTTTATTCGTTTATTCGCTTCGAAACTTAAACTCTGAGAAGTTCGGTCTAGTAGTCGGCCCCAAATGTTGGCCTACATAGCGTATTTATTTATATATTTAAATGGTTAGACTATTGTGGCTAGGAATTTCTATATGTCTCGAAGAGCAAATCCACCTAACAACCATTCAATGGCAGCTGGTATACAATAATGGGTAAATCTTTCAATCTTAAGGGAAGTAAATTATAATGAAATTCCATTAATAATGCTTAAATGATAATTGGAAGTAGAACTAAATCATAATGACTGCCAATGCAGCGTGTGCGAGTGCAGAGATGAAAGCTCGGAATTGGAGTTCTCTGCATTCGTATGGAGGCTGCATTGCATGGAAATGATGTGAGCTCTATAGAATTCTCGAGTAACTCTTCAGCTGTATGGCAGCTCCGGCAGCTAACCTAACTCTAACTATGTTCAGCATTTAAAAAAGAAACAACAACAACTAACTACGTTTAACGTACTTAAGCCGTGCTCCTAAGGCTTCGCTTATGCATATAGAGTAGAAAAAAACACCCGCTCCGAACTCGACTCGTCTATAAACCTAAGTAATTCTCTCTAAGCCTAAGCTAACTAAGACTAACTAACTGTAGAAGACACACATACACACACACACACACACACATAAACATATACACACACACACACTCACACACACACATACACATGTACACGTAGACGAGCGCGCCAAAAGGAAGGGCCTCTAGGATATAGAATATAGTGTATATATATATATATATATAGGATAGAAGGACACATCAGCATGGCATGGCCATTCGCATCGGTCTCTTTCGCTCGCTCTCTCTCTCTCTCTCACGCTCTCTCGCTCTCTATAGCATTGCAAATATAAATAGTGTGTTTCGCTCCTCCTGCTTTTGCTTCTGCAGCCGTTGCAGCTGCTGCTGCAGTCTTGAAGAAGTCGGCGCTCAACTGTGCTTCATGATTAGTTACTATATCGCACAGCCCTTGCGCATGCCGTACATGATCTTCAGCTCGGGATAGATGATCTTGCGTATCAGCTGATTCGTCTTGCCCGCCAGCATCGCGCGCCGATTGTCCTTCTTCAGCACTTTGATGCCCGGCTTGTGCACCAGAAAAGCATTGTCCAGGATGTGGAACTCGTAGTCCAGCACGCACAGCGAGTAGCCCTGCACAAATCACAGTGAATACACCTGCAGCAACTATAGGGATGTCAGCATGCTTACCTGCGTCATCTTGTCGCTCTTGCCCTCCCAGCTGAGCCGCTCGTCGTAGTGGGGATCCGCATGGGTGCCAATGTAAATGGGCTCCCAGTGCACATAGTAGCCGGTGCGCTTGCCTATGTGGAACACACTCAGCTCGTCCGTCTCGTTGGCCGCCATCCACTCCTTGGACTTGGGCACGCCGTGACAACTGGCGCACACCCGCTTATGGAAGGGTATGGCCTTGCCGGTGCGCAGGAACTCTTGCAGCTCCGTTTTATCGTGCGGCACCGGCGAGTTCTCATCCACCTCGAATATGCTCAATGGGAATACTCTGCGATTGGATGGAATTGGCATTTTATTAGAGTTCCTTTTAGGCAATTTAATTATTTAAAATTTTGCTAAGTATTCTCTTATATATAAATTTATAGAACTTCTTCGTTGAAGTCTGAAAATATATAAACTTGAGCTGATCTGATTTGTGTCATGGTCAAAGTCTCTCAATAAATTAATTATAAATTTTATAATAAATTAATTATAAATTTTATAATAAATTTATGCTACCAAATCCCACTTCTAAACAGCTTTAAAAACTAATAAATTCAACTTGTGATCAGCGAGCATCAGAGCACAGAAACATTTGTCGATAGCTCGATTTAAGTTGTAATCCAACTGTGTCTGTCTTCAGTTTCATGTTTCCGTTATTTTCATAGATTAACAGCTTAAACTAAAAGTTCAATTAAACTGGATTTCTCTATATAAAAAACAAACGTAATATAATTTTTTTTTTGTACAAAAATTTGGTTTTTAAAAGAACAATTGTTATTTAGAAAATTGTTGTTAGAGAAGAAAGCCCAATGATTATTTTTTTTAGAATCTAGAATTGACAAATATTATAGTGTAAAAAAAAAAAAAAAAACAAAAAAAAATTTTTAAGACAATATTAAAAGTTGAAAAAAAAAAAATAATTAGAGGTCTTATTATTTGGAGAAAAAAACCCTACTCATTATTAAAAATTATTATTCTCTTTAATGATTTTGAAAAAATTAATTTACACAACAAAAATAATTTTAACAAATTAATTTAAAAATATTTTCACTTTCATGAATGATTGTACATTTTGCTTCACTTCCGTTAGCTAAAGCTTAAGTTAAATTCAATATGAACGATAAAAATCTAGTTAGGTACTCACCTGGGCGCCTTGCGCCGCAAATACTGTTCGTTGCGAGCAATCATCTCGAGGAATTTCTTGACCAGTCCGGGATTCGGATACAGCTCGATATCCGAGGCGAGTATGAAGTGAGTGAGGGCAGCATCGCGGGCAATGTTGCGACCCACATTGACCGGGTAGAGCAACTTCTTCTGGGCCTTGTACAAGTGCCCGGAGCTGACATTGAAGTAGGGCGCCGGCAGCGAGCAGTTGTAGCCAGTCTTCAGAGCATCCTGTGCCTTGGGCACGCTCTTGGGTATGTGCTTGGTGCCGAAGTACACGTGGAAGGTGGCAAAGGCGCGCACCAGCTGATTATCGGGCGCACAATCCCGCAAATACTTGATGGAGTCCAGCGTGGGCTGGAAGTCCGTGCCGGGCGCATGCATAGCTATGCTAATTGGAGCGTTCCAGCTGGGAGAGGAGTGCATTAGTAATAAATATGAGAATATATCAAAAGAGCAGACTTCAGCTCAGATCTCTTACCGTTGCAGCAGCGGCACCAGATTGTCCAAAAAGGTGTAATCCGCATGCGTTGTATAGGTAATGGACTCGTGGCACTTGAGCTCGCCATGATCGGCTCTCACATAGTTCTGGAGCACCCAGAAGTCGCCGCGTTGCAGCGTCTGCGGATTGTAATCGTGCTCAAAGCAGTTGAGCAGCGTGCGCACGCGCTCATCCAGCTCCTTCTCGTCGCCGGTGACTATGTAGCTATCCGGCTGTGTGTTGTTCAGCTCTGACATGGAGCTGCTGCTGCCAATGTTGCCCACCACCTGGACAGGATCAGCTGAATTGGAGGGCAGGCCACTGCCGCCGCCGCCCCCACTATCGTTGACTACTGCTGCCGGAGGTGCTGCAGCAGCTGCAGACTCTGAGTTGGCATTGCCAGAGCCGGCGGCCAAGAGTTTATCCTCCGCAAAAGCCGCCTCTGCCTGTGGGAAGACCAAAATATTTAATTAATTACCATTCTTTAATTACTCTCTTCACACACTTACATTTTTGGACGTGGGCGGCTGTTGTGGCAGCAGTGGAGCAGCCTGTAATGAGGCTGCCGCCGGCGGCTGTTGCTCCTGCAGCAAAAAGCCGCCGCCGCTGGTGAAATTGTTGCCTCCGCCATTCATCACAATGCAGCCGATGTAGAGCAGAACAGCCACATTTATGAGAATGCTGCACCGCAGCAGCCAGTTGCGGCGTGTGAACATTTTCTGACCCAGCGGCTCAAAGCGCATGTTGTAGCTGCAACAACAATATTATTTAATTAGTTTATTGAATTGAGAAGCGGTTCAATTTAAATTAAAAACAGTTAAGCAATAGCATCGCTGTTAGCTAGAGCGACATCTATGTTGTTGCTTATGTACTAAAGGGCGCTTGCCATTCACAACCGTTGCCACTATTGTTGATCAAGTGCTGTCGCTATGAGTTCCCGATTAAGTCTGTTAACAGTGCTTATCAGTTCACAATTAAGTCTCTTAGTGCTCTCAGTTCAAGCAGAGCTACTTTAACACTCAGTGATTTTTCACATAAAAGCCACCAGGCATTAACATTGCTGTTAGCTAAAGCGCCACCTATGTTAATATTATGGCGCTATAAGCAACTGCTCAGCGTTGCCATCTCTGCGCAACTGCTCATGAAGCGCTGCCGGCAATTCCAGCGTGACATTAACATTCTGTTACATATAACATTCTGTAAAGTTATACGAGTACTTTTACAAGTATCGTCCATCTCGAAGACGAATCATTTTGAGTAAATTTCATCAGCTGTTTGTATCGGCGCCTTTTTTTACTGCGGATGCCGCAATAATTTCTTGTTGATTTAATTGCTTGCAAGATTTGCATAATACTATTATATATACGAACACACACCGAACATGTCTTTGCAACAAGCTTTGGAGGATTGCCTAATCGACTTCGACAGACGTGTGCTGGTCACCGATTTGCTGGAAGAGTACAAATTGACGTACAAAGAGGCTCACGAAAAGCTCGAGGCGCATATTAAACAGCAGGAAAAGTCGAGTGCTATCAAATACGAGAAGCGTTTTGTGGTCCATGGCACGCTGGCTAATGATGAGGGTGAGCTGTATACGATTGTGCAAGGCGACGACAAATTAAAGGAATGGCTTGGCAAATTGGAAAACTCGCAATACCACCTGTATTCCGTGGAGGTTGCTGGCGGCTCCAAGAGTGCTGCGCCCATTTTCAAGCCCATGCAGTATGTGGAGGTGAAGCTGGCTAAGCTGGAGCAGCGGTCAGGCGTTAAACCATTAACTAATGGTGTGAGCAATGGTGTTCACAAGCCAGCAGAGACATCAAAGCCCGCCAGTGTCAAAGAAGAGCCTGACAACAAGGCTGAGGTGCAGAAGAAAACGCCACCAAGCGAACCGAAGGGCAAGGCTGCTGCGAAAAAGGGCAGCATTGGCAGCTTCTTTGCCGCAGCTCCAGCTGGCAGCAAATCTCAGCCAGCCAAGGAAACAAAACCAGCTGCAGCCAAGCCGGCGGCTGGCAGCATGGACAACTTCTTTAAGAAGCAACCAAAGGCGAGCAGCGCTCAATCTAGCAGCGTGCCAAAGGAAGCATCGCCCGAACAGAAGAACAACTCCGTTCAGCTGTTTGCCGAGGAAAGCGAAGCCTCTTCTGATGAAGAGGAAAAAATGGACAAGCTGCGACGCTCTGTGATTGGTTCAGGTGACGAGTCAGACGAGACGGATGCCAAGCAGAGGGCAAGCAGCAAGCGTCGTCGCATTGTTGACTCCGATGATGAGGAGCAGCCACAAAAGAAATCAGCAGAGAAGCAAAAGCAACAGCAGGAGGAGGAGAAGGAGAAGGAGAAGGTGGAGCAGGCAGAGGAGGAGCCAATGGATGTGGAGGCGGCAACAAATGAAACATTTCTAGATGATGATGGCTTTGTCATAACGGTAAAGGCCAAGAAACCAAAGCAACCAGTTAAGAAGAAGGCTTCGCCGACAACAGCTGCAGCATCAGCAGCAACTGCGGCAGCTGCAAAGAAAAAATCACCGCCGGCAGCTGGAAAAAGCACAAAGGAGACGCCTAAAGTGAAACAGGGCAGCATCACGAGTTTCTTCACCAAAAAGTGAATGAGCCAGAAACTAGTTGTATGGCTTGATTAAATGTTTAGCTTAAGAGCAATGAAAATCTTGCTTGTTATATGATTAAATTTAGTATTATTCACTGCTCAGTTTGTAAATTATAATTTTAAATAATTAAAATCTATGTAGAAAGAGAAATTATTGATTTAGAATATGTTGAAAACATTAAATTATATTCATTAAAATTCCATTTAGAATATGTTGAAAAGGTAATTAAAATTAATTTCATTAGAATTTCGTTTACAACTAATTCTAAATAAATTTTTTTGAACTCCTACATGTATTTAAATATACATATAATAGAAATTCTTGTAGAATACTCGCAGAAAGAGTTTTAAGTAATAGTTATAAGTAAGTAATTTAGAATATATTGTACAATGAATTGTGAATAATTTTATTAAAATACCTTTTACAACAAATTAAAAATCAAATAGGTCGATTTCACTCTGCATTTATTCACAGTTTATAAATAATTATATAAGAAGCCATGTGTCACAGTTCTTAATAATTGATTTAGAATTTGTTGTAAAATGAATTATTCTAATTTAATTAGAATTTACACTATATTATATTGTAAAGTGATTAGATCAAAATCTGTTAATTGAAAAATGAAATCTGTAATGGAAACTTTGCTTTCTTTTTGTTGAACTGAGAATTCTTTTTGTAAGAATTCTTTTACAACAAATTCTAAATCAATTATTAAGAACTGATTTTACATGTATTCTAATATAATTACTTATCACAGTTTGTAATTGTTGATGTTAAATAATCGTATAAGAATCCATATGTATATGTATGTTTGTAAAGAGATTCAATCATAATTTGATAATTGAAACTTTAAATCTGTAATGTAAACTTTGCTTGCTTGACTCAATTGTGAGAATTCTATTACAGCAAATTTGAAATTAAATTATTATTATATAATTATGTATTCTAATATAATTAATTAACACACTTTGTAATTATTAATGTTAAATAATCATAAAAGAATTCACGAATGAATTCTAGTTAATTGATTAGGAACTAGTTATAGAAGAAAATCACATTAATTTAATTAAAACTTACACGATAATATATTATAAAGCGAACCAATTACAATTTGCTAATTGAAGCTAGAAACTTGTATGTAAACTATGCTTGCCTTTTGCTCGACTCCATTTCGGTGTGTTTCTATATGGTCTCAAGTGAACTGTTTCCTATCTGGACAGCAAGTGTTCTTATAAGTATGAAAAGCAAAAGATTTACCCATTGCGCTATTTGCATTTCAGCTTGTTGACTTCACTTAGTTTCTTATCATTTCGAGTTGACGTCACGAATGTTGCGCCAGTTGTGAGTGATTGGCAACTGTTTGCCTTTGCAGCAACAGCAGCAACAGCAGCAGAAGCAGCACCTTATCAATCTCTGCAGTTAGTAATTAGTGCCGTCTAATAAGTAGACTCCGCTCTCACTTTATTGCTCTTGGTGCCACTTTGAGCACATTTTAAACGTAATTTGCGGTTTGCAACAGCAACGACAAAAATAACGAGTTTTGCATTTACTTTTTCTCTTTCATTTTTTTTTTTTGCTTTTTGCTTTTTAAAATGCGAGTGCAACGACTTTCCGGAGCAAACCGAACGGACGAAATGTCGTCAGCATTAGTCAGAGTGGGGAAAAAAATATTTTAAAAAAATAAATAAAATGCCGCAGAACAGGAAGCGTGAAATTAGCTACTTTTTTCTCTTTTCATTTACTTTTATTTGTTTCGCTCTTGTTTTTTAGGGTACTTTGCCTAAAGTGCTGCCAGAAATTTAATTAACAACAATTAGTTGCGATTCCCACATTAATTACGCAACGTTTGCGGTGCCTCAGGTAAACGATGTCCACGAAAAAAATAATTATGAGAGATAATATTTTTATTAAATTTATTTCACAAGGGAAATGAAAAGTGCTTGAAACGATGCCAAATGCTTTGCGCCGAAGGGAAAAATTCTATTCTCGCTTTCTTTTACTCTTATTAACGTAAGCTAACAGAAAATAAGTGTTTATTATGTTCAAGTAATTTTCGTATGTCAGTTTTATAGAGCTTATGAATCTGTAGGTATATATATGTATATATATATATATATGTATATGAGCAAATATGCGACTATATTTTATACCACAATGTAAAAATCTATAATCTATAGGAAACCGATGAGTTCACGGATGACCATGTATATTAATATATTATACTATTATTATATATTAATATAACAGTTAAAGTTCTATAACTACATACTAGATGTTCTAGATGTAGACTACATACATATATTATAATAAAAAGTATTTCATTCCCAAATTTAATTTTTTTTTTATTTAAGCTAAAAAACTTCTCAAATGCACTATTCTCTAATGTTTTCTTATCGATTCCATATTCATTATTTTCAAATTTTAAACTTTTTTATTAATTTACATACATACATATGCACATATTTAGTATTGTATATTATAAGAAGAATGAATAGAATCAACTGTCAATACAAAATTCTTTATAGAACTGTAAATGAATGTATTAAATAAAAAGTCTACATCAAATCAAAGCTAAAAAGTAAGAAGTAGTAACTATCTGTCGAACTTCTTCATAACAATTGCAACAGATAATAAATGTTATGTATATTATTTGGCTGATCAGAAAAACTCAATGTTTTGAATTTGAAAGAAATATTAAGATTAACATATTCCTTTAGATGTTGATATTAAGTTTATTATTATAAAGTTTTTTGTTCAACATTGAGTGTAGTAGTCACACTACTATTTTTATGACCGCAACTGTATATATATTGCTGATGTAACCAAAAATTCAAGCTCAGCCACTTTGTTTTTTTTTTTATGAAATTTCTGATTTGTTAAATTTATTCTTGCTTGCATTAAATATCATTTTCTTTTTCTATCTTCCTGTTATTAATATTCTATTTTATCTATTTTACATTTATACTAAGGATTTAATAAAACTGGACATATTACATATTATATAATATATAGTAGATTATTAAACTTACTCAAATCTCAGTCTAAGACAATTTTTAATTAATGATAATCACATAAAAATCAAATATTAGAACTTTGAAAATACAGAGTAAGCAACGGCAACAACGGAAAGATATTCAGAGAGAAATACCGTCTATTGAGATATAATTCATATATATAAAAAGCTAGTGAATCATTAAGAAATTAAGAGAAAAGAGAAGGTGAGCGGGAGAGGGAAAGACCAAGGTAACTTTTATCTCAATTGCTTCCCATTTAAGACACTGCCAAAAATTCAAATTACGAGCAAAAATAAGGGCATAAAATCTATGTCAAATCTATTGAATTTGAATCAGAAAAAGAGGCGATCATAAAAAAATTTGTGTGTGTAGCACGCAACGATCGTTAAGTAAACAAAAGTGAATATCCATAAATTTGGCATAATCTCTTGACACTTTCGAAGAAAACGTACGGGAAACGATTAAAGGCCAACTGCCTGCTGCATTGGCGAATTGTGCGTATTAAATTCGAATTTCAACATTATTTTATTCTTTTTATTTTTGTAGTCGTTATTTTGTGGCTGTTGCGTGTGCTCATTAGGGCAGTAAAAACGTATCATTCGAATACAAATTGTACGGTTGCTTTTAAGATGTTGCTGTTGCTTTTGTTGTTGTTGTTGTTGTTGCTTGAGCTGGAGCTGGAGCTGGAGCTGGTCCATTCATTAGAGGCTCCCCTGGGGGCACACGCGCTCCGGCATTTTACACGCGTCATTGGAATCGGCCGACATCGCGTCGCTGATGGATTGAAGTGAAAACTGCGAGATGTTTCAAGTTCAATGCACTGTCTTGACTGATGGCCCTCCCCTCCCCTCCCCTCCCAACTCCCCTCCCCAGCCCTCACAGTGGGGGCTGCTGTGTTAGGCGATTTTATCAGAAAGTTCTATAGAAATATAATGAAAAAAAAAAACAAGCAGAAATTGCCACTGGTTTTTTGTGTTTCTGGGACACGACACCAGCATATGGGACTGGATTGTTTGATAAATTTGCATAGCTCGTGGCGGCCAAGTGTTCAAGTCGAACGCCTCAAGGCAATCCCATCTCCATCCATGCAATGCCACACGCACAGGAAGCCTGAGAAGCTGAGAGGCTGACTGAGAGAAATCAGCATCTCGAATCAGAATAAGAATCTCGTCAAGCTTTCGCACTGCCCGCGGGCCAATTTGATAAAAATCTTTTGCGCGCGCTTCGCAACAAGTCTTCTGGTTTTGGTTTCGGTTTTGGAACCAGAGAGTTCTCTTCTCTTTTATGGTCACATTTGCCATCGTAATAATCGTGTGTGCACAGAGAGTTCAATGGCTGGCTGGCTGGCTAGCTGGCTGTGGCACTTGTGAGTGGGTTGCTTGGCGGGTTCTTCGGCTGGCGTCGCTTTTATGGCCCCGTTAAGCCCCCACTCAGTCTATGCAAAGCTCAAGAGGAGCCAGAGAATGAGCAGCGACAGACCGACCGAGTGCTGCCATCAAAATTTGGAGCAAAACGTGAGAATTTTTATGAGTATTCAATTTGGCAATTTGGCACAGAAGTGCGACACACGTTTTAACCATTTTCAATTGTTTATAAATGCTTTTTGTTTTGTTCTTCTTCCTCTTCCACTTTTGTTGTCTATGTCAAATTTGGTTTGCCTGGCAACAGCAACAGCGTCTCGAAGATGACTGATGGTGCTTGGGTTAAGAGTTTGGGCCAATCGACTGCTCATTGAAATGTGAATATCTAATAAGGCTTCTTATTGAAACAGGTTAAGCGTAGCTCAAGGGCTAACAATTGATAACAACAACAGCAGCAACAACAACAACAACATCTGCGCATTTGGCTTAAGGGCAATTCTATATTTGAATACGCAATTAATATTCCAACATTTTTGTTGGTTTTCTTCAAATTAGAATTCTTAATAAAAACAAGATTTTTAGCACACGTTAAAAACTAGAGAATAGTGCTTAAGCTGGTAATTAAATAATGTTAGCTCAGTTTAAGCATAAATTTCCAAGAATAATAAAGGCTTTACGAGGAATGGTTATTTCAGGAATTATTAAAAATTTACGTACCTAATTATAAACAAATTATTTTAATAGCTTTCGCAGAATAATGCGTACAAAATAAAAAAGGTTTCAGTAAAGAGATAATTTTGTTTATGTTTGTATTACTTTTTGTTATATGTATATAAAGAATTACAAATTTATGCAAGAAAATTCACGTCTACTAAATATATGATATAGTTAGATTGAAAATTACATTATTTAAATATATTATATTCAATAAAAATCTAATTAATTCAAATAAATAATACATACATATTAGTGCTGCAAAAAAATCGATATTTGGCAGTATCGATATTTGCGATATTTTCAGAGAAAAATATCGATAATATCGATATATCGACCACTTTTTTTTAAAATATTTATTTTCTTGTAAATGATCTATTTTAATGCTTATATTAGTTATAACTTCTTAATGGATAAAAAGGCAACCATTTCAATATTTAAATAAAAGCAACAGCTCAAACAAAAACAAATTTATTAAAACAAACAAGCCAAAAACTTTATAGTCGTATAACTGGATTTTTTTTTTTTCATTAACCTAAATCCAACAAATAAAAATAATTCATTTAAACTAAAAATTTAAATCCATTATGCGTTCCTTAAAATTAAATAATAATAATAATAAAAACCAGTGCCTCCATGGCAATTTGAGCGAGATCATATACTATACATTATACTACTACTATACATTACTACAAAAGCTAAGAGAAAACTATATTATCAAATCCCGATGCTTGAAATTAATTAATAATTAATAATAACAAAATCAATTGCCTCCATGGCGATTTTAGCGAGATCTTTCGCTGTATTTAGAAATCTAAGACAAAACCCATCGGTTCTTATTCAGAAAAGATAGCTTTTTAACTGTAACTGGTTTTAACGATGCTCGTCTAGAATTAGCAATTATTCCAGCTTTACTGAACATTCGCTCACTTTCGGCAGATGTTGCCGGAATGCATAAATGTTTTTTTTGCCAGCGTTTGAAGAGCTACGTCGTTGTTGGCGTTCTGAAAAATTATATATTCATGAATATAGCAATATTCATTTGTGCATTAGTGCAATAATTACCTTCCAATACATTAAAGGATCCTGATTCTCATCCAGATTTTTCTTTTTTAAAGCAATAAAATGAAAACAATCCAATTTTTATGGAAAAATTTAGCATAATTTGATAAACGTGCTACATACCCATTCAAAACAAACGCAAAGATTGAAAATTTTTTCGATACATCGATACTAAGAAATCCATATCGATGTTTTTCCAAATTTCGAAAATATCGATTATATCGATACTGATGCGATATTTTTGCAGCACTAATACATATATAAACAAGTAAGAACGTTGCAGTCGGGCGTTACCGACTGCGGAATATTCATTCACAGTCCCAACGCTGCCATACATATCTAATTGATTTTGGGTGGTCAACCCGAGTATATTTTAAATTTCAAGTCTCTAGCGCTAATAGTAATCAATATAAAGCAGGGCCTGAACTAATTAAAAGTGGGGAATCATAGAGAGCTATTCCCGTTTATATCTCGTACATCTTTAGAGCTAGACTCTCCAAATTTTGCATATAGATGCATGGGTATTTTATATAATTTTGATTTTTGTTATATTTTGAATATCGGCTCAAAAATTTACCGAATTCTCCTTTTAATTTTAGTTGCAAATGTAGCAATGTGAATGAGCTGGTATTTCTTAAGAAATGACCAAAATTCAATAGAAATGTAGTTCATATTTAATAAACAAAATATTTGGCCAATTAGCAAACGCACCTGCAAGCAGCAAGCTAGCAGCGGAGCAGAGCGTTTTTCGTATACGTGTGCACATACATATTGATCGTTTATTCTATGCATACAGTCATATGCATATGTATGTATGTATATACATACATATAAAAGCGTGTCTTCTAGCATATTCTAAGAATTGATTCATGAAATTCCAGCCGTTACTTTAGCTTACTTTTGTCAGATGACGCTCTCGAAGTGAAGCTATTTCGTTTTAGCTACCGTCTGATTGTATGTTGCAGTGGCGTCGATGGTAAATGCTATGCCAGTTGCGATGGAATAGCGCGGGTTCTAATCTCGCTAATGCCAAGTTTTTTAAATGTCTTTTTATAAATTAGTTATTTTATTGGGAAAATGATAGCTTGTTTGTCATATAAGCATAACATAACACATATCATTTTTGTTATTAGTAAAATATTTTTATAAGTTTTTATAAGTTAAATTTTATTTTTGCTAAAATAACCCACAAATGCTTATACGTACATACTTACATACATATTTACAAATGTATGTATTCGTCTGCACACACAATTTCAGTATGCCAGCGTTTTTTACGCGTGTGCAAATGTGTATGTATGTATGTATATTCAAATGCGTATTCGAGCAATTCTAAGAATCTCAATTGCGATTGAATTGTCTTTGAATTTTCAGCCGCTACTTTGGTTTTTTGTTTACTATAGGTGCTGTAGCTGTAAAGTTTCGTGTTAGTTATATTGCGTAAGGTCGGTGCAGTGGCGCTGTTAGCAGAGACTCTGCGCGTTGTGTTAGAAGTCCGCGGTTCGAATCTCTTCTTTTATTTTTTTGACAAAGAATTTTTTTTTAAATCGAAATTTATATTGTTATAATATATTTTATATTTTTTAAGTTTCTTAAAAATGTTTCGTTTTGTCTTATTAATGCCTATTAAGCTTATATACATATATATGTGAGTGACACACGCATATGAATTTTGCATTTGGCCGCTGCAAATGTCGATTTGGCACGCCCCCAGTGGGCGTTGATTGAGGTGCAGGTTCGAACCCCGCGGAAAACTTTTTCATTTTAATTTAATTTATATTTTTTAATTTACTTAAAAATGTTTCTTTCCTTATTATTAATGCCTATTAAGAATATTTATATATATAGGTGGCATACGCATATGAATTTCGCTATTGGGCGTCTAAAATCCGATTTGCCACGCCCCCAGTGGTCGTAGACCCATAATTTTTGGCCAGTTCTTAGAATGAGCTGAAGGCTACGTAACTGTAAAATTTGGACGCTTAGATTCAAAAAATGTGAAAATTACAGGGTATTTTTTGATATGCCACGCCCCCAAAGAGGCGTAACAATTATTTTTGGGTCATCGATAGAGGAGATTATCAGTAACTCAACTATCCAAATTTTAAGCTTCTAGCTCTAAAACTGTAGGAGATATAAACTTTTGCGGTTTGCCACGCCCCCTATGGGCGTAGATATATCCGCCATAGCTTATTGATCTTGGGTCGTCAACCCGAGTATACGTACCAAATTTCAAGTAGCTAACATCAATAGTGCTCAAAATATAGAAGAATTTGGAAAATCAATATATATTTAGATCCGATTTGCCACGCCCCCAGTGGGCGGGGATATATAGTTTTTTCTTCTGTCTTTATAGAATCGTAACATTAACTTACGTGCCAAATTTCAGCATTCTAGCTTTACAACTTTAGAAGATACAGTTTTACTCGATTTGCCACGCCCCCAATGGGCGTAGATATATCCGCCATATCTTTTTGATCTTGGGTGATCAACACGAATCTACATTTTAAATTTCAGCTCTCTAGCTCTTCAACTAATATGATTTCTGGCATACAGGAAAATGCATTTTCCGATTTGCCACGCCCCTAGTGGGCGTATATGGAAAATTTTTACACTTTATAAATCGGAGACATATACGAGTATATGTTCCAAGTTTCAAGTCTCTAGCTTCAATAGCCGCGAAAAATATTGCATTCATACGGACAGACGGACAGACGGACAGACGGACAGACGGACGGACAGCAAGACGGACATTGCACAAAACCAATATATTCATATCACTTCGTGAATGAATATAAAAAATAATTTATTCTGTATTTTAAATTTATTTATATTTAATAGATTCTTAAATTTTCTTGCATAAATTAATATATATTTTTAAATAAACAAATTCAGTGCTAAAAACAAAACAAAAATTCTTATTTAAAAAATATATTGATAAATTAATAAAAAAAATTAATTTTTTTATATTCAAGTAAACAAGTATGAATTACAAAATATAATTAAATTATTGTGTAACAATTAAAATTATATTTTAAATTGTAAAAAAATATATAAGCATTAAATATATATATAAAAGAATTATTTAAACATATTTTGTTATTATAACTTATTAAAATCCAACAAAAAGTTATCAAATAGAAAAAAAAAAATTGCAAAAAAAAATACTAAAATATAAGAATTATTTAAACATATTCTGTTATAACTTATTAAATTCCAACAAAATGTTATCAAATAGAACAAATCTTTATGTATTTTCGTGTGTATATAAATATATATTAATATATGTGATATACTTATCACAAAGAATTCACATAAATCAATTCTAATAATAAATACATCAAAGATAAAATACTTGAGCTAACATTAAAGCTCCAGTTAATCAAACAAAACTCATTCGAAGCTCGAAGTTTCTGAAGTTGTTATCGTTCGCTTCGAATGCATCAGTGTAGCATTAGATCTCAAGCTGGGATTAACTCATTGTGCCACCTTAGATTAACCCCGCTTTCAGCATCGATTTTCGCTCTTTTCTTGCTTTTTTTTAGGAAATGCCAACGAAAACTAACAATAAAACATTCCAGCTACAGCAACAGCAACAATGGAAACAACAACGGCTGCTGGCAGCACAATCTAATTAGACATAATAAGGCACCGAGCGAAATTTGCTGGCCAAAAGGTCTGGTCAACTGTGTTTTGTTTGCCAGTTGGCCAGTTGGCTAGTTGCTAGCCCTGGCTCGCCCTGCTGCCTGCTGCTGACCAACAAACAAAGCAACTCCGTCGCCATCTACAACTTTGAGTTCGAGTTTCGAGTTTTTCCGGCCGCTACGCTATTAAAATATATTACAGCAGCAATTTCACTCGACTTTATTTTTGCGCTTTAGCGGGAACAGAGGCAGAGGCAGAGGCAGAGGCAGAGGCAGAGGCAAAGGCACTGCGAGAGCAGCAGAAGATGGGCGCAGGCAAACAGAGCTGGCTGGGACTCTCGACTCTGCACTGGACTCGGCAGCCTGCTTTGGTGTATATAACTTAATTTTTATGGTCATGCAAGTCAATTGCAGTTTGGCATTTCTTCGATGCACTTTTTTTTTTTTTTTTCTTGGGCCAACCTGAACGTCATCGCGGCCATCATCTGCTTTCTGTTTCGGTCTCGGGCTCGGACGACTGGTTGTTATGCTGCCAAAGTCGTAACATGAAACGCAGCAAATTGTTTGCACAATGCTACAGCAAACAACAATAACAGCAACAGCAACAGCAACAGCAACATCAACAATAACAACAAGTAAACTCTAAGCCAAGCTTAGCTTTGGGCGCACCGGGACCAGGGCATCTTCACTTGGCCATTGCCAGCTGGACGGTCTGCCCGTCCAGCTGCTGGCCAACTTGCTGGCCAATTTCTGCATAGAAATAAATCTATGGGCGTCTCAACATACACTCAGGCTTTCAATGCTGAATTAAAATGTAACTTACTTGCAACTGGTTCTGTTGCGGTATCTAGTAAGACTCTTGCTATAAATAGATTAAATATCAATTTCTTTTATCATCATACCAAATGCACATTTATTTGATTAATATATGCATATATGATTAGTTTTCTGTTGAGGCTTTCAGAGTAAATAGATTTTTAAAGCAGCCAAGGCTGTGTAGCATAGTTTTGGCTAAAATTGTTATATGTAAATATTCTTGCTATAAATAGATTAAATATCAATTTACTATAATATATGCATATTTATTTAATTAATTTATACATATATGATTAGTTGTCTGCTTTTGAAATAAATTGATTTTAAAACTATTTTAAATCTGTGTATCTAAAGATGTTATTGATGAAATGTTTTTTTATTATATATATATATATATATATATATATATATATATATATATATATATATATATATATATATAAGTAGTTATTTATATATATACAAATTTGGTTGGCCTGTGTAGGCTTTAAATCATGTTTTTGTGTGTTCATGCTAAGTGATCTGGAATACGCAGTATGGTAAAGGCAGTGTATGACAGCTTCAGTTAAGATCTTTAGGTAGTTAGTCTCTCTTGAGAACAAATCACAGCCTGTAGATTTTAAGCACAGAGTATGACCAGGGCTGTATATAACAGCTCTGGTTAAGATCATATGTTGATTGCTTTAAAATGTTGTATACCAAACTTATGAAATAACTAGAGCTTCATCGGCATTGCATATCAAAAGACTTCATTCCGTTTATAATCTACGACATACCTAAGCTAAACATAATATTTGTGAATAACACAGATTAATAAAATTTACTAGAGCTTTTGAGTTTATAAATGTAAATCTAAATTATAAATCTAGAATTATCCTCTCATATATTTTGTTTTTAATTATAAAAAGAGTTTTGGAAAATAAGCTTTGTACTTTTATATATTAGAAATGGGACAATATACATACATAAGATACACGATATATATACATATATGGTATAGTATATATATATTTGACTAGATTTAAGTTTAAATTAAAGAATCTTTAATTAAATCTTAATTTAAAAGTCTTAAATTAAATCTTAAATCTAGTTAAAAGTTTATTTTTGCCTTTTTTGTTTACTTTCAATATAAGTATGTTTCAATAAAATATTTAAATATTTGATTTTTTTTATATATCTTATAATACTGACGTTATAACACTATAACAGTTTCAATTTCAAGCTGATTTAACAAATTTCATACAAAATGTTAACAATATCTTCTTTCACCACGCTTAAGAAAATTTACCAAAAGGAAGATACAAAACACTGTAAAAAATCTATGACGAATTTTTCAATTATCCACTTTTAATTTGATTTATGCTAAACAAATTTAGCAAAAAAATGCTGTGAAAAATAAATTAACAGCTGCATACACAGTTTAAGTCATTAAGACATTTCACAACTATCCATTAATGAGTGAATCAGCTGCCAAAGACACATGTCTTTATTTCAGCTATGTTAAATACAGAAATATAGCCTAACAAGCACTAATTTCTATTCGATTCCAGCAAAATATCGATTGGAGTCCAATGGCTACGTCAATCTAATTATGTTGCCTGCATTTCAATTCAGCCTAACAAAGCGAAGAAATACATTAACAAAAATAGTTATACATACATACATTTATAGCTATGCACATAGTTGGTCTTGGCAAACAAGAAATTGTGCTGAGGTATTGTAATGGCTGCAGAGACAATAATATATATATGTATGTATGTATGTATGTATATATAGATAAACAGATAATTATCGATAATTGAACATTAATAAATATCAACATGGGCACAAATCGAACGAACAGCAATGGAGTTCAGTCCATGTGAGCCATTAATGATGATACTGCGGTGCTGGCCTGTTGGTCAGCTAATGGCCTCTATAAATAGACCGGGTGTTGGCCGTAGTGTGATACTCTACACACCTCATAGACACATTAGCGACACATTTCCAACTGCCGATGGCTTCAAGCACAAACAAAAGGGGCAGTCTCGTAATTGATGAATGTCTATTTGTTTGCCAGCCAAAATGAGACAGGGAGAGAGAGAGAGAGAGAGGGAGGGACAGAAAACGAGTGGGAGAGAGAGACAGAGCTAAACGGAAAACATACTCATAAAATATTGAATTTATATTGGTTCATTTGGTTAGACAACGGAAATGGCAGCGACATGAATTACAACTGTTTAATGGTCTGCCACGTCAATGGGCGTGGCCACTGGCCACGGGACGTTGCCTCAGAGGTGGCCTGACATGTCTGCCCCGCAAGATTTATGCCGCATCATAAAAGTTTTATTTATACGATACCATCCTTTGTAGGCCCGGCTTCGACATCAGCTAACGGCACTTGGCCAAATATATATATATATATATATATGTATTTACCTGCCCAGCAACTGTTGCTAAATTCAGCAGCTGCCACAAGAATGGGAAAAAGAACAAACATTAACAGCCACAAAAGCTAAAATAATTTTTGATTTTCAACTGATTACAGCTCCAGCATTTCAGACCATTAAATGTGCCATAAAGCTGGCTAACAGGCAGCCAGACACTGCCTGCAAATAAAAATCGAAATAAACATTCGATTTGTTCGCCCATAGACAACGACAAAGGAAATAAATAAATCGTACATAATTATGTACATATAAAATATATGTGAGCACTTAAGTGGAAATTCTTATAATTAAAATCATTTTCATTAATCATTAATCATTCATGGCCCTGCTTTAATTAATGTGGTTTTTAAAGTGCACATGTCTGTAGATTTTTTTAAAAATTTTTTTTAAAGAAAAATAATATATATTAAATAAATATAAGCAAATAAAGAAAAAATAAAATAAATAATCACAAAAAATAAAACAAATATTAAAACTAATCAATAATAAATAATACATTTTAAAAATGGTTCATATAATAAATAAAAGTAAGTTTTTATAATTCCTGTAATAATATGAAATTAAAAATGCAAACTTTTTTTTTGTATAAAAGGAAAAAAAATGGTTTCTATCAATATTTGAATAAAATAAAATGTCATTATCACATTCTGAATGTTTGATTACGAAAGTCCATCTACAATAAATGATATTCAACAAATAGGTTTCCATAACGTCGCGTCAACTGCGCAGTTAGCAGAGCACGTGTTGATTTTTTTGAAGAAAATAAGCGCAGAATTTTTGGAATATCAGTTCTTTGAAGGATTCAGAGGATCTTGTAGTCGAGCAGTCTCTACTTCTTCCATGTTTTTGATCAATTTAGTAAATAATATTAAAAAAAAAAAGTTAATATTTTAAATAAAAAACTTGAACTACAAAATTTAGAAAATAAACATTAAAAATCATAAAAAATATAAACATCACTTTGTTTTTATTTTTAGTCTTTAAATTATAGTAAAATAAATCAAATGCAGGCGAAAAAATTAACTATAATTACTATTTTAAATGTTGCCAACATCTATTTATATTATTTCCTTAAAAAATATATAATTTTACGGGATAATACATATATGAATTTTAAAACCAAAAAAATATAATTTTACCAAAACTCAGTAATATTATTTTCCACTATCCATAAATGCGATGAGAGTTGTGTTTAGCCTTTAGCCATGGCTAAGTACAAGAACTACTCAAATAATTGATATATTTAAATTTTAATCACTCTATGATAATCATATTGTCGAAAAACCTTGGTTAATACACAATATATTGATAACTATGGCCATCCGTCCAATTGTTAGCCATGAAAATGTTAATCAAACATTTGATAAGATTAAAATATTAGTCAAAAATAGAATTCGGCATGGAAATTTAAAGATAAGCATATCGTGCCTATTTTAAATTTAGCTTTAAGAATTCAATTGCTTTTAACTTGTCTGGCAATCTGCAATAGGAAAAAACCATAAATGAATAACATCAGACAATGTTAGCATGCGCTGAAATTTCTAAATGCCCAATTAAACAAATGTCATGGGAAATAGCTTTCATTAATTAATGGCCAACAGCTCAGATCCGAATACATTGTTGGTATGTCACCTTACACAGCTTATATAGTTGGGGACATACATATCGTATGTAAATTGGCTTGTTCCGGGCATAGTTCGGTATAAATAATACAAATGTTCGACTGACAAAGAAGGAATTAACTAACTCGCTGGGGTAATTGAGAGCCAAAGTAAGAACGTGACCATTGAATATGACTCACGGACTCACAGCCATCGAAAACACAATTGAATTGTTCGCTGACATACATAAATAATGCTGCAGAGAGCTGACCAACAAAACTATTTTCTGGCAGGTATTACGTGTAATTTGTTCTAGAAACGTTTCATGTGCAACGAACACGCTATATTAAGGCACCTCAATAAACAAACCCATAAAAGATACAAACATCCTTTACTACTTAAAGTTGGGTAAGTCAATCAATATTTTTGTAGCATATTTTAAAACAGCTGTGAATACAATGACAAGAAGGCTCTATCTTTTGATTCACTTGATGAAACTTTTTTACTTTGTCCACAAGCTGAGATATATTTCTATGTCAATGTATTATTTAATAAAAAATAAAAAAAAAAGTAAAAATTAATTTAAATTTAACATAAATACTATTTTTGGTTATGGAACTTTTATATATTAAAATTAAGATACAGGTTTAAACAAATAAGTTTAACAATTTTCTGTGCTTGACAAGAGCTTAAATAAGAAATAGGAAAAACAAACACAACATGAATTATGTTCAGCTTTTTTTTTGGGGTATGAGTAATAGTTAAATGTGAATTGGCATTTCGGGCTCAAATTAGTGTAGCTAAAAATAAAATCAATTGTCCAACAGCGCTGCTTATCAAAGGGCTATAAACCCCTAGGCGCAATCTCATAAAGGTCACAGGAAGAATAGTTTATCTAGCTAATTATATGTAGTCCCAGGAGTCGTAAAGTTATTCTCATAAATTAATATGTATACATAGTGTGTAGTATAGTATGTATATACATGTATGTATATGTCCATGTAAGTACATATCTATTTATAATATAAACAATAATAGTTATTTACATACGCCGGGCAGAACTACTACAGATACACATGTTTGTAGTTAAAAAGCAACGCCAACACAGAATAGCAATTATTGTGGTCACAAATATAATTGCATTGGTCACGGAAATTTCAAATTAAGCTGCCTGACCATATATAAATTTACTTGTATATATAGACTATGTTGGCATCGTATAGATTATTTTTATTTGTTTTGTTATTGTGAAATTGCGTTGCCTTAAAACTCAAAGTTTCATAATTTTTCCCTTTTTTTTTTTTTTTTTTGATGTGTTTAATCTTGAAAAAAACTGACAAACTTTGTTATTATAAACAAATTTTCTGCTGCCGGTTAAGTCCCTACGAAGTTGAGACACGCACGTGTGCGGATTGTTTCAGAGTTTCCTTTGCATAAATTTAAAATAGGTTTTGGGTAAAGGCAACGGAAACTTGAAGTTTTTGTTCTAAGGGTAGCTAAAAGCAATTGCTGGGATAATTTAATTTTCAAATGGATTAGGTTTTACAATAGTTTTAAATATTAAACTTAAGCTGATAACTAAACATTGGCAAAATTAAAACACTAACTGCAAAACAATTGGCTTAAGAATAAAATATATAATATATTTGAGTATCGTTTCACAAAAAAATATTTCAGCTTGGAGACTTTTCACACCTATATTTATAGAAATTTGTTAGCCAAACTTAAGACCCAAAGGTTTAACACCTGAAACATAAAAATAAATTAGCTAATTACAACAGCATGAATAGAAAATCCCGCAGAGACAGCTTAAAGCCATGGCATTACTCATACGCAATATATATACATACATATTATATATTTTTTAAAGCATTCACATTGGATGTCATAAATATTTTTTAGTAGCAGCACGTGAGCCAAAAACGAAGCGGGCCAAAGAAAAGAAAAAGTCAGCAAAAGAAAATGAAATGAAAATCGATTGTTTTTGACCTCATAGAGGCATCGAGGCACACATTTGGAGCGTTGAGGCATTAGGCGACAGTCGGCCAGCAATTCTACACATTCGCGATTCTCATTTCTCATTCCGCATTTCTCGTTTCTCACTCGCCAGCCGGGTGCAATGGCACTAATGAAGAAAAGAGGCAACAGAAATAAAAACGAAAACTGAAGAACTGAAAAAAGCAAACAAACACGCCATGTCTCGGCGTGTAGGTGTTTGGCTTATTCCCAGTCCCAAGATTCAAACCAAAAAAAACCTAGCAGACAGCTTTAATTCTATTCTTTTATATATATGCTGCTTTTTCTCTTCTATATATATATATTTTCTTTTCAAACGTTTGCCCATTTACAGGCAAATGAATGTAACACGCGAACTAAGCCCAGTAGCACAAAGAACAAAATAAAGTAATGCCCGCGAAAGCCAATAAATTTGCACAACACCCATGAAAGCCTTGGACAAAAAAAAAAAAGTGAAAGCAAAATGATGAAAGCGCATAGATATAAATAATATATATGCATGAGTCTATTATATATATATTCATAATGGCATTTCGTCCCAAATTATGCCCAGGAGCGCAAAAGACGCCCAAAACTTTATTTAATTAGTTAAAAAAAAATATTTCGCTGTCTCTTGTGGACGAAGTGCAGAAGTACTAAAGAAACATAATTGTTACGCTCACTTAAAAATATAATTAAATAGCCTCCGCCTTCGTTTGTTATTTTTAGTGCAGCCAATTTGGGGCACAAAATACTTAAGATATTTATAAGCTATTTATAATTTTAAAGACTTGCTTGAGTCACTACGAAATCGTTTGCCTTAAACATAATTTTTGTATTTTTTGCAAGTAATATCTAAGGTACATACAAGTCATGTTGATTTAATGACTTTGATAGACAAATCATGGTCGAATCGAATCCAACACGCATAAAATATAATTTTACAAAATTAGTGTGTAATGTGGGATAAGAAGTACTTCAGATATATGAGAAAGACTTTGTTAGATAATCTAAGATCGGTAATTTTAGCAGCAACAAAATCCATTGCCAAGCATTAGAAATTATTTTGTGATTTGTGCAGCAATCATGCAAGTTAAATTTTAACCTTAAGACTTTGTCAATAGGAAATTAAACGAATGAAAACATAATTTTGTAATTTGGAAAACTTTGCTTGAGGCATGAAATATTTAAGAATTTGATGAAATTTTTATTATAAAATTTCACAAAAGACTGTGTTTTTATTTTAAACCCATAGCAAATATTTCTTGCATATTTAAATCATATTATGATTGCGATTACGTGTGAAACAAAATATTAAAATATTTGTCTTTGTTTAAACTCATAACAATATACTATAAACATAATTCACTAAATTAATATGATTTATTTATTAAATTAATATAATTAGTTTATTAAATTATTATAGAAATTTTATTAAATTGCTT
Organism: Drosophila hamatofila; assembly: GCA_035045345.1. NCBI lineage: Eukaryota > Metazoa > Arthropoda > Insecta > Diptera > Drosophilidae > Drosophila > Drosophila hamatofila. Next base: position 8,106,165 of record JAWNPA010000011.1, on the reverse strand, counting down.
TAAGCCATTTATTAAATTATTATAGTTCATTTATTATGATGTTATATTTATAAATTTATAAAATTATTATACATAATTTATAAAGTTATTATTAATCATTCATAAAATTAGTATACGTAATTTATAAATTTATTATAACTAATTTATGAAACTATTATAATTAATTGATTAAATAATTATAATTATTTATTAAACTATTGTTAATAATTTTAAAAATCCTTTTTTTTTTATTATTATTTTTTATTTAATTATTTTTGTAATATTATTCAATTCATTTATTCAATTATTGTAAGTCATTTATTTATAAAATATTTATTTAAATATTTTGATTTTAAAAAGCACTCGATATTTGGAAACTTTAACCATATCTCTTGCCATGACAAATTGATACACTTTTGGCGCCCAATCTAGGGCGCTTGAATGCGACGCAATCAATTGCTTGGGCCATGTCAAAGGCTACAGCAACAAAAGACTACGACACTAATGCGGATAATGAGCGACAGTCATCGAACGGCACGGAACTGACACGGCCAACATGTCAGAATAGTAACTAAGCGTCACGCCCACTACGCCCCAGCACAGTAAAAGGTGTTCTATTCTGTGTAGGTGGAATGGGGGCAGCAGGTGTGATTATAATCGATTGTCTTTTGGCATAAGCATGCAGAGCATGGTCGGAATGAAATTCACGGGCTTATGGGCCATAACTATTCAAAGCGTAGTTACCCTAGAGTAAAGATATAGCCAGACATAAATACATATAGACAGGCATATATATGTACATGTACATGTGTATGTATGTCGGTGTATATAGTCATACAATCAACGCACACTTAAACACCCACACTCACACACACACACACAAGCGCATTTGCAAGCTTAATTTCATTAATTAAGTTTTTCTCTCTGTATGCTTTCCCTTGTGGCTCGACGGAATGTATTTGCATCCGGTGTTTGAGTTGCTGTTGTTGTTATTGTTATTGCTCTCGTTGTTGTTGTTGTTGTTGTTCTTGTTAGTTTGCGTGTTGCTCTGGCAAATGTCATTTTCATTATCGTTTACATGCATTATGTGATTTGGCCATTAATTGATTGGTTAGCTCTTTGGAGCGCGCATTACAAATGACGCAACCGGAAAAATCGAATGCATTTGCATTACCCGCCCGATATACCCGACACAAAGTCAACAATCGCCACATAAGACACACTAAACACTTCAGCCTAATTAAATTTGTTGCACGTTTCTGCTGACTTACATGTTAAGTAACCCAATTACAATGGCGTCGTTCGCTTTCGCTCAAGGTCTAGGCCACATACCTGCAAATGAAGACGAACAAATGTAGAAAAGTTAATGAACAAGATTTAGACAATAGCAATTACTGATAATAATTAATTTGAATATGCAAATAATTGCATTTGTTAAAAATAATATATACATATATATTTATTATATATTTTATAAATATAAATAAAAATATAGTTCTTTGTTATATCTTAGCAAGAGCAAATCAAGAAAACAATTTGATATTCATTCAAAAATTATTATGATATTTTAAATATTATTATTCATAACGATTAATTAAATATAATAAAAAAAAAGTAATAGCAAAAAGTAGTAATTAAAATTGTATTTATATATTGGTATAATTTCGGTAATTATTAATATAATAAAATATTATTTACTATAAAAAACGCTGTAGTCGAACATAACTGACTGTATAAAACTCGGTCGCGGCTTAAAAATTTCCTATTATTATTAACTGGGATCGACATGTACAATTTTACAATTGAAGCTCTAAAACTCAAGTAGATATATATTTTTTTCAATCTATTACGCATTCAGTTGGCGTGGATATATCATTTTTGATTACTCTGCAGAGGATAAAAAAAAATTAAAATAGACATCAAATTAAAATAGACATAAAAAATAGACAATCAAAACCTAATTTATTATAATTTATTTGCTATACATTTTTGTAAAATGTCAACCCGAATATATATTTTAAAATTTAATCTATCAGACAGACGGACTAAAGAATTTAAGAAATAAAAAAAAAAGAATTTTAAAATAAAATTAAAAAATTTTCCAATTAAAATTTTTTTTTTTTTGGTACCGAAATTCAGATTTTGTTGCTGTAGGGAATTTGAATTTTAATAATATTTTTAATTTAATGAATTGGCCGTGCAAGTCACATTCTCGCTGACTCCCGGGAATATTCTTACTGTTTCACTCAATGGCTTCACCATTTCAGTCAGCGAAACCGTGAAATATCTGGGAATTTATCTGGACCGGCGGCTTACTTGGAGACAGCATATAAATGCAAAACAAACACAGCTCAAGTTTAAGACCAAGAAAATGTACTGCGAAAATGTACAGCTAAGCCCTGAGAATAAAATAAGGCTATATAAGGCCGTGCTAAAGCCAGTAGGGTCTTACGCGCTATAGCAGCTCTGGGGAACAGCCAGCAAGCCAAACATTGAGATACTACAGCGTTACCAGTCTAAAGCGATTAGAGCAATAGCAGGTGCTCCTTTGTATATGACAAATTTTGATATCCATAAAGACCTCAAAAAAAGGGCATGGAGAAATATAAATAGGCTACATGACAACTTTAATGTTCTAGCACTAAGACTGTTAGTCAATAGTAATAATAACGGACATCGTTTAAAAATTCCACGTCTCAGACTTGTTAAATAAATAATGATGTAAGTATGTACATTTATATTTATATATAAATATTAAATGTAAATATGTACATATATGGATTGAGTTAATTGGAGCTCAAACCATCCTGTTATTTATAAGCTATTGTTAATGTTTGTTATATTTGCTTATTGTTAGTATAAAACAGATAGCAAGTAAAAGAATTTAAAATAAAATAAATAAATGAATATAATAATTAAAGACATTTTTTAAAATTTCAAAATTTCGGGACTATCAACCGGAAATAAAAAATAAACAAGACATTTTAATTGCTGAGTACACAATTCTAGTTAGTCTTTAAATAATAAAGTGTTTAAGTATAAGAGACCCTAAAATTCTTTTTTCTACCCATCAATTCACATTTTATGCTCCAAAAGGCTTTCTCGCGTTTTTTTCAAAGATTCCCAACAGCTTCACTCCGCACAGTTTAATCTGCTGTCCACACAAATCTCACAGTTGATAAGGATTCAAAGATAATAACTGAAAGCTAGCTCTTCAGCCACTGTGTAAAATGTAAGCAAAATGAAAAAGAAAAAAAAAGCATTTTTGTTTTCAATTACTGAAACAATCGACATTAAATAAGACTTACGGAAGATGTGCGCGAATGTGTGTGTGTGTGTGTGTGTGTGTGTGTGTGTGTGTGTGTGTGTGTGTGTGGACCCAATGCCGTTTCTTAAAGTGCTGGCAGCAATTTCAGGTAGGACGCAACGAGCACGCAATGTGAATATAATATGAGAGATAAATTGAGTGCGTCGGCGAATCAAGAGCCAAGGACGAAGCCGAGGCACAGCTGGGATAGAAGAGAGAGAAGAAGAGCTGAGTCAGAGCACGGGCTGATGGGCAGCAGGAGCTGGAGAGGCAGCAGGAGCTGGAGAGACGCCTTTAAGTAGGCAACAAAAGACAAGCGTTAAAAGTTAACAGCAGCGAGCACTCAAACGCAGGTATGCTACAACGTGCCCAGGCGCGCCCACCTGCACTACAGCTATATATTTATTTATTTATGCAAAAGCCAAATGGCAACACGTGCGAAATGCGCGCAAAATTTCGCTGCCTTCAGTTGCCTTACATTTGCTACATTTGACTGACTGCACTTTGGCCGGGGAGAGTCAAAAGAGAGAGAGGGAGAGAGAAAGGGAGAGTAAGAGAGGAAGAATTCTGAAATACATTTCGCTTAACGAGCATATTCAATAGCACTTGTTGGTCAGGCCAAACACTTTTTGGCGCTCAACGCCGCAATGACTTTAAAGATGTTTGAATAAATGAAGAACTTATGAATATTCCGTTGCTGAAGTACATGTTCAGCATTCACAATTGGCCCTGGCTAACTAACAAGCGATAAAGTTCTTATGAACAGAGGCAGGACTGCCTCTCTCTCACTCCCTATCTCTCCCTGTCTCTGTCTATTTACTTCCCATTTTAAGTTGGAAACTCATCAAGTGCAGCTTGTAAAACTGTAAAAATGTTTGTGTTTTTTTTCCTCCCCACTTTTAACTTATAGAACAACTTATGAAACCTATGCAAAGTGAAGACGTCATCTTAAAACAATTTAAACTTTGCGTTCAAAAGAATTTAAACTGAGGAACTTAATGAACTTAATAAGTTGTGCAGGGGAATTTATAATAACTACTATAATAAAGACAAGCTAAGCCCAATTTGCCAAAGCAAGAAGCTTAGTAATTATCTTAAATAGTTATAGTCTTATCATAGTCCTTGCTAATTGGATATCTAATATACAATCATGACTCTTGTGTATTTCCCTGATTAAAAAGCATTATATTTCCACTTTAATTGCAAACAGCACTCACACTAAGCGAATCCATGTGAATGAGTCGGTCAGAGTTTATGTTTCTGCTGCCAAATACCCATTTAATCCTTGCTGCCCAAAATAACCAAATGCAAATGAGAATGTGAAAATGTATCAATAGACAACAAAACTAAATACCAAAACATAGAGCATACAATATACAACATACTAAAGCAAAACACACTCGTGTACAAGCATTGTACAATATTTGTATAACATTTTGTGCACATTGTTCATCCTTATGGTCTTAGGGGTTCCTCGGTTCGGTGGCTTTTGCCCACAAAAAAAAAAAAAAAAAAACAAAAACAGATAACAAAAAAAAATCAAAATACAAGGGGCATCATGCTAAAAGCAACGCGGCGAGTTTTATGTGTTTTGGCATTGGTTTTTTTGTTGTATTTTTTGTATTTTTATTGTACTCTGCATTGTAACAGATTAGGCGAGGATATGACAAACGAGAGAGACTTTTATTGCTATCCCAAATCAACTTGAACTTCTATCAAAGTTGATTTATATTCAGCTGGCTATGTATTTACATCAAAAACAGGATATCTCCCAGTCAGTCTAGTTCAATTCCATCTCGCATGTTATTGTTTCCACGTATTATCATGGTTTGCATTGCTCTCTCTCTCTCTCTCTGTCTCTCACACACTCTCTCTCTCCCTTCCTCTACGTGTGTATTTGTGTGCTCTGTTAATCCTATCAGCTAGAATGCTGATGCTCCATACAAGCTCTCACTCCTAGTGCAACCCAGCGAAAAGATAAAATTGGCGAGCTTGTAGCATTTGAAATAGTATAACAAACCAATGAAGTGGAAGGCACAAGCAGAGCAACAGCCACAGCCAGAGCTACAGTCAGAGCTAGATCCAGAGCTGCACAAATATGTCTATAAATATTTGCCTGAATGCGCCTCAGCGTCTGTATTAAATTCACTTGAGCGTAATCAAATGTAAACGAATCACATTATAGGCTCTTGCTATATGTATTAGGTAAATGCAAAGTGTTTTAAGTGCTCAGCAAGACTTTTATTCCCGTTCCTTTTAGTTGCTCTGCTTCAAATTAATTACCAGAAGGCTTAAATATTCAGTTTTAAGTTTTAATTTGCCATTTAATAATCAAATATTTATTTGGCATAACTCAAATGCCATTTAAACAAAATGTTTTATCAATCCTAGTGCATATGAAACAAATTAAAATTTTAAAGCGGGCAAACAATATATAAAATATTTATATACTAAATATTGCAAGCAGCAAAAAAAGAAATCAATAAAATATATAAATGAAATAAATAAGGTAAAACACATAAATGCTGTTTTCTGTCAGCTCATGAGGGAATTACTTTATTTTTTGCAATGCTAAATAAATCATGTTGATGAAATGGCAAAAAAATGTGTGAAAATACAAGAAAGTCTGTGTTAACAAATCATAAAACCGTTTAAATAAAATTGCAGCAAACAAACACAATAAAAACACAAAATATGTTTTGCCTACTCAAACCCACTGACAAACTTTTTGGCTTCTATTTGGAGATATTGAATGGAAGTTTACGGAATCTTCAATAAATAATAAACAATCAAAAAACATAACACTACAAACTGTATTCCTACTCTAACATACTTTTAAGAAGAAGCCGTAGAAGAGGGAGTATATAATTTTTAGCAAACAACAAAATATAGATAAACTATAAAAACTATTACTAATTAAATTATTTTTATTAAATAAAGTAAAGAAAAAATAGTCTATAAATTTTTAGTTTAAATTTAAATAAAAAATTTAAAACAAATAAAATTTTTTTTAAAACTCAAATATTTTACTTACATTAAAAAAAATTTTTTTAATTTTAGCTTAAATTCAATTTTTAAATTATTTTTATTTTTATTGAAGCTTGCGTCAAATTTGATTTTAATTAAATATTTACCATAAATGTTAAAAATTTTTAATCAAAAATAAATTAAAATAATACAATTTTACTAAGAAAAAAAAATTTTATTTTTTTTTTTAAATTTTTTTAAAGAAATTGAATGCTTTATTAAGAAACCTAAAATTTAATTTCGTTCCATTTTAATAAAAATGTTGATGTTAATTAAAATTTGTTAATGTGTTTTAATAAATATTTATTTCCAATTATTGCAAGAAATGTTTGTAATACTTCCCTCAAATAATACCTACTTGAATAAAGTCAATATTGAAGCAGTCTTCATTCATTTCATACTCACCTCAAATACTATATTCCAAAGAATATATATCTGAATTTCAGCAATATGCAATCTGAGGACCCAAGAATCAAATTACAGGTAGACAGAGCTCGCTAGCTAGACTAGCTGTCCAGTTTCAATTACCATTTACAGCAATCAGCCAAGTCATAAACCAGGTCCACTGATAGGCAGCAGCTACTAAGGCCAGACTCTCATTTACATGTTTGTTCTCTTTGCCAACTGCATGCCAGCAGCGAGGCCATGCGTGAGACTCATCAAGAGGCATGAAGAGTTCAAAGATTCTCAGTCTGCCCTGGCATAATGCGGCAGCTATTCAGTTGCAATTTCTATTTGTAGCAACGGAAAATTGGCACTTTGATCAGTTCTATGCGAACAGCCAGTTACAGTCGCAGTCACAGTTGGCAGGCCAGAGCTTCCCATGAGAGTGCGAAAAACTCAATTTACAGCGACGTTCCAGCCACTTCGCCATGCGGAAGAGAACTTTTCCGCCAAGAAAAATAATACTCCAGCTCGATTCGATTAACGACTGTGCCGCCAGGAGGTGTGGGTGGGTTGCTGGGCTGGCGTGTGTTGACCAATAATGGGTATGCCATTATAATAAATACTGCTAGCCCATTAGGAAATTGTGCAGGGGTATAAACGAAAGAGTAGTAGGAAAGAGCCCAAGCATAATTCGACGACTATCATCAACTGTTGTTAAGCAACCACAAATTGTTGTTGCCATCATCGAAGAATTTGCATTAATAAAATCAACTTGAGATCTAATTTCATATAACTTTGCAAAATTGTGGTTGGAAGATATTTACGAATTACTTTTAAATGAGCTTGAAACAAAAACTAAAGAAACTTTTCATTAGAGTTAGCATGAAGATTTAACTGGATATTAAATTTCAGCTTCAATGTAAGGCTTCATTAGAGTTAGCTTAAAGATTTAACTAGATGTTATGTTAGCTTGAAGATTTAACTACATTAATAAAATACACTTAAGACCTAATTTCATGTAACTTTTCAAATTTGTGGCTAGAAAATATTTTCGAATTACTTTTAAATGGGCTTAAAATGAACAACTAAAGAAACATTTCATTAAAGTTAGCATGAACTGGGCATTAAACTTCAGTTGCAATGTAAGGCTTAATTAAAGTTAGGTTAAAGATTTAATTGAATGTTAAACCTTAGATTCAATGAAATTTACTGAGAAGATGCTTCAGTTAAGTTAGCTTGAAGATTTAACTACATTAATAAATTCAACTTGAGATCTAATTTCATGTCACTTTACAAATTTGTGGTTAGAAAATATTTTGGAATTACTTTTAAATGAGCTTGAACAACTAAACAAAACTTTTCATTAAAGTTAGCATGGGGCTATAACTGAATATTAAACTTCAGCTTCAAAACAATTTACTGAGAAGAGGCTTCATGTAAGTTAGCTTGAAAATGTAACTGGTTATTAAACTTCAGCTTGAATGTAATTGACTGAGAAGAGGCTTAGCTTCTTCTTCTTTTCAGGTGCTTTAATTTAAACGTTCTGGTTCTGGTTCGTCGCCTGTCGTCATTATGTGCCTATGACAGCGCGCTAAATTAATGGCCATAAAGTGAATTGACTAAAATTAACTCATTAACGAGAGTGCCATCATCATAAAGTTGGCAAAACGTACTCAAACGAGCTCATTTCAAGACTATTTAAAGAGCTCTAAATATACATACATATTTATAATATATATAAAAAGACTATATATCAAGTCCAACTGGAGTGGAATATCACATAAAATAAAATAAAATTCTTAGCGGCAGTTCACATGAAATAATTCCAAAGAGTTTTTAACGACTGAGGTGCTTTTATCGGCTACTTTGGACTTGAACTTTGAACTGGGCAGCAGCTAATCATGCCTGCTGCATGCAACTGACACTTACAACGCCTATTAATGGAAGCAACTTGCGCGTGTTTAAAAACGTATCTCAGACGTCAGCTCGCTTAAGGCAGGGTAATTGCTACACCAGATTATTAAATGAAGACATTATGGCAACGCCTTAGCAGCGGCTTCGGCTTCGGCTTCGGCTTTGGCTTCCACTCTGGCTATATATGGACACAATGGCCAGGCCAAGCCAAGTGGGCAGCATGGCCAAGACAGGCTGCTCATTTCATGCGCATTTAACTAATCTGTCATCTAATCCGCATGTGCATCAGACTGTGGTCAAGGAGAGCGCAGAGCAGCGTCGCTTCTTTTGTGAAGTTCTCTCTGCCTGCCTGGCTTGAAACCACCTTGAAACCTGTATCCGCAGTCGGCCTTAGCTCTTTGTTGGCCATTTGGCAATTACATAAGTATACAAGAACAATAAACAATTAGCTTGTTGCAAATAAATTCTGGACCCCGGCCATGTAACAGGAAATGTGTTGGTGCTTAGTGAATACATTTTCTAAATTGAAAATTTGTTGCTGCTGGAGCAACTCAATGGGCTCGTCGTGAAACTCAATGATGAACCGCAAACCGGAGACTTCTTGACTTTTAAGGCATTCATGGCAACTCGAACATCCACTCACTCTCGCATTGTTGTTCATCTCCGTCCGTCTGTCTGTCTGTCTGTCAGTCTCTAGCTACTTTCATTTCACAGCCCGCTGCACTGCAGTGCAACATAGTTGCCCTCTCAATCCGCCTCGCGCTCAGTTTCTCAGCATTTATCAGTTGCCATTGTGCTTGGACTGCTGCTATTTGCCCCTTTTGTTGCAGCTGTGTGATAAGCGCCCAACATTTCGCGTTCCATTCAGCTATTCCGTTGGGGCGGTGCCTTTTGTTGAAAGTGGTTGGGTCAATGCGACTGATAACGTGAACCGCATTAATTTCATGTATACAATTTCACTTGAAACCCGTTCTCAAATCTGTTCAATACTAACAATGTATACCACATGAACTAAAATATTGTATTTTAATAATAACTCTATCAGAGGAAGCCCACAATCTATGATAAACACAAGAAAAGAAAAAAACTCAACAGGAAGCAACTGAAAGCCTTAGCTTTAATTATTAATAATACGAATTCGGAGAAAAAAAGCGGAGGCTCAAAGAACAGAGAACAGAGAACAGAGAAAAGCAAGCAAAAATAAGAACAAAGAAAAACGTCTTAAGCAAATTGGCAAAATTCCAGACAAAAAGTTATGAAAGCTAACTGCGTTGCGGCAATGTTATATTAAAATTTAATATACCTGAGCCAGGCCAAAATAAATAACAAAGCAATATCTGCTATATATATTCAAATAAAAGCAGCATAAGCATGGCAAACAAAAAACTTTATGAACGCAAGAGCCATGAAATGAAATAAATAACTTTTTTTTTTTTGTTCTTCATAGCAATTAAGTCTCGACTCCATTTAATTGATTATCGCAGTTATTTATGTAGTTTTTAATAAAGAGCAGAGTATATAGAGATTTAATTGTTTATCGAAGTTGTTAATTTATTTTTTTAATAAAGAGCATATTGAATAGAGTAAATGGAAGAGTATAGTAAAGAGAGTATGTATATTGAAAAATATATGTATTGGTTTTCTACAATGTCCGTCTGTCCATAGGAACATAAACAATTTTGATTATATTGAATATGGACATTTGAAAGTTGGAATACTCGATGGTGCTCTCGTCTTATAAACTGTTAAGATACGCCCACTAGGAGCGTGGAAAAATAGAAAATACTGCTTTAATCCTTACTGCAACGATTTTATTTAAAGTGTAGGGATTTGAAATTTGGACTCAACCCAAATATTGGATATATTTATCTAAGTCATTTGCGAATCGGAAAAAGAAATTCGCAGCAGTAGAATAGTTAATATTTTCTAAAGTCTTGGATCTAGAAACATCAAAATCTAATTATTGACTTATTTGGCATGCTCTATCAATGACCAACAAATATATTATATATATAGTATTTGAGGAGCTGAATATTGACTTAAATTAAAATATATAAATTATAATTATAATATATAAATATATATACATATATATATATATATATATATATAGAGCAAATTGGGACAAATCCTATATTCCCAATTAATTTAAGTTTTCTAAGACCATGAAGAAGTATTCTACAGCCGATAGCTTCTACCTGTAAAATTCTTACTCAATAAAAACTGTGACTAATAGCGCGACGCATCTTCTAATGAGCAATAAATATAACTTAATTATCGCATATTCAGCTTTTTTGGTCACAGAATTTATGACAGCAAAAAAAATATGTAAAAAAAAAGTTAAAACAATTTATCAATTTTTAATAATGATTAAGTCTTTTGTACAGCACTTTTTTATATTTTTGTATGTATTTTTATATATTTACAAACGCCAAGGCTTTTTAATTAGTTTTATGCTGTAGCCACATAAAGGCAGCACAGCATAAATTAACAGAGAGGCCAAGATCCCAGAGGGAAGAATGCGGGAGGCTGTGCTCACAACTGGTTAAAAGACAGAAGAGTAGATGAGGCATAAGAAAAAAGATAAGCAAGCATTGCAATTAAGCATTGAGCTCAATTCTTAACTGAGTTGCGAGCTAATAGAACTTTTCAATTCATTATTTGACTGATTATTGTCATTCATATAATTGTTGTTATGCTTTATAATTACTATTATTTTAATATTATTATATTTTTTGCAAAAGAAAAAAAAAATTAAATATATTTTAATTATAATTATCAATATCAAATCTTACATAGTCATTATTATTATTATTATATTTTTTTATATTTTTTAAAGATTTTAGTTAAATTAACTATTTAACTTCATGGGGAAAACTTAAATACAATCAGCATTTTTAGCAAAGACCTAATCTATTTCTCAGTTTATTTTATATTTCCTTCTATTCATGAAATTTTTGGCTGTTTAAACTTTACTTTTTAAGCTTTACTTTCAGTTCCAATTGCAAGTAAATGGCAATCGGACTTTAACATATCTATCTCTTCTATATAAAAAGTCTCAATCAGCAATTAAAGTAATCTTTGCCAAGTCTTACATCCACAAGAGCATTTAATCTTCGACATGCCAACGTTAAGAGTTTAACTCCAAAGTTCTCTCATCTATACAGTTTCATAAATCACTTGAGTTAAATGATGTCTTCAATTGCATCACGCGGCATTCCGCTGGGCCGGTTTGCCTTATGCAAACTATAAACAAATTGTCATTCGATGTCTTTAACGAACATAGACAATTAACAAACCGTTCAACAGCTTATCGGCACAAGGTCGTTGAGGAGGCTTCCTCATTAAATGTAGTCATTAACCGAAATAATCAGAAAAAAAAATCCCCGCTAAAAGACCTTCAAGGTTCACTAACTAAATTAACCATTTGGCTGAGGAAGCAAACAAATTTTTACCTAAGCACATAAGACATAAATTATACCCCAAAATATAAATATATATATTTATATATATTTGATGAGCTTAAGTAATAAAATAACTTAAGTTAACCTTGAAATCTATTTGTTTAACATGTTTATTTTTTAATCAAGAATCAATCATAGTTTATTCTCGATTTTTTTTAGTTTTATATTTGTTTTGACAGAGCCCTTGAAGAAATTAAAATAAATAAAGAAAAAAAATATATTCTTGTTTTTTTTTTTTTTTTTGGTAATATAAAATTTAACAAAAATAAAATCCCAATCGTTTCTAATTCCTTAAATATATTTTTAATATATACATAATATTTTTTGTTTTATATAATTCATTTTTTATTTTATATAAGTATATTATTGTTATTTATTTAACGGATATTGAAAAATTTGTCAAAGTCATAATATTTATACAATGATTTTGATGATATATACAATATATAAATATATTTTATATATTTTCTTTAATTTTAAATTAGAATTTGAAGAAAAATTATTTCTCTATTTTTTATTTTTTGTCAATAAAAAACTTGCTTTAAGTATTATAATCATAGACGTTTTTAAATTCTTTTTGTGTATATTATGTTTTTATATGTATATTTGTCATAAATAATATATAGAACTTACTCAAGAGTAATTTTGATTTATATTTATATATATTATACATACATATGTATGCATATTTTTATCTACTTCGAGAATTCACTTTACAAGGTTCAAATCGTTCAATAAGGTACATCGCTCAAAACCATATATAGATATAAAATATTTATTAGAAGAGACATCAAAAATTAATATAAAAAAAACTAATTATAAAGTTTATTATGCCAACTATAAATAATAAAATGAATAAGCAAACAAGAGCGCAGCTGCCTGGTTCAAAAGGGGCAAGTGTTCAAGTTAGTCGCTCAGTCACTCCGTCATTCAGTCACTCCGTCACTCAGTCAGTCAGTCAGTCCGTCAGTAATTTCGTCATTATTTTCAATAAATGTACACGCAAAAGGCAAAATAAATATGGCAAATTGAAGTGGGCAACATTAGCAGCCGGAGGCTACAATAAATAAAAAATAAAGAAGCAAAAAACACAGAAAACAACAACAACAACAATCAACGCAATGCGCATGCGCAGCACGCAATGTCAAAAGAGAGTCCAAAAGTTGTTGCTAAAGCCAGAGCCAAAAGCAAAGCCAAGGTTGTTGTAATGATTGTAGTTGATGATGTTGCTGTTGTTGTTGTTGTTGTTGACTTGTTGTAGCTTCAAGTAAAACAACGTACAGCAGAGTTATGTTAGCGCCATAAATAGTTGGACTCCAGCATAGAACGTGGAAGCTGCTGATGTTTAATTGCAAGTTGTAAAAAACTACTTTGGGGTGGGTCTAATCGAAAACCCAGAGAAAACAAAAAATGCTAGTCAATTGAATGCAAGAAGGCAAGGGTTAAAGGCAATAATTCTTAATGAATACAGAATGCAGGGAATGGAAATTGATAGATCGTGTGAATAACTCACATACTTCTCTCTTGAGCTAAAGTGTTATATAGCTTAATTGCACTCAGATGCTGTTATTACTCTGAAGTTTATGGCTCATCACAAACTCAAATTTATAATAGAAAATCACAAATAATTTTAATGCTATGCTAGACTTAACATAATGCATTGCTGTGCGTATGATTAGTCATAATCAACTCGTTGAGGCAAAAATGCCCATTAATTCCAAGACCACAATAAGTGCTCAGTTTCAAAGCTCCATCACGAGCACACAATCTCTCAGCTTGGAACACCTGCAAGCTAGAAGTTTTTAATGCCGAAAGCATTTCCCAGAAGTACTTAAGCATAAGTAGAAGAGCGCCACCACTGAGCACCGCCGAACCACAGCACAACAAGCACCAACATTATTCCTCATATCTTAGCAATTTGATTTATTGAGGCGCAAATGTTAAGACCTTGCCCTGCTGTCATCCAGACGGACCTCAGACATCAAAACCATGTTAAACACATGGCGCACTTAAAGATAGGCAGACAACGAGGTCTGCACCATCATCTGGCCAACATGTGACTGCAGCCCGAGACCGCCGAAGATAAGCGCACCAAAACGGGCTCAAGCTGACACGAGTATAAACGAGTATAAACTTTAATGAGAAATAAAGGAACACTGAAATTGTCACATTTCAGTCGCAAGTCGCATACCGCCAATGCACTCTTGGACAATGACTCTCTTTTTATGAACTTCTTAAATGATACGTTGCTTGCTTGCCTATTAAATACCCTGCGAGTGTAGCTAGTCGATATATAAGTATAAAGAATAATTTTATGGTATAATGATATAGTATCAGCTATTAATCGCAGTGATATCTAGTGATTTCTATTTAACTAATTGTCATTTTCATTATCATTCATTATTATATTATTTTCAAAACATCATTATTATTACCATTATTACTTTCATTGTCATCATTGTCATTGTCATTGTCATTGACATTGACATTGACATTGTCATTGTCATTGTCATTGTCATTGCCATTGCCAATGCCATTGCCATTGCCATTGCCATTGCCATTGCCATTGCCATTGCCATTGCCATTGCCATTGCCATTGCCATTGCCATTGCCATTGCCATTGCCATTGCCATTGCCATTGCCATTGCCATTGTCATTGTCATTGTCATTGTCATTGTCATTGTCATTGTCATTGTCATTGTCATTGTCATTGTCATTGTCATTGTCATTGTCATTGTCATTGTCATTGTCATTGTCATTGTCATTGTCATTGTCATTGTCATTGTCATTGTCATTGTCATTGTCATTGTCATTGTCATTGTCATTGTCATTGTCATTGTCATTGTCATTGTCATTGTCATTGTCATTGTCATTGTCATTGTCATTGTCATTGTCATTGTCATTGTCATTGTCATTGTCATTGTC
This sequence comes from Drosophila hamatofila, assembly GCA_035045345.1. Classification (NCBI taxonomy): domain Eukaryota; kingdom Metazoa; phylum Arthropoda; class Insecta; order Diptera; family Drosophilidae; genus Drosophila; species Drosophila hamatofila. The sequence goes on along the minus strand of JAWNPA010000011.1, from coordinate 8,091,162 downwards.
ATTGTCATTGTCATTGTCATTGTCATTGTCATTGTCATTGTCATTGTCATTGTCATTGTCATTGTCATTGTCATTGTCATTGTCATTGTCATTGTCATTGTCATTGTCATTGTCATTGTCATTGTCATTGTCATTGTCATTGTCATTGTCATTGTCATTGTCATTGTCATTGTCATTGTCATTGTCATTGTCATTGTCATTGTCATTGTCATTGTCATTGTCATTGTCATTGTCATTGTCATTGTCATTGTCATTGTCATTGTCATTGTCATTGTCATTGTCATTGTCATTGTCATTGTCATTGTCATTGTCATTGTCATTGTCATTGTCATTGTCATTGTCATTGTCATTGTCATTGTCATTGTCATTGTCATGTCATTGTCATTGTCATTGTCATTGTCATTGTCATTGTCATTGTCATTGTCATTGTCATTGTCATTGTCATTGTCATTGTCATTGTCATTGTCATTGTCATTGTCATTGTCATTGTCATTGTCATTGTCATTGTCATTGTCATTGTCATTGTCATTGTCATTGTCATTGTCATTGTCATTGTCATTGTCATTGTCATATTGTCATTGTCATAACGCTGATAATGCTTGTATCTGTAGCCCCAGCCAACCATTACCATTATAATAATTTTTATTATCCTTATCATTATCATTATCATCACCAATGACATTATTTTTCTGACTGTTATTACCAATATTGTAGTTATTATTAGACTTACCCATCCAGATACTGTTTGCCACATATACCCTATAATCCATGGTCATGCGAATGCATAAAAGAGTTAAAATTGGCGATAGGATGAGATGGAGAGCACAGGCGACAAAGGGAAGCAACCAGAGAGATATGAAAGATCGTTTAGATAGGCACTCGCTTCGACACGCAAAAGGCCACTTAGGCCACAAATGTAGCATCGCTTGGTATACGACATTTCAGATGCTATGATAGATTAAGCGCAAGCTCTATGTTGCATTATCGGATGAAATTCTCGCGCGTGACAGGCGTTGCAATGCTATCGATTACGACAAAGATAGCATGGCTGCAAGCAAAGGTATTTATAAAATGCACGCCCTAAATGGACACTCATTAAGCGCTCCACTAAGCTGTTCCTATGCGCCCTGCCATGGCAAATATATATATATAGACATATATACTATATACTTATAAATAGCCCGGCTGAGTGAGAGCCAAATGAATGCCATGGACGTGGGTCAGTCCATGGGGCTGTCATTAATGGCGCCGCTCGTTGGCCCACAAAAGAGGCTTCCATAAGTATATACAGCTAGGCCAAACGAGTTTTCGGTGGCCACTCAGTTCAGTTCATGATTCTCGTTTCTCGATTCTTGGCCAGTCAGCAAAGCAATTGCCTGTATGGTAGCTAAAAATGCATTACAATTAGCAAAAAAAAAAAAAGAAAAAAAATAAAAAGTTGCAAAGGCTTCAATTCCATTACTTGGAATTTTGATGAGCTTCTAATCTTCATAAGACAATTACATTAAAATGTTAAATACTTTCTTAAGCCCAAAATATAAGTAAACAAATTTTCATAAGCCTCAATAAAATTCTATATTCTTATTTTCACTTGGCTCACTTTATTATGTTGCAATCGTATTTATTTATCTCAAAAAGTAATACAAAGTATTTTACAACCAATTTAATTTATTTAAACACACTTTTGCCAACTTTTTCAAATTGTATTCTATTTTATTTTATTATATTTGTTTTGTTATTTATTTCACGCTTGTGATTTTCTGCTCACACATTTGGCTATTGTTTGTTTATTTATGCTTATACCATATGGCCATAAGAAATTCCATTTCATTTTGATATTGCTGGCTATTTTTAGACAGATTTTTGGCTTAGTTGTGTTTTATTTTGTTTTGTTGTTTTGTTTCATATTGTGCAAAGTGTAACATCACATATGTGGTTGATGAGATTTAACAGCAAATAACTGCACGTCATCCGGATCATGAAAGCATTCAGACCGAAGCGGAATGAGCTGTACCGAGCATACAAGTATACGGCATATAGATTTGCAAGCAGACATAGACAGACAGACAGACATGGCTCTTGATATGCAGGCAAGCGGCAAACCGAATAACAAAACGGCGGCAAATTGAATTTTGTGCAAAGAAATTGAACGCTTAAAGAGAATCACAGCAACAGAATTGAAACGTTATCATAATATTGTCAAAGAAGAGTTAGGTAATATTTAGAAAATATATAAAATAGCGTAGTATCAACTTCTGACAACCTGAGCATAGAGTGTTATGGGCTCTAAAATAATGTACTATATAAGCAAATTTGATATTGCTTTTAAAATTACAAACTGAAGAACTTTGTTAATCTATCTATATAAAAGCTCTTCTATATTAATTTCATTTTATAAATGTTTTATTAATTCTAGCTTTTTATTATAAAATCCTTTTAATAAATATTTTATTTTTATTCATTAACTTAATTTAATTATTCTTTGTAAACTCTAATTTATATTTAAAACATAATTTAAATTTAATTTCAAATAAAATTTTTCTTTTAAAACTATTTTATAAGCAGGATCTAGATTTTATACAAGATTAAGCAAATAAATTGAACGAATGAACAAAAGTTATATTTAATTATTAAATGATTAAAATAAATATTCAAATGACATAAATAAATAAAAATAAACTTAAAATGGTATTAAAATGTTTGATACCAGAACATAAACTTAATTTCTTTCATTAAATCTTAATTTAAATAAATGAAAAAAATTTCATTTTGTAAATCCGGTTCTTTTATATACCTTGAAACAATTTTTGATTCAATTCAACATTTTCTCTTCAAATGCTTTTCAAAAGTTTTCTCTATTTAATTAGTTCAAACTTCAATTCAATTAAAAATACCTCTTGCTATATATATATAACTTTAAATATTTTCTATATTTCCATATTCCATCTCAAATAAATTTGGTTCACAGAATACTTCAAGCTGGCGCCCAAAATTTATGTAATTAGTTCATTGCGCAAGTGGAATTTCTGTAAACGAAAATAGTTTTCAAGATGTTCGTGGCTCGTTCACTTCAAAGTTCTGTGCATGTATATTAAGTTGAAAGCTTTTAGTAAAAAAAATATATAACTTGGTTTAGAATCAGTAAGTTTTAAGCCCGTTTGTTGAAAAAATTGAAAGTAAAAATAATCCAAATGTGAAAAATAAAATTTAATCATATAAAAATTATATAAGAAAATAAATAAAAATATTTGTTCCCTTAATTACATGTTTTATTTTATTACCTATAAATATAAATACAATATATTCATACTTTAAACAAATTAAATTTCATTCGAATTTTATTTTTATACTATTAACTGCACAATTCAATTTCACTTTTTTTCGCTTATGTGAACTTTATCACGATAGCCAGATTGAATGAAAGCGGAATAAAAATATGTTTATGCAGTGCTAACAAATGCCATCAAAATTATTGAATGCTCGTAATTGTTATATAAGTTACAATCGTGTTTACTGACAAAACAAAAGGCATGCAAGACAACAATTGTGAAAATCATTGCCGTCAATTTGTTGCAACTAATTGCAAATGCCTAGGCAAACAAAAGACAGCTACTACGACAACAACTACCAGCAGCCAATGACTATGACAACGACAACGACGACCTTTAGAGCAAATATTTTTATATTTATTTTTATTTCAGTTTTGTTTTCCTTCATCCACCATACAGAAATTTAATTGTGCAAACAAAAGTTGGCCAGTGCCATCTCCGGCGTTCCAGCGTTCCAACCTGCCCCATTATTCAACTCTTCCTCTTTTATTTGCTTTTTGTATTCGTTGGATTCTCTAGATATATACGGTTAATTGCTTTTGGCTGTGCTTTTTTTTTTGTTTTTGCTTTTTGTTTTCTGTAATATTGGTAGTTGGCTTGGTTTGTTGGCTTTTTGGTTGCTTCCTACTCGTGGCTGCTTGAACTCTTGATCTTTCAAGGTTATGACAGCACCTTGGCGTCTCTTCGGCCATTATCTTTATAATAATAATTCATACAACATACATATTTATATATATAAATATATATATTGTTGAGTGAGTAATATTGTAAAAGAAGAAAAGAACAACATCACGAAACATAATTATCACGCACCTTAATAATCATTTTCTGCTTCTTCTTTTAGGGGCGTACATCTTAAAGATTTCTGCTGCTACTTGAAATGAATGGACATTATGCAAAAATGTGGGCGTCTACCGGGTACACGCCCACCGTCAGCTCTTAATTTCGGCCACTGCCAGCGTGACGTATACTTAACATAATAAAAAGTGGCAATAAAAATTAAAACGAAACTTGGACGAATTTGAAATGCTCTGGCAATGTTAATTTCTTATCAGCATAACAAAATCATAAAAATAACAAAAAAATTATTAAATACTATTTCAATCATTTCTATGCATTAGTAATGCTAATGAAATTTAAATAAATTATTCATTTTATATACATACATAAAAGAAATTAGATACGTTTGATTTTAATTATTCTAACACCTTAAAGAACAAAGTTTATTTAATACAGGAAGAAGCAACAATAAATACCCAGAAGACAATTGTTTTTTAAGCTTTAGCTTAATAAAACAAAACCTTACTTCCTTTACTTAGTTTTCCTGACAGCTATATGATTGTAAAGAATAACTTCAGTTTTTGTAGCCAGCGATGCGTGACACGATTCATGCGAGTATTTTAATACCCGCCGCAAGGGTATTTTGAAGAAAAGGTACATGGTAAAGAAATTTGCATAGTGTTTGTTAAGTGAAATAAAAAGGAAAACCCTCGAACAGAAAGCAATGCTAAAGTCATGTCGAGAGAAATCTGAGCAAATGAAGTAAAGGTGTCAAGAACTTTATTGACAGGCCTCAAGCTGGCTGGCTGGCTGACTGGAATGACAGACTGGCTGCTTGACTGGCTGACTCGCTGCTTGGCAAACAAAACGTAATGTTCGCAAAAAAAATAAGAAGAGAAAAAGGTAAAGTTAGCACAAAGACCAAAAAGCTGGAACCCAGAACTCTCCCTCGTGTAGGAAGCCGATGAAAGCAAATAAAACAAAACAAACTGAAAACGTGACAGGCCTGCTGCCTGTCCCGAAAACAACAAAAACAACAACAAATGCAAGATGACAACAAACAGAGGAAAAAACAAAACTAAACACAACAAGAAAAATATATATTTTTGCATTGACAAATGAGCTACGTGAAAGTTTTGCAGAACCAACTCCTCAGGCCAGCGGCTCGAGCTCTGTCCAGCGTCTGACTAAAGCACGCAGCTGACAAAATCGAAATCCGAGTAATTAGCACTTATTGAGATCAAAGTCAAGTGAATCCGCAGCAAGCAATGCAAACTAGTTTGGCGAACTCATATGGGCAGCAGTAGCAGCAGCGAGAGGTCGACACACTTTTCGCAGTCACTGTCATTGGCAAGTAAATAGAGCACAGCAAATAATAACAAAAATAGTCATAAAGCTGACACTCAGCTCGCATCTAGCATAATTAATGTGCACCATACGAGAGAGAGGGAGAGGGAGAGTGTGTGTGTGTGTATGAAGAGGCCTATAGAGAAGGTGCATTCAATACTAGGCACTAAACTGCAATTGGTTTTGCATGCCAAAGTGTTTCAGCTCGAGCAACTGTTTGCTCAGCAAACACTATGCACACAAGTGAGGCAAAGCCGACAAACGAAATCTCTACACATGGTGGAAAATGTGGAACATTAAATGTGTTTGACAACAAATGTAATGATAAATATTTTTTTTATTTAATAACATTAAACTAATATAATATAATAATATACCAAGCATATAGACAATACAAATTTTGTATAAAAAAGTTTAAATAATAATAATACAAAAATTCAAAATAAATATTTTACTATACATTTAATTTAAAAAAAGTAAACGAAAACAAATTATTAAAACAATAAAAATAAAATATTTATAAACTACTAAATCATTTTTATTAAAATATATTATAGAGTGTAATTAAAAAATAATATATATGCAATTTGACATAAATATTTTGAATAAAAAAAGTAATAAAATAATTAAATTAAAATGAAAAAAAAAATATATATTATGCATATAGACAATACAAATTTTGTTTAAAGAAAAGTATAAATAATAATAATACAAAAATTCAAAACTTTTCATACGTAAAAAACTAAATATTTTACATTAACATTTAATTTAAAAAAAAGTAAATGTAAACAAATTATTAAAACAATAAAAATAAAATATTTAAAAACTACTAAATCATTTTTATTAAAATATATTATAGAATGTAATTAAAAAATAATATATATACAATTTGACATAAATATTTTGAATGGAAAAAAATGTAATAAAAAAATTTAATTTAAATGAAAAAACAATTTTTTTTATATATAAATAGTTAAAGTTATAATAAAATATTTTTAGAAATAATTTTAAATTTTTCAATTTCTTGCCATTAAGAGGTTTTAAAGCTTCTTGTTGAAACGAAACCCACAATTAATTGTTAAAGTCTTATAAAAAAAGCAAATAAATAAATAAATGAAAATTAAACAAATATATATACATATATAATAAAATTTACGTGAAAAGAAAAATATTTACAATATAAATAAAAAATAAAATTATAACACAAAACATTTGAAAAAAAAAAAAATATATATATATATATATATATATATATATATATATATATATATATATATATATATAAAATCAGCCTTTATATAAAATTGACATAATATAAATACTTTATTCAGATAAACTAAAAAATAATAATAATAAAAATACTTTTCTAAATATGAACAAAGTAAGCTTGAAATATTAAAATTAAATTATTTCATTAATTTTATTTATCAGGATGTAGCTTTATTATACATTAAAACTTAAAAATAAATCTATTTCAATTATTAAAGTTTTGTAGCGCATTGGACAGTCTACTTAAGGTAAAAAAAATGGCTTAAAGCACTTGTCATTCGCACATGCTGCACAGAAACTCATTTGCAATCGACACCAACGGCAGTCGGTTGCAGTTGCAATTCAGAGAGAGCGAGAGAGAGAGCAAGAGAGAGTGAAAGAGAAGTGTGAAATAATGCTGGTTGCTGTTGGCAATATACAGATGCAGAAACAGAAGCAGAGCCAGAGCCAGAGCCCTGCTTGCTGTCGAAGAAAACGTGTGCCACAAAATGTCACTCTCATTTAAGCGACATGGAAGTGAGTGTGTGGGGCAAGGTTGGAACCAAAAACCAGGCTGTTGGCCAGTTGCTGGTTGCTGAATGGCTGGTTTGCTGGTTAGCTGGATTGCTGGTTGCTGGATTGCTGGTTGCTGGATTGCTGGTTGCTGCTACATGTGGCACTCATTTGCGGACGAATGTCAACGTGCCGCTAATTAAGGTTAATCAAAATGACAATTTGAGCGGAGCGCTAAACAAAATGAATGGTCATAAAGTGCAAGCGATCCAACGCCCGCGAGACATTGATTAACGAGGTCGTCAACCAAATATGCCACCAGATGAGATTTGGCCAAACGGCACGCTAGCCTCACATCGACAAGCACATCAACTAATTATGTGCCCAAATACTAACAAAATACATACCATATACTATATATATACATATGTGTGTGTTCTGTTAGTTGTGAACAACTTGACTTGCCTTTTGCGGCGTTGTTTTATTTGCATAGTGTGCGGTGGTGGAGCAGCAGGCGTAAGTCTAAGCAGAGAGTAGCGGGAGGACTTTACCACATGCTGCCTGTCAAACTGTCGGCGCTTGAAGTTTTGCACGCAGAGTTACGCAGTTTGCCCCGACAGCCGCTCGCCCCGCCCACCTAGCTGCCAACCTGCGCCTTTCTCATAAATCAAAGCGGCTCGCATTGTCAGCACTAAATGAGTCATTTACTTCTTTTTTCCTATACCCTGTGTTCTGTAAAAATGGGTTGTTTCAAAATAGTGAAGTATGTAATAATGGAGAGAAAGCATTTCCATTTAGAATATTATATACATTTATACAAATATTTTTCCTCTGTTGATTTATGCAGATCCGTTTGTCTGTATTTGATGCTTCTATGAGACAAGTTAAATACAGAAGTTTTTTTTTTAGGATTTTCGATTAGAAGTGCATATAAATTTTCTATCAAAATTATGAAATTGAAATTACTACGAAATATAATAAATATTTAATATTAAATATATGAAATATGAAATAAATGAGATGATTAAAAATTGCTTTTTAGTACATGAGTAGAAATTTTTTTTTTATAGAAATAACCATATACATATTTTTATATTTTACATATTTTTATTTAAATATTTTTAACTTATATAACTCAATTGAATTTTAATCATTTTTATTTTGCTATCGACTTTTAATCCTATAAATTTTATACGTATGCTAAAAATTCCAAAACAAAAAAAAAATGATCTGCTGTTAATATTATTTATAAATATAAATATATAAATATATTTATTTGACTATTTCATATTGCACATAAAATAGACAAAATTGTGAATATCTGAAGTTTATTGAAGTTATTAAGAAAATAATCGTTTTTTTCATATACGTCAATTATTTTTTAGTATATAACAATAGCCATAATTTTTTTAAATTAAAAAAAAAAAAAATTTCAAATTGGTCAATTTAATTAATATAAAAATGTTCTTTTTGGGTGCATATCACAAATATGCTAATTAATATAAATTTCTTCCGCTTTCTTCCTTGCTCATTCAATATAAATATTTTTAGATTTCAAATTTAATTAATTAATTTAAATTAGTATATATATAATAGAATATGTGAAAGTCGCCTAAGCCCTCACTCGCTCCGTCCTGTTTTATGTGTGTTTGAGTGTGCGGGCTTTGTCTTTGAAGTTGCAAAATGAAAATCAAATAATGCGTTGCCTAATTAGTGCCTAGTCGCATAGCTACGGGCCTTTTGAGTTTGACGCAAAATTTGAGACAATTAAATGCGCGACTTTGAATGGATTTGCGATTTCCACGAATACAGACTCTTATTACAGTCAGCATTCAAATATGCTATCAACTCACCTGAATTGGTTTGCAAGTAGCTAGAAGAGAGAGGAGAGAGAGAGAAAGAATAGATCAAATTAGATTTAATTGTTTGCAAGAAGTAAATACGTATTTTTGGTTATAAAGAGCAGACGCTGAGCTCATATAAATTTAGTCATAAAATGGTGGAGTATGTCTTGAAAGCCACAGCTAATTTGTATTTTAGTAAATTTGTTACTATGCCAATTAGCTTTCATCTAAAATTCTTTTATTGTGAAATTTAGCAGAAGTAATCTTTTGTGCGTCACACTGTCGACTTGAAGATGCTGAATTGGTTGACACATAGTTAAGAGACCAAGGTTCTTTAGACAGAGGAACGGTCCAGCAAATTTTTTATTTACGAAAACTTTTTATTTTTCAGGAATCCCAGCACACTTAAAAAATGCTGTTTTCAACCTCAAGAGTAAATATAAAATAACAATCAATAATACAAAATTAGTATCATCAAAAGTACAGATTAAAAACAAAAAGAAAATATGAATAAAGACAACGAAAGCCGAATAAGAAATATAGAGGGAAGCAAACAAATAAGAGGGAACAAGAAAAAGAGAGAGAGGAATGGAAAATCATTTAAAAATTTTTAAACTAAATATTAATTTTTAATTTTATTTATTATGATTATTTTATTTTGTATTATTTTTACATAAATTTACTTGCATGTCAAAGTCCAAAACATTTTTTAATTTACTTTATTTTAGAAGATAAATACATATTTCAATTCTAAACATTAAAATTAACAGTATAAAACAAAATCATAATGAAAATTATTAAATAATATATTTTTAGATAAGAATGTTAATTAATGTGTTTATTTATTATTATTTTTTTTTTTAGTTTTAATTTTTACAATAAAACCAATAATAAAAGCACACTGCTATAGACAACATTAAAAACCATTTCAGAGGTCGCTCCCACAGTAACTGTCCTCTTATCCCACCAAGCAGGACATTTAGATAATGTCTAAAATGCTTAGTGTCTTGTCATTATCATTAATCTATTACCGTAAACATTATTTCTATGCTATGTAATCCTTGAAAAATGATTCCACAGGGTAAACGCAGCACTTGCTAAGTTTTTCTTCTTTTCGCTTTCAGTTTTGCATCTTTCGTTTCACGCTTCGCTCATTTGTTCGCCTTGGGCTACCTTTAACTACATCTTCTTCTTCTTCTTCTTCTTCTTTTTGCACATGCTGCACATTTTCCTCTCCACTTCTTGGGGTAACTAAGGCGCAAGAGTGTCCTTTGGGCATCATTTATGCAGCCACTCATCCCATTCCATTCCCTCTCTCTCTCTCTTTCTCTGTCTCTTTCAGCACATTAATTTTTGAGCAGTGCAAATGCGACTAAAAAACGCACACACTTTGAAGTTTGCCTTCGTGCACTTTGTTCAAAGTGCAGAGTTGCGTGGATTGCAGAACACTTCATGCCACATCTCACAGGACAACTGACTGGGAGAATGCGTAAAAATGGAGCAGATGCAAGCGGCAAGCTGTTGCCGGAGAAAATTGTCAGCACAAGCTATTTGAATGGCAAATAAACTATTTGACGTTGCATAAAATTTAATGCAATTTTTTATTTGTTAATATTAAGTTATATGCGGAGAAATATATGTAAATATATGCTCAGAAATGTGCAGAAAATAGAATTATAAATATGTAGAAAATAGAATTAAGTATTGTTGAAATTGCAAAAGCAATAGAAATAGAATTTGCATAGAAGAAGTAAGTATAGGCATGGGCAATACTGACAGCTTTGAGAGGTAGCAATACTCAGTGTTTCTTGTTGTGACCAAACTAATTAATAATCTTGCAATAATTATATTTATATTTATATGATTATATTATATTCATATTTTATATTGCTGTATTATTTACATTGTTTGTGATATGTGGACTAAGAATATAAAAACATTTGATCGGCATTTTATAGTAAGATGATTAATCATTCTGAACAAGTAAACGATTTTAGCTATTTTTTTATCTAAATATTTTTGTTAGCAGATTCTTGCAGTACATTTTTTCGATCTCAGGAATGTCTGCCTGAGCATAAAATATGTATCTCTTTTTCAAATATAAATATCTGCTAGCTAGTTAAATACTAATAAAATATACAATACAAACGCCTAATTATTCAACCAATGCCTTACATTAATCCGCACAGCAGCCTAAAAACCAAATCGCAACTTTTAGAAATAAGCAAAATTTCTACTTTCTACTTTTAATCTTTGTAAGTTATAAGTAAAAGTAAAGCTCATATATTATTTACAAATATACACATATTCATGTCATTATCACGCTCTAAAAATTTGATTAGCAAACTTCATCTAGAAGAAAAGTTATTCAACAATTAAGTTACCATAGTACACCCCATGCTGCATCCCAAGCGCAGTCGCTGAATAAACAGCACGTGCTTATGTGTGTGTGTGTATGCATGCATGTGCATGTGTTTCAGTGTATGTGTGTAACCATGTCTTGTATGCTATGAATGCTTAAAAGAAGCGTAGAATGATTTAAATATCTGCTTTGGTTCAGGGTATCTCCTCGTCAAGCAGTGCCGACTAGAACACTTTTACTTGTTATACATTAAATTTTACTACTCATTTTACTAAATATATTACAAAGGGCAGATATATGGTTACTGAATATTATTTATTAATATTATTAGAAATAATTCATATTCAATTATATCAATAAAGGGAAAGAAAGACAATGTACACTAGATATAAATGTTTAAACAGATTGGGATTCGACTTCCGTCAAATGCAGCTTCCTTCAAATAATTTTATATTAACACAGACTTCATAAGAATGTTTCACATTATATCTGCTATTCTTTGAGCGTCTGCTTGTATTCATTATCAATTTTTAATTACATTTTCGACTCGAAACTTACACCAAATCTTATATGTAGTATATATATATATATATATGTATACCCAAGCGTACAACAGTCTCTAGGTTGCTGCAATATCTTTTCGACTTCCATGACAGCTTCAAATAATTTGAACTTTTTTGGTTTGTTTTATATTGTTTATCCAAGCATCGACTGTCTAGCGCAATACCAAAAATTTCCGTGCCTGTCAATATAAATAAAGCTTATACTAAATACATCCGCAAAGCATTTTGCTTCGATCCAACAGAAAACTACGCCAAAATGCAGCAGCAAGAGAAAAGAAAAACTAAAAAAAAAAAATATGAGAAAATGCGAAAAGTAAAAATAAGTATATATATAAAAAAAATATATATATATACTTAGAAAATAAATGGTAAGGCAACCTGCGCATCGCAGCTCTCCTCTGACGACAGATGGGGGCGCATTATTTTCGATGTCACTGTAGACATTGTTGTTGTTGTTGTTGTTGCTTTGGTTGTTGCTGTGGTTATTGTTGTTGCCGCTTGATGCGGAAGTTTTTAAATTGTGCAGCAATTTCATTCATTCATGAGCATTTTCTTATACAAGCAAAAGTCGAGCACTCTGTGACCGACATAGTCACAATCTCAGTTTTCAGCCTCAGTCTCAGCCCCAGTCTCAGCCTCAGTCTCAGTCTCAATCCCAGTCCTTAGCCAGCCTGAAATTCCCCAATGCAGCAGCATTTGCTCCTCACTGTTACGGCTACCACTTGACTTCTCAAGTGGCGGAGTGTGCGCCGTGCAGTAGTAGGTGCTGGGGGCACGGCTCAGCGAATGCCGGGCAAAGCAAACAAAGTCATTTGTTTTGGATATAGGGTGGAGGGCTGCGACTACGGGTCGGTTGGGTCAAGAGCAATAATGTTGAATAATACGATTTTCTTTGCTATGACAGCGAAGGAACTATAAGTGTGTGTGTGTGTGTGTGTGTGTGTGAGTGTAAATGGGCGTGGCAGCATTGTGTGTGTATTTGAACATGGCAAATGCAGTCTGAGACCTCACCATTAGAAACACCTTAAGTACCAGCTAAACACTTTGCTAAATTGTGTTAAAAATCTTGTTATAAATCACATATCAAAGTACGCAAATAAATGCGTACTATTCTACTACTACTACTAAGTCTATTTACATATTTAATTCGAGACTATTTGAGTTGTATATAAACCTAAATTTGTATAATCAATTAATATGATTAATGTTTAAAAGTGAGGTAAGCTAAAAATTTATGAGGCATTTAAGCTAAGCTTAGATGTTATAGCTGTTATATGTTATATAATTTCAGAGTCAGTTTAAAGTATGTAAAACGTTGCAGTTTTATTGAGACACATGGTAAAAAAAGAAGTTATATGTATGGCTAATACCTGGAATATACATAGTTACATATGAAATGTTAAGCTTGGTTTTTTTTCAGATCCTAAATAGTAATATGTTTATTGAATATGTTTTTGATTTTTTTAAACTAATAAAAAGTTCTGATTTTCAGTTCTGCTAAATTTTGTCAGAATTGTGTAAGGCTCAGAGCTTTATAGAGTCGTAAAATTATTATCTTCTGACAGGGTCTTTATGATTGTCAGTGAAGAAAAGCGACTAGAAATTATCATTCTTAAACGGATGGACATCGTGAACGACAGCACATCAGAGATTCGTTTTTCTTTTACGCAGTTCTTAAAAACATAAAGTAAAAATAAAAATCAATTTTACATATGCATATCATTAATGACATATCATTAATATAATGATATATCAATAATAATATTAAATTAATAATTTCAAGCTCTCACTTTTTGAGCATTATATGAGCAATATATAAATATATATATATTCTAACATAATATATTTATTGAATTAAACAAGTAAGAAAGCTCTAGTCGAGACTGCTCCACTACGAGTTCCCCTGAACCCTTAGATAATAATGAGTTAGTGAACATTTTTGGTGAAAGTACTTACAATAATTATTTAGAAAATATAATTTTACAGGCAATTAAAGTCTTTCAAGTTTTCTAAGTCTTCTAGTTTTCTAAGTCTTTCTAATTTTCTGAGTCTTTCAAGTTTTCTGAGTGTTCTAGTTTTCTAAGTCTTTCAAGCTTTCTAAGTCTTGCTAATTTTCTAAGTCTTTCAATTATTATTATTATTAAAGTCTTCAACATTTTCTAAGTCTTTGCTCTAAGCCTAAGTCTTTACTGTTTAGCTCAACGACCATTAACATTATCGTATATCTACAGTTTTTCAAATATCTAATACTTAAACAATTCTTAAGAATTATTTATATCTATTACAATTCTGCTTAAAGTACTTAATATTATTAACAAATAAAATATTTAACAAATATAATATTACACCTTACTTTTATTTCACTTTCACTTTACTGCACTGCACTGACTACTGACCCCCACCGGGCATCGACGACTGAAGAAATGCTGCAGCTGCTGCTCTTTATATAGGGCCACTTTCACTCAAACTCCAAGGCGTGCTCAAATGTTGAGCCTGCGTCGAGTTGCGGTCGCTGCAGTCGATCGTGAAGTGACCAATGAGAACACTCTCTGCTGCTTCAGGCATTCTAAATGAGTTTAACTTAAATGTAAATGTAAGCAAATATTGCTGAAAACATAAAGACAACAAAACTGATCTTCTGCTGCTCATCTTCGCTCCTTGCTTTGGTTAGGCAGAGAGACAGACAGACTTACAGATAAAGAGAGAGAGAGAGGGAGAGAGAAAGAGAGGGAGAGAGAGACAGATTTGCAGATATACAGACAGACATACAGTCAGATTAATATGCAAACCAACTGAGAAGAATGATTAAAGAATATTTAGTCTTCCCCACCAATAGCCAATGAGAATTCATTCTGCTGTATCAAGCAGTCTAAATAGGTTTTACTTAAATATAAATATTGCTACAGACATATTGAGATCGTAAACTTGTCTTCTTCTATCCTACTTATAGGAATTTAGTTGTCATGCACTATCAAAATTAGGAAGCCACTCACACAGAAATCGGATAATTACACAGACAGACAGACAGACGACAAACCGACATACACATACATACACATGCTATATAGTTTCATCGGCTCTTGTCATAAATCATAGACAATTGCTTGTTAAAAAAATTTCTAGGTATTTAAATAAATGTTTTATTTTTATTTTTATGGGACCATTTTTTTAAAATAAAAATTAGGTGCACAAATGTGTTGTGTGATGAAATATAACAAAAATCGAAATAACGCCCTGATCAGTAATATATATACTTTATGGGGTCTGCCAGGCCTCCTTCTGCCTGTTACTTAGTTTTAACAAAACCATTATACCCTGATTTCCCATTTTCAATGGGTTCAGGGTATAAGAACATAAAAACTTACAATACAATACACAACCCATTAATACTAATGAATAAATAATTTTTAAATTTATTTATAATACTAGCAGCAAAATATAGCCAAGTAAATATACTAAATTTTGTTCATTTAGATCTCTATGAGCTGCGAAAGAGCTTAACGATCATGTTACACAACCAATATACTCTACTCACAACATGATTGAGTATATTTACACACCCAAACAGCATGCTTTTAAAAAAAATTCTTCGCAGTTAAAAGCTAGAAAATAACTTTGAACGTAATTTATCAAAGTCATTAACCAGAAATTGTAAAGGAAATAACTATTACATAGTTCGTTTTTCTATACGTATATAGTATATATATTTATATTCCATAAATGTATATACCATAAAGTTTGTATATAAAATTCCTATTTGACAACTGTCAGCTGGTGTTGAAAACTTTTCTTTTAAAAGCACTGCACTCCTTGCAAAATCCAAAAAAACACTCTATGCAGTGCAATGCAAGGCCCGGCACAAGTTGTTTATGCAATTCACACAAACTGAGCCACGGCTCACCCAGAGGATTGAAGCCAAAGCGGCAACTGCCTGAGAATAAATGCCAAATGCGACAGCCAAATAAAAAGTAGAACTGCAATAGCCTTCAACGCACGCATAAACAACTCTCTAATAAACAGAGACAGAGAGATAGAGAGAGAGAGAGGGAGAGAGAGAGAGAGAGAGAGAGAGAGGGAGTGTGGTAAGACAGAGACAGAGATGCGCTCATTAAATATTTAAAACTCTTGTAGCGTTAAAAACAAACGGCAGAAAACAAAAAATATAAATAAGCCAACAGAAAACCACTAGCACACATACACATACACAAAGTACACATATACACACACACTCACACACACACACTCTCACACACAGAACAGCCCAAGAAACACACACACAAAAAAAAGTTTTGCATTCGGCCAAAAAGGAAGTTTCTGTGTGCATGCCATGGAATTTGAGGCAACAAAAAGCCAGCCTCAAGGACCTGCACAAAGGGGCGTGGCTTGTGCTGTCAGCTGCTTTATAAATAAGCCGCTGCTCATGTGTGTGTATGTGTGCGGGTCTATGTGTGGGTGTTTATGGTAACGTATGCAATTTAATTAGGACTAAACTAAATTAATGGCCACGGTATTTGTATCCCCCCCATCCGCCCTTCTCCACCCCCCAAAAAAACAACTGCAAAAGGGTTTTTTTTTGTCGGCTCCTTTGCGACCACAGCTCGGCGCAGTTGAGGTCCTTTGACAGCGAACAAATGTGTGCGGCGGCATGTTGTTAAAAATTTTGGCAAAGCTCTCGACGTCTATTAGCGACAACCAAACACACACAGAGAGAGTTAGATACGCCCACACACATACACACACACACACATGTAAGGAGCTACGCAAGGAAGTGTGCTACAAGGGGCGTTTATCTCTCCGCCTCCTGCTCGGCATGTGTGTGTGTGTGTGTGGGCAGGAAGTGCTCATTGAAAGTATTTTACTTTGCCGGTTATGTCATGTGTAGCAAACTGTGTGCGAAATTCTGTCACACTACCCCAAAAAAGTATGCTACCGTTTGTGCGAAAAGTGGGCGTGTGGAGGCACTGTGTGGAGACAGCTTGTTATGGGTAGTTACTCCTTGTTCACAGGATTTGCGCACAGCATGTCAAAGGCTAAAAATGCCAAAACAAAAAAACAAATTTGAGCATGTTTTCATGAAAATTTGAACAGATAATCAAATTGTTGTTCATATTCAAGAAATCTGTTCTTTGTAATTAAATTAAATCATTAGACGTTTAAAAAGGCTTTAAATATTTCCAATTTCAAATTTGAAAGCAGAAAAATAACAAGATAATTTTTCAATGCTTGAAGATATTCTCTTAATAGGCTTTAAATTATTCTTATTCAAAATCTGATAAACCAGAAAAGCAAATATATATTATTAAAAAATTAAAAAGATATTCGGATTTACTTTAAGTCTGATTGAATTGCATTAAATTTTGTTAACTTAGCAATAAGAGAGAAAAAAATTTAAAAAATAAGAAAGAAAAGTCAAAATTGTTAGTGCTACATCAAAAGTAAGTTTAGATAAGAAGCTTGGTTTATTATAAAGCATAAATGAACTCTTTGGGTTTCAAATTATATTATAATATGCATATAAATTTAAAAAAAAAAAAAACAGAAACCAAATAAACAAAAAATTGAGGTTTTCTATAAATAAATATTAATATAATATTAATATTTAAACAAATTACAAAAACTTTTAATTTGTGTAAATAGCACTTAAATTAACTACCAGTTAGTCCAAGTACAAAAGTTTTAAAGTGTTAAACAATCGTTAAAATTTAAGCCTTAAACACTCAAAGACTGAAAAGTCTCTTGCCACTTGAAAACTATTTACCAAACAAAAAGCTAAATCAAGCTGTAACATTTCTTATTTACAGTTATTCCCACTGCACATTTTATTTACAGTTATTGAGCAGAAAAGAGAAAATCAAATCAAGAAGAGGCAACAACAAAAAAAACAGTTGAGGAGCAGCATGTAGACTAATAAAATGTGATTTATCTATACGTGTGAAAGGTGAAATAATATTTTCCAATGGAAATTTATGGGTAAACAAGACGGCTCTAGGTGAGAGTGCACAACTAGCAAATACCCTGAAGGCTGTGATAGGTGTAAAAGTTGAACATATTCTAGCCTAGATCTAAACATGCATATACAATAACAACAACTACATACAAGTGCCATGAGAAGACTTGAATTACAATTTTCTAGCTTCTAGCTTTGAAAAGAGTTGAAATTGATATTTTTATATCATGTCTGTTGCTTGTGATCAAAAATGTGTATACTTTTAGGTACTGGCCACGCCTATTTTTATATTTATTACAATTAATATACCCTCAGTACACACTTTACAATTGGTATAGGGTATTACAAATATTTGATTGAAGTTATTCTTGGCAAAGAAAAATAAATAGTTTAGTTTGAAAAATATTCCCACATGTAAACAAAGTCAAATATGTGAAAAAGAATAATTTTAAATCAAATATTTATAGTTAAAAATAAATAAAAATATTATATTTCAAGTTTTATTTTTTTTAAATTTTAATGAATAATATTCTAGATTTCAAACAAATGAAAATTAAAATATAATATATATATGAATGAATGAAATGAAATCTAAGATATTAAATCTAGATTATTTATTTATTTAAATATGTAATTATTGTCTCAAAAAGAAAAACAAGAATCAAATTAAATTTTATTTCAATAGAGTTTTTTTTTTTATTTTAAAATATTAAAATATATTGGAATGCACTGGCAATTAACTTTTTATTATAAAATAATTTATTTGTTTTGCTGTTAGAAGTATAAAATATGTATTTATTATATTTATTAAAATTTAAAAATCAATTATTTGGTAAAATATTCCAAATAAATTATTTATATAAATAACAATGCATATATAAAGCAATATTAAAGTCATAAAAGCATATTAAATGTAATTTCTATGGCAATTGTTGGGAAATGCGACACAATACGCGTGCGTTGAACTGGATAATTATTAATAAAGTTTATTGATATTTTAATGCTGTCAATGAGGCGTAATTAAATGTTCATTTTTAAAATGCGCTCGTTGTGGCAGCCTGATAATGGAAATTGGGCTGGGCTGCGTTTGAGTTACATGGGCTTGGTTGGGTGTTGTATATAAGGCAGATTGCTTGCTGTGTGTTGTGAGCACATACACATAACGATTTGAAAGGCCACATCTAAAACAACGAGGCAGCGTTTGAAGTAAATGTTATTAAATGTTATTCAAACGATGTGTGAGAGGGCGCAACCTTGTTGGGCTTACAAAGTCATTTCCTGTTCCTGCGGTGCTTAAATTTTATCAACATATGCGAGTTAGCGAACTTAATGAAATTGTTGGCACATACAAAACTGACAGCTGCGCAGCTCAGCTAATGCGGCAATTAAGCATAAACGAAAGTCGAAAAGGATAAAAAGGCCGCAGAATACATTCCTGACTTTAAAAGCTAAAGTATACATATATAAGTACCGTCTAATGTAAGGAATATTTGACTCTTTAAATATTATTTTTAAATCACAAATGAAAGTTAAAGTTCCCATATTCAATTGAACCAAAAAATTTACACATTTCTTCGAATTTCTTATGAAAAGTTAGAAAAAATTATATTCAATGAAAATTTACAGACCTGAAATTTTTTCTCGTTATTTTCATTCTTTTTTTATTTCACAAAATTTTTTTATTAAAACTGGAGTATTCGTTGATGGAATATATTTTTGTAAGCTTGAAAAAAAGTCAAACCTATTTAACATATTCTTTATAAAATTAATAACTGTATTCTGCACATACGTATTTAAATATATCATTAAACATATCGGATCCAAATCCTAATCCAATTTGACTATCTTCTCCATTATCATTATTAAATTATTCAGTTGAAATTATATACGCATTTAATTAAAATGTTGGCTTAGCGCCTTTGGTTAGTAAATGAGCAAAAAAATAGAAAACAAATAATTATTTTCATTTATATTTCATTTCAATTAGCAATGCAATTAGCAAATGTAAACATGTGACTTTTAATTGATATAACTTACAATTATTCTAATTGAAGAGAGCAACAAATAAACATAAAATAATACAAAGCTAATCATTAAAGTACAAATATTTTTTGGTTAAATTAATAATTAAATAAGCAAAATGTAAATATTTACTTTGGCTTTTAATGTTTGATAAAACCAACCTCAATCAAATGAAAAGGATTTAGATTATTATTTAGTGAAAACCGGAGGACAATTTTTCTTTTATATATTATTTAATAAGTAATGAAGTTAAATATATAAAAACTAAAAAATTAACTAAGAATAATCAGTTTTAAATTTGAAATTTTAAATAAATTTTAAAGTTAGGATTTTATAACATTTAACAATTAATACAAATAATCAGATAGCTTATATTTTTAAGTTTTAAAAATAATTTATCTCGTTTAGTTTTTATTTAAATGTAATTTTAGCAATATAAAAAATTAATAAATAAAACTAATAAATAATAATTTGTTTGTTAATAAGTATTGAAAATCTATAAGTAGCTCTAGAGCTTTAAATAAAAAACATACTTGGCTTAAATCGTTTTTACCAAAAATTTTAATGCATTTACTAATTTCTCTGGGGTATGTCTTTGCATACCTTAAAAGTATAAAAAATGTCAAGCTAAAGATTAATACTCAAGAGCAATAGCTGAGTCACTCTAGCTCTTCCTTAATACTTGACTGTCAAGAGAGAGGGGTTTTTCCATTGTTCCCTTTGCCTGAACACATCGAACTCGACACCAACAAGAACTATAAACTTGTCATGAACACTTTGGAACTCCCTTAGTTTTTACACAACTTGTTGGCTCGATACATTAAAGTGTTGGCATCGAAGTCAAACTTTAGTTATTTAAGCATAGCTGAAGTCAATGACTATAGTATATATTCATATAATTCTAGAATCTAGAAGCAACGACTTAGCATATAAATATATATATGAATATGAATATACATCTAATTATACACAAACCCAGATTACTTCACTTTGTAATCATCTCTGTATCTCTTAGTCTCACACTCCCTACTACAACACTTTAAACGTAAAATTAAATCCACATTTTATTTAATGAGAGGTAAAAATCAATTAAAAATCGAGTGCACATCATAAATCATTGAATTTCAAACCAATTGAATTATGCAGCCAAACAAAGTGGACAAAATTTCGCAATCGCTTGAACATTTTAAATTTTCCGCCAGTCGTTGGAGTGTGAAAGCTGAACGTTTATAATTTATGCATGATAATTAAACTTACAATAATAAATGAATACATGCGAGCTAAATGGATGTTTTGTGGCCCAAGGGTCAAACAATCAACGGGCTTGTCACAAGATAAATTGAAGGGCTTACGTTGCCAGAGCAGAGGCAGAGGGGCGGGAACAGGGGACAGGGACAGACCGGGACATATGTAATGGAATGTTCTAACAGTTTCGGTTGGCTTGTCATTTCAGCCTGCATTTCATTTCGTTGATATTGCGCAAATATTTAACATGGAATTACATGAATATTTCAAGTCACTCCCATGGGTTAAATTTTTTGGAAATGGGTAATGCTTCTTCTCACTGTATGTTTGTGTGTGCCGCCCATAAATTTGTAGCTTAATATGCATAAACATATGTGTGTGTGTGGCCCTAACAAATCAAGAGAGAAAAACAAAAACAAAATATTGAAAAATATATACGAAAAACTTCATCAAGAATTCTTATAAAAACACATTTTACACTTCATATTTTTTAAGGCCAAGTTAAAGAATATGCAAAAAAAAAAGGGACTATAAATTTCTAAAAAGGTAAGAAGTATATAAAAAATGTTGATTGAGCTGAATAAAAATTTAATGTGTTTTTCGTTGGTTTTGGGCAACTTTTTCACTTCATATTGATTGTTTAATATTAGTGCTGGGCCACGTTGAGAACTTAAGTAATCATATGTATTTGAAGTTGTCCAAAGTTAATTAAGTTGAATTCAATTATTATATTCTCAATATTCTGTATAATTTCATAAATATTCTGAGAATTACATTAAACACACAATTAATTATAATAATTATTAATAATTATAATTATAATAATTATTAATAATTATAATTATAATAATTATTAATAATTATAATTATTATAATTATTGTTAAATATATGTTTAAAAAAAAAGCAAGTCTCTAACCCTAGCCAACATATTTCAATTTATTTCACTTCATGAACAGTCATTAAACGATAAATCATTTGTCAATTGGTTTCTGCCTACTAATAAACTGTATTTTTTAATTAATGCATATTTATTAATAACATAAATCATAAATGCATTCAAATACTTTAAACTTTTAAGTGGTTTTTATTTTGCAAAAGTACATATAGAAGTACATTTAATAATAGCTTATTTATCACAGTAAAAAGGCAATAAAATCGGAACTCTAAAATAACAACAATTTTAGTGCACATAATAATATATTTTACAATTTAATGTGAAAAGATAAAAATAAAAATATATATTTCACTTAAAGCTTGCTCTGTACTTAATCTTGCTAATAAACTGTGAACAAATTTCCTTTCACAAGTTTTTATTATAGTCAACAATCGACTTATTTCCAGCTGCAATACTTATATGAAGTAATCTATGTTAATCATGAGATCAGATAAGAGATTTGTAAGAGTTTAATATTTGTAAAGAGATTGCGATCATTTGTGACGTTTTTCTTGTCTTGATCAGACGAAGTCGGTGCTCGTAGGTCGTGTATATATATAACAGCTCTGCAAATTATCTAAATCCCCTTTATACGCATAAATTGAAATACTAGCGGACAGCCCGGCTTATATTGTATTTATTGTATGTACTTTGTAAACTCAATAGGAATATAAAGTGAGCATAAACATATGTACATATATACATAAATAGAATAAATATACAGAAAGTGTTTAATACTTGTTTACATTAAGTGAAAGCTTAACAATTAGTAATTTTCACATGTTTATCCTTTTTTATTTATTTATTTAAGTAAACTAACAATAATCCTGTCAGCGGCATGGCCTGCCCTGTACAATAATCCTTAGTACATTTTTTAAGTCCCATTAAAATACGTTGTTTTAAATTCAGTCTAAAACTCTGTTAAGTTCAGAAGCCGCCATAAATTTTATGAACTACAAATAAAAATAAATATGTTAATGTCGGGCGCGAACGACTTAATGATGCTCGTTAAAGACTCAAATTTTGTCGGTATGTAGGGATGTTAACAGTAAACCATTTCCCAAATATAGGGGCTTAAGCTCGAAAATTGTGAAAGCTATAGCTTAATCTCATTTACTACACCCTCAAAAAAAAACTTTTTCACAATTTAATTTTAAACGGAGAATAGAAGAAGAATAGATGGAGAATATATATTCTTGTGTAGACAATAATACATTAATATATATGGAGAATATTCTAATTATCTCTTAACTATCTCTCAAAGTACTAGATTTAATAAGAACTTTTATATTTTAGTTTATATTTCGCACGACTTGCCTTGGGTTAGAATATCAAAGAGTATCTTAATAGTTCATTAATTGAGAGAATCAACAAGTATATGCGTTCATTTCAAGTCTCTATCCTCAATAACAACAACAAACAGTCTGACGAACAGCAATACGAACATTACACAAAACCAATAAACTCTCTTCCTTTCATGAACGAGTATAAAAATTTTTGCCGCCAGCTTTGTACGCATCACTGAGCAGTTGCCATGGAAAAAAGAAAACGAGAAACGGAAAATTCTGTGAGGAGCCACTCAGCATGCAAATACGCATGCATATGTATGCATAGCAGCACATATAGAATAATAAAATATTTTTTTGAAAAATGCAAAATACAAAATGCAAAAAGAATTAACATTCATATGTGCATGTCGAGAAATTAAAAACAAACAAATGCAAAAGAGATGAATGAAAGTGGACATTGTTGCTAGGAGATGCGCTGCAGCAAATGCGAAAATATTTATATTGAATTTACAAAGATTTTATATACTCTAAACGTTAAAATATAGGTATAATATATAATATAATCTAATATATAATATATAATATAATTAGAACAGATAGTTTTTAAGGGAATAGAGATAAGTAAAGAATAGATAATGAGTAGAAGAGATAAAAGATAAGAAAAAGTTGATTAATTTTAGCTGCCCATAGCAAATCTCTTCAAATATTTTTTAGCAAGTAA
This sequence comes from Drosophila hamatofila, assembly GCA_035045345.1. Classification (NCBI taxonomy): domain Eukaryota; kingdom Metazoa; phylum Arthropoda; class Insecta; order Diptera; family Drosophilidae; genus Drosophila; species Drosophila hamatofila. The sequence goes on along the minus strand of JAWNPA010000011.1, from coordinate 8,067,017 downwards.
ACAACTCTCTAAAAATTGTAAATTGCTATATAAACTTATATAAGTAGTATATAAAAAAGCAGTGTATAAATCAATTGATTTAAAAAAAACTATATATATATATACACAGAATATAAGAAAATATATTTTTTAAGGAATAGAGAAGTAGTGAAACATTTTTTTGCTTCTTGTTAATCTCTTTAAATATTTTTTTAGCAAAAAAAAAAAACAAATTTTCAAATTTCATTGTACAAAATATGCTATATAAACTTAATAGCTTAATTAGTATATTAAATATCAATGTATTAATCAATTCATTACTTTTGCAAAATATATGAATGAAAAAAATAGCGAAAGATATTTTCTAAGGAAGAAAGCTACTGCTTTCTAGTATAATTTGGTTTGCCTCTAGAAAATCTATTAAAATACTTTTAAACAAATTATAGATTCTTTAAAAATTGTACAATTGATATATAAACTTATACCAATAAATATATATAATAGTAGTATATTAAATTTACTACTATTATACTATACTATATACGATAATGTATAAAATATATTCATAAATTTCTTCATTCATTCATCAACACTTAAATATTCACGTCTGTATTACCATCAGCTCATCATCAATTTTTCTAGTTCGTCTCTCTATATATTCCATCAGCTTTAACACATTTTTATGCACAACAGCTGCTGTTGCTGTTAGTTTTATGTTTATTGTTATTGTTGGTCGACTAGCTAAACTTTTGGCTCATGTCCTGGTTGCCGCTGTTGCCGATGTGGCTGTTGTTGTTATTATTATTTTTGCATTCGTGAACAAGTCGGAATAACAAACTTTGTCATGTCATAAACACAAACGAGACGTGTGCGACAGTTGCTCAGAGATACCACCAATAATAACAACAACAACAACAACAACAGCAGCAGCAGCAGCAACAACAACTATCAGCAACTTAATCAAGCCTACAACGCTTAGGTGTCTCTATAAATTCAGGTGTAATCATGCGTAAATCCTTAAAGTTTATTTACTGCAATTTTCTCTTGAAGTTCAGCCTTTTGTTCAGCAACTTCCCTTTTCCATATCCAATAAAAGCACGGAAAGTAAGTATACGTATATCCGTTTGAAAAAGGTGCGTATGGGCGTGGCTGCTAACGGAAAGTACGTATTAAGGCATTGATTAGAAAATATGATTGACCTTTTTGTATGGCACCAAATAGATGAGAAAATTGGTCAATTTTACTTCACAGAATTTTGCCATCCTTCGATGAAATATTAAATATTTTGTGTGAAAATAAAAGGGGAGTTAAACGTGAATTAAATTTGATAAAGATTATAAATAAGAATATAAGAATAAAATAAGATATAAATAAGAATATATAAATATATATATACGAATATGAATATAAGAATATAAAAATATAAGAATATATGAACATAAATATATAAGAATATAAAAATATAAGAATAAAAGAATATAAGAATACATTAAATTAAATATGAATGTAAGAATATAAGAGCATAAGAATATAATATACATATATAAAAATGCTTAGAAATAATAATATCAATACACATTAAATTTAAAAAAGTATAATAAAGTTTATTAAAGATAATATAATAATAATTACAACATAAATATATCACCAACCAAAAACTATTAACTCCAACTAACATAAATCATAATAAAATTGGCTTAAATTTAATTTGAAAAGGCGCCCATTTTTGTCGGGATAATACTTTATATTAAAATAGCTTAATCTTAGCTTTCGTTCATATTAAACGCTTTCAGTGCATTATCGTAATGTGTTAAGAGATAACCGTTAACTGCCTTTTGAGGAAAAAATGTTGTAAAATTTGTTGGCATCAAGTGAAGGGATTAAGAGCAGGCTTTAAGCCCGTTTAAGCTGCAGCTGTTTGTCCAGCAGCTCTGCCACTGCCAATATAGCATAAAATATTTGGCATAAAATAGCGCGCATACGCCGGGTCGGCCAGCGCAGTGCACAGAGAGACAACTACAGCAACTACAATAATAATAACAACAGCAGTTACTGCAGCTACCTCAGACACTAGCCGGCTGCAACTGTGGCACGTGGCCTGGCCCGATACAGGTAAATGGTAAATGTGGTGTCAGGCACAATGCAAAATTTATTAGTTTTGGCAAAGGACGAGGGCAATGCAACAACAACAACAACTAGGTTCATTGCTGTCGGCTGCAAGCGACTGCATAATACTCGTTCATGATATAGAAGTATTTGTCGATTTGTCACGCCTCAATCTGTCTTCAGAGCAGTGATAATACTTTTACTGCAGAACTTGTTGATCATAGCTTTTGAACTGCGGAATGTAGAATCTTTATTCGATTTGACACAATTCAAGATTGTGGAAGTCATTTATGTATGTAGAGTCAATCTATATGTATAAGGACTCCACAGTAATTCTGCTGACTAATTTTGAGAATCTAGCGCCAAAGCTAGGGAAGATATGTAAGGTCTGATTTGGATCGAACCGAAAGAGCACAGCTATAATTCTACATAGATATAAAATACATATACAGATATCAAATATTTTTATCAGCTATGTAAAATATACGAGAATATATGTATATATATAGAGCTTTATAGATATAAAAGTTCTATGTAGATTTAAATTATTATTATCAGCTAAGTAAAATACATAAGAATTAATATTGAAATCTCCAAGAGCAAAGCATCTGTATTGAAAATAATATGAAAAATATATTAGCATTTCCAATTTTTCACGATTTCAGTGGCCAACTTGATCCTAACCATTTCTAAGACAAATATAAATTTATTCCAATATAAAAGTCTCTGGCTTCATTCACGCTGGCATAGCAAGCGGACAAGAATTGCTTAAAAAGAATCTACTTTTCTCATTTTCCGAACGAGTATAAAAACTAAAGAGAGTGAAGGAGATAGAAGCATTGTAATCCTACGGGTAAGAACTGCAGGCAAGGCGCAGTTTTGTTGCCTACTTTTTTGGGCATGGCTCTGGCACGACTTGAGCCCATAATAAAAAGGCAGCCTAGATTTCAGTAGACAAATACACACACATACATATACATATATGCATATATACATATATGCATACACATATATATAAATGGAGCATTGTGGCCAGATAGGCGAGCACAACAATATCTTTAAAATGGCAGCTTGGCCGCAATGCAAGCGTTTTACCTTGTGCCCGACCGCGTTTTATATGCCTTTCGTTTTCAGCTATCTTTTTTTTTCTTTTTGTTTTTTTGTTTTTTGGCAGCTCCAAATAGTTGGCAGCACTTGCATAAAAGCAAACGATCTGTGGCCCCAAAATTGACTACGTCGAGGAATACCAACCAACTGCTAGAGCTGCCGAGCCACAGCTGCAATTGCTTCAGCCTTGCAAATGGTTTTTGTCTAATTCATGCCACAGTCTATGGCCTTAATTAAAAAGCTTTTCCAGAGATGCAAGACAATAACTAAAGTGATGCAAATTCCCTATCGAATGGCATATATCGATTGGTAAAAATAGTATAAGAATAGTTGACTTACTGCAGATAAGGAATTTACATAACTGAAGTGAATTGAATTAAGTGGGCTTACCTGTAAATAGAGGACAATAAAAATAGATATTTAGTAGAATTGAACAAGTTTTTAAATTGGAAAATATCAATAAATAATTTGTATATATATATATATATATATATATATATATTAAGTTGTATATATAATGTATATTGAATATTTTACTTCAAATTGATGAGATTTTTATTATTTTTTATTTATACTATAAATAAAATTAAAACAAATGATAATGTTCATTGTTAAATATAATATGTTTTGACATTCTAAAAATAATATACATATAAAAATAAAATATTTTTATTATAATGCTTTAAATTGGTTTTGGATATAATATACTATACTATACTATAATGATTTAATATATTAAAAATATAAATATTTATAACATAATAAAAATATTTAATATAGATTGTTTTGAAATATATTTTTATTATTTATATTATATTATTATTATATTACAAATATATATCGCTTAATATATTAAATCATTATATTAAATATATACAAAAACAAGTTTTTAGTATTGCTATATATAGCACATGCCAATCTTAAGATCTAGAAAATAATCAGCGCACATTTTGGCATTATAAGCATGGAAAATAAATTAGCTAAAAACTGAAGCACATTCATCAACCCAGGTGCCATAAAAAACCTCAGAGCTGAAATAAATTTTGCACTCATGCATGAACTTCAACTCATATAAAATACCTTCGTGATCTGGAGCGGCTTCATATATTATATGACCCACAATGATTAAAATCAACAAAATATCCAAAGCTAATCAAAAATCAGAAAAAAACTTTTAGCTTAATTAAAATGCAAAAACTAATTTAAGATGCTGTACACGTTTCATAACATCTGCTCAGAGTTTGTACAATATTTGCATTTAAATCTTGTGTTAGAGCCAACATAAAACAGATGCAGATGAGAGAGAGAGAGAGCGAGAGAGAGAGAGAGAGAGAGAGACATATATATATAAATATACATATATATACGTACCATAAGTAGTTCACATATATCAAGTCCAAAAAATTGTTGGTCGAATGCAAATAACGCAATTTTAATTAAATGCGTCAATAAATCGCTCCGCAAAAACAAAGAGCCAAAGTGTGCCCTAGGGAGAGACCACAATGCGTATGCTTGACTAATTGAATGTACTGCACACTAACGTACACACACACACACACACACACACACACACACACACACACACACTCACACACACATACATATACACATATGTATTACCAAAGAGTCATAGATAATGCCACGCCTGAATTGGGCAAACAACTTGTGCAAACATATTTGCGCAAACGTAGCGCAAACGTGGCGCAAACGCTCAGCCATCGCTAAAGGAAATTGAATTGTCAAATGAGATTGGCTGTCCAGCCAAACAAACCACTTTGCCTTCCAGGCCTTCGACCTAATTAAAATTTGCATAATTAATCAACTTTTTCGGACCGAAGAGGACATTCAAAAAAAAAAAAAAACTGAAAAAAAGGAAGAAAAAAACTTGGCGCCAGGCACCCAAACAGTGCTCAGCGGAAGGAGCTAAACCACCAAAGCGGAAGCGCCTACTAAGTGAAGCGCTCTACAGAAGTGCACTTAAAATTGCATTTGAAATTAATTGAATTTTCAGCCAGCGGGCAACGTGACCCCTCCAGAGCCACTCCCCAGCAGCCTCCACGAATTCACCATCTCCCTCGACGATAACTGCAAATTTAATAAGTTTCAATTGTATGGTGTGTGTCTGAGTGTGTGTGAGTGTCTGAGTGTATGGGAGAGTGTGTGTGCACAATGCCAAAGAATGTTGACAGAGTCGAGCAATTTTCGCACAGCAGGAGACGCTCATATAACACAACTTTTGTCAGAGTTTCATATGTAATCAAGATGTGCTTAATACGTATTTAATGTCTGCACAAAAGCTAAAACAGCTCTCTAACATGGCTTAATTCGATACCCTTTAAAAAAGGGTAAGCATTCGAGGTATGCTGAGCTATGAAGTCTTTTAGCCGTATTATTATATAATATATAATATATAATATAATATATAATATATAATATATAATAATATAATATATATAATATAATAAAAAAAAAAAAAAAAAAAAAAAAAAAAAAAAAAAAAAAAAAAAAAAAAAAAATAATTATAAATTATACTTGATTATTATTAGTTACTTTAAAAAGGTGTTTACGCAATATTAACCTAATTGCATCTACAGTCCAGTTATAGTAAATTGCCTTTTACTAACAAAATTGCAATTGAGTTAAAGCGTGGGATTGAGTAAAACTACTTTATCCACAGGTGTTTTTTTTTTTAAGAAAACGTTACAGTTCCAGTTTGTTATATTCACAATTCATCATATTTTTAAGCCTACATCATACAGAATTGTTTCATTATTTATTGGCTTCTATAATGATAACTTTAACCATATTTATAATATTTATTGCTTAAACTGTGTGGCCAAAGAAAAAGAGAACAAAATGACTTCATTAACTTGGGCTCTCTCACTCTCTCTTTCTTTATATATTGAGCAGCAAAAGTGTTTGAAGACTATATATATAACTACAATAAAAAAATAGTAGTGTAGCAGTAGTAGTGCTGAATAAAAACAACTTTGTGATAAGCTCCATATTTTGAAATGAATATGATGATGAATGAATATTAAGATTAATATATATTCTTATTAATTAATGTGTGAGATTAAATTACTTAGTCTTAGCCTTAGTTTACGAAGTTTTTTACTGCTTTTTTACAAAATTTAGTTCACTATTATTTTTATGTTCGCAGCTGTATACATATATTGTAGTATATGTATATATGTACAATATATTATATCTACATACATTATTTGCATACACTTTAATGTATTTAGATTAAACATTATTAAAAAATTTAAGTAAATTAGTTTAATAAACACAATTTAATTAATCAAAAATTATATCTTGAAATATTATACTAGTATTTTTAAAATTAATTTTAATTAAATGAAAAATAATTTAAAAACATAAACATAACTTTTAGTTATTAAAAATTTAATGGTAATAAAATAATTATTATTTTATATAAATAATTATATTTCAAAAGATGAACTGTCTAAATTTAAAGAAAATATTAAAACATAATAAGAACATTTTGAGCATTCACATTAAAAAATACATTCATATGTAAATCATTATAATTTATTATAATGTTTAGAACAAAAGTTGTATGTTATTTATTTACTTTATTCAAACAATATGAATAGTCTGCGTTTTATTTATATTTTGCTATTTCAACCAAGTTTTGACTATTCATATCTAAAAATATATAAATTTATTAATATTTATTAATATTAAAAACATTCGTCTCATATTTTCATTGAACTTTTTGGTTTCAAGCAATTTGTCACACGCTTTGGCATTATAAGTCGAAACAATTGAGTGGCTTTTGCAAGGGTATTAAGAGTTAAGCTTTTGTCGACGTTGCAATTGCAATTTCATGTGAAAAGCGGAACAAAAGTAGCTGTAAGTGGGGCTATTGTAGCCTTCCGGTGGGTGTTGCTTGGCATTAAGTCGAGGACAATTTGAGGCACTCGTTAAGTGGCTCGTTGAGGCCTTGATGTCACAGGGTGTGCCGCATTTAATTGCAGTTGACATTAACAATGTGGCTCAATTGTAATTTTAAATGCTGCACATGCTTGGCAAATAACTAATGCTGAAGATGAATGTAATAGTATATATAGAGACTGTTATCAATGTTTCTACTGCCTTATTAGAGCAGTCTATGAAACTAAGTCTTCAGACTGTTAACCGGAATTTATGATAAGGCTTTGTCGACTGTAGATCTCATATCACAAGTCTACAAGTTTTTAAAATTTGTTTCTGGTAATCAGGCTAGCCGATTTGCTGCCTTTGTTGTTGCCTCTTGTTATAAATCAAAAGTAGCCCTTATCTCAGAATGTGTTTAATTGACAGCTAAATGTTTTTTGATAACAGAGCTACCGCTAAGAGCTTTATATCTCATTTGACGACTATGCTCGTTAAATACATAATAATCAGTTAACTACAATATTTTGCAAATCATTTTCAGAAAATAATTAGCTACCTGCCTTGAAAAATTGGGATTAGCTCATAAGAGTTTTTTTGGATTCAAGGAAATACTAATTAAGGCATGATTAAATTTTTTTGTAAAATTACATATTTATTTAACTATAAAAATTATTATAGGCTTCTTCTATAATTTAGGTGGGATGAGGTTTCGAAAACATACTCTCATGGACTGCACTGTTCATAGTTATTTTCTCATATATTCCTAAATACGATGGGGAAAACATTCTAATCCAGCTGCGAAAGATTGATAGAAGAAAAAAAACGATTTGGCAGAAACTTTCGGCGAATTGAAGGTAGAAACAATATTCCAGCCAATGTGTAGCAGCTTAGATGCTTGGAAAAAAGTCATCGACTTCGCCAAAAAGGTTCTAAAGCGGAAAAAGAATGACTTGAACGCTGGAACACAGATGACAATGTTCCACCTTGAAGGCTAATGCGGAATAGCTCCTGGTTAAAAGGTGGGGGGCAGCGCTAGAAGAGAAGGTATTTTAGTCGGTAAGCACTCATGCAGTCCGACATACCAGCCAAAGTGACGACCTGACGGTGCATAACACATTTTTATCTACCTCAGCCACACAAAATAAAAAACAACAAAAGTTCTAGAATTTAAGAGAATTCAAGAGAATGATAAGAATTTGTGGGTTTATTTTATGTAAATTTTTATCAATATGAACTAAAAAATAATTATATTTAAAATTATTAAATATTAAATAGAGCTTGTGCCAAACAAAATATTATGCACATCAGTTTTTATTTGTATTTACAATATGTAAATTTGTATCAATATGAACTAGAAATAATTATATTTAAAATTATTAAATATTAAATAGAGCTTGTGCCAAACAAAATATTATGCACATCAATTTTAAAAAGAATAAATATAATTTATGTTTTCCCCACCTCATTAAAATAAATCTCAAAGAAGAAAGAATGCTCTTAATTAAAAATATAAAAAAAATAGGATGCCTAAACTGATATATGTATTATGTAAGTTGCAATAGTTGTATTATACCAAAACAAATTAACAAATTAATTACAATTTCACATCCACTAAGGTAAATAACCATAAATCAAATTTATATTTTTATACCTTGAAAATGGAAACTCAGTTTTTATTTGTATTGCTATCAACTGCAATAAAATATATATTTAGCTACATAAGCCTCTCAATATAAAAACTAATAAAATGTACTTTAATACTTAATATTTAATACTAATTATAAATTTAAATTTGTTCAAACTTGAACTCATAAACAATAGTTCAAAATAGTCCTATTATCAGATACTCATATATTAATAGTTGCAACTTAATATATATATTTATTTATGTATATATTCAACTGTCTAAAGTTAAGTTTAAAGCATATAAATTTCTAGCTGATTTAAACAAAATTGAACTACAGCTAGTTGGGAAAATATTATGGAAAACATAAATCAAACCACACGAGCGACTACTACAGAGTGAGCGAGTCAAGCCAACTTAAAGGCGAAAAACTGCCCGCATTTCGCCGCAGTTAGTTAAAACAAAGAACGCTTCTGTACAAAGGTGATTCATTTTCCATGATTGCTTGCATTAATCATGGCACACAGCAATTTTCTAGATGAACTCGAGCAGCCAATTGCAAAAAGTTACCCAGCTCCTCTCAGCTTCCCCCACGCACATGGTATACACACATCTACTCGAACTCAAATTCTAGTCTCTCTCCCTCTATGTATATATATCGCGCGAGTGAAAGTGCATTGTTGCTCAGCGTCTGGTGTTTGATTTATGGCTCGCAATGCATTTTCAATGGATGCCATGAAAAAAAAAAAACAAAACAAAACAAAACAAAAACGAAATTGGAATGAGAACGAGAAAAACGCTATAGAGCGTGTGTGCTCACAGATTTTAATTAACATCAACGAGGCCATATCATCTCACAAAGCCTCTTACGTGAAGGGGTTTTTTTTTTTGTACCTAGGCCTTAAGTACATATTACTTTTTGCTAAGTCTGTGATAACAATATGATTCATTGGATATTTCCCGATCGCGTTTCTTTAGAGGCCAATTCGAATATCAGCATTGACTGATTGATTTTAAAGTCAATGCACAACACTGAGCACATGTTAAGTAGCTCAGATCTAAACACGATGCTCAATATAAATTACAGCAACAAACGCGCTTGTCATACCAATTTTTAATTCGTGAAATATAAATATGAAAATAATAAAACAAAAAAAAAAAACAGAAAAAACATTTGCACAAAAGTCACGAAATATACAAACGACACCTTCGCCCAGCAAAATCTACAACTAATAATAATAACAAGCGACTGCCAGACAGCGAAGCTCTTGCTTCAACAATGGAGTAAACAGCAACAACAACAGCTACAAAAGATGCTCTAGAGTTAGGAGTACGTGCTAGAAGCACAAACATGACGCTCGATGTGGTAATGCCCAGCAGAAAACCGAGTAATTTAGTGTGTCAACAGTACAAATTATATTCGACTTTTTTATTGTTTACCTGCTGAGCGTGGAGATATGGGCGCCGCCCTATCTATATCGGACAATTATAAAAACTATTAATGAAAACTCGAAGAAACTAGTATGTGATCAAATAGAAAAGGCAGCAAAATATATTGAAATTAAAATAAATTAACTAAAAAAGTAAAGGGCGTATACTTTTTTTTTTCAAAGTACTGTAATTGGAAATTAATGAATTAATTAAATACGTATTTGCTTGTTATATCTACTGAAAGGTTAGGGCTTAAAAATACGAAATATATATCAAGTTTTCTTTGTGAATAAAAATAAAATTACAAAAAATAAATAAGTATGAACAATAAAACTTTGTATGTAAAAAAATACAAACAAAAATTTAAAAAGAAATCATATTATTATATAAAATATACAAAACAAATTTTAAAAAAGTTATTTTAATTAAAAGTTTTAATTTTTTAATAATATAAAAATTGATTTATTTGCTTTAAGTAAATTTTTAATTGTTTGACTGTATATTCATTATAGTTATGAAGTATTATTATTAATAACTAAGCAATTTATATAAAAACTACAACAATTTATTTTTTATTTTATTTTTTTGCATAAAATTATAAATTATTTTATATATATAAAATTATTTTAATTGAATTATATTTAGTTACTTTTTTTGCACCAGTCAAATTTTATACTACAAATTTTTTAACACCTACCAATAAAAGTACCTTGATAAAATCTTATATTAGAAGCGCCAGCCGAATTCATTCACAGGAAAAAACAGCTATAAACTTAATTATGAAGTACTTAGCCGCACTCTAACAAACGTCAACAAAAAGCAGATGTAAAGTACAAATTACAGTAGAAACCAATGAAACACGAACTTTATGGGTTTCCATTGTTAGCTCAAAGTCATATTATAATGTTATAAGAAATAAGAATCTTGAATAATACTCTATTAAAAATGTGAGTGTATTTATCTAATGATAGTATAGCAAACCCTTGTCAGTCAACTCGAAGTCTCACTGTATGGTTTTGTTTACACGAAATTTAAAATGCGCCGAGCCCTGCATTAAGTTGTTAACCAGTGACAGCTGCTGGGAATTGGGAATTGGAAATTGCATCATTGAATGATTGTGAAACATATATCAATGAAGTGTTTAATCATTCAAGTGCAGCTCTCTGTTTGAAGCCCAGCAGCGAATCATATACGCGAAAAGCCAAATGACTGGCAAATTATGGCAAATATTTGTATGAAAACAAAATGTATTTAACACATGCAAAGCGAAAGTGATAAAGTTAAATATGGATATTATAAATATATAAAAAAAAAATAAAGAAAGTTTAAGATTCATAACAATTATATTTATTAATTATAATAATTAATATTATTACTATTAAGTACATTTAGGAAGAGAATCCCGAGGGATCAGTAGATGCTAATAATATGCCAATAACATTTAACTCTTTAATTGTATAGTGTATACGAAAATCGAAAAAAAGTGATTTTGGGAAAATAATTTAAGAATATATGGACAAATATGAAAATCTGATACACTTCATTATAATCATCTATGTAAATGACAAGGCTATATCAAAACTTACTTTATAATGAAAGCTTCCCAATAAATTAAATTTAAATATTTAAAATATAAATTATAAAACAAATCATTAATATAACAAAAAGTATTCAAGAAATAATTATTAAAAAATGATAAAAAATAATAATTATCTGTTAACAAAAATATTTATTAACAGATAATTACTAAAGGGCAAAAAAAGCCCATTCTATAATATAATTTTCAGCCCTTATATCCAAGCAGACAAACAAACCAAGAGAAACTCAACTCAATATAAAATACAAAATATCTATAGTCAAACTATCATATAATCTCAGCTCCTATCTATGAAATCGTTGACAACTACAGGGTATACAATATTAATAAGCAAACAGACTTTTTATCGCATGCGGAAGTATGCAAATTTGATGTAAACGACAAAAACAAATTGCACTCACGCACGCACCGCAGGCGTCAATCAGTCAAAAGCGACAGCATTTACAGTTAGTCTGGCGGCATAGATCAACAATTCTCTCCAAGTACATAGGGCCCATAAGTATGACAGACAGCGAGACAATCATTCAGACTGAACAACACACACCGCACCAGCGCACAACATTTTGTTTGACAAATTGAGTATGAATATAAAGGAAATGCCGACTTAAGCACCGGCTCAAGTATCTATGGAGATGTGCATAAATTTTAGGTACCCTCACCGGCACCGTCTCTCTATAGAGTGAGAAGCTGTATAATTCTTATTATTAAAACCATTTGCATATCTCTCGAAAATATTTGAGTAAGCTAATTTCTATCAATTTCATTAGCATTTAATTTAGCCATAGATCAAAACGAATCTTTGCATAATTTATTAGCTTGTTAAATTTTTTATGAAACGAGAAACACATTTAATTTTTTGGAGAATTTATAAAACTACTACCGTAGACAACCGGTCAACAAATTTCTTGGAAGCAAAGTTGTTAAATGTATTCAATTAAATTTTAGGTTTTTTTTAAGTTTAAAGTCACCATTCTTTTCAGCTATTAGACTTAATTAAATACTGTGACTGTTGAGTGCCTCATGCATATATTATAACTATATACATTCTACTATATAAACTTTTCTAAAGTGTTGCTGAATGTGAAGTATATGCTGCTATGCTGTGCTACTTGAACTCAACAAAAGCAAGTGTTTGCTCATGATAACACAATGGTGAGTGGATGTCGTTAAATTAAAATGTATTTATGAACTGTTATGGAATTTTTTTAGTATTTTGAGAAAATTATTTTAAAGATTCAATAATAATATTTATAACGTTTTATAAATATTTAAAAAACATATATAATATAATATATATATTTATAAATTTAATAAATAATATAATATTAATATTAATTTAAATATAATAAATAATTATTTAAATAAATCTGAATTTTTATATTTATATATTGCACATTTATTTTATAAATACGAGTATATGTAAAATATATATTGATATAAAAATAGAATATAATATACCCAATATTCACACACATTCATAAGACATTATAATAACGACTATGAAACGTAACATAAATGCCATGAGAATCTCAGAGAAAGGCGCTTCACATAATTACCTTCAAATGGAAATTCAACAAATTTATTGTTGACAAATCAACTTAACACAAATTATTAAATACACTTATTTAATCAGCTTAAGTACTTTACAAACAACCATTAAATACATAAAAATAACAATATATAAATAACTATAGCAAACAAACGACATGCCATGAGAATCTCAGAGAAAGGCACCACACATAAGTCACATTAAATTTAAAAGCAACAAAAGGCTAATTGTTAAATCAACCATAAATAAATTGTTAAGTATATTTGTTTTATGAGCTCAAAAACTTAACAACAAATATTTTCGTAGAAAGTAAATTTCCTATTAGGTTAGCTAAGCTAATTACTAAGTATGCTACAATGTGCTTTCACGCATTGCAGACACTATTTCACTACACTTATTATACACATCATTCGTTCGTTGCACATACTTATACAATTAATGTAGAAATTTTCCAGTTATTAAGTTGAAATTCCCCACCCACAGACAGATGAAGTCTGCCTGCTTTATCCACAGCTTCGCAGATGTTTGCCCAGTTACAGTGAACTGCTACCTGGGTTTGCTTAACACTTAATTAGCAGCATTTTACGTCACGTTAGACACATTAAATCTTATCAAAAGATTGAAACCTATCGCCCATGTAAGAGACACAGATACACATATACACGCTCACACTCACACACACACTCCCACTGAAACTGTAAAGAAGAAAGTATAACAAAACGAAAGAAAAAGTAGAGTAAAAGCCAAGCCGAAGAGCTGCGAACGACACTTGTGAGTTATGTCAAACGCAATGAAAAGGAAAACGATACGCGCGCTGTCAATGATAATGTTAATGATGATGATGATGATGCTGCAGCTATAGAAAAAAAATACTTGATACAAAAATGACATACAAACACATACACTCACAATTGCGAGGTTCAAGCTGAAACTCAAATTACAAACTGACAAAAAATGACTAGGCAGAAATGCGAACAATCTGAAAGGATGAGCTCAGTATCAATAATGATTCTTTGACTCAGATTCAGACTTCACTTCTTATTGATAAGTCGCCCCATTACGTTTCAGCACAATTCATGGGCTCACTGTCACTCTCTGCAGAGCTCAATGACAACAACAAAATAAAGGCAAGTGAAAACATGAAAGTCGAGCGTGAGCGACTAAGTAATACTTGTCTAGGAAAAACAATTTTTTTTTAAAGAATTTATAAAAATATCTTCTTTGGGAAGTATACATTTTGGGGTTCATTAAAGCCGATTATCCTTACAAAATATTTATAGACTTTTCCTAATATTTTTTTAGGCCATATAGAGTTTTTCAATTGGCCAGGGTTTAAAATGACGGTCCTTATCATTATTCAGTCAGCTAAACCTTGAGGCAATGATTTGTAAGAATATATTTTAAATTGAAAAAAAAAATTTTGTATACTACTACTTTATATAATAAATATATAATATTTATATTAAACACGCTCAGTAGGTATATTGAAACTATTTTTGCAATATATCACTCAAAAGCAAACTCGAGCATAAAATATAAATTTATAGTTTTTATCTCTGATAGCATCCAGCTAAACTTTATCAAAACCAATATACCCTTCTTTACTACCCAAAAGAGTACAACCAAAATTGACAGGCTGACGCTATCGCAGCGCACAATCGAGTGCAAATGAGTCAAATATAAAAAAAATTGTATATCTGTGTGTGTGTGAGTTTACTTTTTTGTTTTTCGTAGGCGTCGCTTCAGTTTACTCAGAAAAAAACAACAACAAAATTGCTAAGGAAAGCTGCAGATTTTGTTTATTGCCAGCTGCTCTGTAGGCCGCAGGCTAATGACAAAATTAATAAAAAAAAAAAAAAATGAAAACAAAAACAAAATGGCGTCACGCTGTCAAATAAACGTAAAAACCGTTAACGTGTTACGTCAAATTTAAGTCAAAATGCCTTGCTCATTTTTGGCGTTTAAATTGGATTGAAGAAAGGTCTAATTGGACTCCAGCTTGATTTGCTAAAGCTTTAACTAGCTACGACATTTGTTTGCTAGATTTTGTTATTTTATTTGAAAGCTAGAATGGAATTAGACCGATTTATTAAATAAAACTATATTTCAGTTTAAAATCTAGAAATTCTGAATATTACGGACTTAAACTGATCATTTTGGCAAGACCTTTATCTTTAAGTGTAGAGCTTGATAAAGAGTGAAATATTTCAGAACAGAAAATATTTTTTCAGTTTTAATTATTTCTATCTTACACTTCAATTTTCGATAAGATTACTGTTTTTGGCTTAGTTAAAGATCAATATATATATATATATTGCATATTTATATTTACATATATATGTATTATACTTATTTTTACTAAGAAGATAAAATATAACATTTTAGATAAAAATATGGTCTTCAATTATACTTGGAGTTTATCAATATTAATATAGCTTTTGATACTTGTAAACAGCTATTAACTTATGGGAAATGATTATTAGAGTTAACAAATCTTTGAATATATATTATACTAAATCTATGAAAATGTATGAATATTTATATGTATGAAGAGTTAAATAAATTGTTGTTTTTTTTTTTTTTATTGAATTTACTTAATTCATCTTTATATGTATATTTATATATTTATTTTTATTATTTTGTTTTATTAATATTACTTTCTATTTTTTCATTTTATTTGTTTTTTCATTTTATTTTATACTTTTTCGTTTTAGTTTATATTTATTTTTTATTTATCTTTGAATCAATATTTTTCTAAGAATTAAGTCGTGACTTAATATGATTTTAAGTTCTTCTCATTGTGTCTTTATCAAAAATTTATATAAGCTCAACACGATCTCTCAGGCATCATGAACGTACGTTAAAATAATATTGTTATCAAGCCATGATACTATAAACTAAAAATAGTTATTTTTATGTTGCCAATTTTACATCATTACAAGTACATCAGAAAAGGAATCGCCCATTAAAAAAGTTTTGTTATCCCATATACATTTCCCTTAAATCAGTCAATTGTATATAAACCACTAACATTCATCTACGATCTCTGCAAATAGTCTACCAAAAACTTGACTAATTCAGATGCAACAAATGTCAACTCAGTTAAGAGCACAGGCTTAGAGCACTTTCTCTTTCTCATAATGATAATCGGAATGTAATGCTCCATTTTGTATGGCACTCAGTGAGAGCTCTTTACTCGATGCTCACCTTGTTTACACCTGCATAAATTCCTCAATTGCAAATGCAACAAAAAGTATTCGCAAGCATAATTTCTGCAACATCGAGAGCAACTGAATTTAGTTACTCGAGTGGGGAGTGGAAGCCATAAGCCTCAGATGGAAGCACACTAAAAGGTTCTGACTATTGCTGCGTCACTGGCTCTGGCTCTTTCTTTCTCTCTCTCGCCCTGTCCCTTCTCTTTTTTTCTCAGTATATTTCTCTTTGCTCGTCTCCATTCCCTAGCTGCCTGCTGTCTGGATGCTAAAGCCATAAATTGATTTATGATGTCTGCCGCATTTTTAAGCGCCAAAAGTTATGCAACAGAACGTTTGGGGAAGCCTGTGGCAAGTGGCCGCAAAAATGTTTCCATATTTTCTGTTTGCCTTCAACAACTGTGCAAGGGCGTGGCAGAATCCTACCGCCCACTCCCGTCATACTCAAATGCAGTGCTTTGCTGCTCCTGCTCATGCTATTCCTGCTGCTGCTGCTGCTGCTGCTGCTGGAAGTGTCAAGTGGGCCTCTGGAGTTTACGTTTTCGATTTCTTGTGCTTATTCCTCATGCTCTCAGTGGACTCATCGTATCGCTTTTTGCCCATTGCTGCTCTTATAGCCATCATTTTTTATTAACAATCATAATTCATATTTATTAATGTGCTCAATTTGTTTTTAATGATATTATGTGCAGCTCGCCTTCCTTCCCATGTGTATCTGTGTGTGTGTCTTCTCCCCGTGGCTGTGAAGTGAACAACGTGTGCTCTGATTTACGGTTGAAATGTCGTAAATATTTTGCCCCAGCCTGTCAAGCAGCTACAAGCAAATAGACACCGCCCCTCCCCCTCACACACACACACACAACCACACACAGACACCCACCTGACTCAGGTAAAGTTTGAAGTGCCGTGTGTTTACACATATGATAATGGAGCTCGTTGTTGGGGATCATGATGTGTTAAGTGTTGTGAAACGCCCGACAGAATTCTGTTTATACTGCAAGTTAAGTTAAGTAGCTATAAATCTATGCGGCTATGTGTCAAGTTTTTAAATTTATTTAGATTAAAATTAAAAAAAAAAAAAGTATTTCATTTTGTAAGAAATAAAATTGCTTCCTTTTTGGCACATCTTTTATTATCAATTTAAAAATTTCCTTTTTAATATTAATTTTGCATTTGAATATTTTTATAATTCATTTTTATTTATTTCAAGCTTTTATATTGAAAAATAATTTGAAATTGCTTATTCTTTAAGTTTAAATAATAATTCATATTATTATATTTTAATAATTAATATTATTATATTTATTTAATTAAATGTTATTTTCTTAATTTTTATTAACTCTTAACATCGAGTTGCTCGATCCATAAATATTTTTTACTCCCAAAATTATTTAACATTCTTAAGCCCAAGCCTTAACATTTAATATATTTCGCCCTAGACTGACTTAAATTTTCTCAGTGAATTTCAAGTTCCTCTTTTCATTCTTTACATAGAACTTTTTGAACTCTCTTTAGCAGAAAAAAAAATAGAATAGAATCCTCCATTTCCAATCATTACGATTGAAAATCACCAACAGCAAACTAAGAAAACCTCTGATAAAGTAAAGAAAAAATCGCTCAATTACGAAAAAGTTGAAAGCAGTTGAGGAAAAAGTGAAACGAATCCCAAAGAACCACACAAATTCAAACAAAACAACTACAAGAATAACAATGGGCAACCCAGAAGAAGCGAAAAGAAAAGGAAAAGGAAAAACGCACACAATGCGGCTGGCCCAGGAAAAATGGACATGAAAGCTGTTGGCAAATGACTTGGCCAAAAACCAAATACAAAAAGTAACTGAAAAGAACCAAAACAAAAAAATCTTGGCAGTCAAACACGCAAAACGACGAAATGATTAAGAGAGGACCAATTCCACTAAGCCACAATAACAAAACACAGAACAAAACAAGAAGCAATTTGCTCTGTCTATGGATAATGCTCAGCTAAGTCGGACTGAACAAAGGTGCTGCGAATACTTATAGAAAATACGAAACTGAAACTGAAACTGACTCGGAATCTACATTTTAATTAAGCTGCATTTGAAATGTTAACTAAATCCATTTCACTTTGTACTAAAATCTTTCGTTTCTTTTATGCTAAATGAGCGTGCTGCCCTAGTTTCGAAATCGATTGGCGATTTAGGTTCACTTCCATTTAATTCTGCTTTGCAGCTGTTCAAGTTTTACGAATAAAACTCCCTAATCCTTTTGAATTACCAATAAAAGTCTCTAATTCTTTTGAATTGAACAAAATAGAGCAGGGCAAAAAAATATAAGGTATGGATATTAGAGTTAAAACCCTATAACAGAAAATTTATACGATTTTGCATAAGTTTTTATTTGAGATTAATTTGATTTCTAGTATAATTTTGCATGACTGTCTTCGATAAATGTGAACTAGTTTATGCATACTTAAATGTATTTTAATATTTTTTTATATGTAGAAAAATCTTTTGTTGCACAGTTTTAATATAACTTAAAAAAGTTCAGTCAAAGAAAATCAATTTTAATATCTCAAGCCGACTAGTATTTTTTTTGTTTTGTTTTATGATTGCTTCTTAGGCAAACAAAAATTTAAATTAAATATTTCATTCATCCATAATACAATTAAATAAAGATAATATGTAAAATCTATTTTTATAATTTAAATTATCTAATTTTTTTTTTTAAATAATTTAAAGTAAATAACATTTAAGATAATTTAATGAGCATATATTTTATTTTTTCTTTCGAAAAAGTTAATTTTAGCTTACAATTTTAAAAACAATTAAAAATTTTAAAATTGGTACTGTGCGGCTTTCGAGCCAAGTAACTATTTCTTATCAGTTTTGTGAATTTAAAAAATATATGATATATATTTTATATACCTTTAATTCAAATATATACATATGTATATCAAATTGTTTTTAAATAGCTCGAATATAACTATTGAGCGTTTCTCAATTTCTGCATGACTCTGAGAAAAAACTCAGAAATCAACCGATTGATTGCGTCGGTTCTTTGACGAATTCGTTCGCGATCAGACAGAAAATTTATTTTTATTTTGCCGCTCTGTGTTTTCTCCGACAGTTTGGTTGAGTTAAATGAAGCATAAAGTCTTTAGTGTATGTATTTGTATGCATGCGAGGCTGTCTTCGCTAAACACATCGATAGCTTATGTGAATTGAGTGTGTGTGTGTATTTATTTGCTTACTTACTGAGCCTCATTATAAGAGCGTCAAATGTACGCTCCTTAAATGATGATAATGAAAAATGCATCAGACGAATAGGTTAACTCAAGGCGCTCAATAGAAAATAAAAACGAAAGAAGCCGAAGACTCTTCCCCAGAGATAGATCAATTGTTATACTTTTCGATTGGTTTCGCCAATAGAGCGTGAAGAATAAAATTGTTAATAGTTAATTGCGAGCTATGGTTTTATGTATTCAAAATTTTTAAAATTAAATATTTCAATTACTTTAAAAACAATTAAATCATCATAATTTTTTTTAAAATTCTCCTCATTTTTTTACTAAATTTCTAAGCTAATTTGAGCTTTTAAGCTAACAATAATTACACGTAGACTATTATTATTACGAACAACATTTCTAGTGGCGCATTAGTTACGCAAAACTGAAGTAAATTTTGTTGTTTGTCGCAAGGCGCGATTTACTTCGAATGGCGAAAACAAAGCGCCGCGCAGCGCCGTGTGCCCATTTCCAAGGCTCTGGCTGTGCAAATTTTGGTCAAGGACTTTTCGCCTGCTGCATGCTAATCCTTTTAAGCAGCTTTTCTCTGCACCTACAATGCGCACTCTAGAAGTTGAGTCGGGTCGGCTCTGCATATACGATGTATTTGTCGCCTGTCGACTGGCGTCTCCTCTCATGGGCATAAATTAAAACAAGAACAGCAGCAATAACAACTGGCATAGGAAATGCTCCAGCGTTGCATAGCTGAAAACTTTATGACATTGTTGTTATACCCTAAATACAAGTGAGAGTGGATAAAACGGAAGGGCATATTGGTTTTAAGCGAGTGGATGTAATAGTTGTACAATGCAGTTCATGAGAGAGGAAAATGTACTTTTAATATCAGAAACAAAATAAGATATATCCCCAACTAACATAACTCAAAGAAACCAAGAGCTAAAGACTCCAAATTTGGTATATTACTTCTCGTAACTAAGATATATTTTCTCATCAAAAAAAAAAGTTATAAAAACTCATTCCATTTCTACCCAAATTATTAGACAGAGTATATCCTAGTCGAGCCCTCCCTTTACATGACCACTCTTACTTATTTCTTTTTGTTTTCGTTTTCCTTCGGCGGCAACTGCAGTTTTCTTAACGTTTTTCGTCGCCCAGGAAACAAAAGCCAGCGCACTCATAACTAACACATGAACATTTATTTTCATTTCCATTTCCGCATTGTGCACAGCTTTTCAGCTTCTTTCCCTTTCTCTTTCCCTTGCCGCTCTTCGCTTTTCACTTTTCACCATTTTCAGTGTTGCTTAGCGCGTTTTTAATTTGCTGTCATATTGTCTGCTCCGGCTGTCAGACGACAGCATACAGAACTGTAGCATATGGCCAGCCTAAACAGCCTCGCCAGGAACGAGCCCAACTGACGCACACCCACATATGGCCATCTGTCAAATTTGGGGCATTGTTAAAGTTTTAATGAGTTTTTGTAAAAGTGGCCAAAGCGGACATGCCGCACCAGAGTTCTGGACACACTCCACAGTTGCCTAGTTTTGCGCTTCAAGTTGCTCGCAAATTTGTTTGCATAATTTGCATTACTCAAAAGTCAATTCCGGCAATTTCAAAGTTAGCTTTGACTTATCTACTTACAAAATATTTTCTACACATATATTTTTTCATTTAGCTTAAAAAACAAACTTAAGTCACAATTTGAGAGTTGTACTTTTTTCATTTTTTTGTGGCGTCAAAAGAAAAATGAGAAAATTTCTTCATATAATTCAACTTAATGCTAAATAATCATAAATAAAATTTTACTCAATTTATATATTTATTAATAGCTTCTGGTTTATGAATGAGGGAGTGAACTTTTTATTAGTTAAGATTAAATTCGAAATACAAAAAAATATACTTATATATTATAGCCATGTTGAAATATATAAAATAAAATAAAAAAGTTAAGCTGATAGTATCGCTACTAGAAACCTTTTTTGAGAATCTCGTTTCTATATTTTTTATTCGAATAATAATTTGGAAGAAAGATTTTTATTTAATTTTTAAAAATAAAATAAAAATACTGCTATTTCTGTTGTTTTTGTTTTTTAAATTAATAAATAATCAAATCGAATTTTATTCAATTTTTTTATAGTCCTACTTACTAATTATTAAAAATAAAATAAAATGTTAAGGGATTCTAATTATTATTTTGAAATTATTTATAATATTAAAGTGTATTTAATTTAGTTTAAGATTTGTAGTTCCTATATAACATTAAATATTTTTAAGCTATATAATCTCTGAAAGCCATATGATAAAGTAATTCAACTGAATATGGTTTAAAAATATGTGAAAACCATAATTCACATTTTGTGATCAAATATTGAACTCTATTGACAGCTGAAGAGCTCACTTGAAATAATAAATTAATAAACAAGTCTTTAAACTATTTATTTAGGCGAAAAAATTGTTGTTTTTTTTTTAAATAATAATAATATATAATTTTTAATGCTATTGATTATTTTACCTATTCTTCATTTTATATTATAATTGATTATAATTATTGTAAATCAATTTGCTCATTGCTTAGATTAAGACAGATTTGAACTGCAATAAATAAATATATATATTAAAAAATATATATATATATATTATAATTAAATAAATCTAAATCTGTAAATCTAATATTCGATACCAA
The DNA here is from genome assembly GCA_035045345.1 of Drosophila hamatofila. Taxonomy (NCBI): domain Eukaryota; kingdom Metazoa; phylum Arthropoda; class Insecta; order Diptera; family Drosophilidae; genus Drosophila; species Drosophila hamatofila. The sequence goes on along the minus strand of JAWNPA010000011.1, from coordinate 8,044,603 downwards.
TGACAAATTTCAACTAAACCACATAGCAGCAGTTCATTTCATTTATATATATTGAATTCATATCAAATAAGCATTTAGATAACTACCAAAAGACTAACATAATAATGAGCATAAATACTTCAAAGACCACAGCTTAAGATATTTACACACAGTTTTATGAAAGAGCATATCAATTTGCAGCCGCAATTCATGTCTTTTACATGAAGCAAGCAAAAACTATCGATTTTCAAAAGCCACAAAGCCAATGGCTATCGATAAATAAACACAAGGAGAGAGAGAGAGACTTATGTGTGTGTGAGTGTGTTTGAAAGCTTTTAAGCAATCAACAAACTGAAAAACGCGCATACAGCTCAAAATTTATAATGTATTTTGCGCAAATTCATTTAAAAGGATGCTCAGCCTGAGCATCAAACTTGGCCAAGGCAATCAAGTGTGAATATATATATGTATGTGTGTGTGTGTGTGTGTGAGTATGTGAATGTGTGTGAATGTGAGTGTTTGTGTGCGAGTGTGTGATTGTAGTGCTGCTTGCGGCTGCTTCTTGGCCTTGCGCCTTAGCCACACACAAGGGCCGCATTCACTCAGCCTCTGTCAAGTTTGAGTGGCTCGTCTGCTGCTGGCGCTGCTGTTGATGCTGCTGCTGCTGTTCATCTCTGTCTTGGCGAGCCTGCAACTGCATCGATGGCGTTTTTCTTCAGTTTTTTTTTTTATTCTTTCTTTTTGGCATAGTGCCAAATACATTTAAGCAACTAGCACGTGCGGTCTGTGTCAGCAGCAGCAGCCGCAGCAGCAGCAGTCTGACAGCAGTTAACAATATATAATTAAATTTATCTAGCCAAACTCAAAATGGCTTACATTGGACTTTCGACTGGACTTTAACCGAACTGCAGAAGTTCACAGCAGTTTAAGCATTGCAATTACAACTACGACAACATTAACAACAACAACTGTCTGGGAATTGTTCTATAGTGTGCCCGTTTGCATAACAATTAGCCACACTTGACGTCCTCCTCTCCCTTAAACCTCTCTCGAAACACTTTAGCCGATGATTTGTGCAAATGTTTTTGACGTCGCGGCGTCTTTGCTGTCGTTGTCGCTGGGCTTTGTCTGGCTCGACTTCTTCATTTGCATATTAATTACAACAAAGCACGCAGATGTGGCTTTTGCTGTTGTTGTTGCCTGCCTGTTCTGCTCGTGCCCGAGTGCCGGCAAGATTAATTGTGCCCGCGAATCCTAAAAGTAGACTACAGTGTTTTGTTTTTTTTTTTGTTGCACCCCGGTTAAGTGTTCAGCTTGGGATGCTAGCCAGCCCACTTGGCAAATGGCAAATGGCTTTGTTGTAATCGAGCTCAGTTGGCAATCAATGACAGCTTGTGGTTAATCAATGTGCCAATAAGTGGCAGCAAATTATCGCTGATTGATGGCTAGATAAATGTGCACACAACTAGCTAGGATAACAAGAGAGATAAATTGATTACCGCAACTGTGATTAGCATCTCCTGTTGTTGTTGCCCCCACGTGCACGTGTGTGTTCCATTTGGCTGAACTAATTCTAAATGCTCTTTAGCTCAATTAAAGCAGCATTTAGTGTATGTTGAAAAAAAATTAGTTTGTATTTAAGTTAACCAAGCGTTAAATTTCATTTTTTCCCATTTTTTATAGACGAGCAAAAAGTTTAAGTGCAACAACTGAAATTATTTGTTAATTTAAAAGCTGTTTAAAAACTTTACTTATTTGTTGTTGTGCTGCATTATGCCAAATGCGTGTACGAAAATAGTTTCGAGCTCGAAATGTATTTTTAAAATAATAATTTCAGTTACGTGTCCAAAGAACATGTATGAAATTAAAATGAGCTTATACATAAAAAAATAGAAGTTACAAAAAAATATAAGTTACACTAAAAATCCAGTTAAAATAATATAACAAATTAATATAACAAAAACCGAAATTAAAAAAAAAATAATATGAATATATATTTAAAGCAAGTAAGAAAGCTCCAGTCGAGACTGCTCGACTACGAGATCCCCTGAACCCTTCCTGGAACTAATATTTCAATAATTCGTCGCTTCATTTCTAGTACTTAAACTACGTTTTTTTCAAATTTGGGGCGAAGGGGGCGTGGCATCCAAAATCTATAAATGACAAAATCTTTGTCTTTATCACATAAATCTACATAGTAAATCTCTAGGTCAATCAGTATTCAATTCGGCTTAAAAAACAAAGTCCGATTTTCGATTATTATCGATAAAAAGGAAATGGAATGAGTTATCGAAAAAATATGATAAACTCGTACTGCGTATGGTATACACGAGTATACATGTAAAATTTCAAGTCTCTAGCATTTGTAGTTTAGGAGATCTCTGCGTTCATACGGACGGACGAACGGACGGCCGGACAGACGGACATGGTTAGATCAACTCAGCTCATCATCCTGATCAAGAATATATATACTTTATGGGGTCTGCCACGCCTCCTTCTGCCTGTTACATACATTTTCACAAAAACATTATACCCTGAAATCCCATTTTCAATGGGTTCAGGGTATAATTAACTAGAGTTAATTGGAGCTCTCAAAAGTATCTGAAGTAAGTGTTGTATCTGTCTATTTGAGATATCTCTGTATCAGTGCGAGAGACCTTGTAAGGTAGCAATGGAAAAACCAATCAGCCAGCGTGAAATGAGTAACAAATTAACAAAAATGTAATACAATAATTACATAGATCGAAGCTAACGCAGATCGACAATAATGACAAGTGAAACAAGCGTGAGGAAATTTTTAATTTAGATAATTGAAATGACGCTGAATGAAACAAGTTATCTTTATAAACAACAATTTAACTCATCTCAATTATTAACAAACAGAAAGATAAAAAAATATAGCGAACATTAACTGTTTAATCAGATAACGCAGTTGTCTTTCAGTTCATAACAATAACCGCAGTTGCTGTCAAAAACAAGTAAGATAGCTCTAGTCGAGACTGCTCGACATTTTCGCTTCTTTTCTGCTAATGCAACAAACCAAACGTGCACACACACACATACACATATTTTAACAAAAAAACGGAGTAGCTATCGATTTTTGGAAACAAACTCGATATGCCCGAGAAATATACGGACCTCCGAAAAAAGGGTATCAAAAATATATATACTTATATATATATATAAGTATATATATTTTTCTTTTTTATTAAATTCGTAATATATTAAATTTGTAAAGAACAAAATTTTGGAAACAATTGCAGATAAGGAAATCAAACTTAATTTTAGAAACTATGCTGTCGTAGGAGTTAAATAATATGAAATATCTATAGAAGTGATATAAGTTTAAATTAGTTGTAAATAATCTAAACCTAGCGATAAAAGACACAAGGTTGATAAAAGACCAAAAGGAAGCTCGGATTGCTTTCTAATAAATAAATAAAAAATAAATGTAAAAATAAATTTTTAAAAGTATCAATAAAAAATGATTTCATAACCACTTTGTATATTTTTCCTTTAAAGACAAATATGCTGTATGTGCAAAATTTGTTTAAAAAAAGTATACATAGAAAAGAGTACAAATATAAAAGGAATAAGCATAAAAAAATAGACATATATATTTATATGTATATTTTTCATTTTATCAGTCTTTTTAGCACTTAAAGGCTAAAGTAAAAGTATAAATTCAATCTATTTCCAATTTCTAATCTTATAATGCTAAGACCTTTCAATAATAGTATTTGTATACCCTAAACGGCTTAATAAGTTCAACCATTAGGAAATAGGATTAGCTGTGCATGCATAAAAGCAGCTTTAAATTATTGGAATAGCAGCTCGTCGCAGGGTTCAACGTATCTTTAAGTCGAGAACTCCCAAAAAGTCCCACGCCCTTAGTGGGTGTGGACTTATGATTGACTTATAATTTTAAGACAATCTTTAAAAGGAGTAAGGTAAAGTTTTGGGGCTTGCACACCAAAAGTTTGTAAATAACAGGCTTATTTTCAATATACCACGCCCCCAAAGTTGCGTGCACTTTTTTTTGGGGTCATCTGTAATTCTCGCACTTAAAACTTTAACGAAAAAAATCTATATTCTCGAAAACGAGTATAATAATATATGAGTATAATAATAAAATATATAATAAAAATATTATACTCATATATTTTTATAAAAATAAAATAATAATATAGTTTAAGAACAAAGTGAAATTTGCCTTGCAAATTACTGAGAAATTATTCTAAACCGAAGACAACTTAAGTGTTATCATCCAATATTGAACTACAAGTTTAATATGCAAAAAATTTTAATAACACTTAAACTAATGAAAACAAATTATAATTAATAATAAATGGAGACTCCTCAGTTGAGCTCAACTCACCTTATCCAAAATGTTGTGCTTTGGGCGCAGCTGGACGTTGTCTGCAAAAGATAAGAAACAAATTCAATTAGCAATTGAAGAGCCGAACTAATTACCCGAATGTAAAATAACAATTCGGTAAATCGAGCACGAAAATGCTGTTAAAATTAGCCCTAACATTCAGTCGACTAATCGCATTTGCTCAATGGACTGGAAACATTCAAATGTTCTGAATGCATTTTAAAGATTTTTAATTGTCTCTTTTTATGCTTGAGCTTACAAAGTGATGCACAAATGGAGAAAGTCTGTCTCATTACTTGCGTAATAAAAACTAGCTTTACTTTAAGATACCTTGAAATTAAGTATCTGTAATTAACATTTGAATACTTTGACTACATTTATAGGATAGATTAGTAAGACTATTAGATAGCCTATAGTTTTTAGGTAACCATATTGGAGATTTTTTCTGGGGTGAAATGTGTAGAAATTAAATATAATTTATCTTTGTTTAAGATACGGAATTTCCATAGCTGTTATAATCATCGAGTTTTTGGATATATATAGTTTAGACTAGATTCATATTTTTTTTATATGGACACATATCAGATAGACTAACTGACAATCAGACAGACAGATAGACAAATTTACTGACAGTCTAACTGACAAACAGACTGACAGACAGACTGACAGACAGACAGACTGACTGAAAGACAGACAGACTAACAGACAGACTGACAGACAGACTAACAGACAGACTGACAGACAGACTGACAGAGAGACAGACTGACAGACAGACTGACAGACAGAATGACAGACAGAATGACAGACAGATAACAGACTGACAGGCAGACAGGCAGACAGTTAGTTTGACCAACAGACTGACAGATATATTGATAGACAGACTGACAAAAAGTAATATTATGCCCTTTCATTTTAGAGAACATTTTTGTTCAGTGTAAAACTAATCCAACACAACTTTCCACAAATTTAGCTCTTAAAATTCAATATTCAAACAAGTTTTTTTGTTATTTCAATTTGAGCTTAAAAAACAATTGTCATTAACATAAAAGCAAACTTGAAAGACAAAACAGAAACTAGAGCTCAGACTATCAAGTAAGTTTTCGAGCTCCTAAAAAAAAGGAAGCAGAATAAAAAAGAAAGTTATGCAGTCCACACATTCCGCACTGTAATGACTTTTCAACAAACTACGTGACATGGAAAACTTTATCGACAATTTGGCCATAAACATAATTAGCAAAAGGTCTGCACAGCCTCCATCTCATGTGCTTCATGTGGGCGGGACTAACCGAGTCCGAACCGAGCTCAACTGAAGCATAACAAGTGCAATCTGGGAAAACCAGAGAACTTTGCGCCGACCGCTCTTCATCTTCCTCCTTCTCGTCGGCCCACTCGAGACAACGGAAGTCAATTTGTATGGTTCGTTGATTTTTGCGTGAATATTGCAATTTGAATTCAGTTTGAAGGATGTTATGGTTAACTAACGGGAGCCATAAGAAAAACATTTTAAAGTTAAGTGCAAACAATGGGAATAGCTGAACATTTAGGTTAGATAAACTAATTCTTTTGTTGGTGTATAAGCTATGAAGAGGAAACTAAAAGTAAAATTTAAATTAATGAGAGAAAAGCTGCTGACTATATATCATTATAAAGAATTTTCAGGACAAATATGTACTATCATAAAATTTTAAAAAATATATAAATTATACAGGCTAAAAGAATAAAAGAAATTTATTGCGCTGCCTTGGCACCAAAATTCTATAATTTTGTATTAATTAAACAAAGATAGAAGAGCGCTAGAGATGACAAACGCAGAATGAGAATGGCAAATGGAAGAGCTTAAAACAATTAAGACTGCTCTTGTAAGGAGTGAATGCCTAGGAGATACCATGAGCCCTCTGAAGAGCTTTTCTTTATACATACTATATTGCAAAAAACCCATGCACCCACATACACACATCCACACACACATAAGCACACACGCTGCTTATTGCGCAGTTGACGCAGCGACCTTAGTTTGGGCAGTAGTATTAATTGTTGAACAACCTCAGGAAGAAATTTCTTAAACAATTTTCAGGCCTTGACAATGATATCCAGATGTGTGTATTTGACACAGCAAAGTTCTTTGGAATTTGAATTTGTTTGCGAATTATGGGTAAGGTAGGCTGGGGCTCAAAATCCAAACAATACAAAAACTCTGTTTTTATTACAAGGACCTTCACAGTAAATTGGATATTTACTTTTTATGTGGTATTCAAGTTAAGCTTAAAAATAAAATTAAATAATAAGGACGAGAATGTGTTAAGTTATCAACAAAAAATTATAAGCTCAAACTGCATATTCACAGTTTCAAATCCTTAGCTTTTATGCTTTAGGAGATAGCTGCCTTCATACAAAAAGGCAGACGGACATAACTAGATGGACTCAGTTCGTCCCGTCCGGATCAAGAATATATTATATAACAACTCAATAAAAGTTCGGTGTATACAAAAAAAAATCACTACATGAGACTAAAAAGAAGGGTCAGCTCATATAATTTTGCTAATTTATTAACAGTCTGTTGAACATAAGTTAAAAAATAATAAATAAAATAAAATAAAATATATACATAAGATTTGAAATTAAATTTTGTAGAAAGTACGTAATTGATTCGAATTAAGATTTGACTCTGAATAAATTTAAAATTTCAATGACAATATGGTAACTCTAAAAAAATAAATATATATAATATAAATAAAATAAATATCTAGTATAAGTTAAATATAAATAGGTGTAGTAAACGGAATCTATATAGTATATGTAATCTATATGTTAATTATAGTAATATAGTAATAATTCTAGTATAGTAATATTTATAGTATACTGTAAATAAAAGTATCAGTATAATCTATTCCCTATTAAGAACGTAAGCTTTAAGCAACTCATTATATAAATCATCACGTAGTATTGTTTTGAATGTTCCCACACATAGACTGTAATATTCCAGTCAATTTGAAAAACAACCCATACAAAAATGATTTGAGTTGCATTGCAAATTGCAAAATTTGTTTTTTCTTTATAGAAGAACAAAGATAAATAAAAGGTATTACGAACCAAAAAAAAATTAAAATCAACAACATGCGAAAAGTCAACATTAGATTTAAACTCACAAATTACAAAAATTTTGCCATTTAAATGCGCAGGGCTCAGTGAATGGAACCATAAATGATACCCCGGCCACTGCTGCTCTAATGAGCAATGAAAACAGATTTATCGACGGGCTTATTGTATTATTTTTGTTGCTGTTGTTGTTGTTGTTTTCGCTGTTGCGCTTTTGCAGTAGCCACTGCGACAATAACAATATAAAAATAAAATTCGATGCCCCAGAGGGTAGAGATACAAATCACGAAGCATTCGCTTTAAAAATTCCTGAAAATTAGTCAGCACGGGAAAAGACTCCGCGTGATTTCTTAATAAATTTCAGTGAGGCTTGGGTTATTGAACTAGACGTTTGTTATTCGATACATTCGATATTAATCAAAAAAGAGAAAAAAAACTGAAAATATAAATGCAAATTAAAGATTGAATCGAAAGCCTTAAACAGCAGATAAAGCTGAATTTAAGATCGCTAATCGATTATTTATAGAAAACCTAATTTGGGTTTAACATACCAAAAGAATAAGAAGTTAATTACGTAAGCATAGATAATCAAATTAAAGAAGACATTCGGCTTCATTAAAGTTGAGTGATAGAAAGATTAATGCGAAATCTAAAGACTTTGGATTTCTATAAAAAAAAGAGCATGTGTTATAGATAGAGAATTGGCTTTTGTCGAATTTAACATGCTTTCAAATTTGTTTTGCATTTAAGTCAATTCTTGAAGACAACAGTTGAAAGCAAGCTAAATATAAATAAATATAAATATAAAGACATTGAATATATTTTAGAGTTTTGTGAAGGTCAAGAAGAAATGATAAAGAATTCTTAACATTTGTTTTTTTTTTTTCAATTTAAAATGATTTTGAATAATAAAACAAAATAAATAGTAAAATAGCGAAAAATTAATTTTAATAATACCAAGAATATATTAATACAAATTTTTTTTCTACAATTTAGCTTTTTTAAAAATAAATGTAAATAAATTAATTAAATATTTAAATTTAAAAATTCAAAATGATATATATTTTAATTTTAAAACCGATTGAATCCCTTACTAAAAAAATTTATAAATATCTCAGTTGAAAAGTAATAGCTAGCCTTTGTTAAAAATAAATTGTATGAAAAGCTTTATATAATATAATATATATATTTAAAAAATATAATATATATATATAAATAATGAATTAATTAATTAAAATTAAAATTAACGAAATTTTGTCTCCAATACTATTAAAACTACGTTTTATTTCAAAATAATGTTAAGCTTCAAGCTAAATATTAATAAAAAGTTAAATATTAAAAAATATACATATTATACAAAAGAATAAGTACAAAAACCTTCAATAAAAATCCATAAATCATCTATAGTTCATAAGCTAGCACATTACTTAGTGCAGCCCACCCTATTATAGTTGCCTTTTAAATATGTACACTATACACTTTAAGAATCACCCTTAAATACACTTTACAGGTCGAGTTCTAGTTAAACTAACGCCGCATGCTTCCCACTTCAATTCAATCAACCGTAAACAGAAACAGACCTCCTGCCCGCCGCATCTGTGCCTCGGGCGCTTGTCAAGCGAACAACACATGGATGTGCACCCGGACCACGCCTACTCACCAAGGTGTCAGCACATCACACGCCCTGTTTGAGGGCCACCTGTACCGGCCCCACCCATCGAATGGTTGCGTGCCCAATTGCTAGGCGAACGCAAAGGAAATATATTTTATCTTTTTTTCTTAGCTGCATAGCAGCTTGCCTGCCTGCCTGCTTGCTTGCTTGCTTTCCAGGTTGACTGCCTTGCGGTTGCTATGACACTTGCTTTTACCGAGAATGCCAGTCATAAACATAACCCAAAGGCATCCTGAAAAGTCCTTGATAAAAAATTATACTGTTTTGAAAGCCAATTAGCAATAAGTTCTTTTCAATCTTCTTCAAGTTAGAATTTAAATTCTTAATAAATTATAACATATAGCTTATAGGCAGCTCAATTAGAAATATTTATTTCTTATATAATATATAATGTATAATAATTATTATACAATGTATATATTTTTTGTTTATAAAATAAACTTTTATTAAAAACAAAAAATATATACATTATACAAAAATTATTATATATTACATAAATTTCTTATAGATTATAAAAAAAAGTGAAATCTAATTTGTTGTTTATTTTAATGTTATTTAATATTAAATAAAATATAAGTTTATAATTTAACTGCTCATAAGATATATTTTATACTATTTATTTGTTTAGTAGAAATTCTAAATTTAAAAAGATTGAACAGAACTTATTGCTTATAACAATTATAAATAATTTGAATCCAAATAAGTTTAAGCTTAAAAATTCTCTGAATAGTAAAAACCAAATTTTAGGTTTCAAATAATATTAAAATTTATAATTATTTATTATTTTATTTAGTTTAAACATTATTTAAAATGAAAAAATTGTATATATAAAACAAAATGAAATAATTTCAAAAATATTAGAAGTAAAATAAATAGAAATACTTACAAAAACAAAAACAAAAATCCTTAAACCAAAATTTAATAGTTCAAAAAATTACAAATTTAATAAATAAACAATTTACAGAAACAAATTTATAATATTATTGCTTGTTAATATTTAATTACTTTTGAAGTCTAAAAAGAACAAAAAATCCCTTTATATCAGATTCATTTCAGAAAGCCTAAAAATTGTTTTAAATTTAGGCAGTTTTCTGTTTAATGATAAGATTTTAAAACAAATCTTATCATTAATCTTTAGGTTTTCTGATATTTGATATCTTTGTCATAAAATAATACCCAACCCGGCAAATAAAGACAAATATTTCGATAAGAATAAGCAAAATTATACTAAAATGACTCGCAGATATATAAAAATTTTTGATAACATCAATGACTAACAACAATATATATAAAATACATATTTATCACAACAAATTTCTCTTTCTAATATTTAATTAATATTAAAATTCACAAAATATTTGACTAGGAGAAGTTTTATCACTAGACAGCAAAATGCTCTAAGATTCCAGAGCTGAGCATTTTGTTTGTTCTTAGTTAGGCATAAAATATATATAGATATATGTATGTATTTACTCTGCCGTTATTTGATATCTTAAGGGCATATTGTCCATAGCAACGCTTTTCATATAAATAAATAAATTTAAGAAAAAAATCATCGCACTTTCTGCGCATTGAGACGTAAGCACAAAATCATGGGAATGTCATAAAAACGCAGCTAACTGTGAAAATTTGTTTTGCCCAAAAGCAAAGAAAAAAGTAAAAAGAAAAAGAAAAAAAACTGAAATTCTATTGATGACCAAGCAAGCAGGACAAGTAAGCCAGCTAAACAGTCATTTTTCCCCAACACGAACCCGAGTTCAACTTTTACAAATGGCCAACTTTGAGTTGGGCAAATGGAAACCGAGAGAGATGGAGAGCGAGAGAGAGAGACAGATAGGGGGGAGAAAGAAAAACCAAAAAACAAAATGCACAAAATGCTTATTTGCGGTTAGCCACAAAAGTGTAAAATAACACCAAGCAAGGGAAGCATGTTATCATAAGGGTACCAACCGACCCAGCTCCTCCCACACCTACCCCTCCCCCTCCCCAGTCCCCCTTCACAGCCCCTGTCGACTAAAGCTGGCTGACAGCTGATTTGAAACGTCTGTGAAATGGACTTGGCTTACATTTAAGGTCCACTTTTTGATTAATTCAAGTGTAAATTGTATTGTGTTCACTTCTTCTTTTAAATATGGACTGCAAATAATTTGGGCCAAGGTCAGTTACCTTGAATGGGGTTTAGTTGGCGGCTATGGACAGGCCCATGAAGCGAGTACGTGAGTTGGGTTGCTATCGCTTGATTGAGTTTTTTGTTAATGGCGCGCATTAATTACGCCTAAAGTTCATTATCAAGGGAAACGCTTGAGCACTGAAACTTTTAGAGTAGTTGAAAAATTTGTTTGCAGGAAATAAAAAAGTTAATGCAATTAGCACAGAAAATCGATTGGCTCAATTAATAATGAGTCAAAGGAGAAGAAGCAGAGCGAAAAAGCATAACCAGACGGGTATTATGTTCTCTAATCTTATCGTGCTAGTAAATACCTTGCGAACAAAATTACAAAATACCAAGTCAAAAGTATGAAGTGTTTGCTCATGTTTCAAAAGCAGATCAATTTATTCAAAAAGTCATTTTGCTAGGTATCTATGAGTAAAACCATATAATTTATGAGTGTATCTGTAGAGTATATTACTGCTTTGTTATGCCGCCAATGGGTGTGTTTAAGAAAAACGGTTGACTTTATCAGACGGCAAGTCTCACAAGAATATATATACGAAATGTGATTTTTGATTATTCGAATGTACATATTTTTGGATTCAATTATGTCGGAGTATATTGATCTGATATATATATTTTTTTAATGTCAAGATATTTTTTAGTTTACTTTTTTTAGTATTTTTTTTATTTTTTTATTAGTGTCCCGTTTACTTCTTTTTCACTTTATCTCATCTTATATATTTAAAATTTAAGGTCAATTGATTTAATAGATATCAGCAATTTTTTTTTTAATTTTTTTTCACGTAGGCACAAATAAAAATATATATAATTATTAAATTTAAACTATAATTTAATATATTTAATTAAAAGCCTTTTTAAAAAGTTTCAAAAGAATTACAAAATTGTAATGATAAATCCAAAGATTATATAATAATATTTCAGAACATTTTACCATCTTAAACCCTTTTAAATTTCCCATTAAAAATGTAAAAGAAAAAAAACAAATATACAAAAAAATGCTAAACAGAAATTAAAATTAATGCGGCATTTTAAATTTGTAGACAGCTTGATTAAAAAGTAAAAAGTGAAAAAACAACAAAAAATGTTAACCCGCTGAACCCTGACAGACAACGCACGTGCCCCCATTGAATACTTATTTGGCTGTTGTTTTTGTTGCCATGACGCTTGCTGCCAAACACATTACGTGTAAATACAATATATATGTATTAATATATCCATTATATATGAACATATAGCATATGCATGCTAGCAAACTTATATCAGACAAGCAGCCAAAACAACTTTTGCTCTATGGGTCTGGGGAATGTGTTACTTCACCTCATGGATAGCTTGGAGTGTTAAATTAATTATGCGTTGCTGACGTCGCTGCAGTTGAATAATTAATAATTCAGCTGTTTTTGAGCTTTAAACATTATTGCACACATCTTCTAACACTTTGTTTAACAATGACTTAAGAGAGGTATTATTAGATTTGTATATTAACAAAGAAGATTCTGATATTTGCATTTAACTTAAGACTAAATTGTCTTGAAGCAGAAAAAAATAAATCAACAAATTGAATACAACAAAAGAAAATAGCTTAATCAACAAATCAGTCACAATATCTAATCAAATATTAATAAATTTAGAAATTCATTAACTATAAGTGCTGGACTAAAACCGATACTACGAAATTAAGCAGGTGTTATTGTCTATATTTAAACAAAAGTAAATGTATAAATTAAATGTGGCCATTTCTAATCTTCAATTCAATTTTATTAGCTAATCAACTTCTTAGAATTTTTTCATTATTTTGCTTTTTTTCTGGAATTTTAAGTTGTTTTGTTTTTTTAATTCACTATATACCTTTAAACACTCAAATTGAAAATATATATTATATTTCCTTTCCAATTATTCTTATCTTTTTCCTTTAAAATACTTCTCATAAATTATCTTACCACATGTTTGTTTGTTGTCTGATACTTAAATAGCTTCAAATAAAATGTCATAAGCTATAAGTTAGATTCACATATACAAAAAATTATATATACAATATCTAAATTAGCATAAGGAGCTTTGTCGAGCGGTGTGGCATCCTAATTACACAATCATAACAGGATTTCAACACTATTACAAGAGAAGAGTTAGAGAATAAGCAATGTTCTTAAGACGTAAGACGTGAATTTAAGTCGTTTAAGTAGTCTTAGTTATTTGAAGTTGTGTAAAGTTGTTTAAGTTAAATTCATTTAATAAAATTTTGAAATTATTCTGATGTGATATATACATATATATATCTATACATATATATATATATATATATATATATATATATATATATATATATATATATATATATATATATATATATATATATATATATATATATATATAGTATATATCACATCAGAATAATTTTAAAATTTTATTAAATGAATTTAACTTAAGCCATATGGCATATAAATTTTAGTAGATAACTTAGTATTTAAATACATTTTCAAATATACTTTTAGTAGTTTTAGAATAACTTTTCTTGTACACAAAATATTTGCATAATTGTTTTCCTATTTATAAGAAGTTAACTAACTGATAGCTGAAACCTAAATGCAATAATTATATATATTTTATATTAAATATTTTTTTTTATGAATCTTTTCAGTGTTTGAAGTTTTAAAAAACCTTACAAATAAACCTTACAAATTTTTGAATAATTAATTTATATGTCTTTTTAGTATATTACAAATAATTATCAGTTAATTGAAGCTCTTTAAAAAATTACTTTAAGAAATCTGTTTATGTTTAAAAACAGCTAACAACGGTTAAGAGCTGTAAAAGCTGTTTTAAACTTCAAAACTTTTTTTCTTTTTTAGCCAAATACGAGTTTAGAAAACTTACAATCTACTATAAATATTAATAGAAATAAGGAGGAAACCATGAAAATCATATAAAATAATAATTTGTATTAAAAGCCATCTGCATTTCATATCTAGTAAAATTCCCATAAAATTTAAAAAATTAAAAAAGGATTTTATACAAATATATAATATAGTATATATATAAAGACTAGTTCAATTACATTCAAAAACCCAAAGCTATTTCTAACTAAATACATTGTTGCTGTTGTTATCTGCATCTCCAGCAATTTGTAGTCGCAAAGTATGCGCACTTCCGTTCAGACTCTAATTTTATTATTAATTTTTTTTTTTTTTTGTGTTTTTATCGTCCGACCAGTGTAAATATGTATGTCAGCTTATCGTACGCTACTGCAGTGCGCCTTATCGAATCTATGGGGCGTCAGCTGAAACTGAAACTGCGACAGCTTATCGGCTCGACTCTATCTTCCAGGGAGAAAAGCCTCTTTTCTTAGCATGTGAATGAGGTGATGTTTGCCAAGCAAATATGTGATAAACGGCAAAGGCACTTGATAACATAAAGTTAGCGTAAAGTTTCGTTACCCAAGCGAATGTGAGCAAAAACCCTTGCCGATAAACAAGCTTACGTTTTACTAAGTGAAAATAAAAGCGCAATGGACTAGTTAATGCCCTTGCAGACATTGAACAGATATGCGTAGTAGTGTTGGAAGCGAAAAACATCTGCTAAAGAACAGATATTACTATGGGTAAATTTTAGATTACTTTTCTGTATACATTCTGTCAAATAAGTTCCCGGAAATTCCCATTTTAAATTTTTCCTTTGAGAATATTTTTAAAAAATGTATTAATAAAATTAAAGGATATAAAATATAATTTGCATTAAAAGCCATCTGTTTTTCATATCTAGATTTCCAGTTATAGTTAAAAATTAAATATAATAATAAATAATATAATAATAATATTGGTGAAAAACATAAAAAATCATATTAAAATACTTGCATTTACATACTGCCCTTCTACGTAATTTTCATTCATTTAAGTAAGAGTCTTTTCTGTTTTCTTTAATTATATTTTAAGTGTAAAGCGATGAAATGCATTTTAACTTATATTCCAGATTTCTACTAAGCGCAATATTCAATCTATTCTTATGCATTGAAAAGGAGCAAATGATTTGTTAATAACAAAAATAAACAGCTCACTGTAGGACTGAAGAAACATCTCTGGCTTCTGCGTGTCAAGTTTCAAGACTAAAATTAAACCAATGTTGACCTATGGGATTCCAATCTGAGGAACTTCCAGCTATTCTAACTGTAGCATCAAACAGAAATTTCAAAACAAAGCGCATAAAACGATCTGCAATGTTCATTTACTCCACTCAAACAAAGCAATTCAAGAAGAGCTCATAGGTCCTTGGATCCATCAGGAGATTTCAAAGTCCTAATGATACCACCCACTAGACCTTCCATGTCACTGGGACTGAACCCTAACTCTAGTCTACCTCTAGTCACTAAATTTATAAACGTAAAAGTTACTATAAAACTAACAAAATTTGCTGGTTGTCCTATAGGATAGATACAAAATAAACCCCATTATACCCTGATTTCCCATTTTTAATGAATTCAGGGTATAAGAATCAGCTAAAAAAATATATATATATTTTATTGTTTGCTAGCTTAAATTTTAAATAAGCTAACGCATAATCTAACAGCCTCACACAAAAATTTCAATTTTCACTTATTTTGAGTTCATTTTCTAATGGATTTATAATCTAATCCGTGTCCGTCTTTTCCGGCTTCCCAGCATTTTAAACACTTATCTATATTTTAAACATATATATCACCCGACGTGAGACAAATATCTACAAAATGTTAGAACTTAAACTAAAAACACGTAGATAACATCGCTGTTTGCTATTACAAACTTGAAAATATGCTTTCATTTTTTATGGACTTCTAAATCAGTTAAAAGTCTTTAAACATTGTAGAAAAACTAAACGTAACAAAGTGTTTTACAAATATAATTTACTGTCAACACGATATAAAAACGAACAATTCTAATTTATTTTAATGCTCATATAGCGACACCTAGTCCCCCTCTCTCTCTCTCTCACTCTCCTGTCCCTCCCTCTCTCTCTGTCTCTTGATTTTTTCAGTCTGGTGAGCAAACGCTCCTCAGTTGCTTTTTTTAACCGCCTCGCAGCATAAATTATATATTTTTTGGCCATTTAACAAATATGCTTTTTGACAATTTAAATGACAGACGGATACGTTTTATGTTCATGTTTACGAGTTATTAATTAGCTTATTAAAACGAAATCAATTTGCTTAATTTGTGAAAATGTGAGCACGGAAAACGTTTTTCATATCAAATGGAAATTAAATGATTGAGTAATTAGTAAATATATAATATGTGGAAGTTAACAAATTTGAGAGAAAATATATAAAAGGAATTAATGAATGTCATTTAATAATAATATGATAGATTAAGTGATGTTGATATTTGTTATTCAATAATTATAGATATAAAAAAATATTTCAAAGAACAAATTGATGATAAAATAAACTACATATATATATATATATATATATATATATATATTATATATATATATATATATATATTAATTTTTATTTATTTATTTATTTATTTTTTATTTGCTCAAATGTATTTATAGAAATATAGAAACAGCATAAATATAACAACATATAAATGAATAAAATACCATAATAAAGCGCATAGTTTATGAATTTCTAAATTTATATTTTTATTAAGTTATTATTATTATTCTTAAGAAAACAAAATTTTTGTTTAAAAATTTTAAATTAGTCAGATTAAAGCAAAGCAAATAAAATGCTCTTGATTTAAAGTTAAATATAAAATCTTAGCTTAAGCAGTTCATAAAAAAATTTTTTAAAAATAAAGTCGTAAAATTAAATGGAACAAAAGTAGACTTACGAATTAAATTCCATAAAAGACAAATCCAAAATGTTGAATTTTCGAAATCGCAAAAACTTTAAACTGAATGTATTTTAGCAATTTCAGAAGAACAACACTAATTGAAACAGTTTGCACTATTTATCAAATACTTTTAGCAATATCAATCAAATATAGCTTTATTTTTTATAACAGATTTATGTATATGTTATATTCAGGAATCGATATATAAACTGGAAAATTGAATATGTCACAATTAATCAAAAGACCTGATTGGATCACAAGAGTAAAATGAATTTCCAAATGACCTTTTGTTACCAACCAAAACAAACCTATTATGCCCGGAATTTCCATTGTCAATGGATTCAGGTTATAATTATGCTGGCATCAATTTGATATATAAACAAAAAACACAAGCGCAAAAAACCAGTTCGATATATATAGATATATATAGCTATATATAACACTAAAAAATGCAACAAATGTCGGTCAGGGCAGCTCGAGCTTTCGTATATTTAGACTATCAAATCATTTTTTGCCTATAAAGATAATGAAGTAAAATAACTGTATAAGAGATTTAAAAGCTCGGCTGAAGACACATTAGAGAGTGTATTTAAATGGGAAACAAATTTTGTTTATGTATTTGTATACAAAGATTAAAGTATATGTAAATCAATTCCTAATTAACTAAGGTCAACATAAAATTCCAGAACGATTTGAAAACATTTTTAAATGTATTCAAGATCTTAAAATGTTAGATAATATCTCTGCTTTCTATATACAATGAGGCTAAAATATAGATATAATAGCGTTCATTAGTTAATGTCTTGATATTTTGACTAACAATTAGGCTAAAATATCGAAATAATACGTTCGGTAATTAATTTCTGTATATTTTACCTTAATTGTATATAATAAGCATAATTTTTTCTATCGATTTTAAAATTTTAAACACATTTGGAAATATTTACAACCATATTTAACCATTAACATTCTATAGTTAACTACAATATGTTCATTTAGCATTCGTATGGTAAAGGGTATTGTAGAACAAGAAATGTATTTATTTTTAAAACAGCTCTATAGATCCGCTTGGCAATTAAATGAAAAATATAGCAACAGATATTTTTATTAACTATAAAGTACTGTTTTTTTTAAGAAAGAGCTCTTAAAAATTCTATAAAGTACTATTCATTTAAATATTTGCTAATATAATATTTAAGAAACATTTTTCATTTATTGCGTCCTAAATTCCCGATTTCAGACTATTGATAAGAACTGCATAAAAGTACTTTAATTCAATTATTTAAAATAAATAATTCTAGAATTTATGTTTAAGAAAATTAATCTTGTTTAAAAAAGAAAATTCTAGAATTTTATGTTTAAGGACAAGCCCTTCTCTCATTTCCTTGTAATTTTAATAAAATAACAATAAAGTCTATCATTATTATTAATATAAAGTATTACACTTGAAAAAGAAAAAAAAAACTACCCTGTCATTTCAAATTTACAAGCATCCAGCAAACAACCCTTCTTACAGCGTCCTGCTACAGGGTATTGTGTAACAGTAACCAATATAACAGTTTCAAGTATGCGTGGGCAAACAACAAACGGTAGTTTTAGTAACTGTTGTTGCGCTTGTTGTTACGCTTGTTGTTGTTGTTGCAGTTGGTTTCGCGTCGACATGTGTATATTATGTGATAAAAAGCCGGTCAGCCTGCAAAACTTGAAAATGACAGCAAAAAGCCAAAAAGCCAAACGCCAAATTAACAACAACAACAACAACAACAGAAGCAGCAAACGGAAAAAGCGTAATGAGACAAATAACAAACGCAAAGAAAACCAAATAAAACACCAAAAGCTTAAAAATACTTTTAAAAATATACAAAAACTTACATCACAAACATTTACACATTCACATTCACTAGTAAAAATAAAGACAAAAACAACAGTAAATGCAATAACTGTTGTTGTTGTTGTTGCTTTTGCTATTGCTTTTTGTCACTGCTATTTTTTGTTGCTGCTGCTGCTGCTGCTGACGCTGTTACAAGCTTGAAATTTGATTTCTTTTGATTTTGCTTTTGTATGATATTATTTGCTTCCTTCTTCTTTTTTATCTTTCTCAATTTTATTTATTTTTTTGGGTGAAAATAAAAGAAATTTGAAAACGCGCGGCCTAAATTGAGCAGACGATCGCTCGCTCTTGTTGCTGTTGCTTTTGTTGTTGCTGTTGTTGTTGTTGTTGTGACTACTGCTGCTGCTGCGCAGCCGCTGCGGGTCTCATGAATGAATTGCGCGATTAAAAACACAAAAGGCGTGACGCGTCGTACAACAACAATAGCAACAACAATACAGCTACAACAACAACAACCACCACCATTGGCAACTAAATAACGAAACAAGTTTTGTGGCTCTGGCTTTGGCTTTGAAAAAGTAGATAAGCGCAGAATATGTAGGCGAAAGAAAAAGAAACGAACGCAGGCTTCAAAATTTAACACCAAATAACAACAACAAATGCCCAGCATAGGCCTACACACAAGCACACGCACACACACAGGCGCATACACGCCGAAGCACATGCACACAATTGCACACGAAATGCAGACAAACACACACACACACGCCTAAAGCAGACAGCTGATTTTTGGCCGCAGCCACAAAAAGCGCTTCTTCCTCTCTTCTCACCAATTAGAATTGGTTTATTTAGGTGACGCACACACACAAACGCACGCAAACAAACTCTAATACACTCTCACACACACACACACACACACACACACACTCACTATTACGCTGGCAGGCCGCACGCCTCGTACATTAATATTGTGTGTTACACTTGTTTTTATTGCTGTGATTGCGATTCGCCTTTCTGCATTTGACTCTGTGCATTTAGCATTTTGCATTTAATTTATATATTTTGTACACACCTTGCACTCACACTGCTGAACACGCTTTGTTGTTATTTTTGTATTGAACTTTTTTTTTTTTTTGTTGACGATTTAAGTGTTATTTTGCGAAAATCTCATTGTTAGGTTCCAATTTCTTGTTTGGTGTTCTGATTGGCACGCGCGTGGCCACCCGCACGGTTGGAAATTTCTTTACAGACTGGTTAACATCTGGCTGTTAGCTGGCGCATGTTGCATTAACAGCTGTTGATACATTTGGTATTTCTTGGCTCTGGGATTTTTTAGCGCCACTGTTATGTGTTTACACTCTGGGAGTTTTAACAGCTCGGCGGGACTGTTAAATAGTTGTTAAACTTTTGATTTTGAAATTGTTTTTAGAGTTTGAGCAGGTTAATTAGCATATATGTTGACAAATATATATAGTATAGTGCGTAGCATGGAGATTAAGGGATTTTGGAGTTCTTTTACATAGCATACATTTAACTTGTTGATGGCAAATTTTGATTTGCCAATTGAATTGCTGCTGTTAACAGCTCTGTGCTGCCAGACATTTGAACTTATTTAGGCGCGTAAATTTAAATTGTAAAATTTGTCAACTTTTGATAGAAATTTGATATAAATTTAAGAAACTTTGCTTTTGAAACTTAAAGTTTCTTCAGCCTTGCAGCTTGTTGCTTGACAACTGGTTTTAATGCATGCAACATAAAAAAAGGTAAACAAAGAAAACGTTTGAGTGGCCAGCAATTACAGCATCAATTAAACTGGCTTTAAATTCCTGAGTGTCTAAATTGAACATAATAGCATGCAGCAGCCACAGCAGCAGCTATGAGCTATATCATTAATCCGCATCACCTCACTCCACCTTGTGCCCAGCTTCAGCAGCTCGTCCTGCATCTGCTTGCCAATCAATCAATCAATCAATCGGTCAGTCAGTAATTTTGTTTGTTTGCAACTTAACATTTCAATCGCATGGCAAACAAAGTAGCCAACGGCATGCAAATTTCTTGCCAGGTGACGATAATGATGACGGGTTGCCTGGCCAACAAATGCTTTGTTAGCCAGATGGAGATGCTCTCGCTTGGACAGGTACAAACAGGCATGAAATATTGCGAGTTTCTCAACTCTTCAACAGGTTTCGTTATCTAATTTTCGTTAAATTTTAAATGCATAAACAATTAGCTAAGGATAAGCAGCAGCTGTTGCCCCAAAAATTAATCCGAAAATTCAGGAAATTCAATTAAACGCATACGCACCTGTACACCTGTGCACAATTAAAGAAGCCAACGGTAGACCAATAAAGGTGAGACAATTGGCTTAACGAATATTGCATATCCTAACAAGTTTCATAGAAAAATTTATTTGTGTAAAATATATCAAATTTTATGCATTTTAAGCATTTTGTAACAAACAAAAAATATAGTTCTATATAAAACAAAAAAATTAATTTAAATATTTAAAAAAATTTAAGGATGAAAAAAAATTTTTATTTATTATTGTAAGTTAAAATTTACAAATTAATATTTTATTTTGTATATCAGAAATCTATATAATCTAAGAAATGAATAATAAATAAAAATGAATGAATAAAAGCTAACGGTAGACCCATTAAGATGCTATAATCAGTCGGCTCGACGATTATATACATATATACATGTATATAGGACCGTCGCAATCGATTGCTCTCTGACTTTTTCCTCACAGAGTCAATAAAAACCACATATTTACCAATATCGAGAAACGGTCAATAGCTATTTGCTAACTAAACTCTTAATCATCTTCTGTATATATTAATTTAAAGCAATCTTATTTTTAAATTTACTTAGAATTTTATTTTATTTTTTTAAATATATACATATACTTAAATGTAAAACTATTTTTATAATATATAATATTTAACAATAAATTAAAAAACATATATACATATACATACATAACAAATAAATTAAAAAACATAATAATTAAATAAATAAAAATAATAATAAAAAAAGAAACATTTTAAATGCGTTTTAGAAAAAAAAAAATGTAATATTTCAAGATGCTATAATTCTGTTATATACATACATATTTTTTATATTTATTTATTTATTTTTTATTTAAACATAAGAAAAATGAGATTTTTCGTTCATAAAAAATACATTTACATATATAAATCATTTTTTTTGCAGTAAGAAACTTTTCTATTCAAATTCTTTCGCTTTAAATTTCTGATCATAATTTATTTTTATTCATTTTAATTTTTTTGGCATTCAAATTTTTATATTCGCAGGAATTTACTATCGCGCAGAAATCCAGTTGCCTAATAAACATGCAACAGGCATTCGGAAGCCTTCATCTCGCCAATGCTCTTGAATAACAATAAAAAAAATATTATTTGATATAAAAATTTGATGTCTTATGGGTTGCATGTTGCCTAATAAAATTATAAGGCCCATTGCAAGGGTATAATAAAAAAAAGAGAGCGAAAGGACGAAGAGCTTCACACTTACCACACGTGTGTGACGACGGTGTGCGTGTTCGTGTGTGCGTGTGTGGGGGCGTGGCAGTAGGCAGTTAAAGGAAATTTAAAGCATAAAATATGACGCAGCCCAGCTTCAGCTTCCCCTCGTAACAAAGCAAGCCAACGTGCCAAAGCGGAAATTAAATTTTTGTCTGCTTATGCGAAATACCAAACGGGACCAAATGGAACTCTTATTGACCTCTACAAAAGATTTCGTTTAAATAGATGGAGTCTACTTTAAAAAAAAAGAGTGCTTGGAAAATTTAATACATAAATTAAATAACATAGATACATAAACTAATATGCAATTAATTTAAAAAGCAATTCATAACTTTAAAAATATATATTACTTATAAATATTTTTCCTCTAAAGAAAAATGTATTTAAGAAAGTTTAAAAATATTGCAAAAAATAAACAGATATATTTTTAAACTCTCCCTAATTTTAAAAACACATAGATAGTTCACACAAAAAATATTATTACTAAGTGTGTGTAAATGCAATAAAAACAATAAATAACTTAAATAAAGCGATTCAAAAATTTAAAAAAAGGTACCTATAAATGTTTTAAGTTTAAAATTATTGTTAAAAAAAATAAACAATTATATATTTAAACTATATTTTATTATAAAAGCACAAAGATAGCTCACAAAAATCATGTTAATATTAAAATTATTTTAGTATTAATAGTATTGAAAAAAATGTTGTTAATGAAATAAATAAAAAAAATAATAAAATAAATAAACACAAATTAAAAAAGTTATTGTATTGAATTACATTTTTTAATTTATAGTCAAATTTATATACTTTTTTATTTTTATTTTTTTTAAATTAAAATTAAATTATACAATTAAATTTTGTATTATAAATTAAATGCAGAGAATATTTATTTTTATTTGTACTTTTAGTTTAAATTTGATTATGAAAATTTGAAATATGATTATATTAAAAATAAACTATTATAATATGTAATAAAAAATAAACTATTATATATTCTATAAATACAAATATGTATATTTAAATAAAAATATGTGCTGGCATTTATTTTTTTATTTATATATATATATATTTTTTTTTGCTTGATTTAATATTATTTTTTGTTGGATTATTAGACGATACATAGTATATAACAGATATTGAAACATTAAATGAAATCACAAAAAAGTCGGTCACCATATGTACGAATACAAATTTATATATGTGCATTATATTTAATTTATTATTATTATTATGCATGTACTTATATGTAAGCCTATAAAAAACTTTAAAATGCTATACTTTAGGCTTTAGGCTATTTACAATTTTTAGGCTGAGCTCCACAGCACTCTTTTTAACAGAATTACTTTTTAACCGAATTACAGAATTACTTTTAAACCGAAAGGAGCCCTGAAATTTATGGAAGTAGTTAAGTTCTAAGCTTGAACTTCTTAGTCCAGTTCTGATTTTTGAAAATTCAGTGAATGTCATAATCAAGTTTAAGCGCCGGTATTATCAATCGTTGAGTCGATTTAAATAAAAGCTTGTTAGTCAACCAAATAATACCGTGAAATTAATAAAAACTTAGTTTTTTTTATAAATCTAAGTAGCCGAATATAAAAAACATTTATTAAATCCGTCGAGCGGCTTCAAATATTTACAGCAAGTTCAAGGCAGATACTGTCAAAGCACCTATCAAAATTTCGGGTATATTCACTCTGTGGTGCACTTGTTATGGGTGAGCCAAAGAGTCGAGGTTTGGGCTGATCTGTCGAGTGAATCGTTAACTGAATTAGAGCTGGTTTCACTATGGATATCATGGATATCATGGATACAACATCTTTATGCTCTGCCTTGCGAGAGGAGAACGCGAATCGATTGGATGCCATTGAGAGTATCGATGATATCTATAAGACCTACATACCAGCAACAGTAAAGCTCGAGCAAAACACCTCATCCTCGACCACCTTGAAGGAAGCTAACAGTGAGAACTCTGATGAAGACTGTAAAGAGGATGTTAGAGAGTGCGCAAAAGGTATAAGAGTTAAAGAAGAGAAAGAATTTAAAGTAGAGAAAACTAAGAATATCTCGACATCTGTCGAGGCAGAGAAACCAGACAACGATTGTTCAACATCACTAAAGATAGAAAAAACAGAAGACGATTTCTCACCATCAATAAAGGTAGAAAAATCAGAAGATGATTCTACAACATCAATAAAGGTAGGAAAACCAGAAGAGAATTTCTCAGCATCAATAAAGATAGGAAAAACAAAAGAGGATTCTTCAACATCGGGATACATAAAAGAAAATCCAGACGGATCCAGAGTAAAAAAAAATTCGTAAGAGAAATTCCAAAAGAATTTGATTGAACTAGCTCAATTTATTGATTAACTTATGGTTTATTGTTCTTATAGATCTTCCTTTCGTATGCATTCTGGTCAAATAGAAATGGGTTGTGATGGGAAATGCAATTCGAAGAATTCAGAAGACTATAAATACCATCGTGAGTAGTAGATCAGAGACAAAACCTTTGTAAAAAATCTGTAGATAGCGAGAGAGAGAGAGTGAGTTATAATGGAAGAGCGAGAGAAATGTAGAAAGCGAGAGCGGATGTAGGACTAGAGATTAATAAATGAGAATGACAGCGATAGAGAGAACCAGAGAAAAAAATGAAGACAGAGAGAGAGAGAGAGAGAGAGAGAGAGAGAGAGAGAGAGATTGAGGGAGCAAGATGTGGAGACTGCCAGGGGCATTGTGGGATTGAGAGAGCAAGAAAGATTGAGAGAAAAGAGAGAAAGAGAAGGTTAGATTGAGAGAGAGATTTACAGAATTTGAGAGAGCGAATTAGATAGAAATTAAAAGTGAGTTTGAAAGGGAGCTTGAGAGAGTGGGAGATATTGAAAAAGAATTCGATAAAGAGAGAGAGAGAAAGCGAGAGAGAGATGAGAGAGTGAGATGAGAGAGTGATCGGGAGAGATATTGAGAGGGGTATTGAGAGAGAGATGGAAAGAGAGATCAGATTATATTAGAGATCAGAGATCAGAGATTATAGTTTTGAGATTAGAGATCAGACATAGCAGATCATAGATGACAAATGAGATGTGAGAAATAAGAAATGAGAAATGAGATATAGGATATGATGAATAATATTTTTTTATGATGATTCCATACAAATATTTTAGCTATATTGAAAATTAAAAACTTCTACCATAGCTTATTTGAGCATAAGAAATCAATTACGATCAATGGAGCAAAATGTCGAAGGAATGGATCAGACTGGCGCAACGGAATATTACCCCAAGCAGATGGGACTGCCCATGGTCTTGGGAAATGGTATGGGAATGGGAATGGGAATGGGAATGGGAATGGCCATGGGCATGGGCATGGGTATGGGCACTTTGGGCTCCTATCAAAATCCAATGGCAGAGGATGAATATTACAGATATATGCAGTCTCAATCTCAGCCGTTTTCTTGCATGGATTACAATTATATGCAGTACCAAGGGCCAGTAATGTATCCACAGCAGCAGCAAGTGCAACAGCAACAAGTGCAACAGCAACAAGTGCAACAGCAACAAGTGCAACAGCAACAGCAGCAACAACAACAACAGCAGCAACAGCGCCACGTAGCCGGATCATACAACTGTAACAATTCCAACAGATATCCATCAGAGGCCTACTCGAATGCCACCATGAACGCTGCATCCGACTGTAGCTCGAGCCAAATGGAGTGTGAATGCAAAGGGCAGACATCGCACTCGAACAGCCTCGGCCAGGAGCACAGCGAAGCTGCCGAGATGGAGCAATCCGAGTGCAGCCAGTGCAGCCAGTCCCAGAGATCGGGCGACAGTTCCCTATGCCAGTGTCCTGGCTGCTCCTGCCAAATGCATGCTACGGCCGACTACTCCTGCCCCCAGAGCGGAGAGCAGGCGAACCCGATGGAAAGCTGTCCCTTCAGCCCCAACATGAGCAACATTTGTGGCTCCCAGCCCGCTGTTGATCTACGATCCATGTACTGCCAGGAGCCTTGTTGTCAGTCCCAGCCCTCCTGCCAGGAGCCTTGTTGTCAGCCCCAGCCCTCCTGCCAGGAGCAGCCCCAGCCCTTCTGCAAGCAGCCCCCCAGCCAGCCGCCGCCTTCCTGCCAGCTGCCTTGCTATCAGCCTCCACCCCCTTTCCAGCCCTCCTGCCAGCCCTCTTACCCGCCCATGATCAATCCAGGCTATTCACAGATGTCTCAAGTCCACTCCAACAATTGCATGGATATTGAAGGCTTCATACAGCAGGTGCGGGCCAATCAATTTCAGTGCTTTCCCAACTGTTTCACCAGCCCCTCGCCGCCCTGCCTGGGCCTCGGCATGGGGCCGGGTCAGGCTCTGGATCCGGGTGGAGCTCCTGGCATGGCCATGAACTGTGGCTCCAACAGCAGCAATAATTCCAGAGCTTGGCAGCGAGCCTGCAATCAGACGCTGCAGGATCAGACCGTTTACTCGACGGACTATAAGCCCGTCATTGAGCGGGGCAACGCATTCAATCACTTTCCCAAATGCGACACCTGCGGCAATCACAACAACTGCGAGGCCTGCTCCACCTGCTGCAACTGCATGAGCTGTACACCTCCGATGAGGTAAGCAAGGATTGGCTTACACTTATTATACCCTGAACCCATTGAAAATGGGAAATAGGAGGCGTGCCAGACACCATATAATATATATATTCCTGATATATAGTCTGATCTTGATGTCTGTCTGTCTGTGTGTCTGTCCGTCCGTATGAACGTCGAGATCTTCTGAACTAAAAATGCTAGAGACTTGAAATTTGGCATGTATACTCATGTATACTATACTTAGTACGAGTTAATCTTGTTTTTTCGATAACTCATCCCATTTCTGTTTTATCGATAATAATCGAAAATCGCACTTCGTTTTTAAGCCTACTTTAAATACTGTTAGACCTAGAGACTTCAAATTTACAGAGTAGATCCATGTGATGAATACAAAAATTTTGTTATTTTTAGATTTTGCATACCAAGCCCACTTCGCCTCAAATATGATGAAAACGTATTTCAAGTACTAGACACAATAAGATAGTCCAGTTTACTTGTTTTAATTAACTTTACTTACTTTCATATAATCTCCTGGTTTAGCCATAGTGCTCCTCCGCCCAAAATGATGATGCTCGAACCGAATAGCTATGCGATGCGTCCATGTGCTAGCTCTAGAACTCAGATTCCGCCCAGCATGCCATGTAGCTATACTTGTTGTGCACCTTGCCCTGTGCCCGGACCTATGCCCGGTCCTATGCCCGCACCTATATCCACCCAAATGTCCTGCCAAATGCCTTGCTGTATGCCTTCAACTATGCCCTGTGGCCTATGCCCGACGTCTTGCTCCGGTGCTCCTTATGAAATGCCCATTGACGGCGACTGCGATCCGCAGTCATTCAATTACGTTGACAAGACAACAAGCTGTAATCTCAGCCAGTACTCAAGTAAGTAATATTTATCCCTAAACTGTCCCTCTATCTCTCTAATCTATACTCATCCCTAATCCTTTCGCAGGGTTCAACTAGCAAAAATGACAGCACCATCTGCACTTGCCCGATTAATTTATATTTGAATAACCGTAGCCTAAAGGTAAAAAATC
The DNA here is from genome assembly GCA_035045345.1 of Drosophila hamatofila. NCBI lineage: Eukaryota > Metazoa > Arthropoda > Insecta > Diptera > Drosophilidae > Drosophila > Drosophila hamatofila. The sequence continues at coordinate 8,016,498 of JAWNPA010000011.1, read as the reverse complement.
TACTGAATGAAGTTGATTTGAATCAGAATATAATTATTTATTAAAATATGCATTGAAAAACTAATTCTAGTTGGGCGTTTTAATCAAAGGAGTAGAAAGGGATTCTTTAGATTACAGAAAAAGCAGTGGGATAAATTAAAAGAAATATGCCAAATTCATTTCAGGGAAACTACTAAAAATAATTTCCTATTTAATATATAGTTCTATATAGATTTATAATATATAAATTTAAATTATAAACTGCTTTAATTTTTAATAATAATTATAGATCATAAATGTTTTACTTTTAATTATATCAAATATAATTTATAGCATAGTGCTGGGTATCTAAAATAAAATATTGGAAAATTGGAAAAAATCAAACAACAGGTGATTTATGGCTGACGCTTAAATATGGCAGCTCATGATAATAAATCCATCCATTCATGAGTATTGAATGGAATAGCCAGAAATTGAGGCAGTTTATGCAGGAATCCTAGTCCTTAAAAGAACTAGAAAACAGAAGGAAGTGCTTTCTATTAATAACTAACTGTCTCTAATAACTATAAATATTTAAGTAAATAAGCTATTTAAAATAACAACACTTAGACAACCTTGATAAATCACACAGAATGAGACAGAATTAGGAATATATATATATATATATATATATATATATATATATATATATATATATATATATATATATATATATATATATATATATATATATATATATGGGAAAGATATATGTATATAAAATATATAATGAGAATTAACTATGTCTATTTACCGATCTATATTTTGTATATAATAGCTAAGAAAATGAGCAGCAGAAGATCATTTATGTTGTCTATATGTACACAGCAATATTTGCTTACATTTACACTTAAGTTAAACTCATTTAGAATGCTTGAAGCAGCAGACAGTGTTCTCATTGGTCACTTCTCGATCGACTGCAGCGACCGCAACTCGACGCAGGCTCAACATTTGAGCACGCCTTGGAGTTTGAGTGAAAGTGGCCCTATATAAAGAGCAGCAGCTGCAGCATTTCTTCAGTCGTCCATGCCCGGTGGGGGTCAGTAGTCAGTGCAGTGCAGTAAAGTGAAAGTGAAATAAAAGTAAGGTGTAATATTATATTTGTTAAATATTTTATTTGTTAATAATATTAAGTACTTTAAGCAGAATTGTAATAGTTATAAATAATTCTTAAGAATTGTTTAAATATTAATTATAAGAGCAACTTTAGACATAATGTTAATGATCGTTTAAAGACTTAGAAAACTGAAAGACTTAGAAAACTTGAAAGACTTAGAAAATTATGAGGACTTAGAAAACTTAAAATACTTAGAAAATTAGGAAGACTTAGAAAATTAGGAAGACTTAGAAAGCTTGAAGGACTTAGAAAATTAGGAAGACTTAGACAACTTGGCAGACTTAGAAAATTAGGAAGGCTTAGAAAACTTTACAGACTTAGAAAATTAGGAAGGCTTAGAAAACTTTACAGACTTAGAAAACTTGAAAGACTTAGAAAATTTGGCAGACTTAGAAAATTAGGAAGGCTTAGAAAACTTTACATACTAAATAAACTTCAAAGACTTAAAAAACTTGAAAGACTTAGAGAATTAGGAAGACTTAGAAAACTTGAAAGACTTAGAGAATTAGGAAGACTTAGAAAATTAGGAAGGCTTAGAAAACGTTACAGACTTAGTAAACTTGAAGAACTTAGGTAAACTTGAAAAACTTAGAAAATTAGGAAAATTTTGAAAACTTGACAGACTTAGAGGAAAGACTTACAAAACATGGTAGACTTAGAAAACTTGGAAGACTTAGAATGACTTTGAAAATTAGGAAAACTTAGAGACTTAGGAAACTTGGAAGACTTAGAGGAAAGACTTACAAAACATGGTACACTTAGAAAACTTGGAACTTATGCAAAACATCGTTAGTTAAATTGTCATTAGGATAATAGTTGATAAGGTAATTATTTTTAGTAAGTAGTCATTATGAAAGTATTAGAAATATAAGCTTTTGTAGTACTCACTGTGAGAGTAATAACTAAGTCAATGAGCATTAAGATTTTATGTATTATAATAATATGCCATACAAATACAATAATTGTAGAATATTCAAAATTATCATCTTGAAGAACTTGATTTAGTAAAGGTTTTTTAATTACCACAGCTATTATAATCATAAGAATCTTTAATTCATCAAATAATATAAACAGATTTGAACAAGTTACGTTTACTCCATTGCAATAAGGTGATGCGTTAAGGGTATCTCATATTCGGACATTTCCAGCTAAAGAACTTTTTCATCAACTAGAACTCTTAACTGTTTATATATAGTCAATTTCTTAAGATGACAAGTTTTGTCCCTAGAGTAAAGGGATGCATTGTAGTGAAAATGTACAGTTCAAATTTTTCCATCTAAATCTAAAAAATATATACTGATTTCTATTAAATTAAATAATTAATAAAACTTGTAAAAAATATAATTTTTCACATAAAAACGAATAAAAATCTTATTTTTTACATAAAAACTTAAATTGAAAATATGTGTAGCAAATATTTTCTTTAATTTAAAAAATAAGAATAAAGAAAATATGGTTAAATATTTTAAATAATTTAAAACAAACTTAAAAGTATAAATCATTCATAAACAGACCCAAAAATAAATATAATTTATGAAAAAAAAAAAAACAAAAGGGTTAAAAAAAAATTTATATAATTATCGTTTCGTCGTTTATGAATATAAGTCCAGTAAATCCCAATAAAATATATATAAAAAATTTTTAGATCTTTCTTTCATAGTAAATTTTCCGCTCATTATTTTTCGATATAAGTATAGTGCAACCTAAATCTGGAAAAAATTTAAGAAAAAAAACAAACGATTTTATATGTAGATGTTTTTTTTTTTTTTGAAAAAAAGTTTATTACAAAATATTGCATTGACAATTAATTTGATTTAATTGTTGTTTTTTTTTTTTCATTTGAATTTCAGTTATTACACTTATCAAAAAAATGAAATTAAATATTTACTATGGATGAGTAGATGAAAAACGTAGCACCGAGCGCAAAAGACAAGCACAAGAATTAAGCTAGAGCTTAAATAATTTTGATAATTACAAATAAATTCATTTTCTTTTCTCTTTTTTATTTTGAGTGCAACTTTAATTATTTAAGCGTAGGACTTAAATAGTAAAATCTAAGCACAAGCTGCAAAAAGGGTTTTAAGACTTTTAGTTAACAAAATTATGTTTTTTTTTTAGAATGCTTGTTCGCTGCTACAATTTTCGATTTGTTGTTGTTGTTGTTGTTATGGGAGTAGGTGGAGGAGGGCGGGAGGCGGGGACGTAAGATAAGAGAACTATAAATTAATTTTGATTTGATTATCAGTTTACAATTGCATTTAACTATGGTATATTGTATATTGATATTTAGTTAGAGCTTGCATTAAATTAACATTTAACTATTTGCATTTAAGTTTAGCATTTATGGGGCCAGGCAGCAGCCGAGTTGTTTGTTTATCTCTGCACTATTTTAATGGACAATGATTAGTTAGTCTATCAAATAAACAATTTAATTTTGATTTTTCTTCTGTTTTTTGTTTTTACTGTGATAGCGAATACTTAATCTCAACATTGCTTGAATCACAGCTTATATAGTATACACATATACACATATATGTATATATAGAAAAGATCGTGAATATTGAGGAATACCTCACCTGGCCTTAACTATTTTAATTTTTATATTTATTGTTTTTTTTTTTCTCATTTAAATTATTGGAATTGTTTTTATCGTTACGTTTTGTTTGCTGGTGGGGCTGGAAGTTGTTGTTGTTGTTGTTGTTGTTTTCTTTTTCTTTCTCTTTTTGTTTTGTTTATATATAGTTAACGTACACACATACACATAAATATATATAGACATTATGCTGGCTATATCAAATCTAGGTTTTGTTTATGCGTTGACAAAATATATATATATATATACTATATAGAAATAACTGTATGTAATCGGTAAATGTTTTAAATCCTGTTACAGGATTTGCTTCAGCTATTAAGTAGAATTACAATAAAACAAAATATACACACATATATATACATATATATATATGCATATGTAAACATTAATTAAAGAATACAAAATACAAATTCAAATACGAATACAGTTACAAATATTCATATAGCTGTGTGTGTTTGTTGTTGCTGTTGTTGTTGTAATGACAAAAAAGTATAAATTTGATTTATGTAGTTTGTTTATGTTTTTTATGCAACAAATAGCATCACTGGAATAGTTCAATCGAGTGTTCTTTACCTTTGAGTTTCATCTGCATTTAGATATATATATATATAAATATATACATATATAGATATATCGATATATAAGTAGAGATGTGTGAAATTGCACTAAACCTAAATGCTACAACATTTAAAAATGGATTTTTATCTCGTTCACGTTTTATATATTTATATATATATATACATATGTATATATTTAGTTAGAAAATCTAGCAGCTCTCTTGTAAACCAATTTCGGTTTTGGCATTTCTTTCATTTTTTTTTTAATTATTACAAAATATTTTTTAGATCTTCGCTTCGATTTTCAATTTTATATATATGCATATAAAAAACATTTACTTGAACTAAAAATTAAAATTTGATTTTGCTGTTTTTGTTTTTGTTGTTTTTCTCTTTTCTTTTAATATTAAAGTTAAATAAATTTCTAAGTCTTTTCATTTTCCATGTGTGCTTTAGTTACTATACATAATCCATTTATATATATTTCTATACATATATATAATTTTATGTATATATAGCAAAAACTTTATATAATTTTAATAAACTCTGCCAGCACAAAAACCACAACGACAACTACAACAACATCGAATGCAACACTTGGAGCACATAATTGTATATATATATACATAATTGTATGTATATATATAAAAAAAAGATTTTAAAAATTTGGCTGCTTATAAAAATTTCTTTTGTTTTCTTTAAGTTACATTTTTAAGTGCTATCAGTTTTTGTTTCTCAAAAATTTCGTTGCTGTTGCTCAAGTTGTTGTCTCGCTTGTTGTTGCTGTTGTTGTTGTTGTTGTTGTTGCTTTGGCAATGGGTTCATCATTTAGGCACATGTTTTCAGAACTTACACATAGAGCACTTAACACTATGCATAGATATACTAATACTAATCATATAAAACTTGTTTTTCTTTTCTTGCTGTTCTTGATTTTCTCTTTTCTTTTCTTTATCTGCCTTAAGCCCGGCTGCGGCATCGATAGCGTTCCAGGGTCCTAAAGAGCATTTGTCAATGCTCTCCGCGCAGCAGCTCCATCAGCAAATTGAAATCTGCTCCGTCTCGCGTCTTGATCGTCAGCATTTCTTTGCCCAGCTGAAGACAGAAAAAGAGAGCGCGTTATAGTTGATATACCTCTTAGTGACATCTTCATTTTCATTCACTCACCTGACACGTGCGCTGCAGATCGGGTATGCGCAGCAGCAGCTCCCCAAACTTGGACGGCGTATCGGGATAATGGGCCAGCGTGTAGGCTTGCAGTGCCTGCAGCGCCTTCTCCTGGCACTCGCGTACCTTGACCGCCTCATGCAGCTCCGTGGTATCTGAATATTTAAAAAGTATAAGACTATCAGTAAAATTGTATTTAAATATATATTGAAGTACTTACCGGACTGCAACAGCACAATCACCTTCATGGCAACATATTCGTAACGATCAACGCGCAGCCGTCTCAAATGATCCGTCAGATTCAGCATGCGCTCAATGCAGGCCTGCAAACAAAACAGTATAAGAGTATTTTATAAGAGTGAGTTTTGTGTTGGTAGAAGTTGCAATGAATTTTATTTACAACTCATATAAATATATACATACTATAGTTGAGAGTAAATTGTGTTAACTGATTAATTAAAGTGAGTTACTAAATTAAATATATAAACTTTGTAAACAATGCAGTTATTTAAAATTGACTATTTTTTTATTATTTTAAATATGTCTATTCTTTTTATATTATTAACAAATTTTGTTAGAAATTAAAAAAAAAAAATTATAAAATGACCAAGCTTAATAAATGGATGTACAAAAATTAAAATATATATAACTAAAATTTCTTCACTAATAAAAAATATATTTAATATATATTTATTTATATTTATATTATATGAATTTATACATTTTCAAAGCATTGAGGCCATGTACAATAACTTTCACTGATCAATAAATTAATGATATCTTTATAGCTCGTTGAAGAGCCTCTTGGTTCTATCATTAAAAGTTCTGACTGAAAATGCTGAATATTTGTTCTCAAAATCTCAATATCAATTCTAGTTCTATTTATTTATTTTAATTTTTAGATCACACCTAGCAAGATTTTATAGTATTACAATAATTTGTATGAATTTTTATAAACTCTTGCTAACGCAGAAAATGATTTATAAAAAGAAAACTGTAACTCAAAGCGAAGCCTGAGCTTATTAGCCTTGTGAATAAACTATTAAATTTCCAAGAATTCTTTATGATCAACTTCTTAAGCATTGTATTAGAAAATTACTACTATCAGCTGAAAGTTTGATAAAAAAAAATCGTATTCTTATCAAAGCATCCAGCTGAACTGTATTTTAAGCTACTCTAACACAAATACTCTAACACAAAATAATAAAAAATCAATCAAGATCCTGAGCATGGCAACAAATACAATCTAGCCTAGCCCAACCCAACTTCTTGTGCCACTAACACATTTAACACCTGCCACACTTCATCTTAGCCCACCTGTAAGCCATTTGTTTTGGCCTGTGCCAGCGTTATCTTGCGGCCCTGGGACATCTTGATCTCGCCGGGCGTGTCAATGGAACGAAAACAGCAGGAGAAGAGCAGCAGTTCACACCACGAATTGATGAGCAGGCAAATCTGATCGTCGATCTGAAAGCCAATTAAGATAAAAGATTAAACAAATAGTCATTTACTATTATAATCAAATGATACTCACCGAGATGTTCTTGAACAGCGGCAAACTCTTGCACCACTTGACGATCTTGTAGAGTCGATGGTCGGCCACATTGCAGAGATGGGCAATCAGATCGGGATTGGCGTTCTCCCCATTGGACGAGAGACCTGCACTGGCCAGCAGTGGATTGGTCATCTGTTGTGCATTCGCCGTATGCTGTCCGGCGGAACTTGAACCGCCACCCGAGCCGCTCGACGAGGAGCCGCCATGTGCGAATGAGGACAGCGGCTGATTGATGCGCGCCAATTCCGCATCGGTATATTGCCAAAGATGTTCAACATCCATGATTTCCTAAAGGGGGTAAAGAGAAGAAGAAGAAATTAGAAGGGAAATTTTTTAAAGAAAATCTGTATCGAAAACCAAATTAGGCATATATAATATATATTTTATATTATATTTTATATTATATTTTATCTATTCTTTCAATCTATTCTATGAGCTTTAGCAAAACAGCAAAAAGTCTTTCTTCAGTAAAAAATTATAAAATTTAAAAGGAATTAAGTAAATCAGCAACATTTGTGGTTTTCCTCAAAGTATTTTGGTACCAATAATCGAAGAGGTCTTCGTCTAATTGTTTAAGCTCTTTTAGATAAGTAGTTGTAGTTGCTATCAACATGTGGTCAATTATTTGAAGTCAGTAAGCAGTTTGCTTATCTTATTAGATAATATAGAAATAAACCACGTATATTTAGGAAAATTATCTTGAATAAAATGTGAATAAGAGTCGTTTAGTCTTTTTTCTCAATATTATTTAGTATTAGGCAATCATTTTTATAAGATCAGCATTGGATCTTGGAGTTGTTAGGAGTTGTCCTGAATAAAGGCATTGTTAAATTGTAAACCAACTAAACTGAAAACTCTTTGACCTGTATTTGTATTTGGAGCTTAGACTACTAAATGTCAGTAAATCAACAAGTATAAAACAGTTTAATAAGCTTAGCGAGCCTGACGAAACAACTGAAGAAATAGTATGAGACATTATTGAGGATATCTAGAACTTAACTGCATGAAAAACATAATGCAAGACTTCTACCCTAAAATGTTCTACTAAAAAAAAATTTTAATAATAATAGACCTTTTCCTGTGATTATTTGTTCTTTCCCTTCAATATAAAACTAGAGTAGGCTACCATTAAATGTAGAAAGATATTTGTTTAATAAAAATTAAAATTTGTTTTTTTTTTAATTAAAAAAAAATTGACTTTAAAAATAAAATAATTTTTATTAAATTCAAAAAAGCAAATAAGGAAAAATGTAGATAATTTGATGACTCTATCCCTAAATCAATTTGGGTTAGGCTATAGTCCAAAACTAAATGTAAAATTAGATTAACATTTCTTTAATAAAATATTCAAATTTGTAATTCCCAAAAATATTATAAATAAATATAAAAAAATGTAAAATTAGATTAACATTTGTTTAATAAAATATTCAAATTTGTAATTTCCAAAAATATTGTAAAAAAAAAGAAAAGAAAAAAATAATTTAATAATATTAAAAAAAAATAAATATAAAAATAAATTAGTTAGTTCATGATTTTACCCCTAAGTCAAATCTAACCTAAGTCAAACCTTTTCAGCTCAAAGAGAACACTTAAAATTTGATAACCTTCAATCTTCACTCACCTGCAGCAGGGCTGGAATGCTTGAGGCTCGCGACGCTGCTTGATGATGACTGAGCGAATCTGTTTGCTCCGTCTTGATGGATGCGCCGAGACTGGGACTGGCTGGCAGTGAATTGGACCCACTGCCAAAGCCATTGAGTGGACCATGTGGTTGTTGTTGCTGCTGCTGTTGTTGTTGTGGATGTTGTTGTTGGTGCTGCTGTTGCTGCTGGTGATGATGATGTTGCTGCAATCTCTGGTGCTGCTGCTGCTGCTGCTGTTGCTGCTGCTGCTGCTGCTGATTGACGACGGCGGCAGCTGCTGCAGCGGCAGCCGCCTGATCTGGACTGAGCAGCGGACTGAGCATCGAATTGGGCAGCGTGTAGGAGCATTGATAGGTGGAGCGGCCGCCACGTGTGCGATCCTCGCGTATGGCCTCCAGTTTCATGCCCTTCTGCAGGCACTTCTCGAACCGGCAGGCCGGGCACTTCTTGCGCGTGGAGATGCTCACCTGGCAGGGACCGCCGCGCACACACACGTAGTTCTTGCGGTTCTGGACGGTGCGCTTGAAGAAGCCCTTGCAGGACTCGCAGGAGAAGATGCCGTAGTGGAAGCCGCTGATCTTATCGCCACATATGGGACACGGTGAATTGATGAGCTGCTGCCTGGAGATGCCCGCCGGCGAGGCTGGCAACGTGGCCGAGGCATCCAGTGCACCGCTGCTGCTGCTGTTGCCATCCATGCTGAGATTTTGCGCCTCCTGCGCGGCAGCAGCCGCAGCCGCAGCCGCATCCACATTCAATGGCGGATAGAGGACGCTATGATGATGCAGTGCACCACCTGCGGCGCCCGGAAACAGGGCGGAGCCGGCGGGCGGCGCATGACGCGCCTGTATGGGCGAGTGGGTGGGACTGAACTCGGAGCTGTAGCTGTAGCAGCTGCTGTGCGAGGCGTCGCTGTTATTCCGGCTCAGCGAGGGCGTGTAGGGGGCGTGCCGTGACGTCAGCGGCGACTGCGACGGACTGCTGTGCGTGTAGACGGAATGTATGGCAGAATCGGGACTGGGATTGGCGGGCAGCAGTGGCAAGTGGCCGCCACTGCTCGACTTGCTGCGATCGCAGAGCGACGTGCTCGAATTGGAGGTGGCGGCTGGCTCGTATTTCAGATTAATCGGATCACTTTGAGTGGGCGCCAGCTTCAGTTTGTAGCTCTGCTGCTGCTGCTGCTGCTTGTGGCTCTGCAGCTGTTGCTGCAGCTGCTGCTGCTGCTGCTGCTGTTGCTGCTGCTGTTGCTGTTGCTGTTGCTGCTGCTGCTGTTGGCGCTGCTGCATCTCGCCTGCTATGTGCTCCAGCTCCGTTTTGATGGGCTGCAGCCCCGGCACGCCTCCAGCAACACTGCCCGCCTCACTCTTCACCACCGTCTCCGTTTCCATGAGCTCCTCGTCCGGCGCCTCCCGTCCGTTCGTCTCGGCGTCGCTCAACTCGCCCTCCCAGGACATGGGACGCGGTCCATTCTTGTCCGCCGCACGTCTACGCACCTTCAGATTCTCAATGTTGGCCAGCTCCGCCTCCGAATCGGATTCGTCCTCCTCCTTGCCTCCGCCTCCAAGCGGTATGCGCAGGCCATGATTGTGATTTGTGTGGTTATTGTGATTGTTGTGATTATTACTGTGATTGTGATTATTATGATTATTGTAGCTGGCTATGACCGGCACCAGGTTCCCATTCGGCGTGGGCAGCTCGTCCAGCTCACACTTGATGTTCGTCACGGAGACATTGTGGCGCCCGGTGGGCGTGGACATGTTGACGGGTAGCTGATAGCTGCCGCTGGCACCTGGAGAAACGCTTTGCTCCGTCTTAATGCTCGACATATTGGGCATCCTGGATGGCTCAATTGTGTAATCCCTAATCGAATACTTAATTACGGTTCACTCTTAAGCTGATTTTACTTGTGCAATTTGTAGAAATTGGAAAGATGTCGTTGATGCAGTTCCATTGTGTTGTAAATCTGCAAGAGAGGGAAAAAAAAGGCATGAATATGAGTTTTATAAAAGAAAAAACTATATAGATATATATAAACTCTATATAAACTCTGCCTATATTCTATTCTGTTCTTCTTAGAACTGTACTAAATTTAAATTAATTAATTTTATATTTTTATTTTTATTTTATACCATAAATTTAAACATGTATATTTTGTATTAAAAACATTATATCTATAATATAGATATTTATATATATATTTTTTTTTTATTTATAATTCTCATTTTATATTTTTAATTCTATAATTTATAACTCATGATTCATATTTTAGATTTTGTAATTTAAAGTTGAATTTTAATTAATATTATTATTTTTCTTTTTTATATTTATTTCAATTATTAAATTAATTATTCAAATAATTTATTTAAATTTTTTAAAAAATATATATTTATAAGTATATATAAGCAAACATTTTTATTATGTTTTTTGTATTAGTAATTTTATTATTATTTGGATGAGCTTAATTCCGTTTTATATAACATAAATTTTAATCTTTACTTCTTTAATACATTATAAATTTCTAAAATGTATATAAACAAAATTTTTGTTTGGAAATTTTTCAGAATATAATGTTTTAATTATAGAAGAATTTGTAAATCCACTTTTTTAATATCATTATTATTGAAAGGTTCCCTAAAAATATAAATATTTTTTACAAAAAAAAATTTCTATAAAATTTATCAATTTTTTTTCAAAATAGAATTATTGGAAAAAAACTTATTGATATATCATAGAACTTTGAAACTTAATTTTAGGTTAATCGGTAAAGTTCTTATTCATAAATCCAATGAGTACCGATAAAATTATTTCCCATCAATTTTTGATAGAATTTTCTATATCTCTCGGATAAGATCTACTATGTACATACTACAGTTTTTTTTGCTTCCCCTTTCTTACTTAATGTTCGTTTTGTTCATTATCAATACATCAGTAATTCAGTCAATCAATATTCACCGGTTTTTATACGTATGCATATGTAAAAGTTTAACTTAGCCTTTTCAATAGTTATAAACAGTTTTACCAATTCAGAATGCCTAAATAGGCTAATAAAAAAGGCAACTCATTTAAAGTTTATAGCCTGCAAAAACAAAAACCTTTTGGTGCAAAATGAAAACCTGAATGGGACTTCGATAGCAATAAAAAGCATTATGTAAACCCTCTTCAAGTCAAGAGTTCCAGACATGAATCACAATTCATGAGCTGTACATAAAAGACAGTTTTGTTACCATAAAAGAGAGATTCAATATATTACTTGTCTATACTGATATGCTATCTCTTTCACTCTTTGTAGACATGTACTATGTGTAGTTTGCATACAAATTTCGTTACTATGCGAATTATTATTATTACTCATATAGAGAATCATCATTCAATAGAGATTTTCAACGTACGCTGCCTGCTCCCCGCCCAAACCGAAGATGACCTTGGCCTCTGCATGAGTCTGAGGCAGAGGCGAGTTATGCTAATTGGAGCCGCGACATGTGTACTACACACAGACACACACACACACACATCCATACAGAGAGACAGTTATTACACTGTCCAACGTGAATCGGCGCGTTTGTTATCAGCGGCGAATACGAACAATAGCTTAAAGCAAGCAGCAGAACAATAGCGCCAGCCAACGAAAAATGTCAACGACCTTAAAGCGAAAGAGGCGAAAAGAGCCAATGGAATATTATAATAAAATTTAAGGTACATTAACCCAAAACCGAACGAACGCTCGGCCGGCAGCTGAAAACATTTGGTGGCTATGGGAGAAGGGCGCGGCTAAACGAGTCCAACTATAAAGGGCATTGCTAATGACTGCTGGGAGTAGGTGCATTAAGGGAGGGGGTTTGGGCAAATGCTTTTCACTTTTTGGCATATTACTGTTAAGTGCAAATGTGGAATAAATTGAGTGCAGCTGACGTCGACCGCAGGCTAATAGGCATCTTATGTTTAGCCGGTACAACAACCCAACGCAGCGGCCAAGACGCCAACCGGCAAATGAAAAGACAAATACAGAGACAGCAACAGAGAGAGAGAGAGAGTGAGAGAGAGCACACACGCAAGCAAGAGAGCGAGAGCGACTGCGAGCGCAGAATGGGCAAAGGACGACCTTCAAATAATGCTGAAATTTGTACGCAAACGACCTTGTATACAACAACAACAAGAGACGACGACGAAGCAACCACGAAGAAGACGCAGCGACGACGACGACGGCGGCGACAGCGAAACGAAGCAGCAGTCAAACTGTTCATAAGCACACACACACACAAAAGACGCAACACATGCACGGGCAACGATGGCGCGGGTGAGTCGTTGTCGTTGTCGTTGTCGTAAAGAGCGGAGAGCGCACAAAACGAAGGAAAGAACAAAAAACAGCAACAGCAGAGGGGGCAGCGAATGCGGGTGTGAGCAGCACAAAAGAAAATAAACAAAAATTTTGATATCAAGAGCGACGTTCCGTGAGTTGCGCGGCGAGCGAGCAAGCAAGCAAGCAAGCAAGCCAGCAATCAAGAATAATTCTCGTAGTTAAAGTTGTGTGGGTGCAGAGAGGTCACAATGCGAGAGCGAGAGAGAGCGAGTGCTAGCAGGCAACCCAAAATGCTGACCAAGCAGAGAGCGTGCTAATGAAATATCGTGAGAGGGGCAGAGAGCCAAGAGTATGAAGTGGTCAGACGTTGTTGTAGTTGTATACGTATGTTTGTGTATATTATTTTAGGGAAATATACCCATGCATGTGTATGTATGTTTGAATGTATTAATGTTTATGTGAATGTATGTTTGTACTTGGGATCCGACAAATGCAGCCAAGCGATTTGATGATGGTTCGTTTCTGGTTATAAGTATAGACACACAAACACACACACACACACACACATACAGACGTACACAAATGTACACATAAACATACTTTCAGCTAGAACTGTACCTTGTTAAACGAAGTGGGAGCCATTGATTAGTGCGGAAGTGCTAAATGTAACGGTCGCTGGCCTTTTCCATAGCTAAGTTTGATTTAACTTATCAAGTTTTGGTAGTTGAATGTATTAACAGCTTGTATTTAGCTAGACTGAATGAATCATAGACAAACTGGTATTTGAATACTAAAATACTAATGTTAGTTTATTTTATTGTTGTATATTAAATTGCGTATCAAAACTTCTATATTCCAATTTTTTGCTTTAGCTTTATTTTTTATTTTAGAAACCACCGTTTTAACATCCTCACAACGTTTTACAAGTTCTTTAGCTTAACAACATTTATTGCATATAAAAACTTCTATGTACATTAATTTTGTTTAGCTCCTATCCATACTTTAATTGAATTTTAGATATTCCTCACACTACACTACAAGTAATTTAATTAAAAATATAAAAAAAAAATACCAACAAGCCCTAGGCAGTTCGGTAAACGCCCCCATTTGAACTACCTTTCCAATTCAGACTGTCAAAGTTTTAGCCATTATTTACTCGAGTCATAATCTAATTACGTATGTATTATGTCTATGTCTGTAGCTGGTACAACCTTTGGTCGTATCTTTTTAGCCATGACATATTGCCAACTGCATGCCAAGAGATATTATAAATATTTTTTTTTTTTTTACAATTTGACAAGCCCCTGAAAAAGAGCATAAAGCACAAATGGCATACCGCAGCTCTTGAGGGGGCGGGCGCCAAAGGGGGATTACTAAACTGAAGTTGTTGCTGTTGACCGAGAATCGTCTGTGCTAGGAATGTGCAACGGGTTGGGCAACGGTTGCCCCTGAGCTCTACGGGCGACTTGTCTGCCGTATATCGATTTTTATCAACACAAAATGCTTTTGACTTTGACAGTTTACAGAGATGAAGACAAAAGAAAAAAAAAATAAGTAAAAATGTGCTCGGAGGGAAGTGGAAGACTAGGAGATACCCTACATTTAGAGTCAAGTGGAGAAATATTGAAATACTAGCATAAAATTAGTTATACATTTAGTAAGTTAATTTTAAAGTAACTAACTGTAGATCATATGATGCCAGACGCATCAATAGAGTAGAGTAAAGAAACTTTTGACATACATACATGCAAAGTAGCAAAATTTGTTAACTCTAGTTTTAACAATCCCAGATATAGTCTAAAATATTTTTACGTAACATTTTAGACTATATATTTGGGATTATTAAAACTAGAAAATCCTTAATATAGCATTTATTTATATTTTTTATTTTTTATATATACTTTTATTTATTTTTATATATACTTTATTATTTTTTATATATACATATTATTTATTAATATATTATTATTGTTTTATTTAAATTTTGTTAGATTTTATGTTCATTTTCTCTTTTAGATAAATTCTACCATATTATAACAAAAAGGGCGATATATAAATAATATAATAAAAATAATAAAAAAAAACTATCCCGAATATGCTCAATAAAATGTTTATCGATAACGTGGGATCGATAATTAAAACAACCCTTATTTCTTAATAGTTTCTCAGAATAAAACGTTTTCACATTTCTGATTTGATTTCTAGATTTAATAAATACTTCTAACTCTTACAAACGACTGCACACAATCAATATACCCCAGTTTAGTTACTCCATTCTCAACTGTTTATCGATAGCGTGTTATCGATAGTTAAAAATAGCCCTAATCTACATTGCTAAAAAGTTTCTCAGACTTAAAAGAAAAAGCTGATTTGCTCTATAAATTTCATAAAAAAAAGTCTGCACAAAACCCATATACCCCACTTTAATTACCCAATTTTCAATGGGTTCTGGGCATGCTGAGGGCGCAAAAAATACAACTTCAACTTGCTTTACAACTCCTGCCAGACAAAGGGGTTGACCTTCACATTACAGCGTTTTGTTTTCCATATTTTTTTTTCTCCTTTTTTGCTTTTCATTGTGGCGCTGCCGCTTGGTCTCCTTTGGGTTTTCCCCATTTTTGGTGGAGTAAAACGCGGAAATGCTGCCGCCTAACAAAATGGCGACGTGCTTGACGTCCCCATTGTGTGAGTATGTGTGTGTGTGTGTGTGTGTGTGTGTGTGTGTGTGTGTGTATGGTAAATCCATGTCAATAATATTCACGACATTGACATGCTTTGTGGGCCAAAAGCCCCGGTCGCTCGAGCCATTCAAATGGGGGTTGAGTATCCAGGAGCCAAGCCCCGGTCCAAGTTGTTCTTGGTGGTGCTGGTGGTGGTGGTTTGGCATGTACGCTGACGCTGACGCTGACGTTGACGTTGACGTGGACGTGGACGTTAACGTTAACATTGTTGGTATTCTGTTGTTGCTGTTGCTGCTTTTAGGCATTTGGGGAGTTTGGAGTTTGGAGTTCGTTGTGCCCACTGAATGGGAAGTTGGTTTCAATTATGCGTAACATGAAAGCGTAAAGCGCATTTAATGGGGGAAAATTGCCATTTGGCTGTAGGGTGCTCTAATTGGAGAAAATCGACCCTTTCTCTCAGCCCCCACCGAAAAAAAGCTGTACAACGCAATTGTTTAGGGGTTGTTAAGAGGGAGTAAATAAGAGACAGAGACAGAGACAGAGAGAGAGAGAGAGTAGAAGAGAGAGAAAGAGCAGGAGTTTGGCATTTCTGCTGGTCTGGCTGATAATGTGTAACCAGGAAAGCAGATAATGTTGTTATCTTGTGGGTGTTGAAAAGCTGTTGGGGATTAATTTGACAAAGTTAGACGACAGAGCAGTACTCTGGGGTATAAAAATTAGCCCTTAGTTTTGGAACTTCGACTTTTTGACATACTTTAACAAAAACTTTTATTCACAGCTGTAATGAATGAGAATAGTCTATAAAAGTTTTTCTTTAAGCCCCTTTTACAGGTGGAATGCATTCAGTAAATCTTGCTGTTATATTGCTCGTTTCTGCTAATTATCTTTTAAATCTCATATAAGCTTTGCTTGAGTATGTTTATTTTAAGTCTAACATGCACTTTACAATTTGGATTTGTCTTTTTCACTTTATTCCAATATATTTTCGTTTTTTTTCTGATAGATAACTATAACCTTATGTTTATTTATATTCATTGTAAATTTTACATGCACTTTAGCATGGAGTTTATCTATTTGGATTTCTCTAATTCATTGCAAGCTGGCTGTAAATTTAACAGGCACTTTAACATTCATTCAGCAGAAGGAAATATTTCAGCTTCTGTTTAACTAATCTATTTCGAGTAGAGTAAGCTCTATTTATTAGCAGCTAGTTGCAAATTTAACAGCCACTTTAGCATGTGGTATGTCTCTTCATTCAACTTCTCTCATTCAGCAGAAGTGAATTTTTCGGCTTCTCTTTATCGAGAAGGTAATATCTTATTTATTACATACTGCTGATAAATTTACCATGCACTTTAACATGTGAATTGTTTATTTTTTATTTTAAGCATTAATATTGGTTTTTTCTCAGTTAGCTAATGTATATAAAGATGAAGTATAATTTCACAAGTTCCTAGTAATTCTGACATGTTTAACTTTAATATGCTATAATGTAATTTGATTTCAGTTAAACTATCAAGCAAATATGAATCTACTTTGCAAAAATTTACCATTGCAGAGTTTCTTTATAACTATGTGAATATTATGGCACACAAAGCAATTTATCCGCAGGTCAAAGGTTCGTTATGAAGATAAAAAAAGAATATATAACAAAAGTATACAAAAGCTCTTCTGTCAATTTTCTCATAAATTGCACTTCCCTAAATAAACTTCCTTAGTTTATCAATGATTAGTCTATCAGCTAGTCAATCATCCAGTCTTAGCCACATTCGATGCAAAACCGAAACGCTTTGAAAGCCCACTGACATTTCTAAACGTTTAGTTCCTGCCTAGCCTGTGCCATAAGCCGTACCAGAAGCTTACATAACGTGGCCCAAAGAGTGCAATTGCAATCGAGGCTGTCTAATATTTTAACACGCTTCAGACCCCATGGACAACACACACACACACACACACACTGAGAGAGACGCACACCTCTAACACCTTTCGCCAATTGCAAACAAAGGCGCAAGCTTAGACATAAGCTCCAACTACGTTGGGCCAGAGCCAGTGTAAGCCAAGCCAGGCTAGGCCAGACCAGACCCGACCAGGCTAGGCCATGCCAACCTGGGCCAGGCCAAAACACCAACACCAACACCAACAACAATTGCAAATTGCAATTACATTTACCTGGCAACGGGCCACATTTTTCGCTTTTGATTAATCATCAGAGCATGCAGCTGTGCAGAGAGTGTGTTTGTGTTTGTGTTTCTGTTTCTGTTTTGGATCGGATCGGAGCTGGCACGTCATTAGCATAATGTGCAACAGAAGTTACCTATGGAAAATGGCAAACAAATTGCCAAAGCAACAAAATATTCACAAAAGCCAACAGGTTATATATATGTATATATAGCGAGTATATATGTAGCCATAGCTAGCTGTCGCATTGAATGCTGCGTGGTTGTCCATAGAATTTCCTATTGCCATTTGCAGTCTCTTTGAGCTGCAGTTGAAAATCAAGTGTCTAGGTGTGCGTGTGTGTGTGTGTATATCTGTGTGTATGTGTGTGTGTATGTCAGGTACATATAAATCCACAAACATCTATGCGAATCGACGCGACGTCTGCAGAACTTGATTTCCAACAGGTGCGTCGTCGTCTGGTCGACTTGGATATGGATACTGTTGCCAATAGGTAAACACACATACATACACACACACACACACACACACGCAAACAAACACACACACAGTCAGCAAAAAACCGGTACGATTGCAAGAACTGCAATACACTTAAAGAATTAATGCAGCAAGTAGTTGACATTTAATTGAGTAATAAATATGATATTTTTTAGCAACTGTAAAAAGTTCTTAAGTTATTGCTCAAAATTCTTATCTGAAAACTCATAAATATTAATTTGAGTCAGCTAAGCTTTTAATTATAAATGAGAATAGGTTTAAGCTGCATAGATAACTTTACAAGAAATTTACGTTTTTCAATTTTATGAAAGCGGGTTGATCGTCTAATTAAATTTTCAATCTAAAGACTAATGTCAAGCACTTGACTCAAATGAAACCCATTTTAAATAAAAAATCTCTTTGCCATAAATTCTTACAACTTTTTCAACATATTAGATAGTTTAAAATTTATTAACGGATATAAAAAATCACTTTATAATTTATTTATTTCACGATTTCACGAACTTATCTTGTGAACAAAATGTATGACTAAATGATATTTGATTTAAAAAGAAGGTCATTTGATTCAAGTACTTGAACTGAGTTTAAAGGCTTTATATAATACCTTTAAATATTTCCTATACATGCTTTTAATATTAAATTAAATTCATAAAAATTGGTTGATTTGTGTCCTTAACACAATTCTATGCCACTTGAAAACAGTTTAACAAAATTTTATGTTTAAGAACAGTTTTTTTTTTTTACTTTTTAATTACTACTACTAAATATTGCACTAAATTGTACCAATATTTAAGGTCCTTTTTATACCACAGGCCCATTGAAAATTCGAAAACGGGATTTTGTCAAATTTTAACTAAATTTAAATTAATAAATAGTAAAATATTCCATTATTCATAAAAAATTTTAGCAAATGACAGAATTTAATTTGAATAATTTGTTTGGCAAATACTAGTTAAAAATTGTATATTTATATATTTTTTTATATTTTTAAATTATATTATATTTTTACATATTATTATGAATATTTATTATATTATATTTAAGTTTTTTGTATGTTTAAATATTATTTTTATATTTTTAAAATATATTAAATTTTTATATATTATATTATATATATGTATTATATTTTAGTTTTTTTTGTATATTTATATATTATTATTATACTTTTATAATATAATATTTTATATACTTTTTGATAAGAGATTTATTTTTATATTATTCTATATATGTATATTATATTATATTTTAGATTTTTTATATTTATATATTAATTTAAATATTTAAATTCTTTTTCATATTAATTGATTTAAGCTTTTCATATTAATTGATTTAAGCTTAATTTCAGGTCAAATTCTTAGTCGAATTGAAAAATTTAAGCAACTTAAAATTGATGTATAAATTTATGTCTTTAAATATTTATTTATTTTATTATTTATTATTTTGAAACAACAAAATTTATAGCATTTTCCAAAAATACGTTCGAAAATTAGTTAATATGTAAAATTATGGATTTTATTTATTTCAAATTCTAAATATTATTTACTTTAACTTTTTGAACACAAAACATGAATCTACAATCGATAAATAAACAAAATTCATTTGATTTATAATACCGATAAACTGCTATATATACAATATCCCACAAAATAATATATTCTTTATATACTATATCCCATATATAATATTTATACTATATTCAATATTCTATATACACTTGTCAGAATTTCTCCCAGTTCACTCCACAGGTAGCCTCAAAGAACTTGGGACGAGTTTTTGCCACAAAAGCAGCACCCGCTGATAACTTTGTCAACGTCGTCGTCGTCGTCGTCGTCGTCGTCGTCGTCGTCGTTGGACACGGTGCAAATTAAATGTGGCCAGAGATTGGGGCGCGCCAGTGGCGACGACGTTGGTCGGGGGGGTTTTGGTGTGCCCGAAGAGCCGCATTTTTCGGGGCGTTTGCAATGTGGCAAGCTTCAAGTTGCAATGTTGCAATGCTGCAATGTTGCTAAGCTGCGTCTGCATAACAATTACAATTTACCGTACGACTGAAACAGGAAATGTTACGCTTGCGCCGTTTGCATTTTTATGACTCGCCAAAGAGTTTCGAGTATGCGGCACTCCCCAGAAGCCTCTGCCCCCATTGCTCCTCCTCCTCAGTCAGAGCCCCAACGCACTGTCAAACCTGTGCACAGTTTTTTTTTAATGCAAGAATTCTGTCTCTGTGCTTTATGTCATTGTTATTGGCCTGGCATAGCCTTATCGTGCGGCTGACTGTGTCCGCCCTGCCCCCGCCAACCCTTTGCTTGCGCGTTGCCACGCTTCGCACTGCTATCAATATCAACAAAAGATAAGCAGCCAAGGCACGCAGACAGTCGCAGACAGAGCAGTCCTCAGTCCTCAGTCCCCATATCGGTATCAGCACAAATACAGAGGACCGAGCTGATTTTATACTCTACTCGAGCAAGCGAAGTGAATTTTTCATGATATAGGTGAAGCTAGAAGTGCATGAATTGAGTGAGTGTATAAATTGCATGGGGAAAACTTAAAGTTTATGAGAAATGGAATTCATAACAAGGTCATATTATTATTTTTATATTATTTTTAATATTTATATATTTTATATATATTGCTTCAAAGTTGAAAGCTTAGGAGAAATGGCATTCATACCAATGTCATATTACTTATTATTTTAATATTAATTATTTTTAATAAATATTTATATATTTTATATATATTGCTTAAAAATTGAAAGGTTAGAATAATATTATATTATTATTATTACATAATTTATTATTGTTTATTTATTTATATTTATATTTTATATATTTTGCCTAAAAATGTTATGCTTAACAACTTATGAATTCAAAACAATTTTTTCTTTATTATTCTTATATTATTTGGTACTTTTTATAAACATTTATAAAATTTGTATTTTCCCATCATTAGCTATGCTATGCAAATTAATTTATAAATAGACTAAATCAATCTTAGAAAACATTTACATAACTGCAAGCTGGAATGATAATTGATATATGACAGTTTGGATTACAATATCCTATAGCATTCAGATCATTAGATTCTCTCAGATTTTTGTTTATTTTTTAAGATATTTGAAACACAAATTCTAATAAATTCTAATCAAAATTCAGACATAAGAGCTTAAGAGTAGCTGCATTTGGGGAACAGCTGCTCCATACCTAATCAAAATAATATTAATAAAATACATCAATACATCAAAATAGTAATAAAATATAATCCACAAAATGATGCATATTGGGAAGAATCACAGTAGAATACCCTTTCGCCAGGAATGAGGACATCATGAAAAACTTACAAATCAAACCCATTTTAATTCTAGTCACATCATACACTCAAAACAATTAATACTCATCTCACTCTAACCCTCGTAAAATATTTAAAAGACTCTTCCTACACAAGTTCCCAAGTTGTCAAATGTAACATATATATTATTATATAATATATTATATATATATATCATATATATTATATCATATCATAATAACATATGTATATACTATATCATATAAATTCACATTGCCTATCGCTTGCTCGCTCATCTGGAAACATTTTCTATTGCACAACTTTTAACCAGCTTTCAACTGTTCCTAAAATCTGCACAAAGCATGTATAACTATCATATAACATGACATCTATAAGCATAGACACTCTGAATAATGTTCCCTCTGTTAGTGTATTTAATATTCGTCCTATGACAGCTTACTATAATAGCTTTCTTGTTTATTATTGGTTTCCAGTTGCTGTCGCTGTTGCAGCTACTGTTGCTCAGCTGTTTGTTCTTATTGTTGTTGTTGTTGTTGTTGTTGTTGACAGTCTTGGCCTCAAGGTCGTACGAATGTTCTTTATAAATATATACGTGAGTATATATAAGAAAAAAAGTTAAAAACAAAAATAAATTAAGTAAAAAAGTACAAATGAACACGAAAACTTATCTACGAACTGTCGAAGATAAAATGCCCTTACAGACATTTAGCAGACAGGCTATAACATTAGTTCTTAACTAATTAAATTTTCTCACTGAACTATTTATTTAATATATGGTATAAGATTGTTGAGATATAGTTATTAAAATATGTCAAACAATAGCTAGTAAATGTCTTAAGAATTATTAGATATCTTACTAAGTATAAAGATCATACCTATATGAGAAGAGAGAGAGTATAGATTAAAGTTACATTTACAAGATACATACAACCTTTCTCAATCAACATTGACTTTACCTACATCAAGTCAGCTTCCCCTGAATACTCTTTCAGATAAGAAATATCTGACTCATGGACTTTTTTCCTTTGATCCCATCTCATATTTGTTATATATACATTGATATACAAGACTGCTTATGCAGCGCCCTCTTCAATCTGTCCTACTCCCCACTTTAGCACTCTTTCAATAATAATAATATTCTTTTTATTTTTTTTACCCCCATAAATCATTTGGCTCTTTGACGTATTGTCGTGATTTCTGTTGATATTTGCGATTCTTTGTTTTGCTGCGCTTTGTGAAACTTGTTTCGATTTCTGTTTATTTGCGACTCGACTCTAAAGCGATTTAATGAAACTAATTATTTTTATTGAAAATAACTCACATTTGTATATACATATGTTTATATACAAATGATATTATTGAAATTTATATGCATTTATAGGTGTATGGATATTATATCATTTGTAAATGTCAAGAATCTACGACTAGAATAAGTTCTGTTTTATAGGAACTGCAGTATTTAAACTGAATTTTTATTTAAAATTTGATGAGTTTGTCTTTTAATTTATATTCGATTATATTAAGAGTGCATTTTATGTTAGTTAGAAGCTACCTTCTATGTGAATAATAGGAATTTAATAAGGATAATATAATAATATAATAGGAAGGAAAAAGATGGGAGGCAGCCCAAGAAAGAGAAACTTTTTCAGTAAATAAGCCGTAATGTCATCCTGACTGATCTAATGTATTTTAAGCTACCTCAAAACAAATTTTAACTAGAAAACAAATTATTCATTAAAATAATGATGATGATAAGTAAAAAATAAACAAAATAATAGTAATTATCTAAATGATAATAATAATAATGATATGATACTATATTGATGATTGTTTTGAAAATATTGATATGAGTGAATTATAAGTCAATACAATAATAGTTATTGATATGGTTTTTTCCATACATATCAATATAGATAATAATAAGGTTGATATTGATTATGAATAAGGTTTTATATCAAAGATAGGATAGGATCAAGTATTTTCATCGGATTTCGTCTTCAATTTATGCAGCTTCACGGAAAATTAAAATTTTTAGCGCATATGTTTTTCTTGATTAAATATAGTTGAATTTCTTATTAAGAAAATAGTAATAATATTTATATAATAATATAATATAAAAATATAATTTAAGAAACAAACATTTTTATCAGGATGTATAGTAATAATATAATATAAAAATATAATTTAATAAAAAAATATTTTACTAAGAAACTATATATATATATATATTTATAGTATTTAAGGTATATTATATTTAGTATATTTCAACACATTTTGCAACTCTTTTAGCCATTATAATTCATGCGTTAAGCAAATTTGATGAGTATCAGTATTTGTTTTAATTGTTTGTTCAACCTCTTCGGCTTCTTCGTATTTCTTTTTCTTTTTTTTTTTTTTTTTGGCAGCATTTGTGTGTTTGCTTCAATGACACAACGTTCCAGTTTATCGATTACACAATAATGCGCAACAACCTGCCAAACAGTTTCACTAACTAACTGCCCAACTGGCTGTCTGGCTAACAGTTGCAGTTTGCAGTTGCTTTTTGCTGTTGTTGCTGTCTTGCAGTTGCATCTATCTAACTGGAACGAGTCTCAAGAATGCCAGCACGCACACGTTGCATTAAAATTGCACTTAAGCCAAATGCAAGCCTACTCGAAAAAAGAAAAATAACGAAAAACCCGAGTGTAATTGGGAATTATGGACTGATACATACTTTGTAATACGCATGCGAAGTGAGAAATGAATGAGAATCAGAAATGATAAATGAAATGACATTGAAAATGCAGAAATCAGGAATTAAATTTAGTTTTCAGAATGATGTTACTATTATACATAATTTTAGAGAAAATGGAATAAGCGATAAGATAGGCATAGAAAAAAATATTCTTCTTTTTTTTTTTTTTTTTTTTGAACTATTTGATAGGGCAATCACAAAATGTTGTACTTTTAGGAAGGTATATAGATAATCCAGAGATAGGCTTAATATATCCATTCATAGAATATATCCATTTAATATATATTAAATTTTTCCATTATAATATTAAATATATCAATAAAAATATACATTAAATATATTATCTAATAAAGATTTAAAAAATGTAAATATTATATAAAAAACATTACATTTTTATGAGTTAAGTGCTTCAATAAATTTTCACATAGTCATCATGCCCATTTATCAAGCTGGGCTTCAAAAATATCCATAAAATATATATTCATATATTAAATATAGAAAAAAAAAAACTATATATTAAATATATTTATAAAACATAGATTGATAAAATATAGATTGAAGAATTTTAAATATTATATCAAAAATAATAAACTGGAATAGCTAAATTGTTTCAATAAATTTTCATAAAATTGTCATACCCATTTGCCATTACAGTACAGGGTACATTATAAAACAAGAAACTCAGCTGCCAAACGGCCTGCAAGACCAGAACGCGATCGCCAACAACCTTGTCCCAAAACCACTTGCCAGTAATTCGTTTTTCCTTTTTATATCGCTTACGAACATGAATATATATATATATAAATATATGTGTATATATGTGTGTGTATAGTTTGCACGTACGACGCTGCCAACTTGACTTGACTTGATATTAATTAAACGCACGCAAAGAGCCAGCGGCAACTGCTGCAGCAGCAGCAACTGCCAATTGCCCACCCAGCGTTGAGGAAACAAGTTCCGAGAGAACAAGAAAAAAACAAAGCTTAGAAAAGAAGTCAACGTCTTGTGGATGTGGATGTGGCAGCTGTGGCAGCTGTGGCTGCAGTGCGTCGAAAGAGGTGGGCGGCCTGAACAGGCGCCAACTGCGAGCCAACCGCCTGCTTACCACATACTGAACTTTGGCTTTTATCATAAACTAATTAAAATGTGTCGCAAACTAACTCTAAATAAAATTGAATTCAGAAAATACAAAGTTCATAACACATCATAATATAAACTGATTACAAAATTTATATTAGTTTAGCTTTGAAAATATGTACAATTTTTTTCTTTTTTTATCTGTATAATTAAGTAGCTTATAATTAACATAATATGAAAAGAAAAACTATGTTATTTTTTTTAAATATCTTTTTAATATATGTTATAAATCAACTTTTTTTTTGTATTGGCAGATACACATTACATATATTCAATTCACTTGAGATTTAAAAAGCTTTATATTTTTAATCAAATGAATTTAGATTTTTTTTCAAAAATATATTTTTTAACTATTTTATATATGTTATATTTTATTTTAAATATTTTTTATTTTATTTTATATATTTTTTATCTTATATATTTTTTATATATTTTAAAAACTAAAAAGTATTTATTTATAATCAATTAATTTTAATTTTGTTTTTTTTTTTACCTTTGTTTTGTTTATTAAATACTTAAATATTGTTTAAAAATGTATATTGAATTTTCTGAATATTACTATTATAGTTTAAAAAGATTTTACTTTAATTTTTTGTATATCTGTAGAACTAAGTAGTTTATAATTAACTAAATCTGATAATTTTAACAGTGAATGTGTCATATCTTATTTTATTTTAATTTTGAAATAGTTTTGAATATGTTAATTTATTTATTTTAATATTTTTGTTTTCTATATTCTATCTTCTTCTTCTATAAAAGATAGAAAGAAAATGCTTTTAGGTTCTATAATATAAATTTTCTTGCATAATATCTTACTGTAATAAAATTTATGAAATGTAGTTCAATAAATCAATACAATGTCATATTAAAAACATGTATTGATATATGTATTTTTTATAGTTTTTATTCATTTTAACTGTGTTAAACAAATTGACGTATAATATATTTCCTCAACATTAAATTTAAATTACCTGACACATAATTAAAATTTAAATAGAATAGATTTGAGATGGATTGTAAAGTTAATAAACTGCTAAAGACCAAAGGCGATATGTAAATTTATCCAGTAACTGTACTCACAGGCTAGTTAGTTGCTTTATCTATTTGTGCTATGTGCTGTTTATTAGCTTTGTCCATTTTTACAATCATTTAATAGCAGTCGTAACCACTGTGCACCGTCGGGCTCGTTGCATGCGCAATGCTGTTTTGCATGCGCCGCTGAGCAGCAGCAGGCGAGTTGCATTTGGAAGCGTATCGCTTAATGACTCTGTTCGAGGGGCCTTGCTGCGTGGCAAATGCTGCACTGGCTGGCGGGCTGACTGTCACTTTGGCCAACAGACCACAGTCAGTCAGTCAGTCAGTCAATCAGTCAACCAAGTTGCCTGCAGCTCGTCATGGGAAAGCCAATGGAGACGACGTGCTCATATGCCAAAGCCAAAGCCAAAGCCAGAGCCACAGTCAGAACCATTTGCTATTAGCCATTTGCTGCTACTTGGCCCGTAGCTACATTTTGGCCCTCTTCTTTTATGACAATGGCAGAGATGTTTATAATTTTTATTTTATTAGTAGGAATTATTCTGTTCAGTTATTGTTATGGCCGGCAGAAAGAACGATTGTAATGAGAGTATTAAAAATTTTAGCTCCACTAATTTTTGTAGCTCATAAATCAGTTAATAGGTATTCGAAAACTAATCAATTTTACAGATATATTTAAAGAATTAAAAACAGAATGGATTTAAGCAACTAATTTAGTGTGAATACATGTTTGATTAACAGCCATATGATGCAGATAAATTATAGGTAAATCGATAGATGACATAGGTAAGTGAAAAAAAAACTTTTAAATATTACTTTGAAAAGTAATGTACATATTTATAAGTATTTTTTATATCTAACTGTTTACTATATGATCTATGGATATCTTTATAATTTCTGTGCACTTTATGGATATTAATTAATGTTTTAAGAGATATATTCTTAAAATAATACTTTTAGAATACATTTTTTCTAAAAGTAATATTTAAAAAATATTTGAATTAGATAATATAAAAGTTTTTTATTTATATATAATATATCAATTCTTTCTAAAAGGTATGTATATTAAAAAATATTTTTCACAATTTTATTATAAAAATTTAAATATATTCATCAGAGTATTTATCTTTTTGCCTAAAAGAGCTAGAGATTTATATATCATTTATCCATACTTTACTTTAAATATTACTTTTGAATTTCATTTAATAATTCTTTAAGCATTCAAAGGTCTGTGTACGCATACAATCATTTACACATACATACATACAATGTATACACATACATACCTACATATATGTACATAATTTAATTTATTTGTACATTTATATGTATCACTTCACCTTTAAAACGTGAAATCTAATCCAAACACTTTCTTAAAATAATTGTACGCACATTTATATACATATGCATGTCGTATATACACACACAAATACACACACATGCATGCTTGCACACATACACACATACATATACAAAATAAACCCCACATCAATGTCATTGCTCCATTTGCCTTGGCCCTGTGCCCAGCGCTTGTCTGTCCATCCGTCCGTCCATCTGTCTGTCTCTCTGTGCTCGTCCTTTGTTCCGTTTTAATAGTTTCTCCAGCCAAAAAAGTCCGCTGCAGTCAGGCCAACCGTCTGCAGCAGTGTCACCAGCTGCACGCGCGCACCTCCAAATAAAGCGCTCTCTCAATTCGCTCTCGCTCTCACTGTCCCTCGCTCTCTCTCTTTCCCTCTCTCTCTCTCTCTGTTGTTCTAACTCTCTCTATTTGTCGCGTTGTCTGCCGTTTTGTCTTTGGCGAATGCATTTCAGTGTTTCGCTCGCTCAACTTTCAGCTGCCCATTTTTACGTATGCTTTGTATGTGTGTGTGTGTGTTTTTTCTACATTTCTCATTTTTCTTTTCTTTTTTTTGTTTCGCTTTACCACGCCATTTTTCGGGGCAAGGTCATCAACGAGACAAAGTCAATGCCCGCCAATGACCTCTTCTTCTGGCCAGTCTTCGTTGCGCTGCCGGTGCTGCTGCTGCTTCTGCTGCCGTTGCTGCTGCTTCTGCTGCGCTGCTTCTTTCTTCGCCGTGCTTCGCCGCTCCGCCGCCTCATTTACAACTTGTTCTTGGCATTGGCTGCGGCCATCGAAGAAGGGGCTGGCATGATGACGTGTTACTTTTATTCTTGTGTTCTTTGCTCTGCTCTGCGCATTTCTTTTTTCTTTTTTTTTCCTACTTTGGCTTGTGTTTCCTCTTCGTTGCCATCGTCGTCGACGTCGTCGTTGTCGCTGTCGTCGTCGTCTGTCGCTTTGTTTGGCTTTTTATGTCTTGGCAACAAGTCGTCGCAGTCGCTGTTGCTGTCGCTGTCGCATCGCAGTTTGCGTCGCCGTTGCTGCTTCGACTTGTGCTGACAATGTTTGAACGTATTTGGCCTTTCTTTTGTCTGGCTCTTGTGCTGCTGCTGCTGCGTTTCTGTTTTATGTTTTATGCTCAGCTCTTTGTGTCTTCTGTTTGCTGTTCGAGTTCGATGTTAGTTACCTTTGTCTCTCTCTCTCTTTCTCTATGTGTGTGTGTGTGTGTGTGTGTGTGTGTGTGTGTGCAAATGTGTCCAATGATCTTCTTCGCGCGCTGCTTTTATTGCCTTTTGTTTTGTTGTTATTGTTGCAAGTTCTTCGCCCTCCCGGCGGGCATTTAGCTACCTCGCGGCGCTGTCAATATATGAGTGTATTAGTGTTTTCTTTTTTTTTTTTATAAATTGTTGCCTGTCAGTGTTGTCAATGTTATTGCCAATGGGCCCTCTGCTGTGTTTGACAACTCTCTTAGCCTTACAGGTTACACACACACACACAGAGTAAACTTTATTGCTGGCTGTTCTATAGATTGACTTGTCATACAATTCTAACTTCTATTAAATCTCATAAGTCCTTACAAAAACTTGAGTATAATTGCTTTTCAATCGCTTTATCAATTAAACTTTTGCTTCCTGGTTTTCTAAATAGGTTTTTTCTACTTCTGTTTAAAGAAATCTTTTTATTTTGTTGTATTGAGTCTTTATAATAATAATATCAAATATAACATATAATTTAATAAATTAATGTATTTAAATATAACAAATAATATATAATCTATAATAAAATATTAATATATAACATAATAAATAATAATATATTAAAATAATATATGTATGTAAGTTTCATCCGTAAGCTTTTAGTAAAACATTTTTAAATTCAAAGCCTGACTTACATTAAAAAAGTAAAATATGCGAATATGATCGTAGCGACAGATATATAATCAATTTAAATAATAAGTACAAACGAAGATATATAAAAAGCTCAATATATATTTTTTTAATTTTGCTTGATTCAGTCTAATGAACAAAAAGTTATTGCAAAATTATTTAACGGATAAAATGGATTTATTATTAGTTTTAATAAATTGATTATTTACCAAATGAAATTTAAGTCATCTGTTACATCTCAATTATATTTAAAAATTAATTAAATACAATATTTGTTCAATAAATACTACATTTATCAATAAGATACTATAATAGTTTTATTAAACCAATTTAATCAAAAAAAAATTTTTTAAATAAATAATCACTTTATTCGAGCTTGTCTCTAAATTTATATGTAAAATAAATTTATTATAAGCAATCATTGCGAAAAAAAATAATTAAACAGTTTAAATATATAATTTGGCAACAACTTTTTCTTCATTAAATTTAATCAAGCTAAATTTCTATATAGTATTCCTATTAATCCTACATATTGAAGTTATGAAAATCCTTTATATTAGTATAAATGTACATATATATAATTTTTATATTATTATTATTATTATATATCTATCATCTCCGATATCTCTCCCGACTTCATTTCCCACATGCGCTAACAAGATCAACTCAACTCAAAGTCCTGCCACCATCAGCCAGTCTCATCTGTACAGCTCATTAAGGAGCTTAGTTGTATGTATATGCTTCAAGTTCAGTTTCAAGTCGTAACTCTTAGCATCTTAAAATACCATGTATGTATGTATGTGTGTGTGTGTATGTCTCCACCTAGGCATGTTGTACATACAGATGTAAACATCAAAACAAACCGCTTTAAGACCCGTCTGTCCCATTCGTTCAGATTTCTCAATGTGCTGAGCCACCTTTTAAAGCGCTGAATAAGACATAAATCCTTGAAATTATGTTCGACCCGCTCCTTAAGTTTCGTCGCGCTCTGTCTGCCCGTCTGTCTGTCTGTCTACCTGTCCGTCTGTCTGTTTACCTGTCCGTCGTTCTGTCTGACAAAAAACGCACGTTGCCACACTTTTGCACAAATCTGATATAGGTATGTATTTATTTTGTTGTTGTTCCCTCATTCGTTTTGCTGCCTCGCAAACTTGATTTGTTTTGATTAAAGCAGCCCAAAATGCGTTTGCTTTACGCCTGGCTATATATAAAGGTATCTACATACATATATATATATATATATATATATATATATATACTTCACTTTTTTGTATTCTTCTTAATTTTGATTTTCTTAGCCGCCTTTTGTCGATGCGACTGTGTTGTTGTTTTTGTTGTTGTTGTGTCCGCGTTTTGAAGGACATTCGCTTAATTTAGGACCTGAGAAAACATATATATTAACAGGCGTCGCTTATTATGAACGCGAAGAAACGTTTTTTTAATTTTTTAAGTGGATCCCTGAGGCAGTTTCAACTTGTTGAATAAATGTACTACATAATATATATTATATATATTCTCAGCTCGTTTCACTCTCGTTTTTAATGTGCAAATATTCTTACATAAATGCATTTACAATTCATTTTTGTGTCAAGATTTTTATTACAGATTTTATTGACATAAAAAATGTTAAAGAATATTTATAAAAAAAAAAAAACATGAAGAGAAACTGAAAAAAAAACATGCCTAAAATATACTTCTTATATTTTTACAAGAAAGAAATTTTAATATAAAAGAGCTCTATTGACAGTATATGTTCATAACACAAAGCCGCTTACAATAAAAATTAAATTTTTATAATATTTAGAGATTTATAATTATTTCTGTAATTGTTTGAATATTGTATTAGAAATTATATTTCATGTAAATTATCTCTTGAGTTCATGAAGCAGCATTTTTTGTAATATTTCACAGTTACCTTAATTTTTTTAAATATTTATTTTACAATTTTAAACTGTGAGTAACCATCAAAAACTTTCTGACATGGCATTAGATAAGATTAAATAAGCTCATATGGCAAATGACTGCTTGCAATCTATGAGCTGCTCTACATTCGCGTACTTTATAATGAATAAACGTATTTATTAAAAAAGTAAGAACTATATTATAAAAAAAAAACATATATTTTCAAAAACATCTAGACAATAAAACTAACTGACTAAACTAACTAAAAATCTTTTAAAATATTTTATTTGTTTTAAAATATTTTAGATGTTGTATTTTATAAAAAAAAACTTTAATGATAGCATTTGTTAAATTTATTAATAGTTCTAAAAAATATACTTTTAACAAAAATTACATGATTTATACTTTTTACTCAATTTTTTTAAATTGATATTTTAAAATAACAAATATAAATGACAAACTTTTTTATATTACAAATTGATAATATTTCTAATTATATATTTAAAAATAAAATAATTCATATTTAAAATTTTTTTTAGTTTCGAATTTATAATATAAAATAACTAATATTTATATCAATAAAATTATTTATTAATATTTTAAATATAAAAACACTATTTATTTATAATAAAAAATATTTTGTCAAATATATTTTTTAATCTCATTTATTATTAATATTTTTTTTTTATACATCCTGATTAAACATATTTATTGTCTATATCTTAAAAAAACATAGTTTTTCAAAAATATTTAAGATTTAAATATAAAATTTAAAAAATTTTGATGACAAATTCGTTTTATTAAGATTCAAAATGTAACAAATTATTCATATTCTTTTCTATGCTCAAATTATAACTATTCCACATATAATTAATGCAATCTTAAAGAATGAGCATACGCTTGAAGCATTACTCTTCTCTATTTTATTTTTCATCTGTAGAATTTGAGCAAGTTCACATGATCTGGCAAGCACTAGTTAATAAATAAACTACCCAATTCCCGTTCTGAATCATGCGGCTAAAGAAACTAATTAAATATCACTTGAAATTTCATGCTACTCATGACTAGTGGCTTTCTAGTATACTGATTCTTGAATGATAATCTTTTCTTTTTTCTTTATTTGCTTTCTTCATATGTCTTTCGTATTTCTTTGCAAATCTTGGCAAGCTACGTTGACCTTCATTAGCCCTGTATCTATGTGTATATGTATGTGTATAAGAGGCAGATAGATAGATGGAATAATAATTGACCTACTTCAACTCTTGCCCAAAGCTTGTAAAGCACAATAAAAGTAGATAACGTATAGAATCAAATTTGATTAAGAGTTATACGTGGTCAAAGAACGTCCATCAATTTGTCAATTTAATCAAGCGACAGGTTGACAATGCCGGTAACTGACTGAGTTTCTCTTGCTCTCTCTCGCTCTCTCTCTCTCTCTCTGTTTCTCTCTCTATCTTGCTGTCTTTATCGCTATCTATACAATAAACATACATAATATAAAGCTTCCAAAAAGCGTATGTACATTAATAAATTAGCACATTTCAAACAGGAAATACACACATGAAATAATCAAGCACAGAAGAACGTTGAGTGTTTGTATGTGTGTGTGTATATGTCTCTATAGAAAGCCAAGCAACGACCTTGAGGCGATTTTTTTTCAAGTATATATATACGCAATTAAACATATATATATATATATAAGCTGATGAAAAATTTCGCCACGTTTTGGCCAAATGAGTTTGGCAAATGATTCATGACAGCATTTCGATAGCTTTCTTTATATATAAGATATACACATATAATGTGAATATATAGAATATATATATATATATATATTCTGGTCGATATATCTTTATGTACGAAACGGTCGCGTGATAGGACGCTACGTACATTTTTGTATCCGCTAATTGGCTGTGAAAAAGGCTGCCAACGCAAAATGCCACCAAAAACAAAATTAATCGGCCAAATATTTGGCAGATAAGTCAACAGAAACCGCATTTGATAAACACCTGTTGTGGATTGGCTTATATAAGGTAAATATATAGAAGATACGTCGCTAAAGCCCCAAGTAAACGAATATTGTAAGCAAAAAGCTAACATATAAATATCTCTATAGAAATCACCATAAAAGATGAACAGAGTCTATCGTATCTATAAAGAAGCATTAAATATTCAGCAAAAAAAAATTAATATTTCTCAGACACATCGAGACATGAAGGCAATCAAAATGTTTATTCATATATTTTTCAAATTATATTCAAAGCGAATATGTTAATGGCACGTCAAATATGTTCAATAAAATAAAATATATATGTATAAACAAAAAAATATTATAATATAAAATATCTAATATTTTGTTTTTGTACCATTAAAGTATTCTCTTATATAAACGTGAACATTTTATCAATTGCTAATTTATTATCAGAGTCTAAAAAAATTGTTAGTTAAGTTCTTACTAAAATTTGTATTTTCCATCTAACACCAAATTAGTAAAACCCATATATTTCTCTGTTATCGGCTATTTAAAATCGTCAGTCATCCTCCTCCACAGATAAACACATCTGTTATAAAAAAGACATTCGATTTTTGAAGTTTTTCTTGGAGCGTCAATTCAATTTAGTTTGTTGTTTATTATTATTATTATTATTTATTATTATTTTTTTTGTATATATGTATATATATTTAGTAATGTAATTTTTAGTTATTTTAATTTTTTATTAATTTTAATATTATTAGTTATTATGAGCAAAAGTAGAGTTAACAGGTATTATATTCTTAGTTAAAATATAACGAGCTCAATAAAATTTTATTTTAAATTTAATTACTATTGTTTTATTTTTGTTTATCTTATTATATTAATAGTTAGGTTATAGGTTTCCTTAATTTTATATATTTGTTTTATGAAAAAATGTATTAAAATGAAATGTTGATAAAATAAATATACAAATAAATTGATTAAAATATATAAAAATACATATTTCTTTATTTATATTATATAAGTGTTTCTTATATTGCTCATTCATTTGTGTTAGATTATATTATATAGCATTTTTGTGAATTTTTTGTTTTTGTTGAAATTTTTATTACGATAATTTTTTTTCTTTTTATAAATGTCAAGATTTTATTTAATTTTTAATACTTTTTTCTTTGATTTGTTAATGTCTGGACTTAACTCAAATCATATGCAATGCTTTCACAATTTTGTTTCCTTTTCTTTATTTATTATTTGTATCTAATATGCATATGTTGGTCTAATTTGTTATTATATCCACCCTCGGCTGATAGTGCTTGAATAATTAAAGTGAATTGCTTTATGATTTGAGCTACTGGAAGTTTGCAGTGACTCTTGAGATTCGAGCAAACACTCACACAGACACACATAAATCAAAGATAAGTGTTAGCCAGCATTTTTTGCTGGTCATGTAGCTACTTCTAACTACTTACACTCTATACGATTTCAGCTCTAGTTCCAACTCCAGCACCAGCTTCAGCTTCAGCTCCAGCTCCAGCTCCAGCTCTAGTTCCAGCTGCAGCTTGTGCTTTAGTTAGGAGCTAAGCGCCAAAACATCATGAGCCATGCGTCATGTGAAAAGTCACTCAAACTGAGCACCAAAAGAAACCTGAAACAGGAAGAAACCCGTTTCAGTTGCTATAAGTGTGTGAGTGTATATGTGTGTGTGTGTTTGTGTGTTTGGGGAGGGAGTGGAACCAATCAAGCAAAGCAGCCAAAGAGGACCAAAGCAAAATCCAAACAAACTGGAGCCCAAACGCCAAACCACTCGCTCGGTTGCTCTTTGGCTCGCTGGCGGCAATTTTCGAGTGATTAGTCATCAGGCAAAGGTAAAGGTAAAGAGCCAGACACACGCAGAGTCGACACCAAATAAGAGTGAGCGAGACAGAGAGAGAGAGACAGAGGGGTCAGAGATCGTTCAATGTTTATTCAAAAACAAAAACAAAATAAAGAAGAAGAAGAACTAGAAGAAACTTCAGCTGTGCTGACTCCCCACTTAGAATAGTTTCTAATAAAAAAGTTTTTGTTTTTGTTTTTTTATTTTTTTATGAACTCGCTCTCTTTTTTCGCTGCTTTAGACTTTCAAAGCTGCGCCCGTGGTCCAATCAATTTTTATCGTTTTGCTTTAATTTGATGAGATTTTTATCGATTTCTTGTTCTACCAACAGCCGTCTGGCGTCCGTCGTCCGACGTCTGCTGCCTCATCTTTTGTTTTGCATAAATTAAATGGCTAATGGCCATAAATTTTGTTCTTGTTCTTGTTGCTGTTGTTGTGGCTCTCTCTCTCCCTCCCTCTCTTTAAGCGCTGCTACGATTTATTAGCTGACCTTCAGCGTTATAAATAAACAAAACTTACAACAAAACTGAGAACAAAACTTGGTGCTTCAAGCAACAGCTCACTTTGAGTCATTTTTCAAAGGAAGCAATTAAATAATGCCTTGCTATGGGTATATTAGGAATTCAAGTCAGCTATTGCATATAGGTGTTATTTGATTTAAGTTTTACATTACGAGAATGTTTTTAAAAGTGATTAAAGCCTTTCTCTTTATCAGTTTTAAGATGCAATAGATTTTTCATTTATAAAATAAAGTTCGAATTAGATTTAATGTCTATTAGAAGTGTCTAGCAATAAAAGATATATATTTAGTATATATTATATATACAGTATATATTTAGTATATATTCAGTACATATTTAGTATATATTAAGTATATTTGTAGTCTATATTCGCAGGTTAGTTGGTTTTTGTTTTTAGTAAATATTTAGTGTAATTATTTAGTATATATTTTTTATATATACTTTTAGTAAACTTTTATATTATAGATATCTTAAGTGTACATTAAGTATTTATTTAGTATATATTCATTTTGTATTTAGTACAATCTAATTTTCTTCATAGGTATTTTCTATATATATTTTCTATTATTGCTATAAAAATTATATCAAAGAATGTAAACGGAATATATTTGATACACATGTATATGAAATATATCTATAAGATGTTATATATTCCGAACATATTTTATGTACATTCACTATACTTTTATTGTATATTTACATATAGTATTTATAGTATATATATTCTGCATATATTAAGTGTAAATTAATTTATTTTGCATTTATTTAGTATATGCAATATATTTAGCACATTATCTAGAATAGCTTTAGCAGATATTCTGCATATTTACTACATTTACTATTCATGACATTGCTTGTTTAGTATATCTACAATATATCTTAAAATAATCAAAAGGTCTGCTAACAAAAAGTAAGCTTCAATTCTTTATAAGAAATTTTGTCACCTGCTAGTAAAATTTAATTTGATAGAAATTTGATTAATTTTAAGAATGTATGCTATTTGTAGATTTAGATCTGTATCTGTTTTATTTCTTATTTATTTATATTTATTATTAAAAAAATTTATGAACATAAATTTTTTTTCTTTTATTTTTATTAATTTTATATTATTTTATTATATGTATTTATATCAATTTTCCGGATTCGTATTTTACTGAGTATTGCCTTTATTATTTATTTTAGCAATTATTGTTTTATATTGATTCGTAAATTCACTCAAAAATATTTAATAATAATTGGGTGTACTAAATAATTTGTATTCTTTTATTATATTTAATGATTATATTATTAGTTTCCATTATTAACAGTGTATTCTTCTTATTGTTGTAGCTAATATCGTTTTATATTAATTCATAAATCCACTCAAAAAATATAATAGACACAGTTTAATTGAAAATAAAATAAAAATCGATTGTATTAAAAAAAAAAATACACATAATTTTTAATTTTGTTTTAAAATTAGTTTTTTTTTGTATTAAAACATTTTAGTTATATTCTTGCATGATTTGGAAATAGCTCTAACAGCTTATTGCTATCGCAAAGCCAATGAATTTAGACTATTTATTTATTTCATAGTTATTATTATTATTATCATTTATTTATTAAAGTTAATGATCTAAGAGTGATGTAGAACTTAAAGTATTATTTATTTTGTTTTCTAGTCAACTATTTACCATTTGTAGTTCCCGTTTACTTCCTAAATACAAACAGCTTGGCTTATGATCGAGTTCAAATGCAGTGCGAAACAATTGTTACACAACCCATCAACAGCAGCAACAGCAGCAGCAGCAGCAGCAGCAGCAGCAGCAATAGCAACAGCAACATCAACGGCAACTGCAACAGCAGCAACAACTTTAGCTGTGCAACATGTTTTGCGGTTGCAGCAACGGCAGCTGCTTGCTTAACGGGCAACAGCAGCAGAACGAACAGCAGTTGCAGTTGCAGTTGCTGCAGCGCACAAAAATTGGCCAAAACGATCATGTTTAGGCCATAGAAACGGCGCCGTGTCGACCAGCAACAACAGCAGCAGCAGCAGCAGCAACAGCAGCAACGGCGGCGGCAGGCAACAGTTATGGCAATTGCCAAAGTTGCAAAAATCAAACAAAAAGCCACACACAAAAATAAAAAGAAGGCAACAAACGATAAAAAAGCGAAGCAATGTTGGCCAAAAAGTCAACAGCAGCAGCAGCAGCAGCAGCAGCAACTGTTGCAGCCAAATGGCAACAGCAGCAGCAGCAGTTCAGCAACAATGTTGCCAGCCAACAACAACAAGTTTCTTTGATTTTCATCTGCTTCTTACCGTTTGAGGTTACAACAAGGTAAACCTGCTGCCATGTTATTGTATCTGCGCTTTGATCTCTCGCCTCACAGACAATAGAACAAAGCGAAAACCTTGTTGCAGCAACAGCAACAGCTACAGCTATAGCAACAGCAACAGCAACAGCTGAAGAATTATGGGAGGAGGTCAATGCTGCAATTGTTAACTGCTAATTAGCAGTCAGAGAGTGAAAGAGAGCGACTGATGTTGGCATGTAACAATCGATATATGCCTGCGGATGTATCGAGAACCGGTTAACAGATGGTCGAAACCAAAAACAAAAGATGTTGCCGCTGATGTTGTTATTGTTGCTCATGTTGTTGTTACAACTGGCAAATTAGACATTTGACATGGCATTCACTAACAAATTACAAACAACATAATGCACACTATGCTTTCGATTTTTTCTAGTTTTTTTTTGCTCTTTTAGAATACAAGAATCGAACACAATTTGGACCACACGCAAAGCTGACACAAAGTCTGGGAATAAATATAATAAAATTCCATATTGATTGACAGCAGTTTTTTAAAGTTCCCGCAACAGATAGCTGATAATAGCTTTGTTATCGTTATCGATCAAGCTTGGTTCATTCAATATTAAATACTACACTGAAGTAGAATTTGGTACAGTTTTGCTGTTTTCGCCTATTTCAATTTATATTTCACTAATCAATAACTTTCACAAAGTTTATACTCTTATGCTCTTAGAGAATATATATTGTATAATCAGAGCAAATTTTAGAATTTTAATCATTATTAATTTCATCAATATATGTGTAATAAACACATATCCATTTTGTAGCATTAACAATTTATCGATATCATAGTCGATGACATGCTAAAGTCTTAAATTTTAACTGAAAAGAATCATTGTTGATTGATTGTCAATCATATTTATTCGATAACAGCTGAACCTTTCGTTTTGGATTCTATCGATAATATCAAGCTTATCAAATTTAGATTAAAATCGTTATCGAAAAAAAAAACAAAAGAACTTGACACAGTTTCAAGTAGTAATGGAGATCTGACTTTTGTAAAGTACTGCAAAAGCTAAAAATTATATCAATATCACAATATTGTTCATGATTAGTTCATTGCTATTATTATTATAAAAAAACCTATATAAATTTAAACTTTGTTGCAATTCAAGAGAAATAGTTGTTTATCTTTTCTGATAACCATTAAAGATTTCTTTTTGCTTTTTCTAGTTAAAAATCTCAACAAAAAAATCGTTATCGATAA
Organism: Drosophila hamatofila; assembly: GCA_035045345.1. Classification (NCBI taxonomy): domain Eukaryota; kingdom Metazoa; phylum Arthropoda; class Insecta; order Diptera; family Drosophilidae; genus Drosophila; species Drosophila hamatofila. The sequence goes on along the minus strand of JAWNPA010000011.1, from coordinate 7,976,930 downwards.
CATAAAATACATTCATATATTCTGTTTCAGTTTAAAATCTATAAAAAATCGTAGATCTTTAAAATTTGTGTCGATAACATTAAACTCATCGTTCCATATTAAAATCCTGTAGCTCAATTGCTCAACTTGTCTGTACTCACTTCGTATGATCCTTCCACTTGGCTTCTGCTTAAGTTATGACAGCAAAAGCTGTAAATTAACATTTGAGGCCACGTTTAGACACACTTAAAAAAGAGTTCAAGAACATAAACAAAGCATTGGACGTGTCCAATGGGACAAGCACCACCAAAAATTCGAAAAAAAAAGCCAATCAACTTACAAAACTTGCCGACAACCTTGGTCAAAGGAGAGTGATAGAGAGGGAAAGACTAAGTGAAAGAGAGAGATAGCGATGCAGGCTCCTGCTGCAGCTGCTCCCGCTTGCTGATAAAAGCCAAGACCGCACATAAGCCCAGTTACGAACAAGTAAGAGTGATCAACTATCAAATGACTCGACTAAATAATATCCTGTAGTAAATGTTTTAGAGTATCTACTTTTAAGAACAAGCTCTGATTACTATATAACATATATTCTATACTATATTTATGAAAAAATGCTATATATACCAATTAGTAATCAGACTTTGAGCTAATAAATAGTTAAATATATATTTCTTTCCTTTTTTAACAGCAACTATTTTTTGTGATCGACTACATTTTATGAATTTTTCGTTCTCAGGTCCTAAAGTTTAGATATCCCAAGCTTTGAACCAAAAAACATTGAATTAATAATAAATATGGGAATATTTATAATAATTTCACATTGTGTCCAAAATATTGGGTTTATCACTAAATTACGTTCTGAGTCGCACTACTATTTTTATGAGCTGTATATTAAATAATATAAAAAAAAAATATTTAATTGTTTTATAAAAAAAAATAAAATAAATAAATAAAAAAAAATTGAAAGTCTGCTCAACAATTTTTATTGTTCGTATATATTATGTATATCACACTTTAAATTATTTTAAAAAATATTTAATTGTTTTATTTTAATTAATTTGTATTTTTTATATATATTTAATTATTTTATTAAAAATAAAAAATAAATAAATAAAAAAAATCTGTAAGTCTGCTCAAATACTTATTTATCTAATATATACTTATATATACGTATCGTATATATGTATTTCCCTCTAATTATCCTCCTCTCAGCAGCATCTCTCTTATTTACAGGGTATACACATTATGAGTGAGAAGCGCAACTGCAGCAGAGGCGACCAATAAACACAATAACCGCAACTCGACGTCGACGTAGTCAAAATAATAATGAGCCAACATTTAAAATGGTTTATGCGATGCCAACATCATGATCATCAATGGCCAAGATCATTAACAACATCATTATCACAGTTATGAGCATCATTATTACAATACACCTACGGCACAGGCCGAAAGTCTTTGATTTTTCTAGGTCAAGCCACACACAGATGACGACGAAAGAGAGAGAGAGAGGGGGAGAGGGAGAGTGAGAGTAGATGGGAGAGACAGAGGCAGAAGTGGAAGCAGAGTTCAAAACGTGCCCGGACCACATCGTTAAAAGCTTCGTCTCCACTCTCCACTACTCTCCTCTCCATGACTCTTCACTACTGCCCACCCCTTTCCTTTCTTTCGTCTCTCCTCGCCATGACTCTCCACTCTTCTCCACTCCTCTCTCGCTCTCTCCTCTGCTTGTCAACTCGTGTGCTTTTTGACGTTGGAAACAATTTCCGGTGGCCTCCGGGCCAACCGCTGCACAATTGCAGTTGCCTCAGCCGCAGCCGCAGCCGCAGCCGCAGTCGCAGTCGCAGTTGTTGTCGCCGTCCCGATCCGATCCGAGCCGATCCGAGCAGCAGTCGCATGAGTCAGCTCCCACAAGAAAGTAGTTCAAGTGACCAATGGCGCCGTTACATTTCGCTGCTTCAACTGAAGTGTGGACCTCGGCTCGGATCGGATCGGATCGCTGCGACTCCCAGCTCTGGGCAAACGTTTCCCTCTCCGCAATTGGGCGTTAATTAAATTGTTTTCATTTGCCTGCCCAGCTGAAGAGGCTTTTGTGGTTAATGCTCAAAGTGCTTATATGCGATAAGTGGGCGGAAATATTGGTTAAGGGGCCCAGCAGCAAAAGTTCAAGATTAAAGCAAAGAGAGTCCACAAAAAAATGTGGATTTCAGCAAATAGATTATATATATAAATATATTTACATAGAAACCAACAAGAGTCTAATAAGACTTGTTGATTGTTAAAATTCTACATTAATGACCCAATATAAGTCTAATAAGAAAAATCAGCATTAAAGCGTTATCAATTATCGACAATCGATTAATTTGACTTCTAAAAGAGTTCAATAAGACAATGCAGAAATAAATTTACTAATCTTTGGAAACTATCGACAAACGATTAATTTTACTTATACATAACATATCTATCGATGTCAATTTATAGACACATATACATTCATAAATAAATCAGCAAAAGTCTTATAAGGCAGTCCAGTATAAGGTTCAGTATAATTACAAATCTTTAAAAACTATCATAACTAGCGATATTTATACATAGATATATAAATCAACAATATTATAATAAGACAATCTGGTATTAGCTGTAATATTGTAATATATAGCCCCAGTTTAATAAAAACATTCAATAGTAAATAATCGATTAATTTGACTTCTATATAATAAAGTTATCGATAATTATACATACGTACATATATATACATATATAAATCAACAATCGTCTAATAAGCCAATGCAGTATAAAATTTATTATGATAAAAAATTTATAGAATAGATTAACAAACACTTAATTTTCCTTATTCATATGGCAACTATCTATATTTAATGTCTTTTATTCCCCCTCTTAAATCAAATTTCGAAAACTTTTCACACTTACCATTCAAAATTGTAAATTTAGTATTCCAATTGGGCGTGTGTTTTTCAGTCTAATAAGATTTGTTTTTGATATTCCCTAAATAAAAGGTGTTGCCGTTTTGCACAAAAGTCAGAATTATGTTTCTCACTTAATTTTAAATTGTTTTAATATATATTTATACAATTGTTTACTAATTTCGTGTATATGTTATTTATTTAATTTGCATACATTATATGCTGTTGTTTTCTCAATAATTTATTATAAATTTGTATTAATTTTTTTATTCACATTTTTTACATTTTCTTTTGAATGCAAATTTATCAGACATTTGTTGTTGTTGTAAAAATGGATTTATAAAATATATTTGCACAATAACGGGAACGATATTATTATTGCACAATGAATGCCGCTTGTTGTTGTTGCTGTTGTTTTTATTTTATTTGATTCTTTTCACCTGTGAATTATTAACGGTAAATTAATTATTCAGTGTCGCTGTGTATGTGTGTGTGTGAGTGTGGGTTAACGAGCGAGCAAGCACAGCAAATTGACAAAAAAGTAAATAAACAAAATGCTGCAAAACGGCAACTGTTGAAGTTGCAACGCGGAAGCTGCAAGCGCAAAACCAGATTTTATTTCTGCAACGCCATCCAATAAGAATCACACGTACGTGCGCTTTCTTTATAAACGTACGTGTGTAAATGTGTATGCATGTGTGTATGTGTGAGTGTGTGCATGCCTATGTGTGGGTTGTTCTTTTTTGCACTTGCTTGCTGACTGCTTTCTTTGCTGCTGTTGCTCTGGGTTTCATTTTACACGGCAGCAGAGCGCCGCCTCTGCTACTGCCTCTGCCTCTGCCTCTGTCGCTGTCGCTGTCGCTGCCTCTGCCACTGGCAAGCTACTCTTGCGTTGCGTTTTTCCTCACCTTTGCAGAGTTTATTGACATTTTCAGCATTTGCTTTTGTGCGCTGCTTTCTTTGAGTGAGCGTGCGCTCTCCCTATTTTAGTGTGTGCCTCTCTCTCGCTCTTTCTCTCTGTCATACATATACACTGGCACTTGTTTTTTTTTTTTCAGAGAATAACCTTCAATTTTATCTTATTGCGCTCTTGCCGTCGTTACACACACACGCTCACACCCATACACACTCACGTACGCACGGCCCCACATTTGCAGTTTTGGTATTGTAGTTTTGTTATTTTACGCTGCGTGAATTAACTTTTGCCTTTTCGATCTGTTTCTTATGCAGCTTTGACTTAATTTATGTATTGCTTATTCTAATGCATTTGCTTGCATTTTATAATTCCGCATACGCATACACTTGCACTCACACACATACGCTCACTCATTCACACTCACACACACTACGAGTGACGGCTGATTCTGCATCAAAAACATACACAAAAAAACTATTATTTTAACCGTTGCTATTTTGGTTAAAAATATTTTGAATATTTGGTGTCATAAATATTTAAGAAAATTACTTTTTTATTTTTGTTTTGTGCTATTGGTACTTGTTTTGCACAGTATAACGAAATTCTCACAAACACTTTTTTCCACAACGCTTGCGGCGTTACACAGGCACGCGCGCAACTTCTCCGATCGGCATTTGTTTTGGTACTAACTGCAATGTGACCGCAGACCGAGAAGTTAAAAAAACAATACCTTACTTGAGAAGAGTAAAAGAAAACAAAAAATTCAGCGTGACCAGATATGAGAGAACATAATAATGCACACAGAAAATACCGAAATACATAAATACCAACTATGTGATAGCCGTTTCATTTGAGTACAATTTGAATAAACATAATTCGCTGTATTAATGATGTTAATTAATTAATAATTGCGTTCAAATATATACGAATATTAATATTATTAAAAGTTTAATTCAAAAAAGGAAGCAATAGGCCGCCGAAAACCAGAATTTGATTTTCATTTGCCGGTTATCATTCACAACTGGTATAAACAAGGTTCTTGTGAGGGTGACCATTAATTCATTTAAGTGTGGTATTATACCACACTGATTCGTCACTTAAAATCAACAGCAACAGCTGTTTGGCAACCTTTAGTTTAATTTAGTACGCCATTTCGTGCGCGACGTGGTGGTTGGTGCTATTTAATTGTTCGTAGTTTTAAGCATAAAAACAAATCACCCTTTAGCGTTCCAATGAGCGGCCACTGATTGCCAAAAATAATAAAAATAAACGAATGTGTTAGTGAATAATTTTGATAGAGTTTATGCAAATTTAGTACAAATCTTAAAAAACATAATGACAAACACCGATGTGCGAAAGAGAAAGGTAGGCAAAGGTTAAAGGGCATTCCTACATTTGTTTCAAATGCTAATTTCGGCGCGTTTACACACATATATACACAAACATTGACTGATACGGAAATTAAAGCAAATACTTCGCATTTAGTGTGCCAAGTTTATTTACATATATAATTGATGTTCAATTCCAATTGTTGTTGTTGCGTGTGGCCGGCGTATAGTATATACATATGTATATGTATGTGTGTGATAGACAGACCCGAGCAAAAAACTGATCTGCATATTTGATCTAAATTTATTGAATGTGCTAAAGCTGGATATGAAGGACAACTGATGTGCATAGTTGATCTAAGTGTGCTAAAGTTGAATATGAACAACAACCGATCTGCGCAGTTTACTCTAAATGACAGTTGTAGGCATGTGCATATAAATCTTATATATGTATATGGATGAGCAACAACTGACCTACCTAGCTGATCTAAATTTATAGACTCAGCTAAAATTGAATATGAGCAGCAGCTGATGTGCATAGTTGATCTAAGTACGCTAAAGTTGGATATGAGCAAAAAGTTATCTGCGTAGTTTGTTCTAAATGATCTAAAAACATGTGCACATAACAATTAGTTGTAGACATGTGCACATAGAGCCGCATAGTGGAGATAAGGAAATTTTAAACTAAACTGACCTAAAACTGTTTATAACAGTTAGTAGTGAATACAGTATAATTATTTACTGAGAGCCCTAATGTTTGTTTGTAGTAAACAAATTGTTACACGTAATCGCGTAACAGGTGTTTTTTAGTACCTTACAAATAGAGATGAGCAAAATATTAAAAAAAACAAAAAACTACTCACGTGTTTGTTAGCAATAGAGCAGAAATTAAGTAAAATATGAGACTGTGTAGTATTTGAGACAGTTCTTTTATAATTCCTATTATAACAGTATAATAGTCATTTCTGTGACAAAAGATGTCTACAACAGTTGTCAACAGTTGTTCCTTCAAAGCAGTATAACAGTTATTGCAACAATAACAGAGCTGTTATCACAGTATAACACTGCAATAGCTACTTCTGTATAAGACGAATTGAACTGTTGTCAAGGTAGTTCTCATGGCTGTTAACATATGAAATATGACTAAATATTGATTTATTTACAATAAAATATTGATTATATACTCGTATATTTGTCTCTATCCATTTATTTAGTCAAACAAAACTTTGACCGCTCGGCCCGGTCTAATTTGCGTTTCGTTTGTATCCGGCATTTGGGAATCAGCAGGTTTTACATTTTCCTCATTATTTTTGCAATTTGCTCTCTCTTTCCCTCTCTCTCTCTCTCTTTCGCTCTACCGCAAGGTCGGTAAATTGATGCGGGCATTTGAGATAGTTCAATGTAGTAAATAAATTACTTTCTAGCGTAAAGAAAATTTAGTGTGTGGGTAAAACGGGTTGATATACGATTCTTAACCCTTATGGGAAAAAAACGTTAAACATATAGTTGAATATATGCATGTATACTGTCCTAGCTGAATATGTAAATTTATTAAATAAATATCTGTAAATAATAACTTATTAGTTTAAAAGGACTTTATTTTTAACAATGTTAAATCATTTATTGAGTTTTTATGAGAAAAAAAATGCATTTATTTTCTTGAAATTTGCTAAAAACGTAGATAAATTAAAAAATACAAATATTTTTTTTTTTTTAAATACATAAATTTATACATATACAGAATTGAATTTTTTGAATTTTTGTTCTCTTTTGATATATTTTATTAAATAAATAAATAAAACATAAAACAAAGTGTAATTGCATTAATTTCTTTCGTTTTTTGTTTAAGCTAAACTTTTGTTTGTTTAAAAATATACAAATTTCAACATATTATTTAAAATAAAATATATCAAGTTTTTAAATTAAAAAATAATAACTTTAAAGATAACATACAAACTTACGTTCTTCATTGAAAAAATATATATATCGTTATATGTAAAATTCAATAGTTTTCCTTCACAACAAAGTTTTAACCACAATAAATTAATAAATTATCCGAAGAACTGAAAACTAAATTAAAATGGGTTAATACTTCTACAATTTTTAGAAAGTACACATTTCAAAAATGATTAAATTTAATATTTTAAATAAATTAAAACTAGTTATAATATTTCATAATAAAAATAAAAATATAATAAAATTAAAATAATAATAAATAATAATAATAATAAATAATAAATATAAAAAAGTTCATTAAAAAATATGATATAATTATATATATTTAATTTAATTACATTTTATTTCATAAGTAAATATAGTTTAGTTTCATAAAACATATAGTTTACTTTCATAATTCAAAATAATTTAATTTCATAATTACTGATATAAGAAGTATTGACAAACGAATTCATTCACTCAGCGGTTTAGTCATCAATCGTTTTATTGGGCTGCCACTGTATGCTGCCGTTATATGCATAACGTCTGGTGAAATACTCAGCCAGAGAGTTATTTCGATAATACCTGACTGATAAGCGAAACACTCAAAGTATATTTAACCCACATTATGCACAAGTCAAGATAAGCGATACGAAAAATGTTTGGCAGAAGCGAGAATTCCGTTTGGTCACGTCATGATTATTAATTCATTTTTAATTTCTTTTATATAATATATACATATATATGTATATTTATACCTATATGTATATATAGTCTATTAGGTATTTTGTAATTGTATCGATTAGAAGGCGCCACGACCTCAGCGCACCTGGCGACATTCCCAGAGATCTCAATGAGAGACAATTTAGCGCTTTGTTAAAGCAGCGCCAATGCAATTGACATGTAAATTAACGATATAATTTACTATATAGTATACTTATACACACAGATATATAAATATACATACATACATACACATTTATATAATTACATTTGCCGTCTAGTTGCTAGTTTCATTTGCTCTTTTAGTCCTAATTTATTTGTTGAGTTTGAAACATTTGTTTAAACAATTTAATGGGAATTTTAGTGAGTTCGGCTTCGTCTTCTTCTTCTTCTTCCTTTCATTGTCGTCTCAGCAATAATATTTAATCAAGCTAAAAGTCTTGAAAGTTAAACAAACGATATCTTATCTGTCAATAAGATAACCTTCACGGGGAGCACTAGAGAAAATTGAAATTTTGCATGACAATTTAGTTAACATGGTTGTAATTTCTATAAAAAAAACAAAGTTACATATATATTATATATATATATAGGAATATCAGATAAGAATACAAATCCATGTGTAAAATATAAATCCATAGTGTTTATTTTCATCAGCTGCGAGTGAATGAAATAAATGCGTAGTCATCGTTATAAGCGAATGCTAGAAATATGTAGTTTGTCTATAGTAAGCACTCAATAAGAAGAATACCTTTGATTATAAATATGCCATATATATTGGGGAAAAGTTCATCAATTTCATTCCTTATGTAATATTTATATTATTATGTAATATAATGTATAACAAAACTCTAGTACATTTTAGGAAAGCTTTATCCCTTAAGCAGTATAACACTTTTTCTTTCCTTAACTACTAAAGTACAACAAAGTTAGCTAAACTTGTATATAACAATTTCTATATAAACAAATATTTTAAAATATTAGTTTTTATAAACAAATATTTAAAAATTAATTTTTTATCAATCAATACTTACTAAATAAAAGGTACGTTCATAACTTCAATCAATAATATATTAGTAAAATTTTTGGAAATGTTTTTCTTTATATTATATTTCAAATAATATATTAGCCAAGGTACAACAAAGCTTTAGTAAACATTATAAAAGCTAATTCACCTAAGGACTATACACTTTTTCTTTACTTGACTAATCAAGTATAACAAAGTTCAAAGAGACACAAAAGTTAGCTCAGCTTGCGTATAACAATTCCCATATAAACAAATATTTACAATTTAATTTGAATATTATAATAAAATTTAAATATTGTATAACATTTCCACAGTTGTTTAAATACACGCGTATAACAAATCTCTAAAAGCTAGGAGAGCATATAACATATTTTCACATTGCCCAAACAGCTGAAATATAAAAAGTCTAAAAGACAGCAAAGTTAGCTTAGTTTGCGTATTATAAATATAAAAAAATAAATTTAAATTAAGTTATAACACTTCACAATTGCTTAAATATAAGTGTCTAACAAATGCAAAGCAAAGCGTATAACACTTTTTATATTGACCGAGTAGCATAAAAATATAACAAAGCTCTAAAAAATAGCAGTTAGCTTGCGTATGCCAGTTCACATAAAAACAAATATGTACGTATGACAGAGCATTATACAAAATATATAATAAATTATCAATAAAAATAAATGAATTGAAGTTCAATTATATAACAGTGAAAAGCGTAACGTATTAAACCTTTCACATTGCTCGAATATAATAAAGTTCTAAACAACTTTAGCAAAGTTAGCAAAGCTCATTGACCGTCTGCGTAAGCATGCAGCCCTGGCAGCACGACTTATCGATAGTCAAATATTTGCCAGCCCTCGCTGCCGATAAACAGCAACAACATTGACAAGTAACAGATAAGAAACCGAAATTGTTCTGGCCCAAAGAGAATTGCGTACGTTCTACGTGACGGCCAAGAAGCAAAAGAAACGAGAACAAATTGAGCTAAACAAACAATTGACGAAGCTGGCAACATGTGTTTTAAAGAAAATGCTGGTTATTTATAGACAGCAGAGGCACAGACATGAGATACGAATACAAGCTGGTAGAGAATTTTAGAGAGACAAGTTGATTTACATATATATTTATAATAGTTGTTAAAAGTGTATTTCCTATTGCCATTTTGCAGCTGGCCAGCGATGACAAATTGTCGCAGCCAAGTCGACGCAAGGGCAGCCCCAGCGGAGGAAACGGAAACGGACGTGGCGGTGTGACCAGTGGACTCAAAGTTTCATTTCTATGTTTGGTTGTCTCTGTTGTCCTGCTGCTCTTTGTCTTTGGTGTGTATCAGTTGTTTTATGCTCAATCAACCCAATCAAGTCTAACCAGATCCTCTGTTATGCCCACTGTCTCCATCAACTATCGCTCATACAACAACAAACAACAACAAAAATCGCAATCTGGTTCAGGCATTGCCTCGGATAATGCGAGTCCCTATCTGGCCCGTCTCGCCTCCAAGCTGGGCTACAGCAAGGTCCAGTATGCGGCTATCATCGATGCCGGCTCGACGGGCAGCCGCATCTTGGCCTACAAATTCAATCGCAGCTTCATCGACAACAAACTGGTGCTTTACGAGGAGCTGTTCAAGGAGCGCAAGCCGGGACTCAGCTCGTTTGCGGATAAGCCGGACGAGGGCGCTCACTCCATCAAACTGTTGCTGGATGAGGCGCGCGCCTTTATACCCAAGGAGCATTGGTCGTCCACGCCGCTGGTGCTAAAGGCCACGGCTGGCTTGAGGCTGCTGCCCCAGAGCAAGGCCGAGAATCTGCTGAACGCTGTGCGAGATTTGTTCGCCAAGTCGGAGTTCAGTGTGGACATCGATGCCGTGGAGATTATGGACGGCACGGACGAGGGCATCTTCAGCTGGTTCACTGTGAATTTCCTGCTGGGCCGCCTGTCCAAGACGAATCAGGCAGCTGCCCTGGATCTGGGCGGCGGCAGCACTCAGGTCACCTTCTCGCCCACAGACCCGGAGCAGGTGCCGGTGTACGACAAATACATGCACGAGGTGATCACCTCCAACAAGAAGATCAATGTGTTTACGCACAGCTATCTCGGCCTGGGTCTCATGGCCGCCCGGCATGCCGTCTTCACCAAGGGCTACAGCGCCGAGGAGACGATCGTGGAGAGCGTCTGCGTGAATCCCATCATTGCCAATCGCACCTGGATCTACGGCAATGTCAAGTACCAAGTGAGCGGCAAGGAGAACAGCAAATCCAGTGCCGAGCAGCCAGTGGTGGACTTCGAGGCCTGCCTGGAGCTGGTCAAGAGCAAAGTGATGCCGCTGGTCAAGCCCAAACCCTTTACGCTCAAACAGCATGCGGTGGCCGCATTTAGCTACTACTTTGAGCGCGCCATCGAATCGGGTCTGGTGGATCCGACAGCCGGTGGCGAGACGACCGTGGAGGCCTATCGCAAGAAGGCCCAAGAGATCTGTGCCATACCCAACGATGAGCAGCCCTTCATGTGCTTTGACCTGACCTTCATCTCGGTGCTGTTGCGCGAGGGATTTGGCCTCAACGATGGCAAGAAAGTTAAGGTAGTTGGGTATGATATATAATGTATTATATATATATTAATATATTCCTTTTCTTCTAGCTCTACAAGAAGATCGATGGCCATGAAATCTCTTGGGCCTTGGGCTGTGCCTATAATGTGTTGACCAGCGACGAGAAATTCAATAATTCCTAGTTCTCTTCTTCACTTAGTCTGTAGATATATATATATATCTATTATAGATTATATATATAGCTGAAATTGTTTATGGAGTGCCTTAGACGTGCATCGAAGTATACTACACACACACAGACACACACACACTCACACACATTTACTCAACTATATAGTCTATATATCTGCTAGCCAGTTAAAATATTTATGCGCTATGAATTCATTTCAATTGCCTTTAATTGAAAGCGCAAATTCATTTAGCTTTAACTCGTGTAGAGGCCGCACTTGACTTTGTTTATTTTCAACTTTTGTTTTTTTCTTTTCATGTAATTCAAATTTCTTGTTCATTTTATACGTAACCAAAAGTTACGATAAACTCGTAACACCCTCCTAGGTTTTAGACTCAAATACATACCTTCTATATATGTACATACTATATATATATATCTCTGCATGCATATCTAATTTATAGAATTGTTTACATATTTCAATGAATTGGAAATTATGCAAGTTATATCAATGATATTAGTTTATTTTTGCAATAAAATAAAAAATTTGTTAAATTGGAAAATGAATTTTAAGTAGTTTTTTTATCTCTGAAATTTTAAAACTTTTTCTAACTTTAGGATTTGCCTTGCTGATTGCTGTAAGTGTTAAATTGGAAATTATCCAAAAATTTTCAAAAAACAAAAAAAATTTCAAAATTGGAAATTTAATTTATACCATTTATATGTATATATTTTTTTTATTTTTTCTTTTGCATTTCTCTTTGTTTGAAAACTTGTTAAGCTGAAAAATGAATTTTATAAATTTATAGTTTTTTTAAATCATTTTTTTTTTAGTTTCTTTTTTTTTGCCGTAAAATAAATTTTTGCTAAATTGGAAAAAACGCTATATACATTTTAAGTATTTTTTTAATCTAATTTTTTTAATTGTATTAAAATTAGTTAAACTGAAAAAATACATTTCATAAATTTTCAGTGTTTAAAATTTCAGTGTTTAAAGATTTACATTTTATAAATTTGAAAGTTTTTTTTTTTTAATCTAATTTTTTAATTGCTTAAAGATTTCTTTTCCTACATTAAAATAAAATTTTGTTATATTGTGAAGGAATTTTTAAGTTTTTTTATTCCGTGAATTTTCAAACCTTTTTCAAAATATACAGTTATAAAAATGACATTAGTTTATTCATGCAATAAATTAAAAATTTATTTAATTGAAAAATAAAATTAAAGAAGTTTTTGTTACTTACTAAATTTTTTCTTTTTCAAATAAAGATTCCTCTTGCTGGAAAAGAAAACAAAATTTAATTGAAAAATTAATTTAAAGTAATATTTATTTTAAAAGGTGAATTTTCTCTGTTTCAAATAACTAGGATTTCTCTTACCGTATGGATTTATATTCCATTGAGTTTATTTTTCCATAAAATAAAATTTTGTTAAATTTAAGACATTTTTTTTACCTGTAAATTTTCAAAACTTTTTCAAATTTCTTTAGATTTTCTCTGGTCTCATACCGTAAGGATATAAATTCTCTTCGATCTTCATTTGCATGCTATAATAAAAATAGTGTCTTTTATTAACTTTTTACTCTATTATATTACAAATATAAAAAGGTGTTTACGCTTATCAAGAAAACAATAGAACATATATATGAATATATATATAAATGCATAACAAGCGCAAATTGTTGAAAGAAGTAAAGTGTAGCTAACATAGAAATGAACTTTTGACCTTATTTAAACTCTAATTGAATCGTACGATTTGTTTTTGGGCTCTTTAAGGTATCCGGTATCTATGAATTAATCATTTAACATTGGCTATAGCTTTTGTCTTAATATCATCAGGTTTGCAGCATTTCATGCCTGATGCAGAACTTGCGGCTTAATGCCCAGCCTGTCGATAATATACTGCGGCATGCAGAGTGTCGGATTGATGGCCTTTAGGCCGGGATGGCCCAGCAGGGAGAGGCCGCCAATCCCGAAGAGCGTGTGGAAGATGTCGGGCATGTTGCCCGTGCGATCCGAGAAGCCGCCCGTCTCTGTGTCCTGACACGAGAGTATGAACTGCTGCAGCTTCTCGGAGCTAATCCAATGCAGGCGACCCATGATGGTGAGCGATGAGAGCACCCACCAGGAGTAGCAGACATCGGGCAGCTTTTCGGGGCGGCCATTGAGTCCGCCCGAGGGCAGCTGACGCTCGCAGAGCCACCAGCCCAGCTTGTCGACGTCCAGCAGATGCAGCCGATGGGTGAGCGAGAGAAAGCCCACGCAGCAATAGATGAGGCCTGCAATGACTGATCTATGATAACCACTGATAACCAGGCCAATTTTATGACTCACCTGCATGTGACTCAGCGCCCGGCTTGGAGCCGAAGCCGCCATCTGTCTGATTGCAGCACGACATGACAAACTTGACCGCCTTCTCCACATCGATGGTCTGCTCCATGCGCTTGAGCAGCGTCAACGTGGCCACCGCACAGAAGCTAAACCTGTTGTCCACCTCGCCCCACTTGTCGCCAAAGAAGCTGCCGTCGGGCTGCTGCAAACTGACGATGAAACGCACCACGGCATCGCAATCGATCACGTCCAGCGCATCGTAGGTGGCCAGCACCTGGATGGCGGACAGCGTGTACAGCATGTGCGGATCGTGACCCTCGCAGGGCGCAAAGCCGCCGCTGGTGGGGCACTGGCAGCGCTTGACGAACTCAATGATGGGCTTGCGATCGAGCCGATCCAGCTGGCCCATGATATCCAGCGCCGTGACGCCCCAGAAGATGCCGGACATGCGCAGGAACTCGGTCATGCAGTACTCGTAGTCGTCCTCCTGCTTGCCATGATTCTCAATGTATTTCACATGCTTCCAGAATTGCAATTTACTTGTGTCGTCGCTTTCGGTGGCGCCACCATTTGAAGGCTTTACGAAGGTCGAGAAATCCATCTCTGGCTGATTGGTGCTCAATTGAGTGTTGATTTTTAGCAATTAATTGCTCTACTGCTGTGTTGACATTATTAATGCCTTTGCCAACAATTTAGTGGTCGCTTTGTTTAAAGGCGGAGCGTGTGAAATGCACTAAAAAATCACAAAGCAAAGAAAAATACCACAGTCTCAGCTGATTCTTTATGAATATAAAAACAATTCTTATTACTGTAGAAACACATGAAAAAGAAATGTTTTGCGGTAAATTAATGATTAGTTGGCTTTATTTACACATATTCACAATTTATTCTTATTTAAATATAAATATACATATGTTTATTAAGCTAATTCGTTTAATTTTTTCAAGTAGTTGGCAACGCAATGTTTTACAATTCACCGTGATAAGCAACAAAACACGCGATAATACAGTGCTTGAAGTAATTATGCACCTTATATCATTGTAATTGATATACATATTTTCAATTGTTATAATATATGTATATATTTTATATTGTTATTGCATTATTTACATCAGATTTACACATGTTGAATATTTTAGCATAATAAATAATTTTTGTTTGTATATAATTTATTAAAAACATTGCGCCTTGTGACTATTAATAGATAGAAAATTTAAATTTTTCGCTTAAGTGTATGTCCAACAATTGGTTTTGCCTTTGTTCTTAATCTGACTTAGGTGCGTTCAATAAAGCAACTATAGGGTACGTTAACTTTCTGGGCTCACTGTACATACATAAGAGTAGTAGTATTGCATGCTTACACAATTTATACGAATGCTTTACAGAATTGTCGAGGTTCGCGGCTCATCGATGTTCAGCGAGACAATATGCTTCTTGGCCACCATCACGTTGCCCAGCAGCCGGGGCTCTTGGCCCTCCACCAAGTACTCGGCGCACATGGATAGCACGATGTTCGCATCGCGATCCGTGCAGTTGAAGAAGCCAACCAGCACACGGCCATCGGTTATAACGATGCGCAGGACACGGCCCAGCCACTTCTGCAGCTTTCGTCGTCCTGGCGTTAGATTTGCATCCAGCATTTGCGGTGCATTTGTTGTTATGCGAAAGGGCTCTGAGGCGCTTGGCGGTGGCGGTGGAGGCTGCATTTGGCTGCCGCTGATGCTGAGATCAGAAATGTTGCTTGATGTGCTCGATATGATTGTGGATTATTTATTTATTTGTTTGATGTGTATTATCAAAACAAAAATTGTTTTTTTTTGTTGCCCTGTTGATAAGTCTTCCAGTGATAGGCACGATAACTACTAATCGCTAGGGATGCGAACAGTGCTATCGATAGCTTGATATCCTGAAAGAAACACGATAGTTACTAATCTTATACAGTGATAACGTTTTGGCTTATTATCGGCTAGAGCTGGCTTATTCCCAAGTGCGATTGCTGAAAAAATTTGGAATTTGCGGATAGCGGGAATTCTTGCTGTTTAGAATTTTTAGAAATTCGGAAGAGCTTTTTTATTTTTGCATTTTTTTCTTCATTTTTACATAAAACCTGCTATAACGTATTTAAATTATAAGTAACCTTTGTTTTTTTGTAGCCTTTCCAGCTAGTTCTAGCTTTTTGTGCTGTCGGAAAAATGGCAGCACTGAACTTATAATAATTTTAATAGAGAATAGTGCTATCGATAACTTGTAAGCGCGTTTGTTTGATTATTCAATTTGATAGTCTGCCTATCGAGAGTTTGACAGCTGCAGCTGCGATTTTAATTTGCTTTTTTCGTTCGTTTTAGTTACTTGACTTTTTCTCAAAATGTCGAACAAAGCATTAAATATTGGCGACCAGTTTCCCAATTTCGAGGCTCAGACGAATGTGGGCAGAATCGACTTCTATGACTGGATGGCCGATAGCTGGGCCATACTCTTCTCGCATCCGGCGGATTTTACGCCCGTTTGCACCACGGAGCTGGCACGCGTTGCCCAACTAATGCCGGAGTTTCTGAAACGCGGCATTAAACCAATTGCACTGTCCTGTGACACGGCAGAATCGCATAATGCCTGGATTGAGGATATCAAGAGCTACGCCAGTAAATTGGAGTGGACTCTATTTAGCTGTTAAATATTAAAAGTTTTTGTCTTGCAGAGTTGAGCAGCTTTGATTATCCCATCATAGCGGATAATAGGCGGGAATTGGCTGTCAAGCTGAATATGCTGGACAAGGATGAGCTCAGTGCAGAGGGCATACCGCTCACCTGTCGCGCCGTCTTCGTCATTGACGACAAGAAGAAGCTGCGTCTCTCCATCCTCTATCCAGCTACAACGGGTCGCAATTTCGAGTGGGTTTCAACTGGAATAGAGAATTTCAACTATAATTAAACTATTCTCAATTGTAGTGAAATTTTGCGTGTCGTGGACTCGTTGCGGCTGACCCAAACTCAGAGCGTGGCCACGCCCGCCGATTGGAAGCAGGGCGGCCAGTGCATGGTGCTGCCCTCCGTGCAGGCTGTGGACGTGCCCAAGCTGTTCCCCAAGGGCATTGAGACTATCCAAGTGCCTTCCGGCAAGAACTATTTGCGCATTACGGCACAGCCACAGAACTAACATCTCATTCCCACAAAGAACAGACGTGAATTGTGATAATCAGCATTTTACATGATTTTATTACAAAAACTATAATTAACAACAAATAAAATTGTTCAATTTTCTTCTTTTTTTTACAACCATCTGCCACAGTCTCTGCACAAAAAATGATGAAGCAACGCTATGGGCCAAGGCAAAAGCGCGCCCAGCCTGGGCAAAATGTACAAAAGAAAACTTTTGGCTTACAAACTAACAAAAAATGTTGATGGGACTTGGGGTTCGTATGTGGGTACGGGTGGGTGGAATGGGAATGTGCCACAAACAGCTTAGATGCGACTAACACATAGTATAATAAAAACATACAAAATATACATATTGCAACTGGATAAACCTTAAGAAACTAAATACAAGGCCAACTCTGTACAGGAAGTGCAAAGCATTCGAGAATAAAATCAAGCCACACAAAGCTCGTGCCCATAACCGCGAGTATCTAGAAGCAAGCGAAAGGATATTATTAGAAAATGAGTTGAGTATATATTATTATTTATAAGAGGTCTGCCTGGGTTAACTTTTAATATGTGTTGAATTGAATGCATTCGAATTAAGTGCAGTGGGTGAGGGGCACACAATGAATTGAGTATTGAATTGAATGCATTCGAATTGAGTTGAGTTGAGGTGAGTGCGGCACACAAATAATTGAGTGAGTATTGATTAGAATTGAATGCATTTGAATTGAATTGAGTTTAGTGAGTGAGCGGCACACAATGAATTGAGTATGAATTTGAGCACTCATTCGATCCATCTCCATCTCATTCGATACGACATTCAGTTAGAATAAATAAAGGAATACAAATTTGGCAAGGCCGAAAGCATTTCATTTGAAAAGCCTGTTTATATTTTGCACTGTTGCTGCTGTTGTTTTTGAAACAATAAAAAACAAGCAAGAATGCTGCAGTTGGGCTTTACCGACTGCAGAATACTCATTCATGGCCCAAACGCAGTCAAATTTCTTTCCGATTTATTGCGCCCCCATTGGTATATATTTTGTTTGTCAACAGCAATTAAAATCTAAAACTGTAGAAAATACAGTTTTTTTTCGATTTGCCAAAATATATATTATTTTGTTATGTAAATGAATAGAGGATGCCAACAATAATAAGGTAGTCAAATTTTGAGTTTCTTGCTGTAAAACTATAGAAAATTCCGTTTTTCCCGATTTGCCACACCCCCAATAGGCGTATATATGTCCGCCATAGCTTTTTTAGCATGTGTTGCGCGAGTATACTTTCCCAATTTCAAATCACTAGCCCTTCAACTAATATGATTTCCGACATACTGCAAAATGCAATTTCATATTTGCCACGCCCCTGATAGGCGGATCGGGAACAAATTTACAGTATATAATTCGAGGGTATTCACGAGTATATGTTTTAAATTTCAAGTCTCTAGGTTCTATGAGGGCAAAATGGTTTGCATTTATACGGACAGACGGACTTTGCACAAAACCAATATACTCATTTCACTTTCGTGAATGAGTATAAGAAAAACTCCCAAAAGCAACATTTATTTTACCTGCACTCCCACTCATTCATTTCGATTTTTCTCGCTTGAATATTGCCTATTCACTCAAACCTTTTCGGCTTAGCATTCAACATCATTCAACACATTCGAATGAGTTTTCTTTGCAGACCTCTAGCTAATGATAGTTTAGTACTTACAATTTAACTACCATACCAATTTAGCTAATCTAATGCGCCGTCAGCGGCGTTTGCTCTCCACCATTCGCGCCAGCCGTCGCACCACAAACGGCCAGAGCACCAACATTGCAAACCAGATTGGCGATATATCCTTGAAGGGCCACCAGGCCGGCTGCTGCTGTCGTCCGCTCTTCGTGAGCAGCTTCTGGGCATTGCGCAGCTCCAGCAACGTTTGCTCCATGCTGGTCATTCGCTGCTGCACTGCAGCCATGTCGCTGTTCATGTTCGCCACTGTGCTCTGGATCTGCCGCAGCAGATCCGTGTTGTGCGTAATGGCTTGGGTCAGCTCCTGGGGCAGCATCGTTTCATAGGGATCGTCGTACTCGTCGTCGGAGGGCTCTACAATGGCCACGCTGCTGTTGCTTGTGTAGTTGTTGATGTTGCTCGTATCGTGCGGCGAGTAGCCATTGCTGGCCTTGGTGCTCGCAAAGCCATTGGTCAGCGGAGTGGCGTGGCCATTGGTTAAAGTCTCTGTGGACGCGGCAGTTGGGGGCGTGTTCAGCTCCCCAGCTGCAACTTCAATGCCATTCGCACTGTTGCCATGCTGTGGACTGTTTGTGCGCGAATGGAACGGCGAATTGGGATGCGATTCGGCCAGCTCACGCATGCCAGGCGACACTAGATCCAGTTCGTCCAGGTTGATGTTGGTCAGGCCATCCAGGCTGCCCACAAAGTTTTGCACATTCTCCGTAAACGACATGGTTTCAATTATCTCCTGCAGACTCTCCACATAGCGCTGCATCGCCTGCTCTTTGCTCAAATGTCGATTGCTATTCCAGGCATCCCATTTGGCACGGCCCACCACATCCCAGAAGGCGGGCTTCTTGGGCGAGCAATCGCCCTCCGATGCCTGCTTGAACAGGCCATAGAACTTGAGCATCATGCTCATGCTGGGCTGATAGGGTCCATTCTTGGGCAGTCCCTTGATGACATTGACAGCGGCCTGGAAACGTTCCTCAATGCTGGCCATGATTAAACTCCCAACTCAAACAGCTGTAAATGTAGAAATTGTAATTGAGCCAGCCATAAACTATAGATTAGATACAGATATTGTTGGTTAAGGTTCAGCGATAATCGCGAGCTGTTTTTGTTTTTGTTTGTGTTTTTGAACGCTGGTGAATGGCGCTGATGCTGTCGCAAGCAGCTTACAAATTACCTAATTAACTTGTGCAAGTGCAGACAGACAGACACCCAAAAACTGACGTTGTAAATATCTATCAGATATTTGTTGTTGTTGTTGCTGGAATTTGGTTATTGATTCACATCCACATCGACGAATGACGCTTTCGACTGCATACGTATGTGCGTGTGTGTGTGTGTGAAGTGACAAAGTTCGTGTTCTACTCGAGTCGAAGTTCAATGCAATATATTTAATATTGCTGCGGCTTCTACTGTTGGCTGTTATTTTGTTGTTGTTTGTAGCTAACGAGCATCTCTGATAATGGACTACTTATCAGCATGAAGTGCGATTTGTTTATGCGAACAGTGATGCAGCAACCGACGGTTTGCTACTTGTTTTTAAATGCGTTTTGCAATAAAAATAAACATACTATGGCAGTGATAGTGTGTGTGTGTGTGGGAGCACATATCGATATCTATTGAGAGCTGCGATACTTATTGAAATGTTATTTGTCGATATCGATGCCAAATACTGGGTGCTCCCACAATAGATTCAATTGAACTGCACTTTCGAAAACCAATCACTTATAGTTGATTGTAATTTTAAGAATCCCTTAAAATATAAGTTGGTCACAATCAATCAATAGGTATTGATGATTTATTTATTGATCAGTATTTGATTTTTACTGGATATTATGTAATTTCAGCAAATAAACTAGCCACAAGAGCATAAAAAAGTGTATTTTTAAATATTTACCATTTCGTATAAAATTGAATGTGTTTTTCTTTTTATAAGAGAAAAAACTATGAGAAAAATCTTCCAAATAATTAGACCTTCAGATTAGTGCTGCAAAAAAATCGATATTTGGCAGTATCGATATTTTCGATATTTCCAGAGAAAAATATCGATCATATCGATATATCGACCACTTTTTTTAAAATATTTATTTTCTTGTAAATGATCTATTTTAATGCTTATATGAGTTATAACTTCTTAATGGATAAAAAGGCAACCATTTCAATATTTAAATAAAAGCAACAGCTCAAACAAAAACAAATTTATTAAAACAAACAAGCCAAAAACTTTATAGTCGTATAACTGGATGTTTTTTTTCATTAACCTAAATCCAACAAATAAAAATAATTCATTTAAACTAAAAATTTAAATCCATTATGCGTTCCTTAAAATTAAATAATAATAATAATAAAAACCAGTGCCTCCATGGCAATTTGAGCGAGATCATATACTATACATTATACATATATATATACTACTACTATACATTACTATAAAAGCTAAGAGAAAACTATATTATCAAATCCCGATGCTTGAAATTAATTAATAATTAATAATAACAAAATCAATTGCTCATGCGATTTTCAATCTTTCCTGTATTTAGAAATCTAAGAGAAAACCCATCGGTTCTTATTCAGAAAAGATAGCTTTTTAACTGTAACTGGTTTTAACGATGCTCGTCTAGAATTAGCAATTATTCCAGCTTTACTGAACATTCGCTCACTTTCGGCAGATGTTGCCGGAATGCATAAATGTTTTTTTTGCCAGCGTTTGAAGAGCTACGTCGTTGTTGGCGTTCTGAAAAATTATATATTCATGAATATAGAAATATTAATTTGTGCATTAGTGCAATAATTACCTTCCAATACATTAAAGGATCCTGATTCTCATCCAAATTTTTCTTTTTTAAAGCAATAAAATTAAAACAATCCAATTTTTATTGAAAAATTTAGCATAATTTGATAAATGTGCTACATACCCATTTAAAAAAACGCAAAGATTGACCGTTTTTTCGATACATCGATACTAAGAAAACCATATCGATGTTTTTCCAAATTTCGAAAATATCGATTATATCGATACTGATTAGTGATGGCAGAAAATATACATTAATCGATTATTGAATCATATGATTAAATTTAGCTGGGCGATTATAAATCGAAATTAATCGAACAAAAGTGGAAATAATCGATTAATCAAATGATTTTTTATTTGTATAGAAAAGTAGAAATTATGTTTATTATTTATTTAGTATTTTATTAGGCCTAGCAAAAAGTAACAAATACATTAATTATTATTTGTTATTGAGTATTGAATTGAGGAACAGTAGCTCAGACAGGTGCTCAGTGGTTAACCTGTTCCTCTTTTCGGTAAGTGTAGCAGCTGCCTTAGAAAAAAGACGTTCTGCTGGTACAGAAGTGCCAATCAGAAAGCAATAGCGACAAGCTATGATATATAGTTGGGGGTATACAGTACTCATCTCCTCCCAGGCATCGACTACATTGCGTTTAAGCTCCAAAACAGGAGCATTTAAGAAGAAACTAAGTTCGTCCTGAATTTGATAAGGGTCGTCTTTTTTACGGCGTTTGTGTACCAACGACTTGTGGTGGGCCCAAAAGTCAAATTCAATTTCTCCAGTAGATGAACCGTCACTAATGCTTCCTTGACTTTCATTTTTATCTGAAAGTTCTGCCATTTCCATTCGTATCTGCTTCATAACTGAATCCAAAGCTATCGGGTCCTGAAAATGAATTTTCTTGAAGCGCGGATCCAGCAATGTAGATGCAGCCAATAAAAACGACTGCTCTATCGCTCCAAATCTGCGATCGAACTGTTCCAAAATAGCTACTTTGAGCTTTTTTCCCGTGGGTGACTTACAAATTACCTTCATTATTTGCTGGCGTCCACAATGCGCGATAGGTATAACAAGGCTCAAAGTAGCATATTTTTCCCCACTTATTTGTGTAGTCATTGCTTCCAATGGCTTCAGCAAAGCAATAATTTCAATCATATCGTCTTTATCTTTGGTGGATATCATTTGTGGGGCATCCGAAAAGTTTAAAACCACTTGGCCGATGTACGAAATTAAATTAATGAATCTCTGCAGCATATAGAATGTTGAATTCCACCTGGTTTTCACGTCTAAAATCACTTTTAAGACGTTACCCTCCGAGGCGCCAGCAGAAACCTGCAGCTGTTGCAAATTTTCTTTGGATTTCCCGCTGCGTTTAAGCCAAACTACTATACTGCGGCATTTGGCAACTAACCCTGATACTTCCTTAATTTCCAAGGCATTACTGCACACTAAGTTCAGAGTGTGCGCAAAGCATGGAATATGGTGCGACTTTCCGAAGCTTTGGTGTATTGCTTTTACGATGTTTGCGCCATTATCCGTCACCACTGCAGTAACTTTCTCCTTAGAAATGGAAAACTTGTCCAGCGTCGTTAACAAGACTTCAGATATGTGCGCAGCAGTATGGGCTTCTATTAGTTTAAACACTCCAATCGTTGCATAGATTTGCTTCTTTTCAAATAAGCCATGAAGTGTTATTCCAATCACACCCGTCATATTTATGTCAGTCCAAATATCCGTAGTCAGCGATATACATGAAAGCTGACATACCATGCGCTTGAAATTTTCGAGCTCCACTTTATACTTTTTTATAATTTCCGCCTTGATTGTGTTCCTAGCTGGAACTTTGTATAAGGGATGATGCTCCTTCATCAGTTTTAAAAATCCTTTTCCTAAATTTATATTCAATATTACATTAATATACATATTGTCTTAATATACATATTTTATAAAACATTACCCTCCACGTGTGAAAATGGCAAGTTATCCATGACAATCATCTCCACTATTGACTTTGTCATCTTGGTATGTTTGGAGCCACCCGAAGCAAAGCTATGCACATTTGAAAAGGCTTCAGTAATGTGTTGCTGTTTTTCAACTGGCTTTGATTGTCGGCTTGTGCTAGCCACTTCCATGTTCATGTTGGTTGTGTTTTTGCAAAATTTTAATTGTTTTTCACATAATCGGCACTGCACTTCTGCATCACTTGTTTTGGAAAAATATTTCCACACTTTACTAGTTGTTGGTGCCATTATAAACATAAAAGTTTTGTTTTTTTCCCTCTTCCAACTTATGATATGCGCGCTAAAGTTGCTTCTTAGTGATGCGATTATTTGAGCAATTAATCGATTAATGTTTCAATTAATTGAACCCCGTTTTGCGATACAATTGAATCGCAATTCGAAGCAAAATAATCGATTAATGGACATCATATGATTAATCGTGCCATCACTAATACTGATGCGATATTTTTGCAGCACTACTTCAGATCTCTTTGTTGCCTACATTCATTTTTATTAGATTATCGATAACAAGGAACATCGACTTAACCAAATAGCTTGCAATATAGATAATAATTCATTATTTTTTTTATTTTAATAATATCTCTTTTTGTTGGTAACAAAAAAAAAATTTTTTTTTTGTTGACTTGATTGTTTATTTATAATTTAATTGTGCTTGCAGTTGGCGCCCCTTTTATCGAACAGCTGATTCGATAGTCACAAATATCAACCCTGATTTCGTGTGTGCACATAATATTTTTCATATAATTATTTTTAGTTACAATACAATCAAAAAGCAAGTCAGAACAAAATATTGCACATTTCAATAATTTTATTTTGTGTCATTTCGTTTAATTTTGATGACTGGAATGTATTTATTAATTTCGCCACAGTGTGCGCAGGTGCGCTAATTGCAAGGTTGTGAAAACATATAAATTCGATAAATAAATTGCGATATCAAGCTTCAATCAGTTCTCAACACTGGTCCGAATGTGTCATTATAATTTCGTCAACTTCAGCAATACGAAAAGTGCTTAATTATTTGCATTATTTTAACAACGTAGAGCTTTTGTCAAAAGCTACACAAATCAAATCAAAAGCTGTGCATGCGTGCATTTTGAAAACAGCAGTGAATAGCAAACGTAGCCACAACGGTGAGCCAAACAATTTCACAACTCTCGATTAACACCCTCGGAAGAAAGGCGGCGCTGTCGACGTCACAGACACAGACACAGTAGCAGTCTCAAGGCCAAGGAAAGTCGCTAAAGAAAATTCAATTGCAATTAAACATGAAATTTGTGTCATCACAAAGCAACGACCAACATTTTTATAATCAGAAGCACCACCAACAGCAGCAGTGTATAAATATAAAACGCGCGTTCAAATCAACATCATTCAGTTCAGTAAAAGTTCTCAACATTTCCAAACGCGTGTTGTGCAACAAACGGCAACAGCAGGCGCAGCAACAAAGACAATATTGGAAACATAAAAGCTTTTGCATAGGCGCATCTTGATTAAGAGTCTTGCAATTTAAGCAAAGCAAATAAAACAAAAAGAAACTCTCGCCTCATCACAAACAAAAATTCTAACCTAAATTCCTGAACGCCCAACGCATAGAAAATCAATAAAAGCAGAGAACACGTGCAAGTGCCGCCAATAGTTGCCGCCAAACTCGTCTCGTGTAGTGTAGACTTTTTTGTGTAGACTCGCTCACTCGCGCGTTCAAAAGGACATTGTGCTTGTGTGTGTGCGTGCAACAACAACAAGAACGACGATCGTAGTCAAGAAGAGCGAAAGCAAAGCTAAAGACAAAATTCGTGGTTCAAGCGAACAGCGCAACAACAACAACAGCAACAATATGTCACGACGCAATAAGAAAGCAGCAGGCAAAGGTGAGTCACAAAGAGACAAAGCAAAAGTCTTCGTCTTGTGGATAGGGTGGGAAACTTAGCAACTTTAGACAGGTGCTACACCAATAGAAAATTTGTATGTTTGATGACCTTACGCACACAACTTTCGGGGGGGCTGGGTTCTGGGGGCTGGCATTACTCATGTGCATAGCATGAAATATACATTTCGTTGGCTTCAAGAGCTTTCGTCTCCAACCTGTTTGGCAATCATCGAAATAAATATACTATATATTGTTGCTGCGCTGGCAAAAGCAAAAAGCTTTGCACGCGCTCAGCTGATGAATCAAGTAAAAAGAAAAAATTGAAATCAACTGTTATGTGTCATATATTGGACTACTAAAATACCCTGTGAGGGGAATTTTTAAAAGAACTAATATGTAGAGCTGTTGTTGGGCATATAGTTTGTAGAGTTTTGGGTTGAGATAGAAGTTCACATTTATATAATTATCTGTATATATGTGAATATAATTATTGTTTTATTTTATTTTATTTTTTGATAATGTCAACATTTCAATTGTGTTTAATATGCCATTTACCAAGTTAACAAATTCTAGGTATATTCACACAACTTAAGTGTGAACGCTCAATGCCAGCTTATCAAGAAATAGACAAAGAAACACGCCGTCTTATATACATATGTGAATATATGTATGTAAATGTGTATATATAAGTATATATGTATGTAAATTTGTATATATATATGTATGCATATATAAACGCATTAGCCTGTATGTCTCATTAGAAATTCTGCTTGTAATGCAAGCATGCGAACACATCAATATAGATTCAAAGAATAAATATAATATTAAATAATTTTAAAAGCAAAAAGCTTTTATTGAGATTAAAAATTAAAACTATTTTTTTCATTTATATTTTATTTGCAATTTGTCTTAAACTAAACAATAATCCAATAGACTAATAAACGCTTGCTAATTTTTACACTCATCGGGCTCTCAAAACAAAACTATACCCATCCAACTAACCAAACAACTTTCAAATCTAAGTTTTGTTTTTCCAACAGCTGTTTTTATTACAAGACAAGACAACAATGTTATAAATACGTATAGATAAATATATATGTATGTGTGTATGTATTGTATTGTATATATGTATGTGTATATACCTGCTACAACAATGGGCAAATGAAAACTCAATGCCGGAAACTGCCTTGTCCCCATTCAATAGCCAGCTGGTAAATGAAAACAGTTTGAATGTGTTTGTATGTATGTATGTATGCGTGTGTGTGTGTGTGTGTGCATAGAAAGTTGAGCAACAACAAACGCTAAAACTTGTTGCACAACATTTTCATATGAAGGTCACACGAGTGCCCTAAAAACAAAATACCAATGGACATTCAATTACTTTTGTTGTGCGAATTACGCATATAATATATACATATCTATATATATTTATATATTTGCATTCTACTTTATTTATAACACACGCACACATACACATGCCTAAAATAATCGCTGCCAGGCGGAAAATTAGCTCTACTTTGTGTGCACACCCACACATATACATACATATACATGTGTGTGGGTGTGTATTTTAGCTTGACTCATTTCACAAGCAATAAATGTGTGAACAGTTTGAGCAGCAATAGACAAGTTTAACAGTGAATGCCATCACTTAACAGTTTGACTACAAATACCAATTTATGTTAGATAACTGCAGATTAACAGTTTAATAGGTTTGGGTAGCACTGATAAGTAGGTTTTCTGTTATGTTAAACTGCATTAACAGCTTTCGGCAATGCAATTCAAATAGCTTTATTTTACAATTTAAGTTTGGTTTGTTACACGATTGAGTGATAATCCGATTCTTTTAGACTAAATTTCTGTTTTGTTATATCATAAAATATCAATGCATATTAACTTTAACTAAACATATGTTGCATTTGTGTTATGTTTAACTACATTAATATCTTTAAGCAATGCAATACAAAGAGCGTAATTATTTTGTAGGCATTGTTAAGCAATATAAATATCAATTTATGTAGCACTGTTAAGTAGCATTTATGTGATGTTAAACTACATTTATAGCTTCAAGAAATTCAATTTAAACAGCTGAGTTATTATTCAGTGTAGTTAATATGGTCCAAAGACAAAATTTCTGTTATGTTCTATCAGACAAATATCAATTCAGATAATAACTTTAATAATTTAATTTAAATTTTGATATGTTAAATTAGAATAACAATTTAATGCAAACAGCTAAGCTATTTTATTGTTTTTTTTTATTTTTATATTATATAAATATGAATTCGTTAGATTTTTAATATTTTACTTTTTTTTTAAATTAATTAGGAAGCACCAGAGCTTCTTTTTATAGTTTGTTAGATAAACTTAGATTAACAGTTTAATAAATTTTACATAGGCTGCATTGATAATGTTATGTTATGCTGCACTGATTTATGTTATGTTAAACTACATTAACAACTTACAGCAATGCAATTCAAACAGCCAGGATATTTTACAGTTTACGGTTGCTCTACCAAGACTAAATTTATGTTATGTTAATTAACATAAATAGCCCAACTAGCTGCTATAATAACATTTTGCCTCATTTGAGCATCTCTTTAATGCAAATCTCTCTCTTTTATTTATTTTTTTCAGCTCGCGTCAACGACTCGAACTCTGAGGACGAGTCCTTTGACAATGTGAGCGTTTATTCGCACGTCTCGGAGGCCGCCTCTTCAGAGGCTGCTGAGGATTTGGCCAATGAGCGCTTCGAGGAGAAATTCGAAAAGGCCTTGGAGCAGGCCACTGAGAAGTCGGCTCAGACACGCACTCAGGCCTTGCAGGCCATCTGCGAGCTGCTGATGCATCGCTACATGCCCGACTTCGTGGAGGATCGCAAAATGACGCTCATGGACTTTGTGGAGAAGAGCGTGCGTCGCGGCAAGGGCCAGGAGCAGGTGTGGGGCGCACGTTTGGCCCCGCTTCTGGTGCTGCAATTGGGCGGCGAGGAGGGCATGTCGAAGGCAATGAATCAGTTCCTTCTGACCACCGTGCAGGATAAGTCCGTGAATTATGATGCACGCGCCAAGTGCTGCGCCGCCCTGGGCTTGCTCAACTTCTTGGACTGCGAGGATATCGGTGAACTGGTCCAGCTGATGCAGTTCTTCGAGACCATCTTTGCCGGCAGCTATTTGCGTGGCGACGACAAGCCACCCGTGTCAGTCACTGCCGAGGCAGGCACTCTTCACGCCGAGGCTCTGTCCGCCTGGGGTTTGCTGCTCACCCTCGTGCCCTCGGGCGATTTCGTTTCCCTGATGACCACCGGACAACACAAATTTCCGTAAGGCGTTGAAAGGGACTCTAATTAGAAATCGGACTAATCTATTGTATTCATTGTAGCTCTATCAAAAAGTTCTTGGGTCTCCTGCAATCACCGCATTTGGATGTACGCATGGCTGCTGGCGAGACCATTGCTTTGATTCTGGAATCGGGCCGTGCCCATGATGAGAACTTCCTGGAGGACGACATCGGCGAGCTGTGCGACGCCGTCAAGCAGCTGGCCACCGATTCGCACAAATATCGCGCCAAGCGCGATCGCAAGGCTCAGCGTGCCACCTTCCGGGATGTGCTGCGCTATCTGGAGGTAATACCTGGAGGATACCAGCTCTTTTAGTTTTTTCTTAGTTTATTTGGACACTGGGAATTTGTACATATGAAAGGATATAGAGTGTAGAGATAGGAAGAAACGTAACAACAACAACAAGGCTTAAGGCTTCATGTCCGTGCAGTTGAACCGAATCTCGTGCCTGCAATGGTTCGCCAAACATTTGGAGTGATCGTGCAGCTTGTTGCGCATTATGATGCAACCGTTGCGACTGATCGAGTCCATGTATTCCGTAAAGTTGGGCGATTTGCTGAACGTGCTCGATGCCGTCTTCCAATGCGAGTTGTTGCCAGAGTTCACAAATTGGTTTGAGTCCGAGAATGTGGCCTGGAATGGCTTGTACGCCTGCTCGCATTCATCGGCCTTCACCTCATAGCCGGTGGAATTCTCGCGCTCCAGCTGCTTCATCACATCCGAACGGAACTCGGAGCACGGCGCCTTATCCGCCATCAGTTTGTCCGATTTGATCTTGGATGCCTCGTCGTTGGGCTTCAAGCTCTCGTAGATGCCCTCGGGATACTCCTTGACGTCGCAGTAGTCGATCTGATAGGTCGTATACATGCGATTCGTCTCAAGTCTTCTACCCAATTCCCCCTTGGGCATTAGCTTCAGGCGTTCATACAAATCGGGGTAGACGTTGCGTAAGATCTTCAGAAACCGATTCGGCTGCAGTTTCAGGCAATCGGATTCCGGTGACAGTGCCATCTGATCGAGCTGATCCTGCGGCAATTCGGTGGGTATCAGACGTGGATCAATCAATCGACCCATCGGCGCTATGCCCGTCCACTCGACTCCGGCGCAATTCTTGACTGCATCCGGATGCGCCTTAATCTTATCATCCGCTATGCATTCACATTCCACAATCTTGCCCCCACCCAGGCCATCGTTAGCCTTCAGGTGGCTCATAAACTCGTACCGCTTTGAATTTGGCGTAACATAGTCATGCTGATATGTGGAGATCATCATCTTGAAGGCCTGATAAAAAAATTATATATTTTTTTTCAACTTTCAAATTTTTTTAAAAAATATTTTTTTTTCTGATTTTGGAATTTAGTGTTCCTTAAGAAAAAGTAAAACTAGGTTTAGTAATTTTTGGGGTAGATATTCCAGAACCTGAACATTAATCGTCTGAAATTTCTATCGACGCTTACTAAAATTCCAATTTCTAATTATGCAGGAGGACATTTCGCCCGAGATCAATATACGCTTCGGACACGATGCTCTCACCTTGGATGCCTGGTCCATACACCATCAGTACTCATCCCTGTGCGCCGTGATGGGCCCCGGCATGACCTCCCAGCTGCAGGAGAACGAATTCATACGCGATATTTTCCAACTGGGTCCACGTCCTAACAATGTGGGCATCAATGGCAACGCCAAAGTCAAACAGTCCAAGCTCGAGCGCGTAAGTCGAAAGATAAATATAATATTCTCTGATCTGATTCGCTATAATAATAATCTCTTATTCCTTTGCAGCATCTGGTGAATGCCGCCGCTTTCAAGGCACGCTCCATAACCCGTGGCAAGAATCGTGATAAGCGCTCGGCTGTCGTTCAATGAGCACACCGCAGACCACAGACTTCAGCAATTCATCTAGCAACATCTACCATATATATATAGATATAATAACTACAATTTATAGGCACAAGCACAGTCATCATTAGCCGACCCAGGACTCTCGCCTCCCATTAGTTGAATTGTTTCAAATAGTTAATAAGACGGCTTAGCATACTAAACAAATAACAAAAAAAAAAAAAACACAAAAACACAAAAAACGCAACATCAATCGCTCCAAATTATGCCGATTACGGCCAAGTTTATATTTCGTGACTAAATTCATATAGTTGTTAGCAATCAACAAAATAAATGATATTTAGCTTCTAGATTTTAGTTCATTTAGCATATATATATATATAAACTATATAGTGCATACAAAATATTAGCTAGTAATGTGATCTTTAAATTGAATTTTTGGCATTAAATTGTGTGTGCCAGCTTGAAAGGACTGTGTGAATTTTTTAGTTCAGTTTACTTTTTTCCTCTTTATATCAAATCAATGAAAACTTTACGTTGTTAATCCTGAAGTGTATTCAATATATTAAATACATAGCGAATGTATACAACAGCCGAATGTATGTCAAACCTCGACTTGTCTTTAATTATGCATATTATCTAAGCATATTCTGTATACATAATATTAAAATTATACATTTTCTAGGTAAACTGTGTAAAA
This sequence comes from Drosophila hamatofila, assembly GCA_035045345.1. Taxonomy (NCBI): domain Eukaryota; kingdom Metazoa; phylum Arthropoda; class Insecta; order Diptera; family Drosophilidae; genus Drosophila; species Drosophila hamatofila. The sequence goes on along the minus strand of JAWNPA010000011.1, from coordinate 7,945,621 downwards.
TAAATGTATAACACTAGACTTAAAGGACAACAAAAGAGTTTTTTTTAATTGGAAGTGATGTTTTTCATGATGAGTTATAAATGAATATAAACCAAGGATCTGGTGAGCCGAACGGAGCAAGTGCTAGTAATAACAGTGCTAGTTTGAAGGACCTCTACATAGTTTAGTTTTTTACAGAGCGGCTTAACAGTGATGCAGCTATGATTTAACACTGCTTACAGAGCTTACGTGTAACATTTGTCTCTGCAAACCTCCTTTGACATGATTAACAGTTGCAACTGCAGCTTAACAGTCGATTTAACAGAACGCTGTCTCGTTGAGCTGCACCTGCAATTTTTGTTGAGCATGCTTTGAATAAAATGGGTTGTAGGAAAAAATTGGCTAAAATAGGATAGTATTTGCAAATAAATACTGGGATTGCAGGCTAGATTTAAAAGGAGGGAAATAGACGGAAATTAACTAATATGTTTTGAAATATATAAAATATAATAATTTCCGCAGAATATGGAATGTGTATTATTAGCTGGCCTTTTTTTTTAGCTAGATTTCATTACATTTTGCAGTTTCTGTTTTAAAATTAGCTAAAAATTGGATTTACTTAATACTGTTTTAAAGTAAAATGAAATAAAACAAAAAATAAAAATAAATAAAATTATAGCCCAACTTTGGCTTATTCGTAAGTGCGATTGCGGAAAAAAGTTGGAAATTGCGGATAGCGGAAAATCTGCTTTATTTAGGAATCGAAACAGCTATGAATGGTTTTTGTGGCTTTTGTATTATTATTTTCTTCGGCTTTTGAGCTAGATTTAGCTATATGTGCTCGGAAAAAAACCCATTACTGTTAAAAGACTTATCACTCAATCGTGATGAAGTGCTCGCAGATGGTATGCAGTTTTTCCATCTCGGAGCTAGTCACAATGTAAATAGAGCAGTCCGTGATTGATCTATTAAAGTTGCGAGGCATACCAAATATTCTGTACAGGAAGAAGTTGAAGGCGACAAAACCTACGAAGCTCTTCTACAGAATTTGCGACTTCTCCCGCTGAGCAGCATCTGAAAATTAACAGCTGTCCATTAGTGGTCCATAAGCCTCGTAGTGCAGCTGCATTTGATCGCCGTTTACACGAGTCGTAGTTTACGTTTAACATTTAACATCTCTGCAGATCTGTTAAATGTTAGTGAGCAACAGCTGAAGAGCTTAACAGCTCATTTTACAGCGCGCCGTCCGATGAACTGCAGCTGCAGCTTAACAGGCCTGCCCTTGCATTAACATTATATGTAGCTTAGCAGTTCTATTTACAGTCTGTTAGCTACTGTCTTATATTCGCTTCAATATTTATGTTCCCCGCATTAATTAGAAAAATATGCATTTTATTTGATATAAATGTTTTAATTTATATTTTAACTGGTTTATCACAAAAATGTATTTTAGCTTAATGTGTAAATATGTTGTGTTGAATTTGTGGAAACTATGTTTGTTTAGCAAAAAATTGCTTTCAAAAACACAATTGAAATGTGGGCGCGGTTTTTTTTTTGTTTATGTTTTTTGTTTTCTTTTTTATATAAATAGTTGAATAAATTGTTTATAAATTAGGTTCGTTAAGTATAGGCTTAAGGTGTACTGCGAATACAAATTACACGAAAAAAAGGTTTTAAAAAATACAAGTATAATATGTATGTGTATTGTGTTGTTTGTGTGTGTGTGTGATCCTAAATTAATATTCGCCAAATAAACTTAGCTGTGCTGTATGGAGAGACGTACGCGGTTCATACGCTCACAATTTAAGATCTTAACGTGTCTCTATATATATATGTAAATATATATATATGCTACAAACTACAAACATGCTCAGCTAGACTGACATTGACTGGTGCCTTTGTTAACTCTACTCTTTTCTAATTTTTCTTCTTATCAAATGAAAAACTTCTCCAACTACTTGGCAACGTATATATATGTATATGTGTGTGTGTATGTATGTGTGTGTTATCATAATCATAATCTCAAAACGTTCTCCGTAATTTGTGTAAGATAATTGATACTGGCTTATGTATGTGGTACACAGATTATATAATATTTGGCTTGATGTTTTTTTTGTTTTTAATACATGTACCGCTTGGAATAATGCGTGCTACTTTGAGAGACAAAATTGACTCGTTTTTTTGTTTTGTTTCGAACCCTTATCCTACATACTAAATGACTTAAAACCTATGTACACAGTTTGCGGGGAAGAATTTTTAGTTTCTGGAGGGGGCCTTGAGCAAAAATGTGTGCAAAACGGGCGCTAAACCTAATAAACTAAATCGTTCGTGTCGAGTCTCTCGTCTGTCTGTGTATATATACGCATCTATATGCATATATATGTGTATGTGTGTATATGTATGTGTATACGCCGTGTTTGCATTTGCATTCGTGTACGAGCGTGATGTTCCTTATGGCATAGACTACAACTCCGGCTTGTCTTAGGAGGCGGCCTGTGAAGCAGCTGCTGCCGCTGAGGTGCTCGCTGTGCTGACATCCTCGCATATGGTATGCAGTTTCTCCATCTCGGAGCTAGTCACAATGTTAATGGAGCTAACCTTGGCACGCTGATAGGCCACCACCGTATTCTCGCCCAGACACTTGACACACACATAGCCGATGAGCACAGCGACGCCCACGGTCAGGACACGCACCAGCGGATCCACATACATTTGTATGATGGCCCAGGCTGTGGCACCCGTCACACACATCAGCGTGATCAATATGACGGTCTTCATCCAGTGCTGTATGGTGAATCCCTTGTCCCACTCGAGTCTGCAAGATGGAGATTGTTAACAAATAGTAGCACATGGAATGTTTAGTTTACTCTACTTACTTTTTCGATTTCTCAATTTCGTAGGGATGTGAGCAAACCTTGCAGGCCAGCTGTGCTTCATTGTTGCTGCCACAGCTCTCGACTAGCCAACGTTTCAGGCACTCGTGGTGCACAGAGCTGACATCGCCGGTGCAGCGACAGGGCTGGATGAGGGGCTCGGGTTTATCACTGTCATAGCATATCCAGCAATCCTTTTTGCTCAGGAATGTCTGCCCCTCTTCGGGCGACAATTTATTGCTGTCGGCATCGAGCGTGGGTATCGATGGATCGATTTGACGGGACAGTAGCTTGCGTGGATTCAGTATCCAGAGCTGTTCGGGTGCCATAGAGTTCCACAGGCAGCAGGGAAACCACAAGGCGACGCCTATTTCGGCAATACGAAAGATGATATCATACCAATTTCGCGAATTCACGGGCACTCTATACCACAAGAGAAACAGAGATATTAGAGCTATGATCACTTTCCAAATTGAACTGCACAACTTACTTGCCCTTCCATAAATCACCAAGCGTTTCGGAGGTAAGAAAGCCAACAATCACGATCAGCATTATGGCCTGGCTGAGCAGTCCGAGGCGCGATTGATGGAGCTGCGAGGCATTCACTATTGCCTCGCTGGGTCCAAGTATTTTGCCCGTCTGGTCGTAGACAAAACCGCCACGTAGTTTAAAGAACACCTCCACGCCATATATCAGAAAGAAGATAACCACAATCAGCAGGAGTACAGCATAACAGCCATTGAAGATGTGCGCATAATCGCGACGTTCCGAATTTATCAGCGAACTGAATACCTCAATGCCAAATAGGCTGTACAGGAAGAAGTTGAAGGCGACAAAACCCAGGAAGCTCTTTGACAGAAACTGCGACTTCTCCCAGCGTATGTCGCGCAAGTGAAATATCTAAAAAAAAAAATAAAAGAGTAAGAATGAAATTATAGTATTTCTTATATATATATGTGTGTATATTTCAGCTTATTCCGATACATATTTATATATATGGTAAATAAGCTGGCGAGTGCGCACGTACGCGACTTTCAAACGTTCCCACCTAAGTTTAATTAATGGTCGCGATAAATTGCGGTTGCCTATCATTGCGATATGGCGAAGCGTTGAAAAAACAATTGTAATTGTGCATAGGGAAAAAAAGTCAAGTACATTCGCACCCAAATAATTGTTGCACTTGAGATTGTAGATGTAGACGACGACATCAAGAGCGAGAGCGAGAGCTACATCGAAGCTTTGCCTCTCATCAAACTAAGATAAGATTGGTTCCATTTTGGTAAACAATGCTCACATGATAGCTAAATATGTTCTCATTCCACTCGTGAGGCTCATAGTTAATTACTTTAAGATAAGATAGAAAGAGTTGAGAGTACATTTGGCTAAAAAAGCTCTTTTATTTTTGGCTTTTGTCTTTCGCCAATCTACTTTTATGGCTATATCTCAAATGTAGCGCGTTTATGCTTATCAGTGCCTAGATTAGGATTTAGCTCTTTGGCAAGGTCTACATAAGTCTATATAAAAGGCAGTTAAGCTTTTGTATAATTTATTTGTTACGCTAATTAGTTGCTATTAAGACATTTAAGATTGAAAAGGGAAATTAATCTGGTGTGAAAATACGATGCTTGGAATATTGTCTAGGGGCTATGAAGGACGGAATAAAAGAAAGATAATTTGGAAGGTGAGCATAAGATCATATATGTTTTGAATTCTGTATATATAGTAACCAATATAATATATAATGTTTATTAAAGAAATATCTTACGGAAAACGCGAGCTAGAAAAAAGTGAGTAATTTTTATTTATAGATCTAATAAACATACTCAAACAATTTACATTTATTTTATATAATTCATATAATAAATTAAGCTTCATATATATGAATTGTCATTAAATAATTACTTGAATTTTTCTATGACTGAAAAGTGCATAGAATGGGAAAATTAATTTTTGAATAATTCTCTGTTTGAATAAATCTAAATCCAGTTTTAAATGAATAACATATTTGAATACTATATATTGTTACTGTATTTGAATACTGGTGTATTTTCTGATTTCCATGTTGTATATATGTTCTAAATTAAGAAAAATTGAAAATTTTTAGTTTTATGAGACTTGAAAACTTAGCTATTTAGTTAAAATCAAAAAAATTTAAAATAGGTTTTAGAAAACTTTAGGATAAATCGAGCATAAGCATCTTGAAAATCAATCTTTCTAAATATTAATACATATTTTTTCCTTCTTTTTAATTGATCTGTTGAAATTGAAGACCTTTTATAGTTTTTTTATTTTTATTTATTTATTATTTACATTTTAGTTCAAATGTAGCCTAATCTTCTTTATATTATAATATATATTAATTATTCTTGGAAATCAATCTTGCCAAATCTTAATTGATACTGCTACAAGTACAAGAATATTTTTGGAAATCAATCTTGCTAAATATTAATATATAATTGTTACTGATTATTACGTTATTCAGTTAAAATCCAAGATATTTACAAAAGCTTTTGAAAACTTTAAAACAAATCTATCATTATCTTTTGGAAAAAAATTCAGCTAAAACTTAAATATTTTAAATTTGTAAAGAAGTATAACGCAATCACCTAGGAAATCAATCTTTCTACATATTAATATATATGATGTTAGATTTCCGAGAATATTATTATTATTACTATCATTATTTTACTTTTATTACTATGATTAGTAATATTATTTTAATTTTTTCTGAAAACCCGCTTTAAATATATTAAAACTCGAATTTCTTAAAAATACATATAAATCTACATTGTAAATTTGGAGACTCTTGCTCTATAGATGAAGAAAAAATAATTTTTTATTTTATTTTCGAACGGGTTTTTAATCGGTAACAAAAAAAAAAAAAAAACGGGAGTAGTTATCGATTTTTGGAAACAAACTCGATATGCGCGCGCAATATACGGACCTAAATTTCAAGTCTCTAGCTCTAATATCTTCTGAGATCGACGCGTTCATACATATAGTCAGACGGACAGGGCTAAAATCGAATCAGCTCGTCGCTCTGTTCAAGAATATAAATACTTTATGGGTTCTGCCACGCCTTCTTCTGTCTGTTACATACATTTTAACAAAACCATTATACCCTAATTTCCCATTTTCAATCGATTCAGGGTATAAAAAATATATCTATTTTGTTTCTCTTTATTTTGATCACTCACTAATCTCTCTTTTGTTTGATCGCATTATCGATTCAATGACAAACCCTCAACTTGACTCACCTCGGCCCACATGCAGACGATGAGAGAGGCGCAGGTCATCAGCAGCGGATAATAAGCGGACATCAGTGTGACGGCCCATTGGGGCTGCAGATCCAGCTGTGCATAGAAGAGGAAATCAATTAAATAAGAGGAATACAAGCTATAATACAATTGCTCTACTTACAGGTGTGGTGAAGTAGGCGCCGCGCAGCGATGAAGCCACAAAGACCATAAAGTAGAGCAGCTTTTGTGTGGTTATGCGGCAGGCGCGCAGTATCGAGGGCTGCTTGAGCCGTTGATACTCGGCCACAATGCAGATGAGCAGCTGGATGACCGAGACGAGAGCCACCACATAGAAGACGGTGGAGATGCCCGCATAGTAGGACAGATTAAAGAAGTCGCACTCATCGCCCGCATAGCGTATGTCACAGACGCAGGTATTATTCACGCAATCTCCGCGGCCCGAGCAGCTCAGATCGTTGGCCGGCGTAAAGGGGCCATAGATGCCGCCGCCGGGCGCTTTACTGTGGCCAGTGGAGCTGTGCATCTTGACCGCATCCAGCGGCGACTGCAGCACACGCTTCGAGCAACGCATCAAGGTGTGCAGGCTGGGTAACATTCTATATTAAATTAGCTGCAAATTGAATTCAGAAAGAGAAGCAAGATATTAATACTGGCATACTATTTGACAAGTTAATTAATAATTGATCAAGGCTGCAAAACGATAAAACCAATACGCTGATACAACAGAATACAAAGCAAACAACAACAACGACAACAACATTGACAAACACCCTTTTGTCATTTGAATAAACATTTGGGTCTCGTCTGGGGTCGCTAAAAACAAATGCAAATATATATAGTATATATATCTTCCACTCTCTGTCTCTCTCTCTCTGTGTCTGCTCTCCCTCTCCCTGTCTCTCTCTCTCTCTCTGTCTCTTCTTTAGTGTAGCAGACACAGTGCAAATAGACGCAGTCTTAGGGGTATTCGAGCGGCAAACCAAAAGCTTTTCCATTTATAACTAGCATGCAAACTCATAAATGCTATACACACACAACAATTTATACATTTTTTATATGTTTCTGAATTCTTGGCAACTGCATAACAAAATAAATATAGTTCGTTTAACAACATATAGAATAATCTTTGTGTGCTTTCCAAGTAAATTCATATATCGCGTCTCGTGTTAAAATTTTAGCTATACAATTTTACTTATTTAAATACAGTTTGCTTAACAAAATATATAAAAATATCTTTGTATTTATTAAGTAAATTGACAGATTTTTTCTAGTGTTGAAATTTTAGCTATCCATCTTTACTTATTTAAAATAAAATAAAATAAATATCAATTTCTTTTTGTTTTCAAGGATTTTTTTTTAAGTCTTGTGCAAAGATTCAGATTTTAATTTTTACCTATTTAAAATAAATACAGTTTGATTAGCAAAATATAGAAAATTTTTCTTTGTGTTTTCAAAGTAAATTTACTGAATTGTTTTAGTGTTAAAATTTTGTGAATGTTAACTATAAATTTTTACTTATTTAAAATATATAAAAAATATAGACAAATTTAATGTGGATCATATATTTAGTCTCGTATAAAAATGTTAGCTATTAATTTTGGCTTATTTAAAATAAATACAGCTTGCTTAACAAAATATATAAAATTTTCTGTGTGTTTTCAAAGTAAATCCGTGGATTTAGTCAAGTGTCGAAATGGTGGCAATAAATTTTTTAACCATTTATTTTATTTTTAAAACTTTTGTTGTTTTCCGAAATTTTCTCAAGCAGTATTTCCATAGTTATTGACACATATTTAATATATTTTAAGTAAAATAAATAAATATACTTAAAAACTTAATGCTTTATTTGTCAAACGTTATTATAGGTCTTATATCAACCAATCAATCAAATGAGCTGAGCTATATAAATTTTTGGAATATAAAAAGGATTATTTTAATTACTTAACATTGTTTTTTTTTTTTTCAATTATATTATATTTTATGTACAATATTTCTAAGAGTAAGAAAAAAACCAAGACCCCGCACATTTCTGAAATATCTAGATTTATTAAAAATAAAATGTCCTAGATAAAATGAAATGAAAAATAAATAAATATTTACATATCTATTCATAAATTATTATTCATTTTTTTTATGTATAATGTTTTTATTTTATTTGTTCTTCTACTTCTTCTTCTTTGTTCTATTTTGTTGTTATTCCACACATTGCTGCATAAACAATATGCGCGCTAAAATTGATATTGATAAAAAACACAATTATAGCCAAGAACATTTAAGTATCTATTTACAAATATAGCTAGATTTGTTTTTTATCTAATGTAGCTGACAATTATTCCTTCAAATTAAAAAACAAATTTTAAATAAAGACTTGTTCATTTTAATGTTAGGAAATATAATATATCTGATAACAAACTTATTATTATTGCAGAGCTTTTAGGCTTCGGCTGAGACAACAACCCATCATTCATAGACTCGCTTGGGATTTGAACTCTTATCGGAATTGCTCAACTGTCTAGTTGGTCTAATTGGATAACTCATCTATGGACGAGTGCTAAATAAAATATGCCGCATTTCATTATATTTTTTCTCAAGTCTTTTTATTCGGAATAAATTTTGATGTTGATGTTTGCTGAGATTCATTGAAAGGAATTCATTCAGCTGTCTACTCTGTCAATTTAATTGACATAAATAAATAGATCAAGATGTGAATATTAACTTTATATACTATACTATACTATACAACTGCAGATTTTAGTTTAACATGATGAAAAGTTGAATGTTCTTTGAAGATTTCCTATTTCTCTCAACATTCTACATACAAAGATCTATTGCTACTTTAAACTGTATTCAACTCGTGTTAAACTGAGTACCCCTCTTGATAGGAATTTAAGCGAGTTTACGGGTCGGGTCTTATGGGTCGCTACGCGGACTGCATAACATCCATCAACGAGGGCTGCGAAAGGCCAGACGGTTGAGTGTCTTACTTGAGGCTTAGCATTATTAGCATTGCAACGATTTCCCCAGGCCCATCCATCAAAATATGTGCAAACAAACTGAATAGAGAGTGTGACATATATACTATGTAGTATGTATGTGGATCGATATAAATGCCGTCGTTGACAGCCACAACTGAAATTGACAGCAGGCGACAAACAAAAGAACAACAAACAATCAACTGACCAATCAATTCAGTACGTTCTTCCACACAGACATACATTTATATATATATATATATCTCAATATTGGCCAATTGAAATGCATGAGACGTGTCCGAATCGCAAGCATCAGCAAAAAGGGCTAAGCTCGAGCCGCAGATGACTTAAACATGTCACGCGCTTTATTTCAATTAAGTATAATTGTAATTATTATTATTGTTTATATTGTTATTGCTTTTGCGATACGCTAGAGCGTTTCTTTGCGCATTGCCTCTTTCTATTACTTTTCACTGATAAGCAGGCGCTGTTTGGCAGAGTACGTGTGTAGTCATCCAGTCACAGGTCTTACCTAATGTTAATGCACGTTTAATGGCCGACAATTTCCTCATTTGGCTGTAGGGGAAATGGTTAAAGTACCTCAAGTACTGAAGAAGGCTACTTGCTGAATTTTGGAGAGGCGTATGCTCATGATGAAAAACGGTTCTTTATATATAAATATATATTTATATTTGTAAAGTTACATGTGAAGCTTTGTCGAGCGATGTGGCATCCTGGTTGCACAATCTTAAAAGGATGGCAACACCAATACAGGAAGCAGAGTTGAGAAGAATATTGATGAAGAAAAGACGTATAACGTTGGTGATTAAAAGTCCATTAAGCAGTCACAGTTATTTTGAGTTTACTACACTGATGCTATTTTCAGCTTTTTTCCCGTTAAATTTGGCTTTTTTGAAAGTTCGATGAAAATGCGAAAATTCTAACTTTTTATAAAATTGGAAAAGTCGTTTTCAGTCTTATTCTTTCAGTTTTATTTTTACTTAGTGTCTTGAAATCACTATTCAGCTTGTTTTGATTGCCTTTCCAGCTAGATCTAGTTTTTTATGCTCTGTTTGTTTAAAGAAGTGTAAGTTGAATTCAATCATTATATTCTAACTGCTCTGTTTGATTTCCTTAATACTCTGTTCATTACATTTAACACACAACTGTCAACTCAATAATTGTTACATATATTTGTAGATATATAAAAGATTAAACATATGATTTGGCATTAGATAAGAATGCACTTCTTTTAGTCATTCATAAATCAATGTCATGTGATTATATACAACAATATTTTTTTAATATCTTTGAAGCTATGTTCCGTTTTTACTTTATTGATTTTCGTTTTAAACTTTTTAGCACTATACGAATCTAACATTTTGTACTAAAATAATTTTCATAATTTAATATATATAAATAAATAAATATAAAAAAATAAAATCAGCTCTATAAATTCCAAACTTAATATTGATTTATTTATTTAATTGTTAATAGAATTAATTCTAATTAACAATTGATTTAAAGCCAGAGCAACAAAGGCCTTCAGGCATTCAAACTTAATAATAGAAACTCAATGTTTTCGATTAGAAACAAAATAAATTAAACCAAAAAGAAATAAAATTATTGGTAAACTTCCATACAAAATTAAAATCATTAGTTTAATAAAATCTCACATATATATACACATAAATATATATTTCCCCATCTAAATTCTTGCCAAATCTAAAGTCGCAATAAGAGAGAAAATATCCACAAGTTTTACACAATTTTACACTTTTTAGTTCTATATGAATGTAACTCAATTTATTTAAATAAAATTTCACCATAAAAAGTAAATAAAAATGATTTATATACGTCAAAATCTTGCCCAATGCACAACCGCAATCAGAGAGGAAATTTCCAAAAACATTGCACAATTTCCTTATAAATTTTCATTTTCATTTCGACATTTGGCAACACTTTTAAACATTCTATAAAAGGCTAGAAATTTTGATGTGTTTTCTATATTTGCTTTTGCTTTCTAGAACAACTTTAGTATAGCTGACTAGCGATAAGATAAACGAAACGTAAGACAAAGCACGGCAACTGTTTTAATTGCAAAGCGCTTTTTTTTCTTTTAGCAATTTTATACCCTGTAATAAGGGGTTGCTACTGGCCTATGGTTAAGCTGCTTATTAGACCGGAAATATTTACATATATAGCTCGTTAAATAGACCCCAATGCGAGGCCAAAGGGCGAACATGATTATAAGACCAGAGTGGCGAACAGATATAGAGAAAAACAGGGAAAGAGAGCAAAAGAGAAGGAAGAGAGACAGCAAAAAGAGGTAAAGATAGTCCGTAACACCCACCATGTAGTATTGCATTTTTGACCATGTGTCAATTGCTGCTTAACTCATAATACCACTCGTAATACTCGATATATAGATTGTATATAGAGACGCTTGCAGCGTCCCTGACATTTTAACTAGACTGTTGCGTCTATTATTTAGCTGGCTTTTCACATTACAAGAAGCCCAAATGTCGAAAATAGCGCGCACACACACACACAGAGACACCCACACGCACACAGGCACAGCTAGTTTTGTTTTTATTATTTCTGATATTTTATGTATGTATATGTGTATGTATATATGTATTTTCTATAGATACTGTCGGCACTGTGTGTACTATTTATGAGTTTGTTTGCTTGTCGATTCGGTTTTGTGTTTGTGCCGTTGTTAGATAACGCGTGAAAACGCACCGGAGACGATCATAACGCGTTGCCGACTCTGACTATACTAAACCAACAGACAAGAGAGTGAGAGTGAGAGAACCTGTTGCGATCCAGACTGTTAACGAAAAAGTATCTCTCATGCCCAGCTGTGCGTAGCGCAGCAGCAAGCACTCTGTTAACTGCAACAGCAACTCACGTTGCGCTGGTGATGCGCATGTTTATATATAAATATAGTATGTAAATATTGCTTACTCATGCACATTCATTGAGGGAAATGTTAATTGTTCAACTTTGATATTTACATTTCAAAGATTAATGTATCTAAGTATTCTGTTATAAGAACTTTTGTTCGTAAGATTATTAATTGTTACTTAATGTTTTTTAATTTTTTTTTTTTTAATAATTGTGAAGTTTATATTATACTTTATTTTATAAATCTTAAATATTTTATTTAGATATTTTCTGCAGTTATACTGACATTTTCAGTCAATGCTCAGAGCATTGCTCTAATGTTAATTATATATATTTTATAAGTTTTATTTTAGAATTATTTTAGATTTTAATTTTTCATAAAAATAAAAGTATATATTTTTCATAAATAATTTTTATTTTTATTTTTATATTTTCAATAAATTTTATAGTAAACATTTATTTCATAAGTTGTATATAATTTTTATATATTTCATATTATTATTAATTTTAATGATGTGAATTTCATAAATTTATTGTACTTATATATATTAAATGAATTACAAAATTTACTTTAAAAAAAATATATATAAAAATTTTTCATTATTTATATGTATTTTATAAATTTAATTTTTTCTTATATATTTTATAAATTGTATATTTATTATAAATATTTCATAAATTGAATATATATTTTTTTCTATCAAATTTTATTAGCTATCAAATAACTTCCACAGCTCATTTTTATAATTTCTGCCTTAGGCATTTTTCACACTGTTATCATTCTGTTAACACATGCTTATCTCTAATTGGCACTGTTAACTGCGTTAACTTTAGCAGCGATCGATATTTACTTCGCTCACAAGCAGTGCTCGCACAAGAGCACGCTGCGTATACGTCATGGCAAGCAGTGCAAAAGAACATATGCGAGCAAGAAAGCCTATGAAACAATAGTTTAAAAACAATTAATTATCGTTGAATACGGAGACATGTGTGTCTGAGTAGATGTGAATATGCAAATATATATATACATATATATATACATATATGATACATATATATATGCGCACATCGTTTATTAAAGGCGCGTCGCTTTTGTAAACAAAAACCGTTTGGCTGTTCAAATAAAATTGAAATAAATTTAAGCGTTGGATCAGCAGGCGGCACAAGTTGTAGACATACATATATATATGTATATATATATATATATATATGTATATGGGATGATACAAAGATACTTATCTATGTCTGTATACATGTTTCAGACATCATTTGTTTTGTGCTCTCTTCTTTGCTCTGTCAATTAAAACCGAGCCTGCGTTTGCCGCCTTCATAATAATAAATTATGGCAAATAATTGCCAAAAATTGTGAGTAATTAACGTTTATATATATAATTTGCTGTATTGCTATCGGTTATAGCACAACTGGGAGGGTAGCCCGAACAACAATTTTAATTTAACAACTGTTTAACCCATTTATAAGTGTATCAGAATTTAACGATTGTGTAAAGTACATTTTTATTGCCAGCTAAATAATTATTTACATCTGCTGCTAATGCTAAATTGCTTATCGCTGTTTCATTTTATTGTAACTAAATTGTTATTACTTTTTAGTTGCTGAAGAAATGTTTTTCGATTTTTGCCAATTTAAGATTAAATATATAAAATATAAGCAACAACTGCTTTCAACGATTGTTTCTCTTCTCTATAAGGCAAAAGAGAGTCAAATAGAAGAAAAAAACCGAAAACAATCAAAGCAGAAACTAGTTTGTGGTGCCCGCAGCCAAGTTACAATAGACTGGTTTTTTGTGATTGAGAGGGGTTGTGCCGTTCAGGGTCCACAGTTGAACGTACGATCGTGAGAGCTCTTCAATATTTACACATGCTGATACTGCAAACCGATATATATGTATATGTATATATTTTTATATATACATTTATGGATCTTGTCACGATACTTGAACAGCATGAAGTGTGCACGTTTCTTCTTCAGTGCGAATTGTTTTTCTTTCATTTCACAATTAGCGCAACTCTAAAAATTCATAGCACACGAGCGCAGACAATTAATGATTAATAATTAAATTTGTTTCAGCTTTTGGGCAGTGACAGCACGCAACCAATCGAAATTCGTCAATAAACACACTTATATATGTATATACTATATTTACAAATTTTGAATGGCTAAGCTTGTGTAAAGGGCGTGCTTAAATACGCCCTCAAGTGGGACCCCAAATAAGGGGCGTGCTATACGTTTCATGCGTAATTTTTTATTTTAATTACATTTTCAGTGCCACAGTTGAACTCGAAATATATCATTGAGCGTTAATTGTCTTTACTGTTTAAAGCAGAAGGCAAGAGTTCAAACTTTACCCTGCAAATTCATTAAAAATATAATTTAAAGTGTTTCAATAATCAATTTATATTTCTTAATATTATCTTTAATAATACACAGCTTATAAGCTAATGCTCGCAAATTAATTAAATTTAATTTTTAAGCTTATTAAATGTATTATAAATTATATGTCATTTGCATTCAAATTATAAGTATTTTTTCTAAACTACTTAGTTTATTGATTGCAAAATATATTCTTAGCTCTACAAATGACTAGAAATAAGTCAGAAATTTACTCGTTGTCGCCTATATCATAATATCCAAATCTCAGCCTAAAGTATATGAAATATTACTCAGCTACATATTATGTATACGTTGAATTACTTATATATAAATAATATTCATATTAAGCTTACGCTATAACATCTATTTATAAAATATCACTAATTAAAAATTTAACTTTATGCCTAATGTAGAACAAATGAACTTTACTTTTGTCATTACTCTCAGAGTTACTTAATTAATTTTAAAAAAGAGCTTTGATTACAATTTACGCTCTTCTATGTGATTCTCATGAATCTAAGTAAGAGTTGCTTGCTTAAATTGACCTTCAGGTGTTACATAAATACATCTGAACTCTACTTTTTAATTAATTTTTATATATAATTTGATTATACTCAGTGAGCTCTTTTAAAAGGAGAGTTCAGAGTGTATGTATTTAACACCTGAAGGCCATACCTCCCATCCCATAATAAGTGTATATATTCCGTATCAAGATTAAAAGTTGAGTTGATTTAACACTGTTTGCACATCCGTTTGTCTGACTGCCTTGATCTATATTGATATATGTATTTTTAACAAACAGAATAATGTTTATTTGTATCTTGTTTCTGTCTTTCCTTCAGCTCTGTCGCTCCCTTTTGCTCCCTCTCTCTCTCTCTCTCTCTCTCTCTCTCTACCTCAGACTGTGTTTTACTTTTTACCATTTATTTTTATTAGACCTGAGCACCTGTTGTCTATTTTGAACTATCTTTCACTTTATATGACATTCAACTCAGCATATATTTACTATTTATTTTTATTTTTTATTTTTAGCTATTTTTAAATATAAGTTATTATCAGCCTGCTCCGTTGACAAGCTCATAAACCTTATCTTTGCTCGGGTCTAGCTCTAATGCACTCTCTGGCACTCTTTTCTTATCTCCCTGTCTCATTTTATTTTATTTATCTTTCTTTCATTTATTAAAACTCATGGCTTGTCGACTTTATTTCACAAAGATATGAATTTTTGATGTTCTTTTTTTCGCAATTTTTTTATTCGATCTTCAACTATTTCACAAGACCCTCAATAAATAATAGTTAAATTACGAACAAGTTTTATCAGCTGTTCCTTAAAAAAAAACTCTCCCGGCATACTTGAAATATGCGCACGGCAAGTCAATTAATTGCCAGTTAGCTGCTATTAGTGTTCATTAAAAGAACAACTCAGGTGTAAACAAAACAAAGGTGTTTACTGGGGCTGTCAAGAAGATGCAAATAAATTGCCAAACAGATGGAATAATCTCAAATTGACGGAACGCTAAATGATGCCTATTACCATTTGTTGCATATATTTTGTTGTTTTTGATTCAAGAATTTATTTACTTTATATTCGTTTGGTTAAACTTAAACACAGTTGCGAGTGCACATAACCTTATCAACAGTTTGGGCAAGCCAACGTATACCCCATATGCCAGAATATGTGTTATTTGTGAAGCCAACTGATAAGAAGTAGCACTCTATGGGTTAAAGGTAAACTCTGACGTTGCTTGGCTGAAACTTAATGACTGGAATATATAAACTGATTTGCTGCATTGCTATAACTTGTGTTAGCCCAGATGACAAATTGTTAGCCAGGGAACTCGAATACTGTTATCAATATATATAGGATAGCTGACTCAGCGACGTAATAAAAAGTTTCGCTAAGATTGGCAAGAATTTTTAACAACAACAACCTTCAAATAAGAGTCGCATAAAGCATACTCATGATAAATTATTATATAATATATATTTATATGTATATTATATAATAATATTTATTATATATTTTTTATTTATAATATATATTATAAAATATTACTAGCACATTTTCTACAGCATGTTATGCTAGTTAAGTTAGCTAAGCAATTTTGTAGTCTTTACATACATATGTTAAATTCAACATCAATGTTAAGAAACATCACGCTATTTTTTAACAACAAAACGCAATTACTTTAATTACTTTTTTAATATTTGCTGTAATAAACAAACAAATGTATACAGATTTCACAGCTATAAAAGTGTCAGCTCACGGTTGACATTAGACACTTTGCCCTGTATGGTCTTAGCATCCCATTATAGATTCCACACTTGAAAGATAAAATGAACATTCGAGCAATAATATTTGTTTGCCATAAAAATAGCAAAACAAAAATGAATGAAAGAGAGTGAGATTGGAATATGAAGTCTATCATCCAAATACTTGATATATATAGAGTTATAATATACTATACTTTATCTAGAACTTCAACTCATGCAATCTAGCTATATTTGAACTCATGCAAAACAATTGATTGGCCAATTGCATTATTTAAATTTGATTTAAATACTCACAATAATTCGATTATGTTCAGTTGTTGGTTCATTGAGTGCGCTGATTCTTATGAAGGGGGGGACAAGCGCTACGCAACTAATTTTCAATGTTAGTTAGCAAAAACTTAACTCCAGCTGCAAGAGAATCATGTAAGCTATATAGAAACAATTGATCAAAACATTTTTGGTATCGGCTAGAATGAGAGCGACAGCTGTTTTATTAGGTATACTAGAAGACAGAAGTTTGTATACTCTTTCTAATTCTAATTAAGTAGCATAGCTCATATAATTCTTGCAAGATAAACAATACCTCAAAAAAAAAAAAAAAAAAAAGAAGGATATTAAAATAAATTTATGCCCAACATTTCTTTTTAATTTGATAAAATGAATTATTAAATCCAGAAAAAACATGGACTAATAATTCTCTTGTTTTTTTTTTTGGAAAATTCGTTTATTGTTTTATAAAAGTTTAATCTATGAGATTTAATAATGATTTAATCTAATTTTTAGTTAAAATACATACAAATTCTTATGGGAACCAAAAAAACAAAAAAAATCAAAAAAGATTAGCCTAACAAAAAATTTCGCGTATATCTCAAAATTATGCGCTTCTTCTTAATACTTTCCATTTACTTTCAAGTTAGTGTATGCTACATTTATCTTTGTAAAGAAAGTTTGAAGAGACTTTTTATTTAACTATTTTAAGAGCTAGCAAAATAAACAAAATAAAAATTATGCTTAATTCGCGTAATTTCACTTGACATAGTTTAAGAAAACACTGAAAAAATACTATTTTTATAACAAAAAAAAAAAAAAAAGAGTTCTGAAGAATAAAAAAGCGAATCATGTTCTGGAATTTCGAAAATGTGTCGGATATAGTTGTTATTATAATTTTTGCTGAGCATAGATATTATGAGTATTTTATTACCAAACTTTGACATAGAAAAGTAACCAAGAATCATATGGTTTTCAGAAGGCTTCCGACCTGCCGAATCCGAATCTGAAAAGTGAGATTCTTGGTACCATAAATTTGGTTGGCTTGTACTTTTATAATAAATATTTTGCTTAGAAGTATACGGCATAGTTATAGACTATCAACGTAATTAACTGGCCTGTTATGTATCTTGTTATTAATAATAATTTTGGAAATTCATGCCCTAGATTGGGATTAGATTCTAAAAAAAAGTTTAAGCTTAAAGGAATCCATTTACTATACAAAATTGTCATCAAATTAATTTTCTGATATATTCAAGAGGTTTTCATATGCTTATGTTAGTTATTCATAATACTTAACTTAAAAAAATGCTAGATGCACACCTGTTGAATCTTTTTTAGTATCTAAAAGGAAGCCTCAATATTCCGTCATTTTTTAAAGTAAATTTCTATCTATAAATTGTACTTTATTTTCTGATTGAATAACAAAAAATTCTTGAAATGTAAAATATTCAACAGGTTTTCATAGGCTTATGTTACATTTGTTAACATAGTAATACTTAACGGAGTTTTTTGTGCTTAAGAAAAGGCTAAATTCACACATGTTGAATCCTTTTTCGTATGTAATACCAATATTCCATTTCTTTCTGTTGGTAAATTTCCATCTGTAAATTGCATTGCCTTAAAATTTCTTAGAAATCAGTTTCCATTTGAACTTATTAGATTTTATCCACAAGTACTAATCCTAGTCTCTTTTTCTGTAATCCAATTCCCATTTGTGGCATTCCATGAACTATATATGTATGCATATATGCATGCTCCAAATGTCATATGTTAAGCTGGCCCACGCACAAAATACAATAAAATCAATAGCGACGCTCTGGTAGAAGAAAAAGGTGTGGGCGGATGCCTTCAAGCAGCCGCACGTAATTTTATACGGCAGAGGGCAGCCTAAGTAAGTGAGCGAGTTACATTTACATTTCCATGGGGGCCTCGAGGCATTCAATGTTTCTTTTATTTTTGCGTGTTATTTGTGAATACGCGTGTCGTCGGCGACTTGTGAAGCGCAAAGAGAGGCGCGCCTAATGAAAATGTAAATTAATTGTGCGAGAATTTTTCAGTTCCTCATCGTTGTTGTTTCTGTTTACATATATATATATATATATATATATATATATATATATATATATATATATATATATATATTTTTTTTTTTTTTTTTTTTTTTTTTAATAAAGCAGATTCACTTATTGCCAGCGCAGCTGAGACTCTGTCTGCTGTGCACTGACCTGCCCTCAAATTGCAAATTGCAAGCGTTGCAGCAAAATCATAAGCGTAAACAACAAATCATGCTGAGCATATTTATATGCACACATATATACATTCCTCCACATGTGTATGTGTGAAATCAATTAAACTGATTCAATCATATTTAAGTGAAATGCCTCTGTGAGCGGGATGTCGGGCGAGCATTGCGTGTGACGCGCAATTGGAAAGTGAAAATTGTTTTTGAACTGTTGACAACTAACTGCAGCAAAGCGTCCTATTTATAAGACGGATGACTGTGCGAGATTTTGTCAAATTTTATAACTTGTGTATGAATTTAATTTGATTTTTAATGAGCTGAATTCAGGCAATGTGAATACTCTAATGAGTAGTCTAAGAGAACCAAAAGCAGTTTAATTCTAAATGTATGAATTGATAGAACTCAGAAAAAAAGATTTGTTTGACTAAACATTTGACTACAAATAAAATACATATACTTAAGTTAATATATACTTAAAAACAAATATATATGTAGAACATTATTATTTATTTATATAATATATTCATATTTTTCTATTTTTCTAGATCTTTTCTATTCTTTCTTTCACTTTCTTTGCTATTTTTCTAGATCTTTCTTTCTATGGTTTTACATTCTCTTAGTTTCAAATATTCTTTGATCTCTCTTATATTACGCTTTAAAATTCGAAGAAAGCCTTTGACGTATATTATAATATAATACATTTTATAACTAATTCTGTTTTCATTAGATCATGTGTTTTTCCTTCAAAAATATAGATGGTCTAATATATTTCTATATACGATATGTGCGCAACAAATTGAACTTCAGCCAAAATTTGCTTCTATTACTTTTTGATTATTCTATTATACATATATTTCTTTATTTCTAATTTCCAATTTAGCAAAAAATTGTCTTATTAATTTTTTCTATTCTATTATATATTTAAATATTTCTCATATTTCTAATAACCTATTATATTTTGATTTCTAATATTTAACGAATTTATTTTTCAGCAAATTTTTTTTTAGTCTGGGATGAGCTTTTGTTTTCTTGCTGAAATGAAATCCAAGTGTTTTTTCGTACGAATCTTAAAAAAATAACACATTTCAGTAAAAATTGTTTGAAAATTTCAGAATCAAAGCAATTTGGTTAAAGCTTTTTTTTTTTTGTGTTGAGCTCTTAAGCATTTTTAAAACACCGTGAGCTTTTAGGCGTAGTTATTTTAGTCAATCAAGTGACACTTCTACTGAGCAAAAAGAGAAAAGAGACATTAGACTATACTATAATCTGATGTATACATATATAGATATAGATAAATATAATTAATTTCAGCCTTCACGTAATTTCCTCTGCGTATATTCGCCTCGCCTTTTAAGAGTTGTCTACTGCAAATAATAATAAAGCATCCAAATGCAAAAAAGCTGCTACCTTATCGCTGTCTATTGTCTCTTATGGAGTGCTGATGATACAGTGAGTTATCTATAAAATGAACAACTGAAGCTGGTCGGTTGTAAATTGACATACTTTTCAAATGAATCATAGCCTAACAAGAATATGATTCATAGTAATTAAGGTTACACTAATCAATTGATTGCTATTGGTTCAAAGATAAAGAATTTCTATTTATGAGTATAAATAGTTCAAAAATTATATGTGAATCCCTAAGAATATTACGAAATATATAATCTGTTAATAAATTTTTATTTATTAGTTACCTTAACTAGCTTTGTGCCTAAATGAAAATTTCATTTATTTTACGCGAGTGAAAGTGAACTTAACTTAAATTTACCGTATAATTGAGTCTGATTACTTCAAAAATTATCAGATGCAATATGTGAATCCTAAACATATTACAAAATATATAATCTGTTTAAAATATATTAAATTTTAGTTACTTAAACTAGCTTCGCCTAAATGAAAATTTCACTTATTTTAGGCGAGTGAAAGTGAATTTAACTTAAATTGGCCGTATGATTAACTTTTGCGAAACGGAAATACAGGGCTAATCTAATTATTATATTATAATCTTAATAACTATTAATTGTTCAATACTTAAATACCTTTTAAAACTATCAAAAGGCGTCGATACATAATAATATATTTCAATATTTGCTGTTGCAAATAATAAGCATTATTTCGTGCATTGCGAAAACTGCACGCTTCGGCACAGTTTAAGCCATGTTCATTCAATAAAGATCAAGTTACTATGTAAATAAGCTCGCGTCGGCCGACATCTGTGCGCGGCTATTAAGACTATATAGAGTAATTGCCTTTCGCTGTGGCCTCACTGTGTTATTATTGTTTGTCATAAGCGAAAAACGTTTGGCTCGGTGCACGCGCACCTAGAATGAACAACTGAACGTACGGACAGTTATTTGGGTGCATGTAAATAGATAAAGTTCGCCGTGAAAAAGAGTTGCGCACTTAGCGTGAGGGAGAGCGAGAGGGAGCGAACGCTAAGCAACAAGCAGTCAGAACAGTAATTACGATGTAGAGAAGGCCACCACAATAAATGACAACAATAAATTTGCAGAGAAGAGTGAGAACAGCGAGAAGAGCGAGGCAAAAGCTAATTTGGAAGTGAATGAACGCATTGCCAAACACACACTCGCACACACATGCACACATGCACACGCACACCTATAGATACGCTAAGCCCACTGGGGGTTGCTTTGTCATTTGCATTTGCAGCCTTTTGGCATTTCATTTATTTGCTTATTATTCAAGACTTTAAACTTTAACTTTGAATGCAATTAAATTCATTCTAATTACACAATTCGCCATAGTTTGCTGCAGCTCTCTTTTATGATCGCCCATAACCGTTTGCATGTTAACAGAATATCACTGTGAGTTGTTTGAAGTCTGTTATGACGGCGGATGAATGTCCGTAAACGGGTTGGAAGTCTGTTATAATTGTGGATAAATGTACGCAGCGCACGAGTGCATTTTGAGTACATTTGCACCCAAACGGCGCCAACAACTGAGGTAGGCAAAAAGAAGAGGAAAAATAACAAAAACAAAAATATTGCCAATAAACAACACTTATGTGGGCTTTGCAATGAGTATGACTAAGAATTTGTATTGTTGTTTGCTGGCCCACCTGCATCGACGCTGGTGATTGAGTCACGGGGCGCACGCGACCAAAACAATTTGATACGCATTTATTAAATGTGTGTCCGCATTTGATTTTACCACTCACTCACCTGGTAAAAATGTATTCCAAATAAAAGAGATAGCTGGCGAATTATGCAGCAGGAAACAAAGTGCACATAAAAAAACACACACACACGCGCGCTTACACACTCACATACGTATGTTTGTGTATGTATATTTTTATTTATATACTAACGTCACAGTTCGCTGTGTTATTTTGTATTATTATGATTTTATATTGCAATTGAAATTATTAGAAAATTAGCTATGTGCTAGTTTCTAAATTGCATTTTTCACATTTTTTTAAATTTTTTTTATTGTTATTTATTTGTTTTAATGACTTCTTTCGTTCCCGATTTATGTTGTATTCTCTTTTTCTGTCGCAGCTAACTTTGCAGTGAGGTGCTGTAAGGCGGTTGGTTCACAATATACTAACAGCGCGTTGTCATGTTGGAACTCAAAAGAGACTGTGGACGGCTAACAGTCGATTAATTTCGATAAATGCGCTAAATTTGAAAATGCAAATTTAAGTTAACATAAATTTGATTTATTTATTTACTATATTAATGTTTAAATTATATTTTTTGGAATGTTTGCTTATTGTAATGAGTGAATTCGACTATGCTTTTCAAGATACTCTCTCCGGGTGAAGCTCTTCATGCAGTCCAGGCACTGAAATGGCCGTTCTCCCGAATGAGTGCGAATGTGATTGACCAAGTGGCTGCTCTGCTTGAAGGCCATGTGACAATCTGGACACTGATAGGGTCTGTCCCCGGAATGGACACGCTTGTGCCTCTCCAGATTGACATTTTGGGTGAACGATTTTGCACAGTGCAAGCACTTATATGGCCTTTCGCCGGAGTGAACCCGACTGTGCCGCTGCAGATCTCCGCGATTCGCGAATGTCTTGGGACAGAGGCAACACTTGAAGGACCCGGAATGGGCGCGTATGTGCTCCTTCAGATTCCATTTGCTAGTAAAGGCCTTTGCGCACTCGGTGCACTTGTGGGGTCGCTCGATGTGGCTAAATCTGCGTGCTGCGTGCGCATGAATCCGTATGTGATTGGTCAGATGATTGCTCTGGGTGAACGCGCTGGGGCACTGGACGCACTTGAAGGGGCGTTCGCCTGAGTGAACTCTCATGTGCTTGTCCAGGTTGCAGCTCTGATTGAAGGCCTTCTGGCAGTAGATGCAGGAAAAGGGTCGCTCGCCGGAATGAATGCGAGTATGCCGCTTGAGACTGCCTCGATTCGTGAAAACTTTCGAGCAGACGGGACAAGGCTGAGATTTGTCCAATTTGGTGGGCGGGAGTTTGACTGGTTCACTGAGCTGTTCATTTGTGTCTGAGCTGCCTATCGGTTCTATGAACTCCCGCTCCTCGCTCTTTATGTGAACTTCTAGATTGCCTCCTAGTTCCTCTTCCTCCATTTCCTGCGCTTCCATTTTGATGGTGACCTGCTCGCGCAGCAGCTGACAGAAGTGCTGATAGCTTTGCTCGCATCTCCGTTTGAAATGATACGCATTCTGCGCAGCCAGCACGCAGGATAAACATATTTGTTTGGGAAATGGATCGTCGCGTCGCACTAAATAATCAACACATTCGTTGAGCATGTCGGCCAGACATGGCTCGGATTCGTCGGATGGGTCGCGCTGGGCGAATATATCCACTAGAGTGACAGCGCTACTTGTGCAAACGCGACAAACCTCTTCCATTATAAATGGAGTGTCAAAAAATTTTCAAATTCCCGATTTGTTTATGTTTTCAATCTTTATCAATACATAATGTAGGCTGCAGCTGGTTTGTCAGCAAATACCTAAAAATATACTAGGTTTTGGTAAAAATACCATGAGCTGTATTTCAAATTTGCATCGATAACGATTATATTTATTTTTATTTTTAAATATAGTTTTAAATGCTTTTTATTTATTTTTATAATGTAAATAAATTTTACAATTTTAATGTTATTAAGTACTATAGTCTAAATAGAAATTTATTTGCTATCTTTCTCATGCTTGTTTCAGTGTATCGTCATCGCTCATATCGAATAATGTGGCGAGTTGGTTTAACAGCGCAACATGTTCCTACAGCAATAGGATTTCTCTCTCCGCTCTCATAAGATTACTTGCACGTACATCTTATTGGACTGTTAAGAACAGCACTTGTTAACATCGTGCGTCGACGCTAACAGCTGTTACACAAAACTGTTATTGTATATCTTGCTGTTGACGCGTGTGGTCGGGTTTTTTCGGCGGTAAATGCGGGTATTTTAATCTAAGCAACAAATCTAAAGTGCAAAATAAAGAAAAAAATAAATAAAATTCATGAAAAAATTGCAAAAATTTCTAAATGTGTTGAAGATCGCGATAAACATAATATTAGTTAAATAAAGGTAAATTATAGCAAATGCAAAGCCAAATTTAGCGTGTGTGTGTGTGTGTAGTAAAATCGATTATTCAATCTGTGTGTGTACGTGTGTGCATGCGTATTCGTATGCGTATACCACAGTGCATGTGTGAGTGAGCGAGCGTGCGTGTGTGTGTGTGTTTGTTTTAAGTTTTTTATGCACTGGCCATACAACTATAAACGGAAAACTTAACATAATATGCCAATTTAACTAATTTAAAATACTGCAAAGACAATTGAGAAGACAAAAATAAGAATAAAAGGCAAACGACAAAGCAAACTGCAAAATATAGAGAAGTGTATACCAAAAGCAGAGCGTAAAAAAGTCCAACCAGAAACGTACACACACACACACTCAGATAGAAATACAAATTCATTTGCTCACACTCACACACATACATACGCACACATACAGAGACAAACGGCTAAACGCGTATACAAAGTAAATGAGCGCAAAAGCAATTGCGAAAAAGAAACACAAGTGCAAAAGCAAAACACAGTCTATGTGTGTGTGCAAAAAGCAAACGCAAAGCGAAAGATTTAATAATTAATTTAATGCCTTAGCTTGAGTTTAGCAGCGAAGACAAAAATTCTCACTGAGCTGGCAGCTGATGCAGCAGCTAGTGGGTGCGAGCGAGCACGCACCATATGTCGGTCATCAGCTGTTTTGACACTTGACACGATCGTCGCCCGTGTTGTTTTTTTCTTGTTTTTTTGTTGTATTTGATTTTACTTTTTTGCTTTTGCCGTTGCTGTTGTTGTTGTTGAATTTTCTTTGCTGCTGTTTTTGCTTGCCTAAACGAGTTGCGCTTTGATTTTTGCGTTGCGTTAATTAATGCAAATTGGTTTATTTATTGAGTTAAATTGTTTTCTATGCATAGTTTGGTTTCAATTGACGCAAAAGCAAATGCAAAGACAAACAAAGTCGAGAGCAAAAACAATATAAGAAATAAATACTAAAATACAAAAGATAAACTGAAAAAAAGAGTGAAAATTAAAAAAGAAAAGTAAAAATACTGTCTGGCAACTCTATTCTATAAAAAATTAAATTAAATAATATATGAAAGATAAACTGAAAAAAAACCGTGAAAAGTAATAAAAAAGTTAAAGAAAAAACTGTCTGGCAACTCTATTTTTGTGCACAAAAACATAAAAAATAAATTTTAAAAAATAAAAATTTTCTATGCTAATTTTTGTTTTATTCCTTTCTCACACCATTCTCTTTGCAGCTACACAGAAAATATAAAAATAAATGAAAATTGCAATTTAAAAGCGGAATTTAAACAAATTTCAAGTGTTAAACCAAATGTTAGTCTAAGCTTAAAGTGTAAAACTAGTTTAAGCCCGCAAAGTGTTAACAAAAGTAAAAACAAAAACCAAACACAATAATATAAATAAAAACTGCAATAAAAATATATAAAAACAAAACAAAAACAAACAACAAAAGCTGAAGCTTCCACTAATCCAACAAGAGCACGAGTTAAACAGTCCGATTTGACGGCTAAGAAAACGAAGGCTAAAAGAAATAAAAACGGCTAAAACAGTGACTAGCTGCGCTTTGCAATCAGCCAAATTGCATTAAAAATTTCCTTTTCACCGTTGTTAATCAATTCGCCAAAATAGCTAAATCCATTTTACAATTTCTAAAAAAGAAAAAATCCCATCATAGTTCAGGGACGGCAAGCGGCAGCGGCAGCGGATCAGAGGGGAAGCTACAGCAGCAGCACAGCAACGAGGAGGAAGGCGGTGGTGCAGGTGGAGGACAGCAGGAAGCAGCCGCCGCTAGCCACAAAATAACGCCGCCGACCACAGTCACATCATCATCATCATCAGCCGGAGCAGCTGGAGCAGGAGCAGGATCAGGAGCAGGAGCAGGAGCAAGAGCATCGGGTGCTGGAGTCGAAGGAGCCGGTAGCGGTATAGCCAAATCCAAAGACGCAGCTGCTGCCTCTGGTGAGGAGGCGCCCTTGGCGAACAATCCAGGCAACAGCAACAGTTCTCCCCAGGCCCAGGTCTCGGCCAGCGCCACGTTTCGTTTGTCCTCGCTGACAGGCACCATCTCGAAAATGGGCAACAACGCGACCACATCCAACAAGAAGGTGGATGCCGCCGAGACGGTGAAGGAGTTTCTCGAACAGGCCAAGGAGGAGTTCGAGGATAAATGGCGCCGTAATCCAACCAATACGGCGGCACTCGATGATTTCGAAAGGATTAAGACACTGGGCACCGGCTCCTTTGGCCGTGTCATGATCGTTCAGCACAAGCCAACAAAAGACTACTATGCCATGAAGATACTGGACAAGCAGAAGGTGGTCAAGCTGAAGCAGGTGGAGCATACGCTGAATGAGAAGCGCATCCTGCAGGCGATACAGTTCCCATTCTTGGTCTCGCTCCGCTACCACTTCAAGGACAACTCCAATCTCTATATGGTGCTGGAGTATGTGCCCGGCGGAGAGATGTTCTCCCATCTGCGCAAAGTCGGACGCTTCTCGGAGCCCCACTCACGTTTCTATGCGGCACAGATTGTGCTCGCCTTTGAGTATTTGCATTATCTGGACCTCATCTATCGCGATCTGAAGCCGGAGAATTTGCTGATTGATTCCCAAGGGTATTTGAAGGTCACCGATTTCGGGTTTGCCAAACGTGTGAAGGGTCGCACCTGGACCCTGTGCGGCACACCTGAATACCTGGCACCCGAAATCATCTTGTCCAAGGGCTACAACAAGGCCGTCGACTGGTGGGCGCTGGGCGTGCTCGTCTATGAAATGGCCGCCGGCTATCCGCCGTTCTTTGCGGACCAACCCATACAGATCTACGAGAAGATCGTCTCCGGCAAGGTGCGTTTCCCCTCGCACTTTGGCTCCGATCTGAAGGATCTGTTGCGCAACCTGTTGCAAGTGGATCTGACCAAGCGCTATGGCAATCTGAAAGCGGGCGTCAATGATATTAAGAATCAGAAATGGTTCGCCTCCACGGACTGGATAGCGATCTTCCAAAAGAAAATCGAGGCGCCGTTCATACCGCGGTGTAAAGGGCCCGGCGACACAAGCAATTTCGATGATTACGAGGAGGAGGCGTTGCGAATTTCCAGCACCGAGAAGTGCGCCAAGGAGTTTGCCGAATTCTAGAAGAAGATGCACAAACAACAATTCGCATTCAATTCACCATCACAGTCGCTACCATCGTCGTTGTTGTCGTCGTCGTCGTCTCGTCTATATGTCTACTACTTAATACAACTACTACTACTAGTGCTACAACAACTACAACTACAACTACAACTGCAACTTCAGCAACTTTTACATCTACTTGGGTCTAGCTGGTCATATGCTTATCAGACAAGTACAACAAGAACACACATACATAGAACACCAATACAATACACACACCATCAACAACAGTATCCCCAATTGGATTTTTCATACCCAGTCGCAACAAATAACAAATAACAGTGAGTATCCTATTGGAATTATTTACACTATATTGTTTTTGCTTCTATTTAACATTAAAATTGAGTATTTTATTATTAGTATTTCTAAATATTTAAATGGAAATGAATAGTATTTTCAAAAATATGAAAATGGAAATAAATAGTAATTTACAAATATTTAAATGAAAATTATTTACGCCATATTGGTTTTGCTTTTATTTAATATTAAAATAGGTATTTTCTTAATAATAATTTTAAAATATTAACATGAAAATGAATTTTAAAAATATTCAAATGGAAATGAATAGTAAAAAATAAAATATTAAAATAAATATTTAAAAATAATTAAAATATGGCTATAATATTTATTTATTTAATTAATTTAATTGTTAATAGAATTAATTCTAATTAAAAATTTGGTATAATGCCAGAGCAACAAAGGCCTTCAGGCAAAGGTTATAATATTTATAGTATATATATTTTTGACCGCAGCTGTATATAAGGTATATTTTTTATCCTCAATTGAGATGTTTTTTATTTTATTTTTATTATTTTTTTTTTTACATTCTATTGATTGACTGTATATATTTTTCCTTTTATATGTGTACATATCTATATACCGTTCTATTTTAATATTAATAAAAATATATTTAAATATATATAAAATATATTTTCTGAAGTGCAATTGAGATATTCTTGTACACTGAATGACTCTTGTTAATTTATATAACTACAGTAGAATCCGGTTATAACGACTCCGCTAATAGCGTTACTGTTATTGTTATTGTGAGCAAACGTATATGGTTATAGCGTCTTTCGGGTATCACGACGGTACCTTGAGTGTCGGGTTAACTGGACTCTGCTGTATGAAATTATATATCAATTTGCATTTTAATATTTAGTATATATATATGTTGAACATATGTGATATATTTTCTGAGCTCCAATTGATATATTCTATTACATTGTACTGAATTTGTATTTATGTGTATGCGTACAGATCTATATATACTTATATATATGTATATAAAAACAACAGCTGTTTATACTGTCTGAATTCAAATTTCTATTTAAAATAAGATATATGCGATATAAATTTATAAATCATATGCAAAGCTAATGAATATAAAGCTTTACGTCATCAAGCTCGGAAAATCAAAGTTAATGAAACTTAAGAAAATTTAAATAATAAACAATTTTTTTTAAATATATAAATATATATAAATATTGAAATATATTATTTATATTTCCTAATGGGACGGAATAGGGAACACTACATGATATGGAATTATACTTTTGATATATTTCCTATAAGGTTTTAACATACTAAAACAACATAGGATATTCAGAATTTAGATAATCTAACGAAATACGTTTTTATCGGATATACATATATTATTTTGTATATTTCAAAATTTATTTAGTATATACAATATATATTTAATTCTGAATGTTATATGTAAATACTAATCTTTACTTTTATTACTACTTTTAAATTACTAGAAAGTCTTTCTTTGTTACTCAAGATATTGCCTGTTGAATTTACGCATGTACAGCACGCCATCTATGGGTGGGGAGCCAAACCTATCGCTCTTAGTTGACCTTGTCGGAAGTTCCTTTCAGCAGACGTTATCTCGCTGATTAATAAAGATATTTAAAGTATTAAAAAGAACATTTAGAGTAGGTAAATAATACTTTTAGATAATGAAATGAACGCTTTGTAAGAATATAAATTTTCTTGATATGACAAAAAAAGATTTATATTTTTGACATAAGATAAAACACAACAAAAATTGTACCTTCTATATCTACTCGAATTAAAATTTCAAATTAATTTAACCACCAAAAGCCTTCGCAAAAGTACAGCCTGATTCTTGGTTGCAACAACTGTTGTGGTTATGATAGACAATTGGATTTATAGGAAATTAATCTGTAGCTCAGCTTTTTGCATTATTTATTCAGTTTGGTGTCGCCACAAGCATATGATATCATTGATATATTATCTTTCACTCGTATAGTTTTCCTAAATAAGAAAACGTCATTTATAATCTATATTTACATTCAATTCTCTAAGAGATCTGTGTTGTGATATATGCCTGTGGAAAATTTGTGTTCCATAAATGACTTACGATTGATGGTTGTTTGTTTTTCTCTGGACATCACCTTGAAGTTGATGAAGCACAGCGGCAGCCTCTTAAGCACACTAACCCGAACTGAGTTCATCAACTCAAATTGTTCTGACTGTGCTTTAGACAGCTTCTGCTCTTGCCCACTTCTCCTCCTCCTGCTGCTCTTCTCTCCCTCTGAACTGAACGCGTGCCGGTCATTCTTTTAATTAGTTTGACTCGCTGCAGCTGTCAGTGAGTCGAAATTCGAAATTCTTGGTATTTGGTGCGCTCTCTATATGTGTCGGTGGGTCGACAAAGGCTTTGGCAACCTGCTCATGCCACATGTTGAGCACATGTTCCTTCTATTCAAATAATTCCAAATACGTGCTCTTTTTCGACTCTGACCGGACGGACATTCAGTTGCCATTTGTCAGTTGCTGGGAATCACCAATCGAGATAATGCTAATGCTGTCAGAGCTTTTTTTTTTATTTTCAAATGCTCAAATGTGCTCAATGAATCAATGAGTTGAAAATAATTCACGTTTGACACTAACTGTGCGACGTTAGATAAGAAATTTCTATGTTTCTGTCAAAGGGGGTAATAGAATACTTTGTGGTTATATACTACAATAATTTTACTACCAGACTGATTATATAATGTGGGTAGAGATTAGGTTGAAGGCATTATCTAATATCGGAAATATATAGATATATATAATGCATCTTCAGACAAAAGCATTTATAATAGTAAAAATTTGAAATTACCTCAATTTCAGACAATTTTTTATTAAAAAAGGAATAAAAAAATATCCTAATAAATTATATATTTATATGTAAATAAAAAAGTAAATATTTTTATTTTTAATATATATAAAAATATTTAAATATATGTGAATATCAATTTATATTTAGTTTAATATATTCATATTTTTTATATATATCCAATGTTTTTATTTAGATATAAAATTATAAATAAGAATATATATAAATATTTAAATATGTTAATCTATATTTTTATTTAAAATTTTATATATAAATAAAAGAATTGAAATATTTAAAAAATGAATATACATATTTACATATATATAAACATACAACATTTTTGTAGTCTCGAAAATTTATTTCTTTAGATTTAAAAAATACAACAAATATTTTGTTGTGTATTTTCTATGTAAATATCAAATTATTTTCTTTGTTTTATTTTTTTATTACAAATATAAATAAATATATTTATTGCAATAAAAAAAATAAAATAAATTTTTACATATTGTAGAGTTTATTAAATAAAATTGGAAATTTTTTTCATTTGGTTTTACTGCGACTTTGACTAATTGATAATAAATTAAAAATATTCAAATATTTGGGTTAATTAAATTGCGTTTGCTATAGAGATAGTACATACCTATAGCCCTTTTCCCTACTCGCAATTGTTATTCCTTTTATCATTTCTTTTCTTTTTTACTTTTTCGTAATTAAAACTTTTGCGTGCACGAACATTGCGTTGCTTGCCTTAAGAGCGTAGCCCTTAGTTGGCTACCTGTCTCCCTCAGTTCCGCTCCTTCTCTCTCCCTCACTATCTCTCTCAGTCTGTCTTCATGCTCGCTTTTCGCATTGAACTTTGCGTTTAACCAAATCAACTTGGCGTCCAAAATGCCACAAAAAATATAATATTGATATTTACACTTGGCCCATTTGGTTCCCTTGACAGTCGAGTATATATGTGTGTGTGTTTGCATGTGTATGTGTATTGTGCTGTCCTTAGCATAAATAATGTCAAGCCTAGCGAGGCTAACAAAATAGAGAATTTGTATATATGTATATATTTATATTAAATTTATTAATAAAAATAATTCTATGCGCTTTTGCTGTGCAGTTACAAATTGTTTTAATACTCGCTTTATGTGTGAAAATTGGGGTATATTGGTTGTGAACAACGTTCGCTGTTTTGCCGTTTGAAGTTCAAAAGTTTTCGTCCCTATTGAAAAATATTTAAAATATTTACTCGTATCTTAGTTTTATAAAGAGTTAAAATATTGTTGGAAGTTATTTGGAATTATTAAATTTTATATTCATTATCACTTCATTTTCATTTTACCTATTTCTTCATAAAGACCGGATTATATCCAAGATATCCTAACTATATAATATAATTATATAGGTGATCGGGGTATTAACATAAAAATCTGTAACTATCAGAGTTTTTCATCTGAAATTTCCAAATAGTAAATTACTGATGAGGAAGTCATCAATGGGTTAATTTTGTATTTATAGATTGAGGCATGGTCAATCAAATAAAAAATATAGCTCTGACAGTTATGCAGATAGTATCTAAGCCCCGAGGCTTAGTTACTGAGGATCAAATTAGTTACTGATCTAATCTCTCTGATCTCGCTCTGATTTTCCTTGACCTTTATTTTATGGTATCTGAGCCCCAAGACACTGTTACTGATGATCTCTTTTATTAATTAGCCACAAATTTTAGATGCACGCCTAGAAAAATCTGCCAAAAAAAAAAAAGTTCAAGGAGAATATACTCCTTGAACTTTTCCACAGATCGATCTTTATTTTTATGATCTGCCCATTGAGGCCTGGCAAATTCATATATATCAATATATAATAAATTTCAAATTTAGCTAGTTTAGTCTACGGCAATAATTATTCTGCAGTCTGTTACACCCGACTGCAATATTCTAGCTTCTCGCGTGCTTTCGGCCCATTAGCCAAATATGCATTGTTGTTGGTTTTTCATTAAAAGTCAAGACGCTGCGCGTTATTAATATAACAATAAATAAAAGGCAGCCACTGTGCGGCAAATGCGTGTAAAAGGCGCATAAAACGTCAAGAAAATGTAAAAAAAAAAATATATATATACAAAAAAAAAAAAAAAAAATAAATAAATAAATAAAAATAAACATAAAACATTTATAATTATGAAATTTACAAGTCGAGGCGTGGGCCGTCGTCATAGAGGAGGCAGCAGAAGCAGACGGCGTAAACTGCTGCTGACCTCCACAATAGTCGACATAAGTATATACATATGTAAAGCTAAATGTTTTTAGCTGCATTTCATACGTATATATTTTAACCATGACCTTGCCTGACCTCTGCCCAGGCCATTTTCTTGCTGCTGTTGCTGCTACTGGTTTGTCTTCTTGTAATTTGTTTATTCCATTCCTTCATGTGACACATTTCTTGCCCAATTTTATTGGCACTAATTAATGTTCGAAAAGGAAACGAAAAAAAGTAAGCAAACAGAAAGAAAAACACAAATTTTATTCATCAATCATTTGTTTTTTATTTGCTTCACTTTGCGACCAATTATATCGATAGTCAGCAACTAGCACTTAAGCATTTGCCTATTTGCATAAGCCCCTCCAAAGTGCTCAATGAATGTATGTATATACTTATAAGTCCCGCTGTCTCAGATATGACTAAGACTAAGGCTTTAAGGCCTAATAGGGATATTGCGTTAAGCTATTCATGTTAAAGTTCAGAGTCAACTAAATTGCCTAATGATAATTGCCTAAACTGATAATAACTCTATCAATTTCTCAATTTCTCAATAATTCATTCAATGCTCGCATATTAATCAATTTTATGGTAGCCATAAAAGTCTGTGTACATATTTACTTATTCTTTTTCTTTTGTTTTTGCTCATTGTTTTTTATATTCTTGAAAACGTATTGTATTTTGTGATAAACGTTTTCTTATTGCTTTCATCACTTCTTAGTCTTATAGGAATATTTTGTAATATTGTTAGGAAATTGAAAGCGATGACTGGGATCAGCTTCTTAGCATACGCAGCTCTTTCTTAACGTTCGATTATCATTTTCTATATTTTATATATAACCTTTAGATCTCTTTCTACATCACTTCAAAGGGCATCGTAGCTAGTCTTATAGTTCAATTATCATATTATATATTAGATTTATAACCTATTGAGCTCTTTCTAAATCTGTCCACTTCAATCATTATCATATTATAACATATATTCTTGATATATAAAAGTATTTATCAATTTACTTATTTTAAAATGACTGCAAATTGAAGTGGCCGATAATAAACAAGACAATTTAAGTATTCATAAATAATAAATAATACTTTTATTATTTATGAATACTTAGAATGAAGATTAAATTAATTTATCAAAGTATTATTTATGAAGAATTATACCTTCTTTTATATATATTATCTGCCTGTTATATATATGTACCCAAAGCCTATATACTTTGATTTTTGCAAAACGAAATCAGAAGATATTTGAAAGAAATATATATACATACAAATAAATATATACAAATACATATATAAACATAAATATATAAATAATTGTATACATATTTATGTACATTTTTCGAAAGTTTTAAGACTTACATCTGTTCAATGAATACTTCGATTTGAATTAAATCAATTTTATTATAAACAAAAATTAGTCAGTTATGACGAAGAAAAGTTTCCGGCCACAAATTGTTATTTTATATAATTTGTATTATTATTTCAAGGGTATACAACAAATTAGCTATTTTGCTGGCTTCCTTGAATAGGTTTGGATGCTAAAATATATAAAAAATATATATTAAATGCAAAATATCAAGCCGCTGGATAATTCAAATAATACAAATGATATATAATTATCGTAAATATCGTTTTTTGTTATTTGTTTAATATTTATTTATTGATGTATGATCTCTTTTATTTCCTATAAAATCATATATACGCCTTGGTATACAATTTAAATATTTAAATTTATTAGTATTTTATTTAGCATCAAAATTTTATTTACTCGACTGTCCCTTTGTGTAACACTTTATCTATTCTATTTAATGCATAAAAGTATATATTATATATATATATATAGGCCACACACGCTAATGACTAATGAAGTTTAAATTTATTCTAAATTTATACTACATTTTAATTATCGTACATGACTTACATATTTAAGTTGGAAATATTTAAAATTGATGAAGGCGTAATAAAACGCATTTATTGTTTACTCAACCTTTCGGTTACATTCCATGAAAATCGACTAAAGAATGGTCATTTTATGTGATTGTCACTCATATTTATGCGCTTTCTTAAATGGAGAATATTTGCAATAACAGCTTAGCCTATCGTATCAATGTATTTCCTAGTCGACTTAAAAAGCTAATTCATATTTAGTTTAACGAAAATTGACATACTTTTCTAAATTAGTTTTCCACAGCTTTCCATTTATTTTTCGCTGCTGAGTGTGATGGAAATTCCTTTAAAATTTTTCATGTGAATTCTTCATCAATCGCAACGTCTGTCAGATTTCTATTTATACAAAAACCTTTTTTATGTGCTCACTCGACTTCTAATTGATTAAGTGTGAACGACAAATTAACAAGTTAATTTTATTTCACTCGAAGCTTTGTTTGTTGTTAAACCAGTTAGAGCTGCTTTTTATTGGATTAGAAATTAATTTATTACTTCAAAATTCGGGATTTTGTTGATGAAATGAATTCAGTTTCTAGTCATTTCCTATAGTATGTTAGCCAGGTTTCTACTATACTTAATATTATAATTTGTGTATTATATCAACTCTTGTCTCGTCTTCAACTGGCGCGGAACTGTCTGATTAGTTGGCTGAAATGGGGTCGAAATTGGTTCAAGTGTCTGCACAGCGTAAGTTCAAATCGCAGCTGGATGCCACACAACAGTGGCAACAACAACAACAACAATAGCTACAATCTTTGCATTTGCCACGGCAACTCGTTGTGAACACGCATGAAATTCATTGCTCACACATTTGAGTCGCTCCAATAAGCAACAAGCAACCAAAGTTAGATGCAACAACTGCAACTGCAACAACAACTATTGCTGCTGTTGCTGCTCTTGCTGCAATAGCAGCCACATAAATCTTTACAAAAATGCAACTGCCAACGCGCGTTCAGACGTTGTCTGGCCAACTGGGGGCTGGCCGGCTGACAAGCTAGAAATACGTTGAGACAGCACAGACGGAGCCACGTACGAACAGAGAGACTCTGAACACAGGCTGGGTAGCCTTGTAACAGTGCCCTCAAATCAACTAGCAAACACGCACGCGCTGCAGCCACTAACAACAACTCTAACCACATCATTATAGTGTCAGTAATGGCAAAAAAAAAAAAAAAACAGAAAAAAAAAAATTGAAATGCGCAGAATTAACAGCAAACAACGGCTTGCATAAAAATTTTATAATAATTTAGAAGATGACAACGAAAAAGTTATGCTCCATAATTAGGTCTTTATGTGAGTATATAAGAAAACTTCAAATAGATTATTCAATAAATAAGAAAGAGAGAGAGAGAGAGAGAGTAGAACATGTTAAAAGAGCCTTTAGTGCGTTCTTTATTCCCTAAACTATTTTTGAAGCAACTAAAAACTATTCAAATATTTTTATAATTTATTGAAGTTGCCCAAAAAGTTTATTGGCTACAGTCTAATATAAATTCTATAAAATTTATAAGAAAAAACATCATAATTCTTTGATATAATGTTCTTTAATTCTGGCGACCTTTCTGTATTGCTTTATTTCAATCTCAAGGTCGAGCGGATAGCTAGAAAATAAATTTGTATAAACAGAAATGAAACCAACAATGATAAGAATTTTTATAAAATTATAAAAGTGTTTGTATTAAATAATTTGTAAACATAATACAATAAAATTAAAAAAAAAAAAAAAAAAAAAAAACAATTATTCTTATATATGCATAAATATTATAAATAAATATTAAAGAAAAGCGAAAACTTTATCTATTCATTGCATATATATGCAAAAATTTAAAAATAAAGAAAACAAATCATTTAAAACTTAAACAGTATTTTTTTTCCAAATTGAGCTTCTGTATTCTTTTATATTCCAATATTTATTTTATTTATATATTTATATGTATTTATTATTTATATATTTATATTTATTTATATATTTATATTTATTTTAATTTTTATGGCAAAAACATTTTTTATTTTGTATATGTTTAATGGAACTTGGCTATAAATTCATTTCATTTATTGATAATTTTAAGCAATTTTTAATTTGTATTACAAAAATATTTTTAATGGAACTGGTTTTTAATATAAATTCATTTTCATTCACATTGAATATATATTTAATGTCTTGCTAAAAATGTTAAAAACCTGTAAGTAATTTTGTAAAGAATAACCCGGTTTTTTTACATTTCAATAACTTGTTCTCTTAGAAATAAAAATTGTAATTTAATGAATATAAATGAATTTATATTGTGCTATAAGTGTTATCATGTGCTAGTACTATTTGTTCCATAATTGTAAATATAATTTTACACATACATGCATATAAGAAAAACTAACTACTTTAATAAGGTCTCACTAATACTTTTAGCAGCTAGCAAAACTATTTTCTTAAAAAATATCTTTAGAATACAAATTAATTTTATATACCAAAATATTAATCTGTGCTTATGAACGAATATAATTTTTAAAAAATTCTAAGCAACTTTTTTGATATTATAAATCTACATTAATGTTTTACATTGCATTTAAAAAGATGATTTATCTCTTGTGAAAGATGTTTTAACATGTGATACTGACTGTATATATCACTTCAAATATTTAACGCTCTGATGTTATCATGCTATCATACTAATACCTAAGCCTGACTGTGAATGCCAATGTATTCATTGAATATTCTAATAAGCAAATCTAATCAGTCTGTTAAAATCGCGCTGTTAACTTTTGCTTGTTAGCAATAACATTGGGTAGCTCTGTTATGCAGTTTTCAAGTACTTGTTTTGTTTACTTAAGTGTTTCTATTTGTTTTGCATATGCTAATTAGCATTTAGCTTATTATCTATTAAAATGCGCTAGCTATAACTCTGCGAACAAGTACAGTAATTGTGTAAATGTCAAAGACTTTGAATTCTCTATGAGTTAACAGATGTCGGTTCACGTGATGACATAGTTATGCCGCTTGCCGTTGTTTTTTTTTCTCTTCTACTCATTATTTTTAAGTTTATTTTATTTTGTTGCTCTTTTTTCTTTTGCTTATTGTGTGTTTCTTTCGTCAAGGGTATTCGCATTCATAATTAATTCTTAACGGGCTGTGCCAACGTGTCGTTTGAGTGAAAAACAGAGTCAGAGTCACAGTCAGAGGCAGTGTCTGAATTTGCTTATCGAGTAGGTTTGCGCTTCGTTCATACGCATCGAGAATAAATTAAACGATTTTCTCTGTTAGCCGAACATTTTGGATTTTGTTTGTTGCCTGTGCTTTATTTTGTTGTATTTTTATTTTTATTATTATTTGTATTTTATTTCTCGTAGAGCTTGAGCGAAAACGAGTTTTTGTTAGGAGCGGCATGCGAATGCATGGCTATAAAAAAATACTGAAAAAAAGCATTTAAATTGAGACAACCGAAACAGAAAAACAGCAGCAACAGCAACAACAGCAGCAGCAGCAACAATAACAGCAACAACAAAAACAACAGCAACAGCAACAACAGCAACAATTGTCATTTAAATAACGCACACGTCGTCGTTGTCGCCATGTTATTATTATTTTTTTTTTTCATTTTACTTTTTGCTTTTGTTTTTATTTTTTGCAATTATTTTTGTCGTTTTCTTTTTTTTGTATTTATTTTTTGTGTGCTTTGTCGTGTGTGTACATGAGAGATAAAACGCGTACATTTTGCCCTGTTTTGCATTGCCTACTGCCCCCACTCTCTCTCTCTCTCTCTCTATCTCTCTCTCTGTCATTCCCCTCTCTCTCTTGGTACCCCTTTGGCGCGCTGGCTTCGCTTCGCTGCTCTCTATGTCGCTTTGGCTTATACATTTTGCAATGCAATTTTCATTCAAAATTTATGGCCTAGCAAAATAGAATCGAACACGAAAAAGGCAAAACAATGAAAATTGAAAATTCGCTTAGCTTTTAGTTTTATTTTTTATTTCCATTTTTCTATTTTTCTTTTGTATGTTATTTTGCATGTTACGTATCTTTCGCGATGCACACATCTGAGTGTTTTTTTTTTTGCCGGAAGCTGCTGTCTATGCAGCTCGTTTGGCAGCCAGCGGCAATCCTATTTGATGCGGTGTGAACCGGTTGTGAATTACTATGGGGAAGAAAAGTGGTAGAAAGAGTGCTGAAAATTAAAGTGGGTTGTTTTTTTTTTTATTTAAGATCTGTCATTTGAATTTCTAATATTTGTGTGCTATGTTAGATAAGATTTAAGGTATTAAAAGTGAATTGTGGTGGAAGTGTTCGACTAGGAAATACCTTGAGCTGCACGCTACTTTGTTCATGGGCTATGAAGAAGTTCATAATGGAATAATATAAGTATATTACCCTGAACTCATTTAATTTACTCTAAATGAAAAATTTAAATGTTATTATTATTATTTAAAATATTTAAAAATTTCTTTATTTTGCTGCTTATTTTATTACTATATTAAAAATAAAAAAAATAAAATACCCTCAACTCTTATTTTATTTACATTTTAAATATTCAATATTCTTTATGCTGTCGCCTCTTTTATTTTTACATTAAAATTAAAATGCAATACCCTTAACTGCCTTTTTTACTCTAAATTGCAAATTTTATTTTTTTTATATAATTTAAAAATTTATAAAAAATTCCATGTTGTTTATTTTTTTATATTTTTTTTTCTATTAATACATTAAAAATAAAATATGTAACCCCAAATTCCTATTTCATCTACAATACTCTAAATGGTTATTTTAATTTTTTATTATATTTAAAAATATAGCAACTATTCAAAAATATTAAAGACCCATATTTAGCTTTTTAAAAATTTAAAAAATGCCACTTAAAAATTAAATTAAAAGTCTACTTAATACATGAGTATTAAGTTGAATATTGTGCTATCACCTTTGGCTAAGCTAATAGACAGACAGGTGCATATCATAGCAGCTGTTCAAACTAACAAATTTTTATATTAACTGTGGTTGTTGTTATTCTTGTTAGCTTTGAATTGTGCAACAGTTTGAAGAGTTGATAACAAATGCGAAACGTTGAGAATGAGAATGGCGAATGCCAAATAGACGTCAAGTGCAAACTCCTTCGATGGCTTATCACAAAGTGACGCCTGTTGTTTTTTTGTTTTTCTAGTATTACAATTCTTGTTTTGTCGTATATAAAACCAAGAGAAATAAATTCAATTCAATTCAAATTGACAAGCGCTGGCAACAGAAAAAAAACTGCAATAATTTATGCAGAGCAGCAAATTATGCAGGCTCTAATTCCAATTTATATACTTATTCTAATTTACTAGGTTTTCTTTTTTAATTTGTTTTACTTACCTGGGAAATGGGTTAAGAATATGCACCCCAGTTGGCTGGCTGGCAAATGCTTGGACTTGTTTTTGGCTTTTGTTTTGCCTTAGCACTAGCTGTCTCTATTACATAAGCCATTCATTTTTGGCCTGATAACACAGGCATCATGCAAACGGCAAACAAAACTGTAATATATAAATAAATAAATTTATAAATATATACAATGGCCAATACACACACACACACATACAATATAAATGTTATTATTTTGTGTAGGAGCGAGTCGTGTGCCTAATTGAATTTGTTAAAGACTCCCGCTCGCTCTTTTGTTTTCGTTCGCCAACAATTCAATACAAATGACATGTAATCAATAATAATTATTTGTTATTGCGTTGACATTAGACAGTCGAGCGAGCTGGTGATGGTGGGGGCGTGGGCGGGGACAGGGGGCGGTATCGGAGGCAGGTCGGTGTCTGCATGCAACCGAATGCCAAAGCAGGTGCTTGCCAGCAAATTAATTGAACTCATTTTTTTGTATTTTTCATTCTTGTCGCTAGGCCAGCCCAGCACTCTCGGTTCATCTCTCGCTCGTAGTCAAATGTTACACGAAAGGCGAAATTATTGATTAATAATTTGTTGAGAACTCTGTGTGGCTATTTATTTCTTTTTTACACTGGGCAACAATAAATGAGGCTTCGCGAATGAAAACAATTAAGCAAGAATTATTTTAAAAATTGATTGAATTTAATTGTACTATATTGCATATTCGATTTTCGTTACAATCATTTTCAAGAATATTAAAAACCACATTTATAATTTATTTATATTTAATATATTTTCATAATTAAATTAGATTAAATTAATTATTTAATTTAAATTATACAAAAAATAAAATTTTTTTGTATATTTTATATTAGACAAATAATTTTTGTTGATTTATATGTTATCACATATAAAGTTATAGTTAGTTATATATTTTTTCAAAGTATATTATATATATAAAAAAAAAAAAACAAAAATTCTTAATTTATTTTCAATATATTGTTTAAAAAATA
This sequence comes from Drosophila hamatofila, assembly GCA_035045345.1. NCBI lineage: Eukaryota > Metazoa > Arthropoda > Insecta > Diptera > Drosophilidae > Drosophila > Drosophila hamatofila. Next base: position 7,904,053 of record JAWNPA010000011.1, on the reverse strand, counting down.
TTTTATATACAAAGAAATATTTATATATATTTTTAAAATTTTATAACATAAAAAAAAAAATAAATATAAATAAAAATCTTTATTTATATATATAGAAAAATAATAAATAAAAGACTTAATTTAATTTCAATTGATTATTTAAAATATATTTATGTCTGCACAAAGGATTTTTTTTTCAATATTATTAAAAATAAAAAATAAATATGAATATTTATATGCATATAAAATATTTATGTTAGGGACAAGAATATTACTGAAGACATTTATCTATATTATTTAACAATATTCAAAATTATTTAATAACTTTGAATTATGAACAAAATTGTCTTTGATAATTTTGAATATAAATTTGCAGATAAAATAAAACTAGTTTGCTTAAAATCTTTTCCTTTGTTCTGCAGTGTTACTAATTAAGCTATCATTTTTCCATAGTATATCAATATGTATGCATCTCGAAAGTCTTTGCTTATGTGCTTGTGTGTGTGTGTCTGGGGTTGTGTTCGCTCTTTAATTACATTTGCTTATTACGTATGGAAATGTCTGTCTGATAGATGGGCTCTATATGATTGATCGCTGTAAACGATATTTGCTATAAATATCAAACTACGCATTCGCTGAAATTGTGTACAAGCTGAGGATATACAAAATCTATAGCTAAGTGCAGTAGAGACAACGAAGGTCAGCTGCCTATAGAAATTTGTTTTATTTAGCTAACGTTGTCGACTTACCTTGGTCAGGGGGCGTATACTTGATATATGGCATATACATACATTACGCATACGCAGCGTTATGCGCGTCCCACGCGCGCTCTCAAGCATTCTTGTGTGAGTTGAGTTGTGCAGACTGCCAGCAACAGATAAATGTAATTACTGTCTTATCATAATTACCAGCAAAATGAGAGCAAAGAGGAAAAAAAAGTAACAGAAAATACAATAAATGCTGAGTAGAGAATGAGAGAGAGAGAGAGCAGGGCGTGGGAAGGCACAGACGATGACGATGACGATGAATGACGATGCTAGCGAGTGAGCTCAGCTGTGTAGCTCTCACGCATACAAATACATGCACACACACACATACACACTTATACACAACCACGCACACACAAGTGCACTTTACTCGGAGCCACAGAATGAGTGTTGGCAAAAATGAGAAAGCAACAGCTTCCTTTGGCCTGTCAGTTGTTGTAGTTGTTGTAGCTGTTGCTGTTTCAAATTTAAATTTTATTTTATTGCAGCGCACAAATTGTGCGCCGGCAGCGTTGTTGCGTGTAAGCCCCAACCTCAGAGCCAACCTCAGCGTTGGCGTCAGTCAGCCTCAGTGCGAGGGTTGTCCTGTCAGAACCTAACTATGCAGCACTTAACCAGATTGCACAGCAAATTTAGTTGAGGCAAAGACTAATTGATATTAACTATGCTTTTTAACTTAAATAATCACAATGGCCATTCAACACGCCACTTAAATTTCATTGAGATATAATATAAATGTTCTTGATATCTAAATTAGTTTCAATTCTTTAAAAAGAAAAGGAAACCAATTCATGGTTTAACTTTTAGAATTAAAGTGAAATATAAATATGTAAAAAAAAGAGATCTGTTTTAGAAATGTAGCACATAATACTAGTGGTTAATAAACCAAGGATATTTAAACTATAAATTTATTAAGAAAATTTAATTCTTATAGTGAAAAATATTATAAAAATATTTTTATAAAAGTGAAGATACTTATTTACAAATAAAGAAAAAATTTAAAAAATTTCCGTTTGCCTATAAAAAAGTTTTATATAATATGATATATAATATTTAAAAAAAAAATTTCACATCTTTTGTTGTTTGTTTTTAATTGTATAAAAATATCTAAAATCTTTATTTCTGATATATTTTCTATTTTTTAATAAAGTAAATATAAAAAAAGTATATATATTTATCTTTAATATCTATTACATTTTTTATTATAATATATATTTTTTTTTAATTTTAATTTGTTTATGTAATGAATTATATTTAACGAATTTTATATTCAGCTTAAAAAATATATTAATATTACATATAATATTTATTAATATATATTATATTAATAAATAATATACATTATATTAATAAATAAACAAACAAAAATTGTAAAATAAATTTCAATAAACAATATTGCATTTTTTCTTTGTTTTTCAAGTATTATAAAAAAAATATAAAAAGAAAAAAATTATATAAAAATTTAGAATATAGTTTGACAATTTTTTTTATTGCATACGTTGTATATCTAGGTGACATAGTTCTTAAAGTTGTTTTATTTCTTTATTTCCAAGTCGCCAAGTAATTCAAATTTGACAAAAATGATTTGAATGAAGTTCATAGCTGACAGATATAGCAGAAAGTATTTTGGTTTTCAGCTTAAAACTTTGTGATAAACTCTATGTAATTCTCAAACCTTCTGTATTCCTCAAAACCTTCAGCATCTCTATTTGCTTGATCAATTGTTGAAAATGGAAAAGTTTTTTTGACCCCACGATAAAAGCTTATGAAAAAGTTAAATAAAGTCTACATAATAATTAAATGAACTGGAAAATTTTGTTTTTCAAGTAAATATACAAACACCAAATGCATTTAAAATTCATAAAACTAAATGAATGCTGTAAATACACAATATTTTGTTAACCAATTTGAGCTTGATTAGGACAGTCTGTTGCCCAACCAGAAACGTTTTTTATAGTACCTAACTCTATGCTCTATATGCGTAAATACCTAACTCTAATTATCTTAAAGTAAACTTCAGTGTTATTAGCACAGCTATTTCAATTTGAAAACATATTATCTTTCATTGTTGAACGGCCCTCTAAACGTTGTTGTCTCTCTGTGTGTGTGTGTGTATATATATATGTATGTGTGTGTGTGTTTGTTGCGTTAATTGCCTTCATGCGCGCGCAAGTTGAGTTTCTGACCTCCCGGGCCACTTCCTTTGCATGATGCACAGTGTGCCTGTGGGGGTCTCAAGTTGTGTTGCCTCTGCTCCGGGCTGCTCTTAGCCTTTAATTACTTTCGTAGTTAATTTTGTTACAACAAAAGCGACAGCAGCAGCAACACCAACAGTAAGAACAACGACAACAGCAGCAGCAACAGCAGCAGCGGCAGCAGCAGCAGCGTCAATGCCATTGCAATGAAATTGAAAATTTGCTTTTAATTCACGCGTCTGGCCCTCTCGAGTTGTGTTCTCAGTGTTTTGCAGTGTGTCCTGTTTTTTTGCCCAGTCTTCTGTTCGAGGCTTCCGTTTCCTGTTCATTTCCAGGCTGACACTTAAAATGTATTTGTCATTTTCCCATTTCCATTTACCATGGAAAGCAGCAAACCAAATTTTAATTGATTCGTCTCGAGGGCCTCAATCGATTTCTGTTTTGTATTTTCAATTTTTTTCGCTTGGTCACGCTGTGTGTGTTTTTTTTTTTCGCTTGGCCCGAAAAATTGATTTATATTTCAAAGCCAACAAGTTTATTGACATTAGATACGACGGCCGCCACGCATTTTATATATTTATTTACTTAAATACATATATCGATATACACATATGTATATGTGTTTGTATTTTGATTTCCAGTCGCTTGGTCGCAAAAGTTTTCCACGCTGTGATTTCACGATATTGGAAGCCTTTTAATTGTCGTTCTTATTATTTTTGTTGCTACGCCCAGAACTCACTTTGGTTGGGTGATTGAAAAAGTTGAGAGTTCAAAACCGTTGCACACTTAAGTTTCTCAAGTGGGCGTGGGAATGGGAATAAATAGAGCAGAGTCAGTCGCAGATGAATGATAACAATAAAAGAACCCAAACTCTTGATAACGAGTTGCAGATTTTTGGGCGTTTGTTGAACTTGAGCATTTAGCACAACTGACGCCATTTACACACACACACACACACACATACACACATACACATTTATATATATATATGTCTTTTCTCTTGATGAACTCGAATAATTTTCTTAAATGGCCCCAATGAGCACTGAATGCTGCGACGAATGCCAGATGAAAAGGCCAAAAGTGCGTTCATCAACACTCAGCGAATGCAAATTTGACTTTTTTGACTGAGTCTCATTTAATTAACGTAGAAGCTTTGGATTTTTCGAGATGTTTTGTGCTGAAAAGTACTTTAAGAAATGGGGCGTGTTATTAATAAAGATACTAGAATTTTAAGCTCTTCAAATAATGTTAGATTAGGCTTTCGAGTCATAGATTATAATTTAGTCTAAGTAGAAGAATAAAGTTTATGGTGTGAAAAGAGAAAAATGCTTTAGATAATACACATAATTGTGATGATAACATAAAATGATAGTAGTAGTATTTATTTAAAAATAAAAACAAATATAATAATAATATTAATAATAATAATATTATCTATATTTTTTGTGAATGAGCTATGTGAGTCCTTCACTCTGACTGATGTGCTGCTACTCACTGACTAACTGGCTTAAAATCCTTCTGTTTCTTGAAATCCTCCTCCTTGCATTCCATCCTCAATATGAATCCCTTCGACATGCTCCAACTGCGCAATATTCTCAGAGTACCTAAATCCAGGTCCCTCTCAATAGGTTTCAGCGAAGTCACACTCTTTTTCAAGCATCTGTGTCTTTGAGAAATTGCTTTTATATAGTCTCTACTTGGTCTTTACCGATAGTTTCTGCCAGCTCCTTTCTTCTATCCACATTTGTCTGAAGACGAAATAGAGCTCTACGCTGTCTATTACATTTTGTAGTAAACGCAGCTGAATTTGGTACTTTTCCCACCTAGTGTTTATATTTTCGAAAGTAAACATGACCAGAAAGCATTTGTCTTCAACCAAAAAGGCGCCTCATCGTACTTTCTAATCAGTCGTTGCTTAAGATTGTGGATAGTTTTTGCTGTTTATCTCCCTTACATCTCTTTTGAGCATAATCTCTTTCAAGAGACAATCGTCTTCTGTCATAATAATTATAATTATAAAAAAAATAACTTTAGTAAATAGATTTTAAAATTAAATTTTTTTATATAATATATAAATTATATCAAATATAATTACTATCATTATTATCACAATGATTTAAACAAAATATTTAAAATATTTAAATATTTATATATACATACATAAAAAATTAAAATATTATAGTAAAATATAATATATTTATGATAAAAAAATATATGTATATATATATATAAACTAAAAATTTATGCAACTATTGCTCAAAATCTTACAAAAGAGTTATCAATTATTTAAAAACAGAAAATTATTTCAATTAAATATTTAAAAAAGAAAAGTTTCAATTAAAAGTCATTTAAAAAGTTTAAATATGTTCACAATTTATATATATATATTATTTAATTTTGTTCCTTAAGATTATAGTTAACAATGAAGCACAAATTCTGCCTTTTCCCAGAGGTTGTTTTTCTTTTTTGTTGGCAGTTTGAATGGACAGTTAAGTTGGAAATGGCTTGTAGCATCGTGGCCAAAAATAATTGAATAGCCTTGAGTCCACAGTTTTATCAGATATGTATAAAGTTGATAAGTCCAAATTGCTAGCTATCTTTTGCTACACATTTTAAACACAAAACTTTACTAAACGAATAACTTTATGAAGCGCACTTTACTAAAGTCGCTTGCTTTTACTCTCTCTCGCTCTTTCTCTCTGTCTCTCTCTCTTTTGCAAACACCGCAACATATTTGACCTACACGCAATGACAAATATGTTGCTGACAGCTTCTCGAGAAATATACAAAATATTTAAAAATATATATATGCGAATAAAATCATATGAATATAAATTAAATTATATAAGCATGAATTATGCACACACACACAAACATACATACATCTATAGGAGCATATATATGTAGACAGCCTTCCTTTTCTTCCCCCCCGCCGTCTTGGAACATTTTAATAAATCAACACGCCCGGCTAGCTAGAAAGTGGACAAGCTCGAAATATCTTAAACGAGCAGCAACAACAATAACAAATAATAAGAAAATAAACAACAACAAAAACACTCTATATACATATTTACACAAGATATAAACTGCAAATATCATGAAAATGAAATGAACAAAATTGTTGGGGCTGACGATTCGCAAACTATTTTCGATTTGCGACCACACACATACAAACACACACACACACACAAACACACACACACACACTCACATATGCATAGCATATATTCATATTTTCATATACATACATATGTATATCTAGCTATCTATCTGTCTCAGTGTCTCTGATGTCTGTTTCCATTTGTTTGTCTGGCTGCTTTGACCAGCAGAACTACTCAATTCTGTTTGCATTTCAATAACATTTATGCACTCAAACATTTATGCGCTCAAGTAGTTAGGGTATTTCCATGGGGTTGTGTGTGTTCAAGTCATTGCTCTCGCATGGAGGCGAAAGAAACTACAACTATCGAAGTAATTAAATTAAATTGCAAATGATTCATGGCATGCTTAAACAGTTAATAGCATACAATAAATACACAATGCACTCGGCTGTCATATGATAGGATGTGGATATTGGATAGGTCATATCTCTCACTGTACTCGTCAAGGGTTAGGGTTAGGGTTTAAACAAATTGAATGAATAATGGGTTTACGATATGATTTTGTGCTACTAAAGTGTTTTAGCTGCATTTGGCTATATCTAATTCTGATTTTCTGAGCTTTAATTCCGTTTATATCGCCTATTCAAACTATTTAATGACAAGCTTCTTTAATAATAATAGTCCTCTCTTGACTTTTGTATGGGGTAATAAATATTTGTAATTTGTAAGCCTTCATAGTCGTATATTTTGTTTATATGAATACAATTTTTCTATATTTTTATAACAGTCTTATTTGATCGACATAAATATAATTTACTTATTTAAATTTAATATGATTAACCTGCTTAAGCTGTACAATGCACTAATATGCCCATTTGCCTCAAGGCCATAGTATCACTAGATCTTTATATTTAGCTGTTATGTTATCTTCTGCAAAGTATCTTGTTTATTTAACCCATTTAATTAATTAGCAGCACTAACATACCCACTCGACTTTAAGACCAGGGAATTTACGGTATTTTTAAGTCTGTTTTCTTTTGTCTAAAATTTGTTAAAAATTTTCAATTTTTAGCTGCGCGTGATATATGATCAGCTTATTTATGTGCTGGCGCATATTGTAAAAATAAGCCTCCACAATTTCCTTCCTTTTCCATCCACCACATAGCTATGTAAAGTAGATGTTATCTCTGCGGCTGTACATGGGTATATAGAGCACATGTAGTTAGGCAGTTAGCCATAGTGCCGCTAAGTCCGTCCAGTTGTTGCTTTTCCCCAGGTGATAATTACGCATTTTTAAAATGCAGTTTGTCTCGCTATACTTCATGAAATATGCAGTGGAATTGAGAGGCGGCGGTAGAGGCAGAGGTAGAGGTAGAAGTAGAGGCAGAGGTAGAGGCGGAGGCAGGTAAAAAGGTCAGCAGCTAGAACGATAGGCAGCGGGCTGTAGTGCACTCGGCTGGCCTTATTAAAAAAACACAGAAAGCAAAGAGTTGCTAAAAACACACATACACAAAGGGCAGATAGAGAGAGGGAGATACAGAGAGAAAGAGGGAGAGGGAGAGGAAGAGTTAGTGAGCGAGGGAGTGCGCGCATACTATAACTTTGCAAATGGTCTGGCTTTTGAGCTCTGTACACATCGCTGTAGACTTAATTACTCAAGTTATTTAAACTTTTTACACATATAATACACATAAATGTGTTAGTTAGTTGAGACTGGTTAATCAGTTACTTGGCAACTGACGGTTTTGATAAGGCATATACGTATCTTGTCAAACAAATGTGTCTCTAATTTAGACTAACACACAATAAGTTGTGATAGGATGGTGATTTTTTTCAGATATATTTTAGAGTTAACAGTCATCATAATTACACTGAATGCTGTTGAAGTTTTTGGAATAATTCATTTTGGTACCTTTAAAACTCCGTATATGAAAAGAAGAAGAGAAATAGCTGAATAAGTTTCACTAGCAGCATATTTTAAGATTAGAGTTTTAAGAGTAAATTCAGATAACGTGCATTGTTTATTCTAGAGTTTTCATTACAATCTTTTTGACATTAAGCAACAGTTATTATTATGAACAGACGAGAACGTAGTATGAAAAATATTAACGACTGTGTAATACTCTTTTTTTTTACTACTATTTAAATTTATTCCCAAATTAATAGTTTTCATAGTTTTATCTATTGGCTAGCTTAACAGCAATGAATATGAAAAAATATGACAGATTTTAGTTCAAATACTAATATAGTATATACCTATTTTATAATTTGCCATGTTCCTAACAGAAGGCCAATAGTATTATTGAGTTTGTATCAGTGCCTGAGCTACAAGACTTTATGTTTTACTCATATGATTGAGATGCAAAACCTTGTGCTGAATTGATTTAGTTGCTTGGAAAATCGCTGCCTTTTTATTAAAAATTCTTAATAACTTATACATATATTGCCATTGTTTTCCATGGCTTGTAATTTGAGCACAAGAGATTTTCGTATATCCCTCTAATCAATCGTTTTAACTTTGGGAATGGCTGTAAATTCATCAAAGCAATGCTGCAATTCACTTGACTGCGCCTATTACAATTAATTAACAGAACTGAAATATTTCTTGGATGCAGTTTATCCCAACGAAATTTAAAATCTTCAGCTTAAGTTGCATTCAAATAAACAGACAGCAGGACGACAACACTGCACAAATCTATTAAACTCTTTTGGCTACATGAACAAGCATAGAAAGGTTTTTTTTTTTACTTTCACATCAGATTTATTTTGAATGGGCTTTACGTAATTACTCATAAACATTTATCTCACTGCAACTTTAGTTTTGCTAAAAATGATTTCATTTGCCAGGAAATATAAAAATTTTTCTTACGTAGCAAAAACTATTTAGTTATTTCAACTGCCTTTCATTTCTTGCACATTCCTTTGCTATTACCAATATAAAGAGCATTATGATATTTCAAGGCTAAAGCAAAAAGAAAAACAACAAAAATTCACTCAACAAGTGAAAGTTTTGATTCGTAGCCGTTGTCCGAGCTGTGAATAGAGGCGTTTATTGTATTGTGACGCACGTCAGGTCGTCCAGAAATGCTTAATGGAGTTTATGTAATGCTATATCCGACTACAAGTACAACGAACTAGAAGAGTTAACAGATTTGACGACTGCAGAAATATATATGATATTTGTGTATATATAAATATGAAATATATATTGTATATCTATAAAAGATATATATCTATACACTTATAGTTATATATGGTGGTATTATATATCTTAGCTCTTCAATGTTTTGGTGTTACATAGTTTATTGTATTGTATTGTTGTTGTTGTTGTTTGTGATGTTTTAGCGTGGGTGCAGGCAACAGCCCGTCGCCGGTTCACTCAATGACGGCTTTTGTTTCAGCGATAAAAGGCCGCCTGAAAATACAAAACTTTTGCTGCCTCTTTTTATACAGGCTGCACCCATTGAATGCGCCCAATGAAGGGTAGTTTGGCTACATGCCAGTGTAATTGGAAAAGAGAGAGTTATGCTAGATTATTTGATATTTGATATTTGATCGCAATGGCAGTCGGAAACAGCATTTTAGTCAAATTAATTCAAATTAATTAATTAGGATTTAAATTTATAAATGTTTAATTATTATCTTGTATTAATTTAAATTATATTAAATTTGAATGAGTTAACTTTTGAATTCAAATACTTTAAATATTTGTAAATTAATAAATGTTGAATTATCATCATTAATGTTTAATTAAAACTAAAATTTAAATTAATTTTAAATATATTGTATACATAAAATTTATTTTATAAAATTTTAATATACAACAAATTATTTATTTAACATATTTATGTTTTTAAATATATAATACATTTTCTTATTTTTTTTAATGAGAAATAATGAAGCTTGTTCTTTTGCCCCTTTTGATAACTTTTTATCACATTTTAAGATTCGCTCAATCTTCAATCTCTTAATTCCAAAAAAAAAAAAAAAAAAAAAAAACAACTAAAAATATGTATTAAAATATATTTCCATATTACATACATTGAATGAGCTTGTTATTTGTCCCTATTGATATATCATCAATCTCATAATATAAAATCGTTTGTATATATATTTCTCTTCTTTATAACAGCAGAACATATATGCATAAAAAATGCTTTAAGTTTAGCTTATTTGGTATTAAATTTGTTGCTTCTTTCATACAGATAAAGGCAATTTTACTCTTAAAAATAATAATGCCAGCATATCTGGCAGTTGCGCTTGCTCAATTAACACACTTCAACTTGCTTTATTATGTTGTTTTTGTTACGTTTTTCGGTCTTTTTCACTTTGTTATTGTTTTTGCAAAAAAAAAAAGAAGAAATATAGCACGCCCAGCTGCTTACGTCAGAGGCACCCACCAGCAGGCAGCAGACAGTTTGGTGTGTGTGCGAGGCTGATAAGGAGCAGAATCTATAAAAGTTGATATATACATACATATATCTTATAGTGTGAGTGTGAGTGTGTATGTAAGTCTGCCAATATGCCGTGGCAAGGCGCAAAACATCACGAATATTAGCTGGCATGAGTCTATATATTTATATATAGTGATTTGATTGCAATTATGTGGGCTAAATATTAATTAATGAATGGCAAGCAATGCGTGAGGCATGACTAGTTATATTACATTAAATATTAGTAATTAATATAGAAATTAAATAAATCATATGCTATAGGTTTTGTGATTTTATGCAAGTTTTAATGATTGGGAATTAATTATTATACATATATATATATATATATATATATATATATATATATATATATATATATATATATATATATATTTGATTTTTTATAAAATATCTCTTGACTGTTTGCAGAGCTGCTCAAGTTCATTCTTTATGTTATTTGTCTATTAGTTTTATTTATTGATTTCTCTGAGCGGAAGCTGAGACTAAATTTTATAATTTTTTAGCAAATGCAATAAAGTCAATGTTATATTAATAAATCAAGAAAATAAGATTAGAATGGTAAAAATTTGAATATTTGTACTTACTCACGAAAAAGTGAAATGAGTATATTGGTTTTGTGTAGTTTCCGTCCGTCTCACTGTCTGATCATCTGTCCGTTGAAGCTAAGGACTTGATATTTTGAGCATAGACTCGTGTGGACCCTGGAATTAAAAAGTGTCAAGATTTTCCCGAGCCACCCCTAGGGGCGTTTTAAATCGAAAAATGGATTTGGCAGCGTTTGAGTCGTGAATGAATATTCTGCAGTCGGTAACGCCCGAATACAACTTTTTGTTCTTTATATTGCAATACTTTGAGTTTATTGCCTAAAATATAATATAATGAGATTATCAATTTCTTAAAGTCTATAATATCTATGCAGCATCTATGATCCAATCTTTTAATTAACAAATTTGAGTTCGACATATTAAATAATAATTTGTAATGACTAAGTCTTTTAATCTGCTCTTACTTTCCTTTAATCTACATTGGAACATATTTTATAAAAGTATGTTTATGATTAACTCATTCCATTACATGAATATCCACGTGCGAAAAATTATGTATATAATAAACTCTAACAATTATTTTTATTAAAAAAACAAGTCTTATGATATTTCCCAAAATAACTTATTTTATTTTAATTTATTTTCAAAAAAACTTACGTAAATTTATTATTATTATTATTCAAACCAGTTTTGGCCCACGCCTAACCTATTTCAACTATATATTTTAGCCTTGAACTTTTTAATGCATCGTCTCTTGAAAGCCATGGCAACAGTTTGTCTGCCCAAAAAGTAAGCCGCAAAGACCCATCAAAATCTGAGTCAAACTGTAGCATTTTATGGCTATCGAGAGCTCGTCTAAGTTACGGCTTTTTATGATTTCTAGTCAGAGGCTGAGGTTAAAAAACTCAAATAGGAAGTGTCTGCCACACAAATTTAGACGCAGTCAAGGTTATCCCAACAAAAAATTAAATTGTTGATTGGCAGAGAAATAAAAGTTTATGCATAATGACTGGAGCTAGGAAAAAATATTTGATTTATATATAAAATATTTCTGCATATAAATTTAAGTTAAATATTAAGTACTTTAGCTTAACTATGAACATGCTTAAAACTAATCAATTATTTATTCTTTTTCAGTGCGTACACGAAATATGTCAGCAGCGCTTACCCCAAATGGAACTTAGACTCTCCTCCTCCCCCAACTGGTCAACGTACTCTCGAGGCCAGAAGAACACAAACACAAACAATTTATTAAAAAATTGATAAAGAATACATTTCTTATATCTAAAAATAAACAACTTGGAAGTTAGAGAGCAAAAGAGCTAAAGAGTGGAGGGTCAACAACCAACAATAATAATAATAAAATTAATAATCATAATAACAAAAAATCAAGAATGTAATAGGTAACTAAACCTTATGGCATATACTACATAAATAATCATTCATAACATATAGCGTATAGTATAACCACGAGACTACAGATATTTAGTTGTAAAGTACATAGTTTAGTTTAACTGAAAAATCACACACATATAAAAATGAAAATGAAAACATGTTTACCAAATCTGTCTAAGGCGAAAAAAGAACTTCGTTCAATTGGGCTAATAACCGTTTTATTTTCAATTATCAGCTGGCAACAACAAGAACAACAAATATTTGTGAAAGTATGAAACGCTTTATTAATTTATAAATTTAAAAATGGTAAAATGTAAAAAAAAACAAACAAAAAAATTATGGCGCACTTAGTGTGCTTGAAAAAAAAAACCAACTTAATATTAAAAATAAAAAAGTAATAAAAAAGAAATAAAAAGCGGAAAACAGACAGAAACAAACAGCTAATTAAATTCACATTAGGTACAGTTCTCATATATTAAAAAAAAAAATTAAAAATGAGAAAAAAAGTAAAGCGAACTAAAAAAAAATTAAAAGAAGTAAAAGTAAGCAGTTAAATGAAGTCAGTGTTGGTTAACTAGCCACAATAGTGTTGTCAAATGTTTAAAGCGCACATAAAGTGTTGTTTACATAAACATATATATATATATATTCATATATATTATATATATATATATATATATATTCAGTTTTGCAAAAAAAGCCGCCAAAAATATTAAGAAAACTTTCCAAGAACTGCAAATCTTATGCGCCCAAACAAAACCAAAAAAAAAAAAGAAGTTAAAAAAAATGAGATAAGAAAATGTAATCTGCTATCAACTGGAGCTTGCGTTTAGCTCTTGATGTTTTAGGCGTCTTAGACATACGATACATATGTACTATAAATGTTGTACAATCAGCGACGACGTGCAACAATAAACAAACAAACAAACATACACACAACAATTGTGGTTAGAATAACAGCCGAAAGTTAATCAACATCCAATAGACACTCACACTCCCACACAACCCACGCTCATTAACAGTGGCACCTAAAAGTAAGCGCACTCACCGAATACATATATACATATACAACATATTCACTTATACATATTAAAGCAAAAAAAATAAACAAAATTCAGGCGTATATATATATATATCCACGTATAACTCGCAGGATCTAGGGCCAAATGCGCCAGAACCACATCAACTACTCAAATTCTAAAATAATAAAAACATGAAGAACATAAATAATAAAAAAAAACAAATGCAGAAAAAATAAAAAAATCTGAATGTTTACTTATAAGTCGCAAATATATATATATATAAATATATATACATAAAAAAAAGAAAAAATAATTAAAATTAAAAAATAAAGAAAAACCAACTGAAATTTGTGTGTAAAAAAGCGTAAACCGTAGAATTAAAGTAAACAAACAAAATATGGGGGCGTCAAAAAGTCTATATAAATATTAAATATTATACACTTACATCCATATAATATCAACAACAAAATATGTGCAAGAGCGAAAAAGAGAGCAACGTGAGAAAAAAAGAACGCGCCAACTAAGCTAAAAAATAAAAAAAGAAATGAAAAAAAAAAAAAATACAAAACAAAACGTTATATACATATATATTCGAGTAAACAAATCATTTAAATATTTATTGTTTTACATTTCTATTAAAGTTTTCGGCATATTCATATATATATACATTTATATATATGAAACTAAAAAAGATCTTAGGGGTTTACAATATGGAGCAGCCTACTTTATTTTTTTTTTTTAATCTACGCTAAAGGATTTACTAAAATATGTATTTTTTATTTTTTAATTGCTGTACTTCTTGTTAATTTATTTTTAATTATCCAGCGTTTTGATTTATTTTTGTGAAACACAAAACAAGAAATCATAACACAAAAAATATTTAAAAAATAAAAGAAAATAAAAAACAACTTATTTATAATAAAATGTACAACGTATGTTTTAAACTAAAACGACTCTATTAATTTTTCTACTAGTTGCGACAAAAAGTCATAAATAGGCATTAACAAATAAATTACATTGAAAAAAAAAGAAAACCAAAAACAACTTCATAACGGGACATTTTTAGGGGCACAAAGCGTGTCCACTAAATCTAAGCACTTCACATCACACTGTTTCTACATGTTTAATTCAAATTTTGGTTACGAAACAAAGTTTAAAAGTTTTATTAAAATGTACAATTTTTTATTCGACTATAACACACACACAGACACAACAGTATAGGCATATTAATAAATAATTTAATAACAACAAAAGTCAAAATGAACATACAGACATGCATATAAATAGTCTAATGTAGTCTGAGCAAACAAATTAATACAAAAAGAAAAAATAATATATATATATATATACCCATATATATGTCAACTTAATACATATGTATGTATCCATAAAACAAAATATCAGTCAAATTTTGTTTATAAAATAAAAACAATTATTTTTTTGTTGTGCAATTTTGTTTATTATTTTTGTGTTCAGTTAATATGTTTTATGTAATTTATTGCTCTACAAATCAATTACCTGAGCTTTAATATTGGACTAAAAAAGGAAAACATTTGTGCGTTATGCTTGATGTATGTATAAAATATATATACATGCATATATACATATATGTATGTATATATATTATATTATATTATATACATATATAATTTTGTATAACTTCCAAGCGAATCTTTTTAAGCAACACAATCTGCGCTTTGCAAAAATAAAATATATAAAAATAAAAAACTGTATAACAAATTTATAGTTTGTAATTAATTAAAGAAAGCAAATCACTTTTTTGTCGACAGAATTTGAAAATGAGCAAGCGAAAAAAACCCTTTTGTTGTTGTTTCATGTGTGTGCGTGCTAAATTCGAGGTACATATATTTATAAATATATAAAATCTGAGTAAAAAAAGGTAAAAAAAGCGAGAAGAGAATTCAAATTATTTAATTTAGTTTTTAAATTTAAGTTTATATAGCAAGTGCGTATATATATATATATATATATATATATATATATATATATATATATATATATATATATATAAAAATATAAATTTCAATACCAACAACAAGCAAGACGTAAGGTCTTCAAAATAAAAAAAAATAAAAAAAAAAAAACAAACAAACAAAAAGCAAACAAAACCAAGCATACAATAAAAGTCAAAGTAAAAGAATATTACGAGCAAGTCAACCAATTATAAGTAATGAATGAAGGAAAAGAAGCAAGAAGAAGAAACAAACACAAAGGAAAAGATAAGCAAAAAACAAAGCAAACAAACAAACAAACAAAAAAACCAATAAAATGAATTTGAAATCCTTAAAAAATATATATGAAATAACTGTGTGTTTTTTATCATTTCTGGGAGAGAAAACAATTTCATAAGCAGCTCTATAAGGTTTCGCAAGGGTGGAGAAAACAAACAAAAGGACATACGAGAAGGAAACTTTAACAATTTTTTCAGTGTTCCAAGTAAATTTACATACGATATTTATTTACTTTCTAATTCTGTTGGGGTACTTCCAAGAACTTGCAGCTAATGTGCAAACTTTTTGAAGTAATTATTTTATTAAACATTAAACAAAAGACATAACCTTTTGTATGGAGCCTGTGCACGCAAACAAGCTCGCAACATTCAGCATAATTTAATTACTTAGTTTTGGTAGAGACGCGAAACTTTGTCCTTTACCTATGTTACCTGTAATGTTTAGGTGTTGTCAAGATAGTAAGCAATCTTGCTGGGGCGGACTACACGCATATACAACTCTCTCAACTTGACATATGTATATGTATATGTGTATATAGGTTATAATTTACCTTAGTATATACAGGTAAGTAATAAGCTAAACTTTAAAACATCTGTGATTGCATTTTTGTAGCTAAATAATAGCTTAGCTTACAATGCAACTGTTTAGCTTAAGCTAAATAAATTTATTTGTATTAATTTTTTATAATTTTAGTTCTTATATTTTATATATTTTTTATTTAGCTTGAACTTATATAATATTTACTTCCATACAAAATCGTAATTAAAATAATAAAAAAATAATATATATAAAAATTTAAAAATTAAAATTATTAAAATAAAAATTTTTAATGTATATTTGTTTATATTAAATATCAAATTTTCACCTGGTTGAGTTTTCTTGATATATCTTGATATAACTAGAACTTGTTTTATTATTAATATTTGTATTAAGCATCCTGGATTTTGATTAATTCCAAATTAAACATTTCTATTCTAGTTCAACATAAAGCTCACTTGATAGATTAAAATTTATAGTTGCGAACTCAACTATACGTAATAGGTTTGCTTGGGTATAAGGATTTAGTCTATTTGAGTCGATTGATTTAATAAATGGAAGGATGCCAGGCTAATATCGATTTCAGTTTGAAATGATTTTAGAATTCATCAAGTGAGTTTTAAGCTTAACACATAAAGGCTTAAATTGAAAGCGAGAAATATCTTAAAATTGATATATATTCTATTTTTTGATTATGTGTTAATAATAATAAACAACCTTTATGGACCTTTAGCTAAATAGTTGTTTCCAGTCTTCATTAATTACACTATTGTTCTATTATAGTATTGCAAATCTCTAATAGTATAGACTTTAGCTATCCGCAACTAAGCAGAAATAACGAAACTTATGAAGCCGAACAACCCACAAGAACTCCAAAGTCCTCAACCAACCAGCCCAACGGCAACTGCCAAACTTTTGCATAATTTCTTCTCTTTATTTTGAATTTTTTGCTGCTGGCTGTTTTTACATATGCGAGTTGCTTTGACACACTTGCCGTTGGGTTTGCTTAATAACAACAAAAAACATGTAAAAAGTAAAAGAAAAGTTAAAAGGAAAAAGGAAGAAAAAAGTAAAACGAAAAGCGGTTTTTACTTTGTTTCCTTGATTTTCGTTGCAGACAAAAGTTACAAAAGTTGGCGTGTATACACGATACATGCAAAGCACATACATATATAAATATATATTCTTATATATATGTACACATAATGCACATACTTCTTATATGTGGCGTGTGAGGTTAGGGCTTGGCCCTTAGTATGTCGAGCAAAGTGCGGAGCATGTCTAAGGTTATTTATAGCAACACTTTTCGGGCATACATATTTATATATGACTTCGGCTCGTTTGTTTGGCTGCCACTTCTGCTGCCAAGTTTTTGCCTGTTGGCCACGTTGGCCAGGACATGCGACAGTCCAGCGTCGAAGCGGATATATAATTTCGGCCCACATAACCTTAGGTAACGGTATGCATGTTGTAGCATACATCCAAAATTGAATACCTTATTCAAGGAGTGGTGGGCAAGGGCTTTGTGTTTTTGTGTTGTGAAATTTTTGAAGTCGTATCAACCATTGTTCTTTGACATACATACGTATAGTTAGACGAGTAGACTCTTGATTCAAACACCACACAGTATAAGGCCTTGCGGAGGTAATACTCTTTGAAAATGAGAATAGAGCATATTAGCTTTTCTCTATCTACTCATCGATTGGGTTGAGTAAAAAACTTGAGATAAATACTTGTATAATAATTTTATTTAGAAATATTTATAATCTTTTCTAATTCTATTAGTCAGCCCTAGTCAACCTCTATTAATCTTTGAACGAGTATTATACAGTCGTTTTCTTTTTCACTACAACACTTTTCTTCTTTTGAATTAGGCTAACTGCCAACCCCTCAGTACCTCGCCTGTTTTTAGCTGATTCGGCCCAAGTAAAAAAGCAAGTTAAAAACTTTTTAATATGTCTTTGTCTCACCAATTAGGCTGCCAGACCCAGCCCTGAACTCCAGCCCCAGCCAGAGCACTTGCACCAGAATCTGATTTAATTTTTTGTGTGGAAAATTTATTTGATTGTGGACTTTGTTGAGGAGTGGCAACCATAATTCATGGAAAAATTTAAGACTGGCAAGTGAATCAATGAATGTACACAAAATTGAATTTAAACTGTCTTTGTTAAGAGTTTGCAAAATTCAAATCAATTGTAGGCGCAGTGTTATGATGATAGATAAATATAATATATATAATATAAATCAGATTTGATCTATCCATGTTTGTTTAATAAAGCTACTTTAATCTAACGTTTATTTACTTTTTGACTTAATTTATAGAATAATAATAATATACAGATCTGACGTGATCTTATGATATTTATGTATACAGCTCTTTTACTCTTTGACATCATGAGCGGAGTCTTCCAACTACTGAGCGAGTCATGAGTAAGTCTTCTATGTATAATATAGATCTGATTTTCTCGATTGATATTTGTCTAACATGTTCATGCATAAAGCTCTATTACTCTTTAACTTCATGAACAGAGTCTTCCAACTACTGAGCGAGCTATGAGAGTCTTTCAAAAACGCTCAAGAGCTGTCCTCCATTTGCAGTGAAATTTCTTCAGCTATAAAAAGGGCAGCATGGAGCAAGGCTTGATCAGTCGCTTCTCAACCTTCCTGCTGGACAGGAAGTCGCAGCGTAGTGCAGAGCTGTTTTTAATATTTATTATTATAAATATTTTTAGATAATATTTAAGTATTTAATAATTATTATAAAAAATTGTGGGATGATAATGCATAAGCTGATATAATGTTGTTTTTTCTTTGTACTGTCAATCAGATGGTAACTAATTTGCTGCTTATCGATCTTCTTTTGCCTCTGCTGCCTCTCAACATGGAACTAAACATTATGCCTCGTTAACCGTCAAGCTGAAGCCCTTCTATGTGCTCTATTTGTAATCACTGCAATCAGTATTTGTGCGTCCAGGTCTCATTTGCCAGCCGTAATGTTGAACTATGAGATTATAGACTTTTCCAAGCATCTATGTCTTTGCACATTTGCTGAATTAAAATCTCTACTTCTCTGTCAGGTTCATCATTTTTTCTATACACCTCTCACAATTACAGACAGTATGTTGTGCGTCTTCTATTTTATATAAAAGATGAAAAACCGGATAATAAGTTGACTATCCACTTTGAGCTCAAGGCCTTTCCTAGTCGGGCACGCCCGACTAGAACACTCTTAGTAATATAAATTTTTTTATATATGCTAATGCCTTTCGCCCAAAGGCATACGCTATAATTAGGTGGGATTGGTGGAAAAAATATAAATTTAATTTATTACCCATATCAACGAGCCAACAATCAGATATACTATATTTAAAATGTGAGCATAAAATTCCACAGCAGATGGCCAGACCACAAGCAAACCAAAACAACAAAAACTTATAACTAATCCATAAGGATTTATAAGAATCATATTATGCAGGCATATAATAATTATAAGTATATGGCGGAAACATAAACAACTAACATAATAACAAGAATAAGAAGATGTAGAACAACAACAACAAATACGGTTATTGAGTGGCGGCCAGCGGAATAAGCAAACCAAATATAATTTCTGATATAACAAATAATATATAAATATATATATATATGCATATTTTCCTCTTTTGCATATTGTTCGCTTCAGTTATTCGAAATATGTATAAATGAGAAAATTATATATTTTAAATTGTCTGCATTTAGATTGATTTACATGCCACATTAAAAGACACTTTCTCATTGAATGAAAAATTTAGATTTAAAAAAAGTCTCGCTCGACTTGATGCGAAATATTTATAAGTTATTCATATATATATATATATTTTTTTTTACGAATGGCACCTGTGTAAACATTTAAGGTGCCATGTTTAGTCTATTAAAAATAGCAATTAAAAATAATTAAACAAAAATAAAATTATGCAGAAATAGTATATACAAAATATTATAAATGATGAGTAGGGGAAAAAGCTTTAAATTTGATGATGCAACAAACAGATATTTTTTTATCTGAATGATAGATAGCTATTTTATTATGTTAGTTTAATGAACTAGTATCCAAGATAGGGTAGTAAAATATTTATTTAATTTTATCTTTTATCAGACGGCGATTGTGTATAACATGGCACGTGTGCCAATAAATTGGTTTATTAGAGATGAGAGCGTGAGTCGTGAAGACAATGTATTTGTGAAAAGTCAATCAAACTACGTGTGTGAATAAATATAGTAAATGCATATAAAGACAAGCTAAAGCAGCTGAGGCTTTATAAATATGCCGACAATATTGACAAGAAAATTTAAATAATTAATTTTTAATTACTTATAAACGATTTATAATTCATTTTGTAAATATCTAAACCGACAATATATATATATATATATGATATGCAAATATTATTTGATAAATATTTAGACATATATAATGCTTCTTATAAAATTAACTATGAAAAATGCACTTATTTTTAAATATCGAAAAGCTAATGTTAATTTACTATACGAATTTTTAGATTTAGCATTAGTTTTTGCAATAAAAAATCTGTTCTTAATAACTCTTCTGCCTGTATTCCTCATCATTTCTCGAGCTATGGATATAAATAGAAAAATGTAAGAATATAAATATTCTAAAAATAAAACTAAGATATTCCAGACAATTTGTTGATATTTCTGTGCGCATGTTGCCAAATTTGGTTTCTGGCTCGTGACGTGTGAAAATGTCAGAGAGGCGCCAATAGCCGTTGCTCTAGATTATATAATTGATAACTTAATATCATTGTGGAGTAAAGCAACGATTATGGATGCTGAATTTGCTCGTTTGTTGCTGTTCACTTATATAATCAGACTGTCCCTTTGAAACGTTGAGCACGTAATTAAAATTTAATTTTAATAAAATTAAAAAACTGTTTTTTCCCCCAGCACATATAAATAATTTACAAACAATTTCGCAAATGTCAAGAATTAAACATGCAATTATTGAACAATTTCCATTGTCAGTTACATTTTCTGATGATAGTGGGCTTCACACGACATTTCGTAAGGCAATAACAGATAAATATAAACTGGAGTTGGTGAGAAGTGAATGACTTGAAGATGACCTGTAAACTACAGGATTAAGGGTGGAAGCCAGAGTACAGGAAATATAAATTGGGAGGATTTGACAATGGATAGGATGGAGATTTATAGTTTGGGTAACTGATCTTAAGCAATATATATTATATAAGTATAAAAAAGGATTTTTGTTTTATATTCAATTTTAAGAGTATACACAATTTATTACAAATATAATTTATGTATTTTTAACACTCCCTTTACGAAAAAAAAAAAACAAACTTAAAATTGATTGAGCTTAAAGTATTTATTTTTATATTCAATTTTTATGATATTTACTATTAATATAATTTATATATTTCAAACACTTTTCTCATACAGACAATATTAAAAAACTTATTTGTTATATACTACCTCTACAACTCTACTCCATACTCAAAGCATCTTCCCTGTTTAGGGTATGCAAATCTCCTATACAAGCTAAGTTCTAGAGTTATATAAATCGTCACTTCAAACTGATCAACAACTTTGTCATCTACCTTTTTATTCCATATCATTTGTCATATTACAGGGTATAACATTTTCGCTATAAATAAACTGGTTCATTTAAGTTAATTATTAACATGCCATTGTTAGCAACGAAATAATTTGCTCTCTGCTCTGATTCGGAATTCTGTTTACAATTCTGAGTGCGAGTGTGTGTGAGTGTGTGTAAGTGTGCTATAATGTATGTGTGTGTGTTTTCAGTACATGTGCCGCTAAAAGCTGTCAATGCTCATTTTCATTTGGCTTGATGCACCGCCAACAGCTGCCCACTGAGTGGGCCAAAAAACAAAAAAAAAAAATAAGAATTTAAAAAAATAAAATCAACCTGCATTGGACTGCAACGGGCCCTGTCCCCAGTTCCGGGCCCCGTTACGAGTTCAGCTGAGTCAGGCGAACTGGGAGACTGGGGCTGGTTTGTTTGGTTGTTTGGTTGGTTGACTGGCTGGCTGGCTGGCTGGCTGGCTGGCTGGTTGGCTGATTGCTAAAGTGATTTCTGATTTTATTTTCCAAACGGCTGCACACACAAAATGCCGCCTGCATGTTGTGGGCGTGGCAGTTGCATTCACTGCCTGCCGGCTGCCAAACGCCAGTTGCTGCTGCTGCAGCATCCCGCACTGATTTAACTTAAATTTATATATTTTTTTCATGATTTCTACAGCTCGATTTTATGGGCCTCGGTCAGATTGCATTGTGTATTTTAATTATTGCAATTATTTAACTGATTGTGGTAAATATATAAGGCAGCAGCGGCAGTTGCTAATTAAATAAAATCAAGAAGAGCTGCGGCTTAAATGATGTTAAAGCTGCACGTGTAAAAGTAACGGTAAAAAGGAATTCCGGCATCAAATAATTGACATAATTTAGTTCAATGTATTGAGCAATCAAACAGTTGATGCCTACTTAGCACTTGTGAGATAAATGAGTTTACAGATTGCGTGCCAAAAATGTAATGCAGTTGCACTTAAAGGCATCTGATTTTATATAATATATTAGACTAGTTAGCTGATTAATTAATATGTAATTAATAATAAACTAATTGAATAATAGAAAAAATATAAATATAAAAAAAAATTATTTTTAAATGTTGAAAAATTGTGTTTATATGTTTATAAAAATATAGAAAAATGGGAATCATTTGTATAAATAGTGAGCAAAGTTGAAAATAAACAACTAATTCGTGATTTCTTTTTAAGTATTGAATTAGGTTTGATGTTCTGTTTTGCTATTGATCTTTGTGTATCATATAAAAGGTGTACAAACAAGTCTGTGTGTTTTATCAATAATTGTCGCTATTAACTAATTATTTTAGTAATTCATCTCTCATTTTGAATTGTCATTGTTAGATTTTCCATTTCAGCATCTGTAAGCAATATAGATAGACATGACATGGTTAGTTTGCAATGTGATAGTGATCGACTACATGTTACACCGCCCGTTAAAAAGAACCTAGTAAAACTCAAATGAGAACTTTTCCCTAGCCGCTATTTGGTCCAGACTTCTTATCATCTCTTCCGATGCTCAGCGCTTTTCCAATTATGATGAAGCCATAATTGCAATTTGTCAATTTGCCAGAAAGCTTTAATTTTCGAACAAAAAAACTAGAACTTACACTTTATAAATATATACATATACATCATTTAAAGTGGATTATTTTTGTATTATTCCTATTAATTTTCAATTAAATAATTTAAAAAAAATCAAATTAACTAAATAATTTTATAAGAGAAATTAAATTAAGACTCGACTTTCACCTTGATAACACATATAATTTTTTATAGTTTATGTACAAAGTTTCCGCTAAAAATAAACAGAATTTTAAGTTCTTCATTCCAGTTTGCAACCTTGATTATATATCTGTATATATATATATATATATATATATATATATATATATATATATTATATATATATTAAATATATACATATAATATATACATATAAATATATAAACTGAAATGAAGAGCTTAATCTATATACATAAAATAATATTGTATAATATAAACAAACATTTTTCAATCAAAAACAAAAAAGACATATATAAGTATGTATAATTTGGTTTTTATTGAAGCATATATACTTTCATTTATTTATATACTGAAATGAAAGTATGTATATATAGTCACATATATATTTTTGATTTTTTCTTAAACATTTATTTATGCCGCACGCAAAAACATATATAAAGAAAATAACTCACAGATCTATAACAAGAAACGTTGCTATTAATATTGTTTAAAAATTTGTGAATATGTATACACAATATTCGAATGGAACGAACAAAAAGCTAAGGACAAATAAATAAATTAAAACAAAGAGAATAGATATAAAAAATATATTATATATATTTTATATCTGCTCTTTTTTTTAGAAACTCAAAGAAATGCAATAAATATACATTTAATTGACTTGCAGAACATAAAAAAACGAACTGCTGCCAAAATCCAAAATAAGAAGAAATGTAAACAAATATTAAAGCTACTTAGGTAGGCATAGGAAAACGTTGGAAAATTCTTGAGTCATTCATTTGGTGTTTGTTGTTGAGTGAAAGTGTGCTGAAATATTATTGTTTAAATATGGCTAAATATAGCTCAAAGCGTTCGAAATTGATTAATGTTCTATATGTAGACGTTCTGACAGTCTAAAACATTAACTAATTGCGTAAACATTGCGTATGAGTAATATTGCAGAAATTCCAGTGGAACAATTTCTCTTATAATTAAACAAAAAAAATTTGTTTTCTTGTCTGCTGTTGAGTAAAAGTTGCTTTATAAATTAAATTATCAGCACAAAACTTGTAAATACTCAAATATTAATTATCAATTAACAGCTCCTAATTGATTCAAATTTTGCAGATGTCTGTCTATATTTAACACAGACAGCTAATTTAATCTGAAGAAATTCCCATATATACATATATGTGTGTGTGTGTGAGTGTGATTCGTGTGTAAATTGTAAATTTATAGCTGATTCGCTAATTTGTTTTATAGACAGTGATTCGTGGAGTGGGCGCCCACAGATAATAGCATATACAGCCCGTATGGGGTCCCACTGATTAGTGCATACATAAAATCCGACTTGTTGTCTGGCTGTCAGTTGGTGTTTCTGTTTGCCCACTTTATTTGTGTGTGCGTGTGTGGCAAAGTGGTGTTAATTGATGGGGAGGACAAAAGCTGACACAAGTCGCAGCATACCAGCAACAACAATAACTTGTTGCCAGTCGTTGTCAGTCAGTCATTTAGTCATATCAAAAGATGTTTGGCAATGCGCCTGCGCCAGCGCCAGCTCCAAAGAACCCCGCACCCACACTCACACATACTCAGGCATAAGCAGCCAAAGATTTAGATGATACAGTAAAGCATGCCTTGATTGAACGACCAATAACATCAAATTGTTTACGCAAATAGTGTTTGGTATTGATATTTTTTCCTTTTTTTTATATTTATTTTAGTAGTGAGTTTTAGGGCATTGAACGGGTTTTCACGCTATTGAAGCTAGAGACTTGAAATTGGGAAAATGCATTTTCCGGTTCTTAGAAGCCATGGTAGTTGATGGGAGACTCTGAATATATACATATCACAATATGTAATAATTTACTTATTTAATTTTTGTATATAATTATTATCTTGTTGCTTTATATATTTTTGGCAGTCGCCTATCAATTGACATGATTCATAAAATACTAAAAAGAAGTAAGTAAAGACTTATTTTGTATGTATTCATTGTGGCTGAAATTTCTTTATTTTAAGTATTTTAACTTTGTCAAATAGCATTAATGTTTGGAAAAAAGAAATTTATTGTATTTAACATAAGTTTCTATAATTATTACATATAATTATTAAAAATAGTTATTATCTTTGTTTCTTATGAAAGCTGCAAAGTCGACATTATTCTTAAATCTCGTAGTAATCTACATTGTCTTATTAAAATGAATCTGAACATAATTTAGCTGTCGGCTATAGAATTTTAAATTTTAATAACACTTCTATTAGAATACAAAAAAAAACTCTCCATTTTCTTCCAGTGCAGTTAACTATTAAAACAAAAAAAAAATTAAAAACCTTACTATATTATTTGTATAAATTTATTATACTATAAAAACTATATTATATGCAAACTATATTATGTATATAATTTTGTAAGTTAAGCAGTTTATTGAAATTCTTATTTATAATTTAATTTTATTTGTATTTATTTTATTTTAAATTTCTTTTTTATTTATTTGAATTTTAAATTGAATTTAGTTAGTATTTATTTTACTAAAGTCTAAAAAAAATTAAAATTTGAATTTATTTACATATTGAGAACTTTGATTGAATGCTGCAAACTCAGCAATGATATAAATTTTGATTGAAATTATTTTTTTTTGCTGTTTTCCAATGACATTTTAAGTTTTGTGAGTGAATGTCAATTCTTGATTTATTTTTGACAGTTCGTTAAATTTGTATTTAACTATAGCCAATGTATTTGTCGTCAGAGGCCTTAGCAAATACACAAACAATCGGCGTCTGGCAAAAAAACAAAAATTGTGACAATTGCGTCAATTTTGTGCTGATTTTACTCAGTCAATGTATCACTGTATATAAATATATATGTATATATGCATATACATATATGTATACGTATGTGTATGTACATGTATGTATCTGTGCAGCGCATCTTTTGGCCAGCTATTCGATTCATGTTCACACGTGTGTTTATTTTGCGTCCGTTTCTTTTCGAAGGCAGATGCGAAGGTGGAGGCGAAGGAGCCCCCATCTGCAGAGCTAAGCAATAGTATATACACATACAGACATACATGATAAATTCATCATACATATACACATACATATACAGTTAAATATTAGTAAATAGAAATATATAAATATGTGTTCGTGTTTATGAAATGTTATGGCATTTCTGGCATTGGTTTGCCTCAAATTTAATGACATACACACACACATTCACACAATCACATACATATAAGCAGAGATACATAGATGTATGTGTATATTTCAATTTTATTGAGTGTCATTAAATTATTATACAATTCATTTTGCGGTTGATGGCAAAATTGTAAGCTATTTCTTTTTTTTTTTTTTTTTTTTTTTTTTGATTTATTAATAAATATTTGTTTTAATGATTAAAAATTCCATTGTTTAATATTCTGTTTGATTGCTCTGAACAATGTAATTTTGTAATTTGTATTTTATTTTTTTTAAATTTGTTTAACAATTTTTTTTTATTTAATATTGGGTAATTTTCCATTTCATTTTTTATATACTTATTTAATATGTATATACAAATTTTTGTATAATTAAACAAATAGTTGCCTATTGTAGTTTATTCAAAAATGTAACAAAAAATCTAATTTTTATGGTTTTATATGTAATTAATGTATATTTTATTTAAGGATTCTTATGTATTTATATACATATATTTAAAAATTTACAATTGTTCATTACTTTTAATAATAATTTTTGCATTATTTGTATAATTAAATATACTATATTATTTATTGAATTTAAATACTTATTATCTTTTTGAGATAGATAATGCAAGATGAGAGAAATTTTAATTGATTCTGTTTCTTTAAATTTGTGTATTCAAATAAAAAAATATATACATATATGCATACTTTTCAATTACAACCATTTTATTTGTTTAAAACCAATGTACTTTAAAATATTTTAAAGTTCAAAAACTTCTTGGTTGCAAAATTTCCGCTATCAAATAAATTTCTTGATTCAATTTGGCTAAGGCTAAAGAGAACGGAAAAGTTGCTGACTCATGCCAAGAAATGTTAATCAAAATAATACGCAACGTGGCACAGAATTAGACAATAAATAGGGAAGAGCTCTGGGTCCGGCAGAATCGGTTGTCAGGTGTAGGCACTAATTAAGGGTCGTGGCCCACAGCTAGAGACAGTAAAACCACAACCAAAACAAAAACATTACACTTGGCCAAAAGAAAGCAGGCAAAATGTAATGGCAATGGCAAATTACAATTGTTTGCGCTTTACCCAGCTGAAGCTAAAAGTCACTGTGGCTGCGGATGAGACGATTTCAGCTTGGTTAGAATTCTCTGGGTTTGGGGTTTGCGTTGGGGTTAGGGTTTGGCTACTATTTTCGGTGTGCCAGCGATAAAGACGGTGGAAAAAAGCCAATTCAATTAATTTGTGATTATTTAGCAAAATCAAATAGAGAGAGCCGAAACCGAAATGCAATTAAAATAAGAGACCAAGTGAAAACGAATCGAGGTGCATGCAATGTTAAATGAAATGCTAAAGAACTTCTGTGTAAACATGCCGCAGGTGAATAAACGGGTTAAAGAACAAAATACAGAGAAAAGAAACAATTTAGACAAGCTATTAAATGGTGGTTAGCTTCGCATTCACCTGCTCCCTAACTATAATTATAATATTTATTATTATAGCTGCTATTAACAGTGCAATAAACTTATTACTCATCTAATTTATAACGTTGCGGTCAAAGTTTACCTAGGAGTGAAGTAAACACAAGCGACTTGAACATGCCTAGGCATTGTATATACCCTAAAGGAAATTGCTATGAGGGTATATTAAATGGGTATAATTGTAAGCTCAATATGTTCTTGAGTTATTATAGTTGTTTGACCAATGATTAAATTATGAGCAGGAAATTCATTTATGAAAGGCTTAAATAGAGGGACAAAAAACTTGTACTTTTCTATTTTCAAATTATTTTATTTTAACCGCCAGTCAGTCGGTTGTCAGTCATCATCATACAAATTTGACAATGTATTATACAGAAAAAAAGATTTATATATTTAATAATAATATTCAGAAAATAGAATAGAATGTATGCTTTTTGTTTTTTAACGATTTTAGCCATAATTGTAATATCTTAAACCCATTGAAAATGGGAAATCATATATAAATCATATAATGAAATATATTTGAAAAATGTATATTGGACAAGGAATTTATTGGACATACTACTATTCGCATTGCTATTCATATTGTTATTCAAACTGCAATTCATACTGTTATTCAGACTGCTATTCAGTTGCCAGTTGCTCATACTGTCATTCTTACTACTATTCATATTGCTATTCATACTACTATTCATACTGCTATTCATACTGCTATTCAAACTGCTATTCATACTACTATTCATACTGCTATTCATACTGATATTCATACTGCTATTCATACTACTATTCATACTGCTATTCATACTGATATTCATACTGCTATTCATACTGCTATTCAGACTGCTATTCAGTTGCCAGTTGCTCATACTGTTATTCTTACTACTATTCATGTTGCTATTTATACTACTATTCATACTACTATTCATACTGCTATTCAAACTGCTATTCATACTGCTATTCATACTACTATTCGTATTGCTATTCATTCTTTTATTCGTATTGCTATTCATATTGTTATTCATACTGCTATTTACTATTCATACTGCTATATAAGAAATACTCTATGAAGCATGTCTTGTATTATAAATATGTTATGCAATATGTTGAGCAAACATTTGGGTCCAAATATATTTTAAATTAAAATCAAGTAAAGATGGCAATAAACACATAAGTCTATATTTGCTAAATAAGCAAGTCTTTTGTTTAGAAGCTGATGTCGTAAGACAGCTGTGCTGTTGAAAAACTGTACTTTCAAAAAAGTATGAAAAATATATAAAAATATGTCTTCATCCAGTTGCTCAATAAAAATCAAAGTTATTTTGAGATATTCCATTTTAAGCCCACTCTGCCTGCCAGGGTATTAATAGCTCGACTAACCATAACAAATCGTTCCTTTCTTGTTTTAATTAAAAATGATGTTAACACGTGAGTATTTCGAGATATCGCACTGTCGACACATGCAGGCAGCTTTTATCTGGTCGGCCTACAGATATCTCGTTGCTCAAATGTCTTTCGTCAATGAAGATAAACGCAATGGCCCGTAACTTTCATACGCCGTGTTGACGTTTCCGTTTCGTTCCATAATTGAGATAGAGTTTGATCTCGATGCGTTTGAGAACGCTAAACGTGTTTGCGCCTAATTCGATTTGCCGTAATCTGTGACCATGTCTGCTGCCGTTTTAAGCGGATGGGGGCGTGGCTTTGTTAGATGAGCTCATTGTTAGATTGTTCAAAATATGTGTTGGAAATGTCCATTAATTAGTCGACTGGGGATTTTATATTGTACATTTATTGGCCACCGGCGCGTGGCTTATAAATTTTTCAATTGTTTGTTTTTTTTTTTTCTTTGCAGATAAGGTTAAGAGATACGAGCAACATAAACAAACTTAAAACTAAAGTAAAGTTTTATATAAACAAGGCTGATCTTGGAATTAGTAAACCACATTATTATGTACATATGTATTCTGATGCGAGTAGTACAATAGAGTACAACGAACCTAGATTGTTGCTTACTTAATTATCCACAACTTGTATATATATAAGTAAATTTCTTTTCTTATTCAAAACTAGCCGCAATTTTGACTTCAAACTGGTTTCCGAATGATTCAGAAACAACATTTTTTTCGATGTTGTAGATTTGATGATGCAATTGAACGTGGGGGCCGACTTTATAGAGCTAATTTAATTTTTCAAGTCTTAACGAGGATTTTAAGCACAGCTAGTCGGGCTTAAGTCTAATTACAAAAGTGTTATTGCGGTTAATTAAAATAAATCTGAAGCAGATTTATCTGCAAAGAGTAAAGAGTGTATGGAGAAAGAATACCTAACTCATAAGGTAATACTTTTATTTAAATTAAAAAAGAGTTAATGTGTATGAATAAAACTGATGAAGATTTATCTGAGGAGTATAAAGAGTGTATGGAGCAAGAATACGCAATTCATAAGGTAATATCTATTTTTAAATAAATTTAATATATTTAAATGAAGGTAGTATAAATTTTTTATGTATTCTATATTGTGTGGTAGTTTTATACCGATCCGATAAAGTATATATATTCACTTCCCATATAGTATATTAATATCTGTCCGCCTTTATACCATACAAAGTGGGTATAAAAAAGAATTTTTTTTTCTATAACTTATTTCATTTACATCTATAAATATAGACCTTTCCTTCTTGTTTTTCAAGCATTAATTAAATAGAAACTATAGACTTAAGCAATTCAGGCTCCTGTAATTAATACAGAGATTGTCTATAGCTCAGATTTTTTATTCCTCCCCCAATCCCTCCAAATTCACAAAATATTTGAGTGTTTTAAGTACTAGTGATCTGCGCTTTCTTACATATACACTTATAGGTGTCATCAAAATGCTCTGAAAATTTGACTATGAATATGAATAATGGAATAACTAAGTTTCCATAGCTAAGCCCAAGCGTCGTCGCTTCGTCAACTGCGCAGTAAGCAGAGCACGTGCTTATGCATTCGTGTGTCTGCCTTTTTATTTTCTACTATGTGTGTATAAAAGAAACGTAGAATAATTGGAATAGCAGTGTTCTTCTTCTAGTCGAAGAATCCCGCAAACACACTTACTTGTTCTAGAGTTACCTATTATCTGAATTGTAGACAAACATCTCGTTCCACAGCATAAGTTTACTCAGCATGTTGAAAACTAAATATAAGACATCTAAGTAAATAACCAGTTAAATAAAATTTAAAT
Organism: Drosophila hamatofila; assembly: GCA_035045345.1. Lineage (NCBI taxonomy): Eukaryota > Metazoa > Arthropoda > Insecta > Diptera > Drosophilidae > Drosophila > Drosophila hamatofila. Next base: position 7,872,575 of record JAWNPA010000011.1, on the reverse strand, counting down.
AATAAATAAATGTTAATGCTAGATATCAAACAGAGATAAGAATTTTAAATATACTTAACTTCAAAAGATTTAATCTTAAGCCTAGTTTATGGCTTGATTTACAAATGACATACTAAATCTGCCCTTTTATGGTGTCGTCTCTTAAAATTGTCCATGAATATTCATATGCTTACAATTAAGTATACGCCACAATCGGTCCTCTGTATATGTTTACTCGTACATTTCACGCATCTCACACGCTACACGCATTACATTTGCTCGCGTCACTCAAATCAAACTCATTGAACCGCATGAAGCCACTAAAACTGACAGAGTCAACAACAAATGACAACAACAGCAGCTCTAGCAGCAGCAACAACAACAATTCATATCAATTTGAACAACATGCCAGGCCGCACACGTCAATATATATACAAAATATGCGTACTAAATAAGTGAATTGTACTATAAATTCTATAAATACGCAAGCCAAAATAGAAAACACACAATGAGCATATCTTAAATAGTAGCCCAATTCCAGCCATGTGTTCTCAGATCGATTGATTAAATCACAGACACGTGTAAATTATGCATGATTCACGGTTCAGAGGCATCAAGTAAATGCTTAGTATAGCATAGTATTTATTAAAAGAAAACAAATTAAATATCAAAGAATGCTCTAGTCGGGAGTGCACGACTGTCAGATACTCTGAACATTGTTTAATCTACGTTGCATAACTTGTATTTATTTATTTAGTTTTATTTTATTTTTAATTAATGTATTAAATTTTTAAATATTTTTTGTTTATTGTTTTAACTTTTTTTAAATTTTCTTTTCTTTACTTTTTTCTTTATATAAATCCATTTATAAATAAATAAGTATAATGTATTTTACTTTTTTATTTTTTAACTTTATTTATTTTTAGCTATGATTATTTAATTTAATTTAATTTTTTTATTTTTTTGTGTATTGAATTAATTTTTATTTATTTTTTTTTTTTATTATAATTTCTTTTTAATGTTTTATTTTATTTATTTATATTTAAATTTTATTTTTATTTCGAATATACATATTATTTTTATTTTATTTATTTATTTACTTAATTTATAATTTTTATTTTTTGTGTCAACAATAATTTTAAACTTAAACATAATTATATTAAATAGCTTACATTTTATGTAGAGAAAAGGTGTCTCAATTATATTACTAACATGCTTGGGGTATTTTTTCACCTGACTGGCCAGCTGTGTCTTACTTCACAGCCAAATATAGTCAGTGATATTATTAAACCATGATATAATTAAAATGGGTATTGAAAAATTATTGTAGAATTCATTGAAGAATCTTATTTGTAATTAAATAATTAAAAAATAAAAAATTTAAAAGCGAAAAAAATTGGTTAGTAAAGGAGCCTACAGCAAAGTGAGAAATGAAGGGTCATATTTAGACCGCAAAAAAAGTTGAAGCATTAATTAACTTTTAATTTGTACTCGCATCTCCACACTGAAATAGTATACAAGTTAAGTCAAAGGTAATTTTATAGAAACTGCAATTCGGTTAATACAATAAGTGAAAACTGAAAATGGATTTTAATACATTATTCTATTTAATATGTGGAATATATAAAATACTCAATGTTGAAGTTGATGGCTATATTTCAAGTTTAAATACAGCCAACTCGAAATATAGCCAATATGCTCAACATTGAGTATTTTATATATTATAATATATTTTATATTATATTATATTCAACTAAACTTCAATACAAAATTTTTTGAAACTAAAAATTTGAAGACCTAAGCACTAAAGACGTAAGAGATATGATTTATTGACTGAAGCTCGTTAACGATTTTAATTGATTTCATTGCAACGTGAAAATTATAGACCTTTTGAATCAAACGAGATATGCGCTTGTTATTGATGTACCTATAGTGTATAGTCGCAAGTCTCCAGCTCTTAGGTTCCAAGATCAACGTGTTCATGTATAAGGACAAGTGGACAAAGAGACAGCTAGTTATTATTATTTTCGATAGGTTCAGTGATTAAAAATAACAATCTATTATACCATTTATATTAAAAAATATATTAAGAATAATCTGAACATTTTCCAATTATAAAATACACTTCATATTAAAAATTCCTTTAAATATTCTAGGCAAATATTTAGTTGAGCTTGAAGTGCATTCACAAAGTGAATCAATAAACTAAAAACTTTACTCATACAGATATCAAGTGCAAAAATGAACTCGGTTGCAGCTTCAAAAACTTCCATTGAATCCCATTTAAGTGCGCTGCGGCTGAGCTCGCATTCATCTATGCACACACATGAGTGGACTAGTAGTAAGTCGTAGTGATTTTACGCGCTCTTTGGTGGGCGGCGCTCACTCAATTATTTGGCGCCTGTTCCCAAAAGTGCCTTTTCAGTGGCAATTACATGCAAAAGGGAACTCAGCGGCTGCCGAGACCATTAGCGTCATATGAGAGCTCGAAGAGGATGCGTTGGCGTTGGTTGTTTGGGTGTTTTGGGTGTTCTGGGTGTTGGCCTTGGCAATGCGACCTTCTGTGCACCATATGCTGTTCCTGATTCGTATGCGGATTCTGTTTAACAAATGAAGCAAAAGTTAAACTTTGGTTCGCTGGCTGCTTTATTTGATTTACACGCAGGTGAGCAGCTTTCGTTGTGTTGCCAGCTGCCGTATCGTGGCGTCAGGATGAAAAATGGCATTTGGCTGCAACAGCCGTGTCGACCGATAATAAATCAATGAAGAAGAGGCCGAGGGGGGCGATAGGGGCGAGAGTGGGTGTCGCAGTTTGCTGGCCACGATGGTGCGGTGATGCCATGGGCCGTTCACATATTGAACGTTTGCATACTTAATTAAGTCAATTATTTTGATGCGGTTGCGCTATAAAATGTTAAACGACAACGAATCAATATGCGTTGCGCTCCTCGCTGTCTCATGCGGCGTATGCGTAATGTCAACTAACAACAACTACAAGAGAATAGACAAGCGCGTTCGCGCCTCACCGACCAAACACACCTCAAAATCCTTGACCAAAAAAGAAAAAAAAATGGTATAAACAAGGGCGGGCCCCAACCACAGGCCCTCGCCCTTTGCCATGCCCATGTGCGCTCTGCTTAACTCTTCTCCTTTTTGCTATCCTTGAAACTAAATACATACGCGCTAAGTGGACGTTCAATATAAATGCTGCTTCTTCGTCTTCTTCTTTAACGACTTCCAATGCGAAAAGCGAAATTTGTTAAGCAAATATTTTGTGAACAATTCTTTACTTTCTGCTTGCATGCGTTAATAGCCACCCACATGTCGTCTGAGTAATGCGTTTGATTAGTTGCGATTCTGTGACACAAAAAGGGGGCGCGCTCCATTATAATATTTCCATGTGGCACACCCATAAATGGCAACAAATTACCCATTAATATGGAACAAGTGCCCACTTGACAGCTATTTTTACCCGGGCGCCTGCTGTGCCAATAAATAGAGCAAAAGAGGTCGAGTTATGTTTTATTGATAAGCCGGACTTGTTCATGAGTGTAACTGATGGCCATTTGCTTAGCTTTCAAAGAGAAGACTTGACAATATAAGTATTACACTATGAGTGATGAACATCTTAGAAATGCTTAATTATATTCTCAGAAAATATAATCAGGTGAGGGCTGGTTGCATAATCATGATTTGTAACTGGATAGTTAATCATAATTTTTACATGTAATGAATTGTATATATTTTATTTATATTTAGTTAGAACTTAAATCAATTTTTTATAATACATTTTTTTTTTTCAAATATTAATATAAATTTAAAATTTTCAATTTTTTTTATATAATTAAAAAAATATATACAATTTATAAAATTTTTTTTAATTTTTTTTTTATTTAAAACACGCTTGCCAGTGTCAATGACCTCGGTATCCTTAGTCAGGCCTACAGTGCGTATACTGAATAACATGAGTATGCGAATCACACACATTTCATGACTGTCTTCATTCGCCCTAATTGCTCTTTCGATTTGCTCAGCTCAGTTTACGCCAATTGAGTCTCAATTGAGTATGAATGATAAGACATCTTAGCCAATGATGGATATTGATAGGCAATTATACAATATTCTCTAATAAATAATAATATAAAATACAGAAAAATAAATCTTAAAAGCAGAAAAATGCAGAAAATGTATATATATAGTGATTATGCTTTAGTTCTATCTATTTCTTTCACTTCTTTGCACCTATACATTACTCGCTGAATAGAAGGTCTGGCCGAGTGCCTAAGCAGATAATTAAAGATTCATACATACACATGTATCAACTAAATGGTATTAAGTAATCATATATATGGTCTATAATCTAACTCTCTTATTTCCAAAGATATTTCAATTCCAATAACCAAAAATAATTTTTTTAAATAAATCAAAAAATTATTCTTATTTCTTAATTCTTTTTATAAAAATTATAATCGTTACGGTCCCTGATAGGAATAGTTTTGTAAAGCAGAGTCGCTATAAATTATATAATAAACGAATCTGTTTTACAATACAATTTCTTAGATTTTAAATGGTTTCTGTCACTCGATAACTTATATGTTTTAGGGTTGGATTTTTTCCAGCAAATAAATATATGCTTGTTTTTTGCTAAGCAACAGCAAAAGCAATTGACTTTACTCCAGCAATATATAGATATCGATGTATATATATACATATATCTAGTCAAAAACTTTCCATATCAACAACAAAGGCAAAATCACTGTCGGCGTTTTGCCAGCTGTGCGCTAATCTTCTTAACAATCGCAGTTGCCCAGTGGCCCAGAGGCGGGGCTGTCAGTGCAGTCTGTGCGGTCTGAGCAGAGCACAGTGGATGGTGGATGGCCAGCCATTTCCGCGATAAGGAAAATGCGAGAGCGAAATTAAAAGAAAATGCAAATGCCAGTCCGAAAACAACCGAAACGAACAAAAAGTTTTGTAATTGAATATGAAGCGCTCCAAGCACAATTATTTTTGCACAGATCTGACCCTGAAGGTTCTCACTCTCACATTGTATCTCCGCCTCACTCTCTCTAGAGTTTTTTAACTGCAGCTAAGCTAAAATCGATGGATTGCCTAAAAGTTTGGAATTTGATCAGAATGCAGGCTGGCAGTAGCTAAGCTAAGCTCCACGTTTATTGGATTTATTTGGCTATTTATGAGGCCGATGAAAATCATTTGGCGATTGCTGATGCTAAAGTTGTTGTTGTTGTTACTATTGTAATTTAACTACCATTCAGCATTTACATTTTAGCCTTTGCTGTTTTCGATTTGTCGCTGTTGTTTTTGTTGTTGTTGACAATAAAAATCGAAATCAATAAAATGAAAATTGATGCTTTCAGCCGTAAAACAAAACGGAAATTGAAATGTGGTAAACTGTGTGTGTATAAGAGAGAAAGAGTGAAGGAGAGAGAGAGAGAGACTAACATAGCTGAGGCGTGGGTGGTGCTTGGCTTTGCGCTTTAGTGTTTAGTGTTTGCTGCATTCCGCCCGCTCAGGGTCGATTTCCTATTGCTGGCACGAATTTTTAGCCAGTCGATTCTCACAGGTTTCCGTTTTTGTCGACCCATTTAATTAAATATGTATGTAGACGTAGGTATATATTTATATATCGATTCGTATGAGGCTCATCTTTTGTCAGCTGTTTATCTTTTTCGTGGTATTTTATAATTATATTCAATTAAAAAGCAATCAGTCATTATTGTTTAAACAATTTCAACACTTTTGCAAAAAAATTTTTATAAAATTATATATATGTTTATATTTATATGTATATATTGCTGTATATATAAGCAGCAAAAACGGCGACACTTGAACACCTACAATGGCAACAAACGAAAATCATATCTAAGCCAAGCTATCTACACACACACACAACCACACACACCCACACACGCACACACACACATACACACTTGAGTGTGTCTCTGTATTGGCTTTTATTTGCCTTAGATTAGATTAAATGTAACGCCGTCTACTGCAAACGCGTCTAAAGCGTCCGAAAGAAAACATACATACATATATAGGTCTTGTTATTATTATATTTTCTATTAGTTTTTTCATTTGTTTTCTGTTTTTGGTAAATTGAAGTAGAGTTTGGTAATCATTTACAGAAGATAGCTTGAAGCTAAAACATGTTAACTGTGTTTTGAAATCATATAAAACGAATATAAATAAGCCAACAAATATTATGTTGTGCTAATCAATTTATAAGTTCTCAATATACCTTTTTTGTATTTACTTGATTTACTCTTTATCTTTTATGACTTCAAGCGAATTTTGTTATAGTGTGAGTCGATGTCATCACCATATAACAACTGTTAAATTTAAAATATTCAGACTTATACTTATTATCACGTGTATAAATTTTGATATGTGCAAAATATACCTGAAAAATAATAATTAAATAAAATCAAATTTTTATGTTAATATTTATTATTATATATTTGTCAGAGACTCTTTGATATGAAATGTTGTGTAAAATATATATGTTATATTTATATTTGTAAGTCTAAGAGATTTACAAGTGAATTTGAAATTATCATTTAATTTTTTAGCTTTTCAATACATATTGACAGATAATAGCACTTAGAAAATATATTAACACTCTAATACCTCTAGACCGATAATTCATATAAAAACAACAACACATAAGTTAAGCAGTGGTATGTAAGTAGAATTTACAAACGTTTAATCTCTTTTCACTCGATAGAAACTAAAGTCTAAATATATTATATAATCAATTTTTTTATTTATTTATTTATTTTTATTTTTTTTTTTTTGTAAATGTAAATTATAATTTAAATAGGTCATGTATTTTAAAAAAGGCATGCAAAGCATTTTAAGGGCTTGAACGGTTTGCTTGTGTCTCCAATAACTTTTATGTGATTGATAGTTGGGCCTTAAAGTTAATTTAATAATTAAAATTGTAAGATTTTAATTTATTTTGTATATTTTTTTTTTTAGCAAATTAAGACAAATATATTAAGTATTATATTATCATTATATATTTTTGTACTTTTTATCTGTTCTCAATATTTTAGTACTTTTTATCTGTTTTAAATTAAATATATACCATTTGTATATTGTAGTTAATTGTAAGTTTTTCTTAACCATGAAAGCATCTGCTGTTAGTTATTACTGTAAATATAGCTTTGAGCTACTCTCCAAGCATTTCTCACGTTTTATTGTATAACTTGCAGCTTGCTCTAATTTTGTAAATGCGCTCATTATATATTTATACAGAAATATATATATGTATGCATATACATATAAATATATATCTGTACCTGCAGCTATGTAGCTCTGCTCTAGATTATTTATATTTAAACCGCCTTCTTTCAACAAAATGAGGAGCAATTTGTAAATGCTATTAAGCGCTATTTGATTCAAAGTTCATGGTCTTCAAACTGAATTGGGGAATGTGTAGGGGGGCAGGGGACAGTTTGCGGGGGGCGCGCTTACAGAGTGGCTCTTGGGTAGAGAGAGAGAGAGAGGGAGCTAGTTACTTTTGATTTGTGACTGCGGTTGGTTGTGTGCCAGAATTCGCAATCGGAATTGCAGTTGAGTGGCGTGCAATTATTATTGTTGCTGTTGCTTGAGTAAATGCTTCGAGTTGCGCCACAAATATTTCAAATGCACGCCTACAATGCCTGTCAGAAATGTAGTCGACTATCGTTTGTTTGTTTGTTTTATTTTGGAAATTTTCGCATAACGAAGTTGTGTTTGCCGTGGGCAGAGTGTGACACATAAAAAATACAAAAACTTCAACTAAGCATTTTAACACATTGTTTGTATGTGAGTAGTGATGGCACGATTAATCATATGATGTCCATTAATCGATTATTTTGCTTCGAATTGCGATTCAATTGTATCGCAAAACGGGGTTCAATTAATTGAAACATTAATCGATTAATTGCTCAAATAATCGCATCACTAAGAAGCAACTTTAGCGCGCATATCATAAGTTGGAAGAGGGAAAAAAACAAAACTTTTATGTTTATAATGGCACCAACAACTAGTAAAGTGTGGAAATATTTTTCCAAAACAAGTGATGCAGAAGTGCAGTGCCGATTATGTGAAAAACAATTAAAATTTTGCAAAAACACAACCAACATGCTTCAGCATGTAAAGCTGAAGCATATCAACGAGTTCGCGTCTCTCAAGGTAAGCTTTAAACTTTACTTGTAATAAGCAGAACTTTATTTAGATTTGTTTCTTTAGACACCCAATGAAAATTTTGAACGTGAGGAGGAGAGCATGGCAGTGGCTAGCACAAGCCAACAATCAAAACCAGCTAAAAAGCAGCAACACATTACCGATGCTTTTTTGAACATGGAAGTGGCTAGCACAAGCCGACAATCAAAGCCAGTTGAAAAACAGCAACACATTACTGAAGCCTTTTCAAATGTGCATAGCTTTGCTTCGGGTGGCTCCAAACATACCAAGATGACAAAGTCAATAGTGGAGATGATTGTCATGGATAACTTGCCATTTTCACACGTGGAGGGTAATGTTTTATAAAATATGTATATTAAGACAATATGTATATTAATGTAATATTGAATATAAATTTAGGAAAAGGATTTTTAAAACTGATGAAGGAGCATCATCCCTTATACAAAGTTCCAGCTAGGAACACAATCAAGGCGGAAATTATAAAAAAGTATAAAGTGGAGCTCGAAAATTTCAAGCGCATGGTATGTCAGCTTTCATGTATATCGCTGACTACGGATATTTGGACTGACATAAATATGACGGGTGTGATTGGAATAACACTTCATGGCTTATTTGAAAAGAAGCAAATCTATGCAACGATTGGAGTGTTTAAACTAATAGAAGCCCATACTGCTGCGCACATATCTGAAGTCTTGTTAACGACGCTGGACAAGTTTTCCATTTCTAAGGAGAAAGTTACTGCAGTGGTGACGGATAATGGCGCAAACATCGTAAAAGCAATACACCAAAGCTTCGGAAAGTCGCACCATATTCCATGCTTTGCGCACACTCTGAACTTAGTGTGCAGTAATGCCTTGGAAATTAAGGAAGTATCAGGGTTAGTTGCCAAATGCCGCAGTATAGTAGTTTGGCTTAAACGCAGCGGGAAATCCAAAGAAAATTTGCAACAGCTGCAGGTTTCTGCTGGCGCCTCGGAGGGTAACGTCTTAAAAGTGATTTTAGACGTGAAAACCAGGTGGAATTCAACATTCTATATGCTGCAGAGATTCATTAATTTAATTTCGTACATCGGCCAAGTGGTTTTAAACTTTTCGGATGCCCCACAAATGATATCCACCAAAGATAAAGACGATATGATTGAAATTATTGCTTTGCTGAAGCCATTGGAAGCAATGACTACACAAATAAGTGGGGAAAAATATGCTACTTTGAGCCTTGTTATACCTATCGCGCATTGTGGACGCCAGCAAATAATGAAGGTAATTTGTAAGTCACCCACGGGAAAAAAGCTCAAAGTAGCTATTTTGGAACAGTTCGATCGCAGATTTGGAGCGATAGAGCAGTCGTTTTTATTGGCTGCATCTACATTGCTGGATCCGCGCTTCAAGAAAATTCATTTTCAGGACCCGATAGCTTTGGATTCAGTTATGAAGCAGATACGAATGGAAATGGCAGAACTTTCAGATAAAAATGAAAGTCAAGGAAGCATTAGTGACGGTTCATCTACTGGAGAAATTGAATTTGACTTTTGGGCCCACCACAAGTCGTTGGTACACAAACGCCGTAAAAAAGACGACCCTTATCAAATTCAGGACGAACTTAGTTTCTTCTTAAATGCTCCTGTTTTGGAGCTTAAACGCAATGTAGTCGATGCCTGGGAGGAGATGAGTACTGTATACCCCCAACTATATATCATAGCTTGTCGCTATTGCTTTCTGATTGGCACTTCTGTACCAGCAGAACGTCTTTTTTCTAAGGCAGCTGCTACACTTACCGAAAAGAGGAACAGGTTAACCACTGAGCACCTGTCTGAGCTACTGTTCCTCAATTCAATACTCAATAACAAATAATAATTAATGTATTTGTTACTTTTTGCTAGGCCTAATAAAATACTAAATAAATAATAAACATAATTTCTACTTTTCTATACAAATAAAAAATCATTTGATTAATCGATTATTTCCACTTTTGTTCGATTAATTTCGATTTATAATCGCCCAGCTAAATTTAATCATATGATTCAATAATCGATTAATGTATATTTTCTGCCATCACTATATGTGAGTGCGTAACTTGCAATTTGCCAAAAATGGCAACGAAATGTGTGTGAGTTCAGCTTGACCGGCTCAGCACACACACACACACACACACACACAGAGAGATATTAAGATACACTTGTCGCATATGAATTCATTATGAAGACCTGCTGGAATTGCTGTTTGACTGGCTGACATTACAATTTTTGCACTCAGTCCCCCAGTCTCGGTCGCATTCACAGTCTCAGTCTCAGTCTCAGTCTCGATTCTCGGCTGCGTTTCATTTATTCACTCGCTTATTATTTTTTGTATTTTTCTGTATTTTCGTTGGTCTTTTGTATGACGCTCACGTTGCGTTGCGAAATACGTTTGTATATAAGAAATGTCGCGCAAAAATTTTATTGTATAAATTGCTGTTGTTGTTGCTTCGGCACGCACAGTGGGCATTTTGTCAAAGGCGAAAAAAAATTCGTATGTGATTAAACTGAAGCAAGAACAGCTGGCATCTGCATAGCTTAAAGACGAAATTGTTGAAAGCTTGACCTACCATATGACAATGCGAGAGAAAGAACGTTTTACAGTTGCAATTCTTTAAGATTCTCATTAGGGAGGCCAAAGAATAAATGGGGCAATATATATTTATATAGGCTTGATATTTGAATATAAAAAATATTTATATAATACTTTCATCTATTAATATATACAATGGAATTAAATGTTACTTTCAACAAAGTAACAGCTACAATAAAAACTTTTATTGCTAGATTCCCATGGAAGCCTAATTTAAATATTTGAGTGATTAAAATAGAAAATAGACTGAATTTTTCAAAATAACTATTCATTGTTATACTCGTTCACAGAGTGAAATGAGAGTAATATTTTGTTCATTGAGACATATAGACGGAGATACGCACAGTAATACAAGCTTTGTCTTACTTTACGACCGCCTGTCTGTATGAGGGCAAAGCATTTTGATGTTATTGAAGCTAAAGCTTTTGAAATTTGGTTCATATGCTTTTTGGCATGCTTAACATGTAAAGTTTTTTAATTTTACATATAAGTCCACAAACACAGACGCTAATATATAAAACTCTATAGAAGCTAGAGAATATATATTCTATATAATGTCGAATATTTGTATATTCTTGAAGAAATAACGTTTTCATACATATGCAGGCTGGCCATACTTTCTTTGTCGAGTTAGTTACTGTAAAATTGCACTTAAGATTGACTATAGCAAACTTGGGTCTTGGTTAAATAGGTAAAATTGTCACTTTTACAATTATAGAATTAATGATTATTTATATAATTTACTATGTTTATTTACTATATTTATATAATTTACTTATATTTTATTATAAATGCTCCCATGCTGCTTATAGAAATAAAAAATAAAAAAACTCTTTATAGATGAGCACAAAAATGTTTAAAAATAAAATGAGAACTTATTCCATAGAGATAAACACTTTGTTATAGAAATTTTGACAACAGGAAAGGAAAATATTATAATTTAGGCACGAAATAATTAAGAAGAATATTCAATGCTATCTTGGATTATTGTCAATATTTGAATTTTATTTAGCACTTGAAGACTTTCATGTTTTCATTAGAATGATTTATATTTGGAAATATTTTATGCTCATAATATTGCGCCTAATAATATATATTTTTGGTGGAAAAATAAGTGGGCATCAAATAATCAATCAATAATCAATTGAAAACCAAAAAAAAAATTGTAAATTAATTTAGAGCCCATTTAAAGTGATTTAGATTGGCCATAAATCGCTATTTATTCATTTATCCATTTCATTAATAAAACCAACAAATGGCATTTTATATAAAGATATTCTTTGTGGATATAAACGAGAATATGTTAAAGTGCTGTAGACCTTAGCCCATATGCCTGATTTCAACAATCTCTGATAAAGCCAATTGATTAGGTGCAGGCGTAATCAAAAGAAACGAAGAAATGCCCATTCATTATCAATTCTTTGCTTTGACATTCGCCACGCTCTAAAATTAGCTATTCTGAATTGCCGGGCGATACGTTCGGTTCCGCGTTTCGCAAAGCCCAAATGACACTCAAGTGCCGGCCACTTAATAAGACATACTCTAGAAGACTTCACTAGACGCCGTTCATAAATTGCACTCAAGAAATTTAAAATATGCGACCCACTGCTGCGGTATCACGTTGAGCGGCGCAGTTGTGGGTAGCTTCACAACAAGTGCCCCCAACAGTTGCCGCCTCCTGCCGACTTCAGCACAGTGAGCGATTTTCTGCTTCTTTCTCTTTTATACTCTGCATTATTCTCAATTTCGCTGTGTAGCGTACTTTGACATTGTTATGTGAACCACGTTAAGTACTCCGAGTTTATTTAGTTATTAGTCTAATTGTTGCTTTCTGCTGCAGTCGTAGTTCTTATGACGAGCATTTGAGTTAAACAAGTGATTTGCTCAATGGCCTGCGCACGTACACGTAATTAATTAACTTACATTACTCATACGCCAAAGTGAACTGACATCAAATTTATACGCTTACGGGCGATTGACATTTGACTCGACCTAACTTGATTTGATATGAAAAACTGAGAGAGAAATTGAGCTGGAGCTGGAGACTTATCAGATAAAGTGCGAGGGTCATTGAAAGATACAATTGTGCCAGACAGTTCTCTAAGCTATTGATACAGAATTCTATAAAAAAAAGTACTAAATATAATATTAAAAAAAAAGCTTTTAAGTGCGCTTGTCTTGCTTCTATTGACTGACAGTAAATATAGACTGTCTACATCATGTCAATGTTCTGATCAATAATTTATTGGGTTAAGAACGTCTTCTTTAGTGTATGCAAAACTTTATTTCGAACTTAATCATGATGTGCCAAGTGACTTTATAAATATATAACAATGAAGACCTTGCTTTGCCGTTAGTGGCAACCCTTTATCACGATACTTTAACTCGTTGTCTCTGGCAATTGAACGCACCTTGAACCACATTGCTTACATATTTAACAAGCATTGTCGAAATGTAGAGAAAGCAAAGTCCCAAAACTGTCATAGATTTCAATCAAACTCGACTGATTCTAATCTGAAATGCAAAAATAGATAAGTGTAGGGAAGTGAATACACAATTGACTAGGGAACTTAGGCTGAGGCCGCAAAGTTGTTTATCTGTAAACTAAATTAATTGCAGCTGTTGCTGAATCTTGAATTTATTTTTAATTAAAATAAAAAAGGGTTTTAATTTATTACGCAATGTATTAAATGTGATCTTAATATATTTGAGTCATTTTTTAATATAAAACAGAGTTTTTGTTTAATTGCTTGTATGGAAAATTTATGAAATAATTTAATTCATTTAAACTGTGACCTGATATAAATTTTGATTGCTTAATAAAAAGATTTTTTTTTGGAAAATTTTTTAAATAATTTAAAAACCTGAAACTTTGACCAGATATAAATTTTAATTGTTTAAGAGAAAAACTGAAAAATTTATAAAAAAAAATTAAATAAACTTAAACTTTGAACCTATATAAAATTTGATGTTATACAAAATACATTTATTTTGCAAATTTGTATTTTTATTAAATAGTTTAATTCAATTAAACTTTGACTTAGTTTTTATTTATTTTATTATTATTGCGCCTTTACACACTTTTATGGTATACAAAATTGTTTGTTCAGTTATTTTCAAATACTATTTTTATATATTACTATTTTATATATTCCTTTAAATATTTCTGTTTATAATATAAACTTAAACAAAATTAATTAATTTAATTAATTATTAATTTAATATTAACTTGAACAAAGGAAAATCTTTTGCATAATCGTTAGTCTTTAATATAGGCATAATAATATATTTCCGATTTTTGTGCTAATAATCCAAACAAATATTGCCAAATTCAATCATTTTTTTTGTTATTAGTTTTATGCACAGAAATTGGAAGAGCATTAACTATTCCATGTGCTTTAGTTTCGATTTTCCTTTGTGCTTTAATTTTGTAGTTCTGTTTAGCTCCTCGACACGCTACTTTATGTAAGCATTACAACTAGCGCCTCACACAAAAGCTACGGCTATAGATACAGATACACGACGTTGTCGTGCGGATTGTGTGCAATTTTTATTTTTTATTATTTATTTTGTTGTTGCTACTGCTGCAGTTGTTGCCGGCGTTTGCAATTTGTGCATATTTGTTACAAGGTTAAATCGTCTGATTGTAAAAGTGCGAAAAAGCAAAACTGTAATAAAAATATTGTGCCTATTTTTATGGCCAAATAGGTAGGTAGAATATAAATGTTTTATATAAAAAAAAAAAATATATATATATATATATATATATATATATATATATATATATATATATATATATATATACATATATTTTTTCAATATATGTATTGTTTGCTTGACAAGTTGTTTATTTGTTTGCAGTATGCAAATTTTTTTATCATCAGTTTTTTGCAGTTACTTTGAGGGCAATTTTTATGCAACCTATTTTTGTTTTGTTATATGTATGTGCGAAATACAATTTTTTAGTATATTAAAAATTTAATTCATAAATTTTTTAGTCACATATTTTATTGCAATTTAATTATTAAGGCATTTAAACAAAAAATGCCTTAATATTATAAAGAATATTTAAGGATTCCTCACGCTCATAAGCATCTACCAAATGCATTGTTATTGAGTATTTAAAAATCTTGAGTATCTAAATATGTTTATTGCTTATTATACATAGTTACGTATGGAAGTAGTATAGCTCTTGGTTGATCAACCTTGAGATTGAACCATAAATCATATAAATTATTTAAACAGAAAGCATATATAGATTTGATTTACTTAAACTATTGCGCAGTTGCTTGAAAGCGACTTGCTTGCTTCAACTTTGATTTTAGTTTAACTCAATTAAGTTAATTTAATTTTATTTTATTCAAATTGAGTTAAATCTAGAGACGAAAATGTAAAATAAAGTTGTTCGGTCAAGCTATTTGCCTCGTAGATGCTGTTGATGCTGCCAACAGCTGCAGCCATTTGGTCAACAGCAACAACAACAATACACTAACAACAGCAACAGCAGCAGCAAAAATTTTCAAATTGAATTTTCTGTCAGCTGGCCGGACAGATAGCTGACGCTCTGACTCTGACACTGACGCAAATGACTGCTCGTCTATCCCCAGTGTCAATGCCAGGCATTTGTCCATATGTCCAAAATGCTGCCTTCAGTGTCGGTTTGGGGCAAATTAATTTTTGTGTGGCCGAAATGCGAAGTGAACAGGCACTAAGTGCATGCTGGCCATGATGCAAGCCACTTTTGATGACGTGCTGTGGTCTCGGCCGAAAATTACATTTCCCCTTTTGTGTTCGCATTTCACTCGACAGCGCCTAATTTAACGATTAGGCGACAAATTGCCAAGTCAAAGGCAGCAGATGTAGTATCTCCAAGTGTGCATCTATAGCTATAGCTATAGCTGCATCTCTGGCCGATGACATAACCAAACGCAGAGAGAGGGGGAGAAAATAGGAAAAAACAATTACGCACAGTAAGCGTAAATGTCTTCTCTATGCATGTGTGTGTGTGTGTTCTTTGAGTGGCTTGTGTGGGTGTGTGTGTGTGTGTGTGTGTGGGTGTGTGTGTTAGCATTTGTAATATTCCTAAGTCATTGCCAGCAATCGATACTAATTACGTTTCAAGGACTTTTTGCCATGGCACCCAGTGAAAACTGGCACACATATAAGAGCAGGACAACTGAGAGAACTAGATATAGACAGCAAGACAGTTTGACAAAGAGACAAACAGACAGACGGACATACAGTTGACAAGATGTAGGAAACAGAATACATGATAAGACCATGTAAGCTTGTGGAAAAGTCAAAGAAACACACAGATACACACCCATACACACACACACACCCATACACACACACACATACACTTAAAGAGTCTAACGAATGACAATTGCTAGCAAACAGGTGGAATGCAGCAAAGTCCATTAGAGCACTTGGAAATGAGTTCCTAGAAAAAACTTTTGATATACATTTATAGTATATACGTTTATACATATATTCAATTCCAGTTAGAAAGCAATTAGCTGACAATAATAAAATAAATTAAATGTCCTCTGTTGCAATTACGCAAATCGTTTACGATATTCTTTACATTTTATTACCCAACTAAGTTGCCATAGTTACAGAGATGCATATATTTAATTAACCAGGGACTCCGTAATAGGAATGGTTGGAAATATTTGATTGCTGGAAATATAGTTTCAGAGAACATTTATTATGTTATTATAATTGTGATTTGAGGTCGTATATTAACGGAACATAAAACACGCAACTCATTCTAAATCTTATGCACAAGCCCTCACATTTGACACTACTACACAGCTGCACATTACCTAACAGAAAACCACGAACAATTTTACGAGCTACAATTCCTAATAGAACAAACACTGCGGTACTTTCCTAAATTTATTAAAATTACATAGCTCACCGCCAGAGTAAATTATTTAATGATTTAAGTTCCACAAGAATCTATCACAACTCAATAAAATTGTGTAACAAATAACAAAATATACAAAATAGTTCATATTTACATATACATACAAACATACATTTTACAGGTCTGCATGAATGTATTTATTATATATTAATTAAATAATAATTACTGATTTACATACGAACAGTTTATCAGATCGTCAAATTAAAATTTTTAGTTTTTACCCTTTCTTTTCCTCATGTTATTCTTTATCACACCATTCAATTCTCCGTTAAGTTTGTTAAGTAGAGGTTTTAAAGGTCGTATTATAATTAAACTCATTTAAATAAAAAATAAGTATGTCACACAAAAAAAAAAATTGTATTTAAAAAGTTAGCTTAATAAAAATTTGATTGATTGTGTTTTTTATCTGAGTCTGTTAAATAAAATTTTCAGTTTTTTAGCTTCTCTAATCTATAAAATATATCTTCATATTAAACTATATAATATTATTTTTGAATAAATTTACAAAATATATATGCATATATATCATTTGATATATTAAATGCTATATATGTAAATTGTTACTTTGATAGTAACTTAAGCGTATTTCAAATAAATTTAAGAATTTTCATTTCTACATTACATTATTCTATAAAAACGCTTAATAGCTAAATTGCAATATCTCACATTGGAATGATCTTAACTTTATAGCATATGCAGAAATTAGACATAAATAAAGATATATATAAGTAGTTAGATAGACATACCCAAAGACATATAGTTGAAAAATAACAAAATAAATTATTTGTATATCCAAATATACTCATCTTTGTACTTGATCATCTAGAAAACTTGGTATTTTGCCCATATACAAAAATTATTTAATTCTAATACTATAAGCCGAGAAAAATAGGTATCTAAAAAATATAAATCTAAACTTTTTCCATTCTTTAATTAATTTATCTAAAAATTGAAAAATATGTTAAAATTATAAAGAATCTTTAATATTAAACGACCTTTAGCCGCATCTGTTTAATATTCCGATGGCTGTAGGTAAAGTTAGCCATCGGAATATTAATCAGCACTTCAGTAAGCCTACAACTGGGATGCAAATATATATATTTGTATATATCATATGATATATAAGTATTTGCAGTTGTAGGTTTACTAGACTGCTTATATCACAACAACATAGACCAAACTTCACGGTTAATTTGTTGATTATTTGTATATTTCTACTTTAAAAATAAATCTTCTTATTACAGTTTAATCACATTGTCCCACCTGTTTAATCCTAGTTTGCCAATCAATCAGATAGAGTAGAAGGTTGCAACTTGCAACAACTATGTTAAATTTGATTTTTAAATTTTAATAATAAACAAGAAACCCTAAAAACATCCTTTAAGGTCGTCATAATGCAGTATTATCTATATCAAATTTAGAGATTCCTAACAATTTGTGTTAGATAAATAGTCTCCTTTGAATTTATATATTATAGACAAATTTCTTAAAATATAGTTGAAGAAAAATGGGAAATTATCAGAAGCTCTCCAAGTTCACTTAAATCAACTTTGCATCCTCATAAATTTTTGGCAAAATACATTTCTCCCAAAACATTTGAGCCAAAACGAAAATAGACCGACATAACTTACAGAAATCAATTTGCGGCTGCCCAAAAAAGTCAGATAGATAATGCCAATGCCAATAAATCAGAGAAGGCGAAGGATACAAATTGCTGGTCCAAAAAAATTTATACATACAAAATAAACATGCAAAGGGAATTATTTATATATCAGCATATAAAGGATTACGCAGAAGCAATCAACTCAAGGCAAACAAGGACAGAGAGCCAACGATTTAAGCTGGCTGCAGCAGCAGAAGCAGCAGCAGAAACAGAAGTAACAACGACAGCAATGACAGTGAAAATGGCAATGGAAGGATGCAACCGCAGCTGGCATTTGGCTGGGGCCAAGGTAATCTGTATGAGGAAGGATGCGGGAGCCTGCTGACGTTGCAGTCGGAGCGGATGTATCAGTGAACATTGTGCCAGTGCTCAGCACAGGCAAGGACAACAGCCGAAAATCTGATGCCATTGCAGTGGTTGCTGAGCAACAATCGGATTGGCATAAGGACATCAGAGCCACAAACTGCATATGCAGCGCATAGCTCTTGCCATTTGTACATAGTTAAGCCAATTTTAGTGTGCCTATAAAACGCTTGACTTAAGCACATTGTAACTGCTTTAAAGCCCTGGCTCTTGCACTGGCTGTGGCCCTGGCCCTGTGGATTGGAGTCGTTTTACCCATAAACTTTGCTGTACCTTGGGGGTGGAGGCACCGCAGGCTCCGGCAATCCACGGCACGTGTTGGGCAACCAACAAAACGCAGACAAACAAACAAGCCGGGCGCCAAATTCGGGGGCACAAATGGGCAAACTTTCCAAGTTATGGAAATTATATAAATAAGCAGCATTTGGCATGAGTAAACATTGAGATATCCTATAAATGCAGGCAGTGCTTTTATCATAAGAGTTATTGAGTTGACCAAAAAGAAATCATATAGGTAGATTTATACTTATCATAGACTTATAAATATTATATAATATACATAAAGTTTATATACATTTTAAATGTTATATGCATTGAAATCATTTCAAATGTTATATGACGAAAAGATAAAATAATTATCAAACTAGGTTTGATTAGCAAATTTAGGTTTGATTAGCAAATTAATATTTATGTACATTAAAATTTAACAATTCAATTTTGAATATTTTAAACTAAAAGTATATATAAATTACCACATAATATATGTTTCATAAATATTTTTTAATATTAAAAAAAAAAAGAAGTTGTTTATATAAATAAGGCTGATATATATAGATATATATTATAAATGCGCTCTTGCCCTAATGAAAATATTGAAGCTCTAATTATTTTCATATAAAAAATGGGCGCAAAATATGGATCTAAAACATACGATCGTATGGTTAGACAATTGCAAAAAAACAAAAAATACATATAAATATAATTTTCAACTGGATTCCCTTAAAACTTTAAAATTATATATATTGAAAAAAGTTAAATGTTCAGAACTAATAGCAATATAGTTGTTTCTTGCTTTAGTTTCATTTGGCTTAAGGCTTAAGACAAACAGAATAAAAGGGTTCCAATTGATTTGATTAAAAATCTCATATTCATAGAAAAGCTGAAAAATAGAAAAAAAATCATATTTGATATTATTTTGTTTTCATTTTAATATGTTTTGTTGAGTCTTATATACATAAATAGTATAGGATATATATTTAAAAAATAATATATTATTTATTCAATATTTTTTTAAAGAATTCTTCATGTATTTTATATATTATAATAATGTTTTGTTATAATTAATGTTAAATTTCAATATGTAATGTTTATATTTTCATTTTGATTTTGACCAACAAGTCAAGTTTATTTATGTCTTAAATTAGTAAATTAATTAATATATGAAAGTATGTCAGTGAAGGTAAATCGATATTGAAACTAGTTTTTATTTAAAACATATATTCTTCTTGATTTTCTTAAACTTTTTACTATTTGGAAACTAAATTATTTGGAAATAGAAATCAAAATCTAAGTGATCTATTTTTAATTTCATAATAATACCCATTGAAAACATATATATATGTATGTGTATACAAGTTTACTAGACATATTCATACCATGTCTGAAGCTTTATTATTATCCCACTTTACCCTTTTAGGTATGCCCTATAAAGTAGACATGTTGATGATGGTTTATTTTTGCAAATTATGACCAGCAGACGCAGACCTCCAGATATCTGCAAATTGTAGTAGATGAAAATGGGAGAAAATGAGGGAAACTGACTGTTGGGGGTAGAAAATATTTTACATACGCGCGGCTCTCCAATTTATGCAGCATTTTGCGGCTCCGTATAAATAAAGCAATGAAATGGGGCACATAAAAACGAGAACAACTTGGCCAAGAGAAAAAAGACAAAGAAAGTACTTGAAATAAAACGAAACCATGGCAGTTCGATTTATATTCATAATTTACTGAAAGGATGCCCATTGTGTGTGTTTGCCAAAGTGTTTCGTCATAAATGCGATTCCTAATTGAATGGCTTAATATATTCAGCCAGCATATTGTTTATATTTAGATAAGGCTTCATCAAAATTTATCATTTTAATTAGGAAAATATTAATAGTAAAAACTTTTAGGATGACTCTAATTATGTTAACCTCTCTTCAAAGTATGTGCTTACATAAAGAAAATGGTTTTTATGATTTTTATTTTTTATTTTATTTATTTATTTCATAATTTTAATTTAATTTAAATTTAAATTTTATGACTTAAAAATAATATATATAAACTATTATCAATTCTTTTCATTGATTTTGTAAAAAAAAATATATATATATAGTATATATTAATCGTGATAACAAACTAAAAATTATTTAAGATGTTATTCACATAATACTTAAAATCTATTCTATTTGTACACAAAAGCATAAGACTTATGTATAATTGAATTATTTTAATGAATTATTAATTATTTAAGTATAAAATGTTTTTATAATAATTAATATAAAACCCCAATTTTTATATTTTCTTAGTACCTCGAATTTGTTAAATAATATAGTTATTAAATTTTTGTTTAATATTTATATTACATATGCAATATATGCAACAATTCTTATATGTATATTGTATTAATGGTTAATAAGTATATTTTAAATATTTTTAGTTATATAAATTTATATACATTTATATTTACCTTAGAAGTTAATATTATATAATTAATTTGTTAATGCCCTGCATTTTAATTTGAGCTCCCTCTATTTACTCGCACACAAGCTAAAACTGTATTTTCCAAGTCACAAATTGCTTTCAGCTGCCGTGGCAATTGTGCAATTGAAAATTTCACACTCTGCCAGCTACTAGCTCAGCGTAGGTAATTCAATCTAAAATTTCGTTTTGGCCTCCCCCATTTTGGCCCACTTTACGCCTTCAGCGCTCGACGCTCTCAAGTCCATTTGCCATATCTTTAGCAGCAGTCGAATTGGCCAAGGCAAGCTGTCTGCCAGCCTCCATTTCAGCTGTCCCGCTTCGGCTCATCTCCATTATCCAAAAAGGGGGGCTCAGCTGGTCATATATTCTAGCCATTATTGCCTTTCAATATGTGTTTGCTGCACATTTCAAGGCAAAACTGAAGGAAGGAATAGGGGATGTAGAAGAGTCACAGATAAATTTGGCATTTGACCAGCTCAACTCGGATAGTTCGGTATTAAGTTCAAGGGCAATTATGTGCGAGAGATTTTATTTTGTTTTATATTTGTAATCAGTAACTCTAAAAATTGCTGTAAACTGTAAAAACTGTCAATTAGTTGGTTTATTGCTATCTATTTATGTATTAGAAATTAATGATTTACATAATTAATTTATTTTTATACCCTAAACAAATTGACAAGCTTTATCTAGTATATATCCAGATATATATCCGTCTATTCGTCCGTCACTAATGGTAAAGACTTGAAATCTTGAATGTATATTCCTGTGTACTATATACAGTACGAGTTTATAATTTTCTTTGATAAATAAGCCCATTTCCGTATAAAAGTCGATAATTTAATTTCTTTTTTAGCTGGGAGGGTTCCTGTAATAAACCAACAGTCTTTGTAGATTTCGAAATTTAGATAGTTCCATCCCTTACTTCAAATTCGTATTTAAGATACAGGACTCTTCAGCTTTGCTGAATACTAATAAATGTTATTATAACGGTCTGAAAAATTTGAATAAGAAAGTTCAGCTAATAGAGAAGTTATTTAACCATTAAATCCACATAGCAAAGTCCATGCTGCAGCCAAAGCTCAGTCGGTGCGAAAACTGCGCAGTAAGCAGAGCGCAAACAATTCGCGAATAACTGTTGACCGTTTCTTGATGTCTGCAAAAAAAATTTTTTACAGACAGTATGAGATAAAACTCAGAGAGCAACCGATTTCGTCGGTTCTTCAACGTGATCGTTCGTCATTTCACAGAAACCTTTTTTTTTCGGCCGCTCTGGTTTATTCCCGACCGCTTAGAAAGTATTTTGGTATTGCATTAGGTCATTTATTCACTTAATTAGCTTACTAAACACCGCTGTGATCCTTAATCCATTCACGAACTGAGGATACTCTACCGTATATTCCTAGAAACTTGCCGCAGGCAAAGCTCCAGGATACCACGCCTACCAACACGCCATCCTCATTTACCATGGGACCACCATAATCGCTACTGCAGGGACCCTTGCCACCTTTGGAGTAGCCAGCACAGATCATGCTATCTGTCACATTAAAGTGGCGTTGATGGTATTTCTTAACGCACTCCTCCTGGTTTACCAGCGGCACCTGCACCTGGCGCAGCCAATCCCTTGACTCCTCAGAATTCTTTGTGTCGCCCCAGCCGCTAACATAACACACTTCACCGTCCTTAAACTCTTGACCCTGTTTCGGTAGCTTAACAGCCTTCTTGGTCTCATCGAATTCAATGGGTTCCTGTAGCTGCAGCAGCGAAAAATCATAATTGAAACCTTTAATTATGTCAAACTTTTCGTGTTGAACAATCTTCTTGATCCCCAGCAGCTGCCCATTTCGGCCACGTTCTGAGGTACCTAACCGCACGTGTATATGTTTGACTTCAAAGAAACTGGAGTAGAATAATTGGGTGTTAGTTTCTGAAAATTCAATATGTAGTCCAAACAACTTACTGAGTACAAGCCGCTGCCGTTAGTATCCATTGCTTAGAGATCAGAGAGCCACCGCAACCGAACCATGCAGTTTCCAAATAGACTTGATGTGGCGCTTCTGTTATGTTTATAGGTTGACCACCAACAATACGATCACCGAGGCGCGGCTGTCGTCTCAAGAGCTCATTGATTAGCGAGCCTTGGAGCTTGACGGGCTGAGGTATCGAACGAACGCCCGCCAGGAGAGCTACTGCGGCTTGGAACAGCAGAAAAGTTATAAGCTTAACTGACATTATGGATTTGACTTTGACAGAAAGAAAGAAGCGCTCGGCTTTTATAGGATCGGCCCAGTGCAAGAATAAGCTAAGCCAAAAGATTGTCTAATTATCCCACTATCTAAGAATGCGGCGTTGTTAATTGGAAAACCAAATATTTAAATTTAATCCGGAAGGGCCTCCATACATTTTGTTGAGCTAATGAAAAGCGCTTTTAAATTACTTTAAGTTTCTGTAAGTTACCTTAAGTTACATTTTTCCCCACTTATTCATAAATTGGTTCATTAGTTTGGAACTTTATTAACTTCTAGATAACAATAAACTAATTATAATTATCATATGAAATAATTTAAACATATATGATTGTTGATTAAATTTTTCCCCACTTATTCAGAAATTGGTTCATTAGTTTGGAACTTTATTAACTTTTAGATAACAGCAAACTAATTATAATTATCATATGAAATAATTTAAACATATATGATTGTTGACTAAATTATTTAAAACAAGTAAGTAAGCTCTAGTCGAGACTGCTCGACTACGGGATGCCTTAGACCCTTCGAGGAACTTATATTTCAATAATCACTCTTGGCCTGCAATAGTATTTGGTGAGCAGTGAAATGCTTAAGACTTCATCTGTAGTTCAATTGCAAAATTATGCTGACGATAAAAATATTTCATATATTTTTATTTAAATTATTAATTTTCCAATAGTTAATTTAATTTTTGTAAAAATCTTGTTTTATAATTCTGATATTGACATTTTTTCTTTGGAATTATTTGTATTATATTTTATTATATATTTTTATACCCTGAACCCATTGAAAGGGTATAATGGTTTTGTTAAAAGTATGTAACTGGCAGAATGAGGCGTGGCAGACCCCATAAAGTATATATATTCTTGATCAGGGCGACGATCTAAGTTGATTTAGTCCGTCTGCCTGTCTGTCCGTCTGTCCGTATGTATGAACGCGTCGATCTCAGAAGATATAAGAGCTAGAGACTTGAAATTTTTTTTCATAGGTCCGTATATATAGCGCGCATTGCAAGTTTGTTTTCAAAAATCGATAACTGCTTATCGAAAACCAGTAAAAAAATTATATTTAATACATCTTTAGAGCTAGAGTTTCCAAATTTAATACGTGTATTCATATGTATTTTTCGGTTCGAGTTTCGGTTTTTGTCATATTTTACCCCCCTCCCCTCGAAACACCCCCTTCCATACAAGTTTGCAAAACCCGTATTTCAAATACTAGAGACTTGAGCGTTGGCACACACACACACATTTTAATGTTATAATCACGGTCTAAAAGTTTTATCAAGATTGTCCGTCTACAAAAAAAGATATTAAGCAATTAAGTTCCCAATGTAAGCCCACATGGCAGCCCATGCCTGTTTATACGTGCGTGCGTATGTTTGTATGTGTGTGTGGATGTGTTAGTAGAAGTGAAACGACAAATTATTGAAATATTAGTTCCTGGAAGGGTTCAGGGGATCTCGTAGTCGAGCAGTCTCGACTAGAGCTTTCTTACTTGTTTTCATTCATTTAATAATTGCTTTAAATTTTTTACATATGTAGTCATATCCTCACATATTGGCCTTAACTGATTGACAATGTTTTTGCCATCTTTGATAGGTCTGAAATGTTTTCCGTTTATTTCTAGACTAACTTGCTAGTGAACTTTAATATGAATGCATAATATTACATGATATAATGTTACATATATAATTTAAAAATTTATAATCAGATTATTAAAACATATCTTTTACTCAGCAGCTAAAAACATATGTAAATTTGTATATATTTTATACATTTATTTTAAATGAATAGTGAGTGAACTGTAAACGTTCATGATTGATTGAAAAACTGCGTATAAACATATGAACATTGTTAACACTGTGTCAGCTCACTAGTTCATTTTAATGAACCGTGCAATCGTCGTTTTCCTGTATGAAACGGCTCCGACTCTAACCCCGATCGAAATGTTTTTTCTTTTTGTGTCGCAGCCTAAAAGTAGGCAATAATAAAACAAGGGAAAATATTTATGTTCATGTTTTTTATTGTGAATAAAGGCTCAGTGAGATGTGCGCCGTAGCCTAAAAATAAAATCCAAATGACGCAAATTTGATGAAACGCTTCACTGGCAGACACTTCCCACAGCTAGACAAGAAGAAAGGGAAAGAAGAGAGAGAGAGAGAGAGAGAGAGAGGCTGAGATTCCACCTTTGGCCAAGTGGCGTGAACAAGCAAACTCGTTTGGGACGGAAATGCAGCTGTGCAAAAGAAAAATGATAAAATAAAAAGCGCAGGGCAACGGCAACGGTAGAAGCTGCTGCGCAAATGCGCATTTAATTGCGCACTCAATGGGAAACCCTAAAATGGAGGCCACAGAACACGCACACACACACACACACACACAGACAGTGACATAGACAAGGCAACTAGCCAAAGCCTTGGACAGCTGCGCAACGACGCATTTTTTTGGTCATTTCACAAAAAATGTTGAATGGACAACTGAATTAACGTTCCCATTTACCAAATGGCTTCCAGTTTGCACTAAATTCGTTATGGCCATTTGAGTTGTCTTTCTCTTCTCTCGTCTTTCCTCTTTTTTCTGACACCAAAGGCCACTTTGGGTGCAGAAGGTTGTTGCGCAAAAGTGGCGCAAAAAGCTTTAATTCAAAAGTGAAGAAAATTTTTAATAAGTTGCTGAAGCAATAACATTTTTAAAATTTAACTTTCGAACCAAATAGAAAAAAAGGCTTCTTTTTTATACAATATATAAAAGAGAAAAGGATAAAGAAGCTGTTTCTATTCTGTTGACCCGAACTGTATATGGTTATACCTACTATAAGTCTAAGTCATCGTCACACTTATCATCCAGACCACATATGCTTACATATGTTTACATATGCTTACACAGTTTTTTACTCTCTTGCTTTATTACTCACGATTCATTTAACATTCTTATCTGTTGCAGCCTTTTGGTCACTGCAGCTATGGAAAAAACATTTTTTTACTATGAGTTCTTATGCATTACATGTGCTCATGCTTGCAGTCTACAGAAAAAATCTTTTATAAAATGTTGAATTGATTGACATAATTGACATAAATTTTTGCTTTTTATATTCTATAATTTACATATACACATTTTTAATTATTAAATGTAAAAATTATTGAAAAAGCAATGGATTGAAAACATAAACAAAATTTTTTTAATGATATTGAACCAATTTTAACATTTTATATATTTTAATAAAATCAAGTAAGAAAGCTCTAGTCGAGACTGCTCGACTACAAGATCCCCTGAACCCTTCCAGGAATTAATATTTCAATAATTCGTCGTTCCACTTCTATTTACACATGCACACACACATATACACATACGCACACATACGGACCTACAGCTTCAAATCATATGAACGCGTTCATACATACGGACAGACGGACGGACGGACAGACGGACAGACGGACAGACAGACAGACGGACAGGGCCAAATTGACTCAGCTCGTCGCCCTGATCAAGAATATATATACTTTATGGGGTCTGCCACGCCTCCTTCTGCCTGTTACTTTTTTTTAACAAAACCATTATACCCTGATTTCCCATTTTCAATGGGTTGAGGTATAAAAAATATATATATATTTAAATAAAAGTAAATCTAGTATATATTTGAATTAAAATATATAGATTACTGTAAGTCTTATGTAATGTCTTATGTATTCTTCACTCCTTGAGTGCGCAGAAGGCATGTTTACAACCCTTGTATATTTGCATATTAATGCCTGAACAGAAAGTTTATCTAGGTTTCTGATCTCAAAAATTGTAATAAAATAATGTAGCTTTTAAGTGGTATCACTAATTCTTATGCTGAATATGCCAATCAAAAGAAATTCTGAATAAATTAAATAATAAATATTAAATGATTCCCAAAAAAACGCATATGATCAATATATGATCCTCTTTGAGATAAGGCATTGTAGTAATATATATTTTTAATAAATATTTATATCCACGATTCCCAAAATTTGAAGATTGAGCAAAAATCTTCGACATAGAATTGAATTCTTAAATATTGTATATATACAATATTTCTGCTACAAAGAACAGCATAGTTTTATTAAATGTTACCGAACTTTTGCTCAACCATTAAGTAACAGCAATTTTCAGGTTTTACCAAGTGCTGAAAAATTGCAAATGAAAAGTTATGAAAAAGGGAAAAGTTTTTTGTTCACTTTTGAGCGGCTTTCAGCGGCGTAACAACGTCAACGAAAACTTTCAGCTCGGTTGCATTTTTGCAGCATCTCATGTCGAGCAGCGGTGGCAGCGATGGCAGCGGTGGCAACAGTGGCGATAGCGGCAACGTTGGCCTGTTGCATGTTATGTTGCAACGTGTCAGGAGCACAACGTAAACCGTCAGCTGCCTGCCCCTCCCCCTCCCGATGCCAGCTCCCAATTTCGCTTGGCCAGCAGGCAAAAGTTGCCATGCTTTTGACAAACGCCGCCCATTGACGTCATTAGACTTAACCTGGCAGAGTGCATGTGGCTCACCTGACCAGATGGCAGAGGCGAGGCTGGAGCGAACTGAGCCTTTGCCCAACGTCAGTTGCTGCAAAATGCTTTTGAAGCTTAACTCAGTGAACCATTGAAGCGTGCCAAGGACATGCGTATGCCAGGCCTCCACACTACCATCCTTCACTCTCACACACACACAGGCACACATATGCACATGCACACACACACACATGCACACGCCCAATCCCTTTTTCATGCCAATCCCTGTGCATTGTAGTCGCCAATGCGCTTTTTGTTTCAGTTGCCTCTTTTGTTGTTGTTGTTGTTGTTGTTGCACTTTGTTTACGCACAATTCGAAAGACAAACGCGTTGCCATTTTGCTGGCCTGAAAGGTAAAGCTGTTGGCACAGGGCTTAAATTGAATTGAGTTTGGTCAACAGTGGGTCTGGCAGCTGATTGATTGATTAATAAAATTAGTTTTTATATATAGAGTGCTTTCCTTGAAAGGTTCATTATAGCTTTGAGTTGCTGTATAAGATATTGAATATGGTTTGTCGAGTCTTAAGTGGTCATGATTATGAGAGAATATATCTGAATCACAACAATATGTATATTTGCATATATTTTATTTAACTTGTAAATGTTTATTGAAATTTGCTTGATCAACGTTACTAACGTCTAGATTTTTTTTATTTTCTTAATATGTATAGACTTTTAATTGTAATAAAATATATTATAAAAGAATAATAATATATATTGTTAATATTTTGATATTATAATATTTAAATATTATAATTTGTGAATTTATATTATGATAAAAAGATATATATCTTTTATGAAAATTAGAGATAAGTAACAATTAATGGAAAATACATTTTTTTATACTTGTATTTAAATATTACCATTTAATAAGAAATATAAATGAAAGACATGATCATTATTAAAAGTTCTTTAATTATGAGCACATATATAATGAAGTAATCGAGCTCATTTAAAAATGGAATTGTGTCTTCATATTTTATTCAAATTTAATTACATTATTTATTATTTACACGTAAATTTAAATTTAATTACATTTATTTTTATTTACATTTAAAGTTAAAAAAATTAATTTTTAAATTTATAATCGTTTTACTAATACCTTTATTAAAAATATTTATCATTTTTATTTCGCGAAATCAACCGGAAAATCATATTCAATTGCTCTCGCTCTGAGCAAAATACTTCGGATCTTTTCATTTTTGTTCTCTGTTGAGTATTTTTAGTTCAACTATTCGTACAACGGTCTTTTCACTTTTTCATTTAAAGAGAGATACGATTGACATGAAATTAAATGAAACTCAGTTAGTGAGCAAATACATATGTAGCTATGTGGCAACCGGTCTTAATATTCCCATACACATGCACACACACAATTAACGTAAGCTATCGATGTGTTTAGCGAGCACAACCCTTGCACACATAACAATATATACACAAAAGCCTTTTTTGCTTCATTTAACTCAACCAAACGATCGCAGACGAACTCGTTGAAGAACCGACGAAATCGGGTGCTCTCTGAGTTTATTTTTTCAGAGTGTCAGTAAAAGACATTCATTTGGAGACATTGAGAAACGGTCAGCAGTCATTTGTGAGCTATGATCAAGTTTAGTCCATTGCATTGTTTACGTGCCTTAAACAAAAAAATCCATTAGAAATTTTTTTATACAAATGAAAAATGTTAAAAACTATTCAAATGGCTTTATACCTTAAAAAATTAAAATATATATAATTGTCATTCAAATTAATTTCCAGATGTGTAGAAAATTAAAAAGAATAGTCTACTCAAATATAAGATATGTGTTGCTATGAGTCACAGCATTAGCGACACGCGCTTGTTAATCTACTTAAGTGAGTGCATGAAAACCTTTCAAGTTTATGAAAGAGCCTTTTATACCTATTATACAAATGCCCAACGATAACAAGAAACAGTCAGTCTTACTTATACCCTATATTCAGAGATCTACTCTGTAAGTTAGATAATAATAGAGCTTATCAGCTTAAATTTACTTACAAAACTCTCTTTGACTTAATATTAGGGTATATACAAGTCTATAAAAACACCCTTGATTACATTTTGTGTCCTTGGTTTATTCTTGTTGACAGATCTGTGCGCATTGCCTCTATGTGTGAGTAAAAACATTAGTTTTGATGGCGCCAGAGCTCGTAAAAAATTATTATTAAACATTTGCACACGCAACTGTGAAAATCCGCTCGCTGAAAATAACTTTGTTTATTTTTGTCGCCGGCTTGGACTCCCGTTGCGCTCGTTTTGGCTCGATATCAATTATCAGAGGCAGAATCCAGCCGCGTGATGTCCATAAAGTGTAACAAAGGCAGCCCGACATATATATGCCGGTGAAGGCCACAGCCAAAGCCCCAAATGAGCCCACAGGACAATGCCAAAGGTATTTAATGCTCTTGTCGCTCTGCTGATGATGATGCAATGAATAGTGCGGCTTTGGCCAACAACAACATGAGGGCTGACAGACAATGGCTCATGTTCAATTTGGCACAAAATTTGAAGCAGGCAGCAATTGATGAATTGTGCATGCAAATCGAAAGGATTTGCAAGCAACATGTCGGACCAAAGACAAAAGCTCGTCGACAACAATTAGGAAATCAATTTTGCGGCTTACCTATGTCAGCAGTTGAATCGCATCGAATCGAATCGAATTGAAATCGAATTGAAATCGAATTGTCGTCCATCAGAGTACAACATGTTCTTGGCACGTGTCATTTGTCTTGAAGCTCCGAGCAGATGGCAGCAGTTCTTGGTCACTTGATTTACAATCGACGGAATTTGCCAATTGTCCGTTGTCCACTGTCAATTGCTAAATTGTGAATGGGGAAAAAAAAAGCAATTTTGGCAAACAGTTTGCACAAGCTTGGCCAAAACTTCAGCGGACACAATATATAATCCACTTGTTATTCAACGTAAAACAAAAACGAAAGAAAAACCTAATTTAATTATGGACGAAGGTCGCCTGCTGGACACACACACAAGGACACACACACACACACACACAGCTATGGGTAAAATAAATTGTGGTTAACCAAAAACTCACGCATGTATTAAATGTCAATAATATATGTATGCAAAACTTGTTTTGTAAAGGTCAAATGGGTTAGCAGGAAACCACAGAAAAAGGCCAACAAAAAACGAATCAACAGAACTTGGGTTAACGGATCTCTAAATATAATATATAAACAACACCTGTGTAAGAGCTGTGCATATGCAGAAAAACTATTATATATATATATTTATGTAGTATATATTTTATATGCAATTTATTTATAATTTGGTTGGCAAACAACAACTTTTTGGCACAGCTGAATACACATGGCTGCTGGGCGGAGAATAAATTCAATTTAATTATTAATATTTACTGTAGGAAATTTTGCTTAAAAATTTAATTTTGAAGAAAAGAAAACTTGTATAATTTATTTAAAAACGTTTAAATATTTCTAGATTCACTTTTTTTCTTTTTTTGTTGTTAATATAAAAAGCATAAACTCAAACATTTTGCCATCAACCAAGTTTTCTTCGTTGCTTGGTTCAATGTTGGTTTTATCTTTCTCTGCCCATCATCGTATGGATTTTCAAACGATTTACTAATAACTGATGGTGATTGATATATATAATTAATTACCTTAACCCAGTTTATATTATCCAACCATTTATCCTTCATTTCCGCTCCTTTGTTCCAGTGATATTGCCCATTCTTGTAAAAATATCTCTCCCCTTCACGCCAATAGTCTCTAGAATGTAAAGTCTCTATATACATAAATATATTTCATATAATATTTACCTAAAATTTGACAACTTTTTTGCAAAGCTGAGTACATTGTTGTTGTACCGAAAAAATACTTAATATAATATAGCTTATTTTTAAGCAAAGTTGCAAAAATTATAAAAATTGATATTTGTTTTTATTTTTAATTTATAACTTAATATGTCATTTAAATTTACTTTATATATTTAATTTGAGTTTAATTCATAAAATAAAATTTATTTTGATTTAGAAACTAAAATTTATTTTAGAGTGACAAAAACATAAATTTAAATTTAAAAAAATTACTTTTTATATTAAAAAGAAATTTTACGACATTTAAATTATGCTAAAGAAATAAATATATTTTTGATATCAATGAAATATTGATTTATTGGATAGGAAATTTTACGATTTGAATGTTTCAATATAATTTCAGCCACGTCACAAACTAGATTAAAATTTTTCTTCATCATTACTAAACAATAATTTTCTGTGGGTGTAATTAATTGAAGTTTATGATAGGTTTAAAAAACCGAACCATTATATTGATAAACAATCAACACCATTGCTATATATATATATATAAGCTCATTTATAATAAGAATAAAAACAAAATTTAATAGAAAGTTGTTAAAAGGGTTATCATAAAGCAGTGTTGACAACTCAAAGCTGAAATCATCTTTAAAACATCCTTTAACAAATCCATTAAATCAAAAATGAATTTTCTCAAATCTTTCTTACTAATAGAAATGACTTAAAATAATCTCTACTCTCAACTTTTTGATAAATCTCAAGAAACTGTTTTTTTTTTCTTTTCACTCTCAGTAATACTTAAATCTCAAAAGATTTGCACTTTCAAATATATACAACCTTCTAGTCACATTGCTCAAGCAATGTCCATTTGAAGACCTCGACACTTGATTGGAAACTCAACTATTCAACTGCGCTAAACGTTTTCACACTTCAATGCCAACATTAAAAGAAGAAAAGTTATAAATTTGCAACGGAAATTCTTCTGAAAGCCAAGTTGAAAGCCAAGGCAAAAAAGGAAAAGAAAAAGCTAGCATACTTTTTAGCGCTTGGCGACGCTGCGTATACGCAACATGCAATTT
The DNA here is from genome assembly GCA_035045345.1 of Drosophila hamatofila. Classification (NCBI taxonomy): domain Eukaryota; kingdom Metazoa; phylum Arthropoda; class Insecta; order Diptera; family Drosophilidae; genus Drosophila; species Drosophila hamatofila. The sequence continues at coordinate 7,839,422 of JAWNPA010000011.1, read as the reverse complement.
ATGAGCTGCTTCTGACAGCTGAACAAGTAGCAAGTACATTGTGTATATAAAAACATATATATTTATATATATATGTATATATGTATTTGTATATATATGTCTATATAGAGACATATGTATATTTGGGCATGCATATACATACATATAGAGTCAATGTGCGTGCAGGCAAGTGGCTCAGCTCTGGCACGTACTAAAGCAAGCGTGTAACTAGCAGGCGCGTGTATGAGTGTGTGTGTGTGTATGTGTGCGTGGGTGTTTTTACAGGGGGGAGTGGGTCATGGTATGGAGCTGCCAAATCAGCAGCGAGGCAAAGAAATGCCAAGCGCAAAATGCGGCGACAACTACGAAAAGCGCCTGGCAAAGGTCACGAACACAACCTTTTGGCAGCTGCAACAGCAAAAGCAAACGCAGAAACAGAACCAGAAGCAGAAGCAGCAGCAGCAGCAGCAGAAACCGTGGAAAAATTTTCCTTTGCTTTTTTTTCGTCTTCTGCTCTTTGCATCAGCGATTTTTACTCAGCGCTGATAGTTGAAACGGCTGACTGGCTCACTGGAGGCTAACTGGAGGCTGGCGACTGGGGGCTGCTGATGAAGGTAAAGTGCTACACAATCAACCCACACACACACACATACACACACAGAGGGGCTGAAGGACACACAAAACACAAGACGAACAAGACGAACAATTTTAAAGAGAAACTAACTTTTTCTGTGGTTTATATTTGCTGCTTCGCTGCCTGCCCCTGCCCCTGCCCCCCGCCCCATTGTGGTGGGCGGCAAAAATCATGAGCATTGATTAGTTACACACTGACGGAGGACCAAAGGACGACGGCGACGAAGACTCAATGCTGAGCAATCGGTGCACAAAGAATAGCGTATAAAGAAAATAAAGTGAAAACGTTTTTTGTTTTATTTTTCGTTTTTTTTTTTTCTCATTTTTTCCTTGTTGTCATCAAGAGCTAAGAACATAAAGCCAAAATGACGGCAAGTTTTTTGCCAGGCATAAAATATGGCAAGCCATTTGCCAAGATTGTCTCCCTCTCTCTCTCTCTATATCTCTCTCTCTCTCTCTCTGTTGATATTTTCCAGGAATTCTGTTTTGCAGCCACAAAGCGGATAGCCATAACTATTGAAAGTATGATGAAAATCTGATGCTCTGCAGCGACAGGAAAAAAATCATAAGAAAACTGGAGACAGTCGAGTGAGTGCAGAAAAATATGTTAAGCTTCGATTCACGATTCGGTTCGCTTATTTTGCAGTGAGTAGGTAAAAAATTCGCTTCAATGTTCGAAATTTATTAGAAAATTTCATGCTCGAATTAGTTCAGTTGATGGCTTGCAGCATTAAAGTACTATTTATTGTGGGTAATACAAATAAATTGCAAGTCTTAGAGCTTAAAATGATTCGAGTGTTTTTAAATTTAAATTTAAAATTCACCATTAAATCTAGAAAAAAGTTGAATAATAATTGTATCTTTTAAAAGCTATTGATATTTCATTGATTTTTCAAATGCTTATATTTTGGAGACGTTTAAATGATCCTAAATTCAATATGCATTTTCGCTATTTAAAAGCTGAAGAAATTTAGTTATCCTATGCTCATTTAATTTCTGTTGTATTTTGAAAATAATTTAGTTTGAAATATTTTTTTTTATTTGCCCTTTTTTTACACAACAAATTAAAGAAACTAATTAATTTTAATTATCTAAAATAAACAAGTGGTGAAATTTCTTTGACAGTTCTTTTTTATTGTTTTTTTTTTTTTTTATATTTTATTGGACAAGTTTTCTGTTAGTGGCAGCTTAATCTAGTTTTACAAAGTTGTCAAATAATTTTAAAATAATATTATTACCAATAAACATTTAAAATTAAATCATTGAAAAAATGTTAAGACATATAAATAAGAAAGGTTGTTTTTTAATAACACAATTTTTATTATTAGCTAAGATTAATGAACGTTTTTTTATAAAAATATACATTTTTAAAATTAATTTTGTCATGAAAAATACTATATTTGAGATAGGAATTTAGTCAACATTATTTATTTATTTAATTTGATTATTTATAGCCAATAAATATTTGTTTATATAAATAAAATCGATAAATAAATAAATAAATATAAATAAGAACTGTTTTTTTTAAAACAGTGTTTGAGATAGGAATTTAGTCAACATTATTTTTTTTATTTTTAACTTAATTATTTATAGCTCAAAAGTTAATTTTTTTAAACTTTAATAAATGATGCTTAATCTTCTTCTGCAAAACATTTAATTTATATAAAAAAGATCTATAAATCTCAATACTCTAAGCAAGTGGACAAAACCAGCCAATATATATATGTACATATAGATATGTACTTTTTGGTTTTTATGGTTTCACTGCCTAAATAAACTAATGAAAGGCACTCGGAGAGCCGCTCAAACGTTAAATTGGCAGCATTGCTCATTGCCAGAGACTGCAGAGTTCTAACCCACAAAACCCAAAAAGAAAAAATACAGAAAGAGCCGAAAAAACCGCAAAACTGTGCTTTACCTTTAACATCTATATTTAAGCCACAAGTCGGGACTACGTGGTGTGTGTGTGTGTATGTATGTATATGTGTGTGTGTGTCAAACATTTATCTTGTGCCAAATATATGAAAACGTGTCTGGCATTTTCAAGGTTGCCTTTTAATTCCATCGCAACGCAAGCACAAAGACACACACACACAGATACACACACACACATACAGGCACACACACGCAATTCGAAACATGCATGCGAATATACAGAGAAAGAGATACAGATACATATATCATATGCAAATATCTAAATGATAATGCCGCACTTCATATTGGTGGTCCTTGATGCGGTTGAAATGGGATGTGAAGCTCTTATGTGCCCCTCATTTAACAAAATATTTAAATATGACAAACACGTAGACATTACATGCGGCACACGCACATTATATAAATATGCATATATACACACATGCATACATACATATATATATAAATGTGTATATACTTGCAAAATTATAGTAGCATATATATTATATATATATATACATATATACTTGTATTTTGATTTATATACTTTCACTTGCACATTACGCTTTTATACATATAAATTTTTTTCTATTTTGGCACGCAACTCGGCCTGACAAAGACAATGACATAAATACAGAGAGATATAGGAAGGAGAGAGAGAAAGAGAGAGGGAGAGAGAGGGGGCAAGATAGTCGCAACAAACTGAAACTGAAATGAAAATGGAAATGTAAATGGAAAAGACCCGACACATTTTTGACAACAGTCAACAGCAACGTGGCGCCAGATTTCGGCTATATATCGCCCCACGGGTGTTCCTTATACGTTTTTGCAAAAGAAATCCACACAATGAAAAACAGGAAAAAAAAAATATATATATGCGACAACAAGCGAACGGAAATGTGTTTCCCCAAGTAGGAGTATGTGTGAGCGTGTGTGAAAAGAAAATTGAGCGTAACAAAAGTTAAGCAATTGTTGAATGTTGGCAATAAATAGTTTTCATTTGTTCAATAAAACTTAAGCTACAAATTTATTTATTTTCTTTTCAATTTCTAGAAATTTTAGGCTACAAATTTATTTGTTTTCTTTTCAATTTCTAGAATTTTTAAATTACAAATGAAAACATATATAAATTATATTCAAACCCTACAGATTGATCAATATCATTTAAACACTGCCCTACAGATTAATCAATATCATTTAAACACTGCCGGAAGTAAAAATTTAATTACTTTATCAATTCAGGAAAATTCAATTATTATTTTTGTATTTTTGTTTAAAATCTTGAGAAATACATAAAATGTCACAAAAAGTGTGAATTTAATATATATTAATAATAATAGTATGTATATATTTCGATTTACCAAATTCATACATTATTCAATATATATCATATATTAATATAATCAATTCGTCAATTTATTCCATATTTACTTTTAAAATAACTGAAAATAATAGAATGATATATGTAAATAAGTAATATAGCTTGCTGTTTATCTTTCTGTCTTCCCATCTTAATACTCACTTTGTATTATTATTATACATTATATTATACATTAAAAAATGATAGTGTTTTTGAATAACAGATCGTTGCGTCTTTTCATTACCTTTTATTTAAAATTCGTAACTAATAAAACTATTTTTTTACAAATAGATATGACTTTTCCTCTAAATATAACTTATCTCTATAGAATAACTAATCTCATAGGATAAAATAGCAGCATAGCTAGTTTTTCTACACCCAATCTGTATGTGTGTTTAGGATGCCCGTAAAGTATAAAATGCTCTTCTGGAATTCACTTAACGATAAAGGCGTTGCCATAGATAGAGGTACTCGAATAAGGTAAGTGTTAATGCAATATTAACGTTTGAACAAAAAAGGTTTCCCAATTACAAGAAAAAGCTTTACTCTCATAAAAGGCTGCTTAGTTTATTCCCAAAATAATATTAATAATAATGCTCTAGATTCTGATGACTGTAATATAAATGTTTATTATTAGCCTTTATTAATTTTACGATGAATCCTATGATTCAGAGAGACATGATAGTTGATCAATGGTCATGTAACTCAAGAGAAAGAGAGCACAGTGGCTATAAGTATTTGAGCCCGCTATAGGACAGTAAGATATATACAAGAAGCACACTAAAGAGTGTCTATGAATAAGTAAGTATTCTCTTCTAATCATTAGAGGATATCTAACAGGATAGTTAAAATAAACGTGGTTTAGCTCAGGCACTCCGAAATTTTATATGAGCTACTGGAGAATCGTAATAGCTTACAGTAAGACTGAGAAAACTTACAGATAACCTCGTCTCTGATACTTGATACTAGACAAATAGTATTAGATTCACATAATCCAATCTACCTTTTTCTCATATCAACAAAATTCAAATTTTGAAATATAAAACGCTGCGAAGATGGACTAGAGCTGACTGATTTATGAAGAATTCTGTGGTTAAAACGGATTCGTACAGAACTCATTGCGCAATACAGCAGCAGATAAGCGGATAGACTTGCAACGCATTCAATACAGCTCATAGCTAATCTGGCTACAAAAAACAACAAGCGAGACTGAAAAGATTAAATCCCCTGGACTACAGAGCAATATAAAATATTTGAAATGATTTAGAGCATGCGGAATAGAATAAGGAATAAATAAATCAAATTTTAAGGTTTAGAGTATAAATGTCTTCTAGAGTCAGAGACAAAGAGCTGTAACAAATTATAAAAGAAGAAAAGATTCCCATATGATTGAATTTAAAACCAAAAGATCTTGTCTAGTATGAGTAAAAAGCCATATGAAAATTCAGAAGAACTTCACAATATTAAATACAAGATATTTTATTGAAATTTTTATTGAAAACTTCACTATATTAAATCTAAGAATATTTTATTGAAAACTTCACAATATTATATCAAAGATTCTTTATTGAATTTTTTTTATTGAAAACTTCACAATATTAAATCTAAGAATTTGTTATTGAAAACTTCACAATATTAAATCTAAGAATTTTTTATTGAAAACTTCACAATATTAAATATAAGATTTTTTATTGAATTTTTTTATTGAAAACTTCACAATATTAAATCTAAGAATTTGTTATTGAAAACTTCACAATATTAAATCTAAGAATTTGTTATTGAAAACTTCACAATATTAAATCTAAGAATTTTTTATTGAAAACTTCACATTATTAAATCTTACAATTTTTTATTGAATTCTTTGCAGAATTCAATTTAATATTCAAAATTGCTTTTGAAGTTAAGCTTAAGAGCTATTCAAGTGGCAAAACATAAGCTTCGGCTTGACTACCTTATGCCATTGCCCAAGCTAGGCATTATTCTGGTTTATTTTTCCGCTTAAAATATATGTATATCCAAAAAGTGCAAATATACCCGACGGCAGCCAGATTTACATATTAAAAATATATCAACCGCCGGCCGCAGCAGCGGCACGTCCATTATATTTTATGACGTATTTATTATAATAAGTATACGACGGGTGAGCCATTTCCATGCTCATTAAAACGCATTGCCAATGCATGGATAAGGGAGGGAGGAGGTGAGGGGGAGGGTGGAGAAAGGAAACGAAATCATTGTCTATTTCTAGGCAGCATCGTAAATGCTACACTTTATTGGTTCAGTGAAAACGCAGACAAAAGAAGAAAGAAATTTTTGCTTTTCTCTTGGCATAATTTCAATAAATACTGTCCAACTTTTCCAACGATGTGCCAATGATAAAGTGCCAAATGGGCATGGGAATCGGAGGGGAAATGGGCATGGGAAGGGGATGGGGAATAGGAATGGTTGCTCCGGATTGATGGGCGTTGGGCCGTGTACGCATATTTTTGCCACAAGCTCAAGAGGCTGTGCCAGTGTTGAGCTGCACCTTTTCGCTTTATTTGTGTTTTTGTCCATTGTTGTTGTTGTTGTTGTTGTTATTGTTGTTGTGCAGCACAAGTCTCGTAATCATTACGAGGCAGCCAGCTGTTCGCCTTGCCACGCGCCAGGCCCGAAAATTTTTATCTCTGTACGTTTAGCATCCACCCCTCAGCCAAAGGACTCGCTGCTGCCGCTGCCTTCAACGGCAGCTGAGCAATTTTGGGGCTTAACCTTGACTCGCTTACGGCATACACGAGCGCGCACACTCAAAGTGGGCGTGGTGGCGCCTCCCAAGAGCCCTCAGCCTGCTGCCGCTCGTTCGTTCTCTCTCGCTCTCCCCGCCTCTCCTCCTGTTGCTCTTCGTGTCGCCTGCGCCATCTTGACGAATGCCGCCTGTTGTCATTGGGCTTGAGCGTCTAATCTTATCTGTTACTTTGGGCTTCCAGCCAGCTGCCTGCTGTGCTTGCTGTATATATATGTTTGTGTGTGTGTGTGTGTGTGTTTGTACACCCGAATGCCGTTTTAGGTCGTCTCCTGAAAGTCATTTAAAATTATGTACATCAAGAATAAGCGCGGCTGGCAAAGCCGCGGTCCAGTCACAACAGCAACAGCAACAGCAACAAGAAAATTCTTTCTAATTTAGTCCACGCGACTTTTATGACTTTAATGGCCTACCACTTTGACATGCCCCGGCCTGCCCAGCCCTGTGTTGACTAGCGCCTGGGGATTTGTCATTAGGTATTATTATTGCTGTTCTTCTTCTTCTTCTTCTGCTTTGTCTTCTCCTTGCTGTTGTTGTTATTTTTGGTCTTTGGGATTAGGCAAGTTGGCCGCCATTGATTTATATTTTTGCACATTTTTATGTCGCTTCTGGCTTCTGGCCTCAAGTACCTCCAGCATCGCAGCTATTTATAGTTTTATACTTTATGACCACACACAGAGGCACTGGGCATTGGGACGCCGTTTTTGACAGTCTCGTACCGCAATTGGTCATATAATATTCGTAGCTGACTCTCTGGGCTGTACATTGAGATAGTCAGAGCTCTGTCAGCATAAGTAATTGGAATATGGCAAGTTTCGTTTCGTTAGTTGTTGCATTGTTCTACTTCAGGTTGTCTGTCTCTCATGAGATTTGAGCATAGAAAATCTGTGACTTGTGCAGCTGCAGTTAGCATAACTTGAAGATGACTTTCTGAATGAATAAAATATCTAAATATATGTCAAATATAGTTCAAGTCACTCGTTTACTGGTCTGAGCACATTTAGATGCTACTTTAGCAAGGAGTAAGAGTATGCAGACTGATGAGAGTCAGTTTATATAGTCAATACTTTCGATTAATACAAAAATAAATAATAGGAATCGGTTTTAGTAACCACTGATATATAAATAAGCACTAGCAAGCATCATAAAGTGGGTGGTTTCTTAATAGTGTTAGAAGTCTCTTGATATCTATTATTAACTTGCATTCGTATAACATCTCACATTTCAATTACAGCTGCTTTCAAGATATAAGCAATTGGGAATGATATGATATGATGATATAATAAATATATCAATTCAATAAATAAATTTTTAAAGCAATATATATATATATATATATATATATATATATATATATATATATATATATATATATATATATATATATATATCTATATATCAATAATATATATATTATTATATATATAAGTAAAATGGTCAATTGACTGTATATTGACAAAGAAAGCTGTACCTAGACTACAGTCTCCAAGAAGGTAAAATGATCAAGCGAAAAGATGAACGGCAGAAATTCTTTTCGATCTAGAGCAGGGACTAAATAAAAAGTGCGGTGAGAAGTCTTTTTATTTTCGACAAATACAGGTTACATACAGGTTACATACATACAGGCTAAAAATCTAAAAAAAAATGTGTACAAAAAATTGTATTATGACAATTATTATAAAAGTTGTATTTATATAATACTTATATATTATATAATAATATATATATATATATATATATATATATATATATATATATATATGTATTTGTCGAAAATAATATATATAATAATATATATATATATATATATATATATATATATATATATATATAGTATATATATATATATATATATATATATATATATATATATATATATATAATATATATATTATTATATATATATATATATATATATATATATATATATATATATATATATATTATATATATAAGTAAAATGGTCAATTGACTGAATATTGACAAATAAAGCTGCACCCAATCTAGTATAGACTATAGTCTCCCAGAAGGTAAAATGATCAAGCGAAGAGATGAACAGCAGAAATTCTTTTCGATCTAGAGCAGGGACTAAATAAAAAGTGCAGTGAGAAGTCTTTTTATTTTCGACAAATACAGCTTGGTCATGGTCTATTTATAGTACCCATATAATATGAGAAAACTACTGAATACAGCGGATTTTACTGTAAAAATACAATAGACGATTGATATCAATAACAAAAAAAAAATATTTTTGTATATTTTTTAAATAAATTGAATTTTTTTTTATTGACATTTGGTCTAAAATATATATAAAATATATAATTAAATTTTATTTTTTAACTGCTTTAAAACGTCACCTTTAGCTTTCTACATGCTTGTCATCAAAAGCAATTCACCATGATTTCCTCTATATATTACGCAGCTGCCATGAAAAACACCCATTTAAGGCAAATATCTTCTTCCGACAATGACAATCATTAAGTCAGGCAATTAGCTTGTTTTTCGTTTATCTTAACCTAACGCAGAAAAACATAAATTTGTGTCAGTTTTACTCATGTTTCCCGCCTCTTTTTGGCTGAGTAACTAAACGTATTACCAAATTAAAATAAATGCAGAGTACTTAAGCGCAATTCACGTTAAGCCCCAAATCTACATTAATTCAACTCACAAACTAGTTAAATTTGACAAAGAAAAGTTTGTTGTGAAACAGATTCGGGGGACATATGACAAAGACAGTTTATAAACTAATTAGAAAGAGGACAAAAAGCAAAATGTTTCAACAACGGAAAACTTTTTGGCTGAGTAACTAAATCGCATCCATATTCAGTAAGAGGAACAACAAAAATTAAATAATCAATAAATTTGTGAGAGTTTCTTTCTCTTTTTTTGTTCATTTTACAAATTTCGCTGAGGAGCAGAGCTGGGCATCAAAGGACTCTTTGGATTCACACCACTTAACAGTTCATTAGGCAGCCGACGCGTACGAACAGTATCTCAAATCTAGGCGAATGGGGCGGGGATGTGCACGTGAGAGGGGAGGGGGGGCGTGGCGTGGCGAGTCGAGTGTAGGTGCTCGCTTTGACATGGTTTAAAAATAACAATCAATGTGTTGGCAATTTTTCCATAATAATAATTAATATGCTCAACGCTCACTGAGCAATTACCTAATTTGCCGTTAATAATATTTTTGCGATATTTTATTTTGTTTTTCCGTTTCATTTTTATTTTTTATTTTTATTTATCTTTTTCTTTTTTTTTTTGTTGAGCTAGTTTTAGACGGGTTTGAGTACTGGCTGGCTGGCTGTATACTTTTGGCACACACGGTGCAGCTATTTATATCCTCATGCTATCCTCAAGGAAGTTCATCAAAGTCAAGCACAGCCACAGAGAAGACGATGCAGAGGCAGGACGTGCTCCACCTGCCAAAGACAGTTGACACATGTGAGGCAGATGTGTGTGTGCGAGCGAGAGAGAGAGAGAGAGAGAGTATGTGTGTGTATCGGAGTGTGTGTGTATCTTTAGTGTGTATATCTGAAAAGGAAATTTATTTCATTACAGCTCAGCACCCAACGCAATCGCATCCTTCTCTCCGTCTCAGTGTCTGTTCCGTCTCTTTCTCTCTCTCTCTCTCTCTCTCTCTCTCTCTCTCTCTCTCTCTATGCGTGCCTCTTTGGGTATATCTGTCTGTCTGTCTGCCTACCTCCGCCTGTCGATATGTTTGACTATTTGACTGGCAAGCATCCGTTTCAACTGCCTGTTTTTATCTATCTATCAGGCAAGCACAAGGCAAGCAAGGAGCAAGGAAGCGAACAGGACTGCCAGGCTGGCGTATATAAATTTCAATGGAGGCACGTGCAAAGCTTCTGGCATAAAAATCAATTAGCTTAAATTAATTCCACGAAATATTTGCGCTGTAAAAAAACTTTTGCCAAACAAACATGTGCCGCAAATTCCGCATCTTTCATTTATATATGTATATACATTTTTTTTTTTTTTTTTTGTATGGCTTTTTTTGATCATCCCGTGAGCTTAGTCTTGTAAATTTTCCTGCCCGACTGGGTTTGAGCTGCCAACTCATTGGCTAAGCGCTTTGGGATCTTTGTAATACCAAATGTGGCAACAGCTCAATTTGTATTTTATATGCCAGGCGCATGCTATTATTTTCAAATTGCCATAACAAATGTATTTTGTTAATGCTGAAGATCTGTTAAGGGCACTGTTAAGGGAAACAACTAAGAACTGCTTATTAACCATGTTTACATATATCATTAGCGCCTAATGTTATTAGAGCTGGTTTTTTATATCAAGCATAAATATATATACAAATATAATTTCGAGCCAATTTTTAAAAGAAAAATTATATATAAATTATATTATTTCGCTGCTTAAAGAAGAGCTCATATCCTACCTATAAACGCCATTACTATCCTTAAAAATTGTAAAGAATCTTTTAGATTTTGTACACATATATATTTTTATATATGTATATAAATATAAATGTATAAAAATATACATAGATAATTTTAAACATTATTATTATTTTTTATATTTTGTAAAGTAACTTTTTTTTAAGCTATCCGCAATCTGAAAATCAAATTTTTTATAAAAATACCTTTTTGTTGGGAATTTTCTTTAGTGTATTCAAGAAAATACCTTTTATTAGAGGAATTCTCTTTAGTTATTCGAGCAAATATATTTTCCTATATTCAGCATTAATTATTTAAAAATCAATATTTTTCTATATATCATGTAAACTCCTCTCGATAATGGTATTCTGATTAAGTAAAGTTAATGTAAATATATAGAGAATTTTGTATTCCTTTAAACATTATTAGTAATTTTAAAAAAGATTTTTTTTTTTATTGTTTATAGAAAATATTCCAAAAATCTGAAAATATATTTGTCTGTTCAGAATTCATATAACGTAGATTATTCCCAGTAGGTAAATTTCATAAATATTTTTTGCCATATTTTACATTCTGGTGAATCGCTCTCATGACATTTACGCCCATGTGCGCATAATTTGACAAATATGCAAACTCCTGTCTGATTATAGAAACCACATTTTGTCCATTTTGTACACCAATGACCACACACACTCATAAATTAATGCATTATTCGTTCTACCATTATTTGAATAGTCAATTAGGCAATTTTCCAAACGATTTGACGAATGCAGCAATCAATTGAATTATGACCAGTGAAATCATTAAATGTTCATCCGATGCATACGTAAAATGTTAAAATGAAAATGTGAAAATGTCAATTTCTGCATATTCTATGAGCATGAGAAAAATCAATCATACTAAACTACTATGGGAGACATTAGATGTTATGTCTATAGAGTGTTATAAGAGATGCTGACTTATGATATATAATTATTGTTGAATGGGAGAATTCAAAATCGGGTTTATTAATGTATTTGAAAGGTATTCGCTGACGAAGGAATATATCGGATATATGGATGTAGCTATAAGTTCTACTTTTCTCTTGAGCTTAAGGTTCAAGATTGTGAGATCGGAATCAATATATAATATAATATAATATATAATATAATAATATTTTAAAACCTTTTCAACGAAGGAGGCAAATTTAAATATATATGATATATGATACTAATAATAATATATGTAAATAAAACATAACATTTTCGCATATCTAAAATAATATGATTTTCTGGAAATATAAACCATATAATTTACATACAAAAATATTATAAATTTTATAAAATATCTTCGCAATGCTATTTCTTAAAATTAAAGAATTACCCAACATTTTAAGAACTTGCATACTGTTTATTATTTTATTATTTATACAATTTTTTCGCACTCCATCAAAACTCAGTGTTTTTCTTTTTCTATATGAAATTCTAAATAATTTGGTATACTGCGAATTTTAATTTAAATAAAATATATATATTTTAAAAATAATATATATAAATAATTTTTTTAAAGACTATTACTAATATACTTTTTTATTATGTTCGATTTTTTAAAGTAAATATTATTGGTAAATCATAAAAGAATTTTGAACTTGTATTAAATAATTTTAAATGATATATTTAAATGCAAGCGCTTAGCTTCCAGAAGAAATTTATCTACTCAGCAAATACTGTGGATTATGCAGAGAGAGTGAGAGAGAGAGAGAGAGACACAAAATGTGTGTTGAGTGTGTGCCTGCGTATGTCTTTGATAGAAGCTTTAACTTTTGAGCACGTAGACAAACATGGCATATACACAACGTGAGCATCGCATTGGATACATTTCGTACAGGTTGTGCATCAATAATTGGACACTGACTGATTGAGAGACTGACAGAGTGAGTAAACTGACTAAACTGACGAACTGAGTGACTGTCTGACTAGCAAATGTATTGCTTGACAGATGCATTGATTAGGGCATAAGGCATGAGTGCACCTTCGAGTGGGCAACATATGAGAATCAATGACGGCTTTGACTGCCATCTGACTGTCAATGGGAGAACTTGGCACAATTGCTGAAAGCTAAAGACGATAAACGATTTCCTCCATCAAGGACATATGAGGGATATTTAGCATTGCTGCACATTCCCAGCCTGTGGGGGAAGGGGGTAGGGGTCTAAGGAGGGGGGCTGAGAGGCCGTATGAGACCCGGGTTGAGTGTGCGCACATTTCAAGCACGTCATCGGCTAAAGGAACAGGAATAGCTGTAACCATGGACAAGGCAGTCGCTCTGACAGTCGGGACGTCAATCTGCGTGGATTCAACAAAGTTTAACGAACTTACAAGCGCACACAACACGTGTATGCATATGTGGCCGTATGTGAGAGTGAGAGAGAATGAGAGAGAGAGAGAGAGAGAGAGAGAGAGAGTGTATAAATGTGAGTGTGAATGTACACACCTTTGTGCTTGCCGTTACATGCCACACTTTTGCGGTAATGCGTCAATTTATTATGAATTTTATACCAAAGCTTTACAATTACAGTTAAAATGTAAGCTTGCGAGCTTTGTGTGCAGCTTTTTCGTGCAGCTTTTGGGGACCTTACTTTGGGGTTGGCGCATTGGATCGTTAGGGAAATTTTTAACTAGGCGGAAACTAAGTTATTGTAGTAGAGAACGATTTTAGGGATTTTTTCCATATCAAATATTCAGAGCTTTTAGCTAGTTAAAAAAGCTTTAACGTGAATAACTTAAATTATTTAAACCTTTCACAAGGCAGGATTATTGCGTTCATCTCTTGTACTTCCTCAGTATTGTGATTTATTTTCTTTATTAGTTTTTTTTTTAATTTTTTAACTTTTTTTATTATGAGTATTTCTGTATTTATTTATTTATTTTATTTACTTATTTTTTTTTTCATTTAATAAACTGTTTAAAATAAAAGTTGGAGAAGCATCATATATTTTTCTGATTATTGTTTTATTTAAAATATAATAAATAGAATAATAATAAATAAATACAATAAAACAATTATTTAATTTTAATTTGAGAAAATGAATGTATTACATTTGTTACGTTTTATTTATTTTTTTTTTTTTATTATTCTGAGAAAAACAAATTATATTTTTGTACTATTATTATCCAATATAAATAGAGTTAGTGAAATTGCATATTTAGGAATTCATATATAATATTTTATACCTACACTTTTATCAATATACATGAAGTTCTGATTCGAAATTTTGTTTTTAATATTTTTTTTAATCAAAAAATCTTTTTATTTTATTTTATTTCAGTTAACGTAATATTACTTTATGACTTCAGTAAACAGCTAAGTGATTCAAAAGCTTATATCAAAAGCAAACTTTAATATACAAATTTGTTTAAAAAATACCTTAAAAATACTATCACAATAAAATTAATTGTAATAATGTTTTATTTATAATATTAAATAAAATTATGGGTATCATGTTGTTCTGACAATTCTTTTATATATTTAGTGAAAACGCAGTCATGAACTTAGCTATTAAGAACCTATCTATGGTAATAAATCTAGTCTCACTGAAACAACCAATTGTTGCAGCTCTCTATATCCACTCACACATAATTTAATTATTTTCATAATTTTTGTAAATTAAAATATCGTGAATTCCTTAACAAAATCTTACATTTGAGAAATAAAAAATATGAAAGGTTAAAAATTGTTTTTCTGATTTATTCTAATTTGTCTTGCTCTTCAGATATAATTATTGAAATATTAGCCTTTTCAAAAGGAAAATATACTTTTATAAATAATCTTCCGTTCATTAGTTATCTTAACCTATATATGACTGAGATGAGGTTAATAATATCCGTATTAATACACGTATCTCGATATAAAACATCAATTCGGAAGTATTCAAAAATCCACATAAAGAAAAACACATTTTCCCTCTCATTCATGTCATTTTTAACAAAACAACGACTTTAATACTGGCTCAAAAAATTAGCTGCCATAAATTCTAT
Organism: Drosophila hamatofila; assembly: GCA_035045345.1. Classification (NCBI taxonomy): domain Eukaryota; kingdom Metazoa; phylum Arthropoda; class Insecta; order Diptera; family Drosophilidae; genus Drosophila; species Drosophila hamatofila. The sequence continues at coordinate 7,824,332 of JAWNPA010000011.1, read as the reverse complement.
AACTAAGTTTAACACCTGTTGAAGGCTTTACCAGCCGTGTTCCTTGTGCAGGACATGCTTGTAAATGGTATAGGGTACAGGATATGGTTTGGGCACTGGAATTTTGATGTGTTTGATCACTTCGACGGGATAGGGTTTTTCGACTTCAACGGGATAGGGTTTCTCCACAGTGTATGGAATTTTGCGTTCAGTTATTTCGGGAACTATTTTGTATACTGGAATTTGTATTTCCTGCTGCACCGGCACATGGACAGCATAGGGCTCTGGTATTTGCAGACGTATGACATTGGGTACCTTGGAAATGGAAAAGGTACTATTATTAAAATTCAAGCTAGTATAAAGATTTATGATTGAGTCACCTGAACAGCCACCGGATGTGGTATGGGCAACGGCACCTTCTCAATGACGTGGACTGGCACATGCTTCGATGTCTCCGAGTATGTGGTGGGTGTATGGCTGTGATAGTCCCCGATGCCCGTGCCACTGCCTATGCCTGTACCGCCCCCTCCACTGCCGCCCTCATAGTGTCCTTCAGCTGAGTGATGCGAGGCGTGGGCAAGCGACATGCCGCAGATTAAAAGCTGTGCAGGACTCAAGAGTTAATATTGTGCTCTAGGAATTTTTTACTGCGGATGCACTTACGAGTATCCACATTTTGTGAGCTGAGATTATGTTTATTTGTTTGATGCACTCGCGGCGAATAACAGTTGAGCAATACGAGTGGCTGCAAAAAGTCCGTCGACTTTTATAGTCAGCGCGTTGGCCAAAAGTGAAAGATTTGCCCAATGCTATTGGTCAGGTCTTTAGTTGATGTAACCATAACATTGAAATAGAAAGTATTGCATTACCATTCGGATCGCATAATTTTCATTGTGCTTTTCCAAGCAAATGTTATAACAACAAATTGGGTTCAAGTGGGTATCAAGTATCCCGCAGCTCCCTCTCTCTCTCTCTCACTCTCTCTCGCTCTCTATCCCAAAGTGAATGGCCTCAGGTGCTTGGCCAGCCTGGCCCCACCCAGCTCCGCCCTGCCTCCTGGCACAATCTGGACCTATGCTAGCTTTGGGGTTAAGGTTGTTACACGTACTTGAGTTCTGCGATCGCTTCCGTCAACCGTAACCCGCACAGGCGAAAAGTGATAGTCACCAACAGCCAACGCTCCACTGCAGCCAGTCAGACCACTTTTTTGAGAGTCGCACCAGAGATTTGCCCAAGCACCACCTATTGTTGTTGTTGTTGTCTAGGAAATGGGCTTTGCATTACTTTGTTGCGCCGTGGGCACAGGCGCAGTTGCTGCTGCTACTGCTCCAGGGCACTTCAAAAACTGGTTAGCCATGACGTAATTTGAGCCAGAAACAATAATCATTGCTGCCTAACATAGAATTATGTGTTCAAGTCGACACATTGAGGAACTGTAAATAAAGGCTTCGGTGAGGAAATGATTAAATGAACTGCAATTTTGCTAACACACTAACACAAAAGGGGGAAATAAAACTGCGCAAATGTAGGTTAGCCTTGCAGGGAAAAATACAGGGTGGGTATAAAGTTGTAAAATTTTAAATATATTTTATAAAAATATTATTTTTCTATAAATTAAAAATACAAATTTTTAATAAATTTTTTATTGTATTTTTTTTTTTAAATTTAATTTATATAACCTTACAATATTTAAATAAAATATATATATATATAAAGTTGAAGAAAATTCATACCTTTTTTTTTGTATAATAAAAAATTTAAAAAAGTTTTAAATATGGTAAGGTTATATAAATTAAATTTTAAAAAAAATACAATAAAAAATTTATTAAAAATTTGTATTTTTAATTTATAGAAAAATAATATGTTTATAAAATATATTTAAAATTTTACAACTATATATTTTGAATTTCTTATGATTAAAATCTAAACAAATTTTTTCTATGAATTGTAAATATATTTGATTTTATGTTGTATATATGTATAATTTATTTTTTAAAATTTTAATTTGCTGATTCAAAATTTTAAATTTTGTATGTCTAAAAAAAATGTTTGTTTTTTTTTAAATTCCATTTTTTAATTTACACAGTTTTATCCATTTTGATAACCATCAGGGCCTGTTTCAAGACAATTTCTTTTAGTCGGGCGACAGGCTTTCGCGTTTCCTTAGGAGCTCCTAGATCCCAACGCTTAAAGACGTAAGCTCGCGACTTCAAAAACCCATAAATAGAAGACTGAAACGACAAAGTAGAGTAATCTAGCCTGCCGTGTGAATATGCCATCCGGAACTGCTTCCTTCACTCACTCTTCTGCGTTCTTGCACAGAAAACTATTCCCTGGCTTGTTGATTTATTTTCTGCGTATTTTTAATTTTTCCCAGAATTCCAAGCCCATATTGACATTTGGCGCTATTTGCAAGAGCAACAGTATTTTCCAATGGGGTGTTTAATTTTGCCTCAACCTGTATATGCAGCTGCATGGAAATTGAAATAACTCCATCACTGAATTATTTTCGTCATTATGTTATTTATTTTTACAAAATATTGTTAATTATTTGGCAAAAACTTTACATTGTTTATCTAATTAACTAATCGAATACAAACTTAATTAAACGTGCTTGCTTAGGTTTCTGCATCCAGCTCATCTTCCCACTCCCAGTCGTCGAAAACGTCCTAAAAAAAAGACGAAATAAAGATGTAGAATAAAATTTAGCCTGTAATTGTAAAGTCTACACTTACATAATCATCCAGGTTGGCCTTCTCATCAGGCAGCTCCTGCGGCGAGCAGGCTACATAGGCCACGCCCGAATTGTGGCCGGAGCACTCGCAGGTCTGGGCATCAACGGGCATGGCACTCTGTGCCACACGCTTGGCAAAAATGGTGGCAAATCTCATTATCGGATATTTGCGCTCCGGCGCCAACTTGCGTGCACTAAATACGGAGCCGTTCGTTTCCAGCGCCAGCGATGTGCAGATGCCCAAATTGCTCTTGGGTATGTGCACCTGGCTGCGTGTCTCCTCGTCGCCCTCGGGATAACGTTTCGAGTAGACCAGCTTCTTGTCGAGGCCAAAGAAGTGACGCAGTTTCTTCGTCCGCTCAAAGTCGAACTCGGTGTCCGCCAGAATATGCAAATTGACGCTCTCCTCCAGCATGAACTGCAATATGGAGGTGTAATCGAAGCGCATGTCCTTGGGCGAGCAGCTGCTGCACGAGAGCAAAATGAAGGTCTTCGATACGCCCGGCCGGAAGTTCAAACGGGATGCCGTTGAAATTGCCAGCAGGATGTCCTTGCTGGTGCCATTGCCTGTATTGATGTGCGCAAAGTAATCCGCCAGCTGCTCCGGCTTCGATGTAAACACATTACGCTCATAGATAATGCTGCGCGGTTTGTCGTAAGGCTCAACGCCACCAAAGGCCACAACCGCATAGCTGGCAGAGAAAATTGAGTTAAATAATTTCCCATTTAAAATTGATTGACGGAAGCCTTGGATAGATTGCTCACCGATTGTTGGTTATCTTAGCCGCCTGCAATTGCTCCTCAATGCTGGCCACGACACTCATAATGCTCTTGGTCTCCTTGAGATTCTGATTGCAGGACTTGGCCTCCACTATGAAGACCACATCGCTGCTGCGCGGTATATCCGCTCCACTGAGCTCTATAAACTTGCCCTCCGGCACATAGGAGCCATTGGCCAACTGGCAACTGTTAAGGGATTTACAAATGGTTTACTTTGAATTTAGAATTTATATAATAGCTGCACTTACAACACACACTGATCCGGCACACGCATGGGCACCTTGAATGTGGTGCAAGTCTCGATGTAGGCCAGTGCAGCTGCACAGGCGCCCTTAATGGCTGGATGGCCCGGGCGTATGGGCTGGGATTTCATGCCCAGATCCAGGCACATCTCATAGAAGGGCTCCGAATCGACGACAGCACTGCAAGCAGACAAAATGCCCGAACGGAAGAAGTTGTGGCATGTCTGCAGCACTTCCGCACTTGTTGGCAGCGGTCTGACCTGCTGCGTCTGCTGACAACGCTGCAGACTCCAGGAGTCGGTGAACTGTTGTGTCTCGGCCGTTATCAAGCCATTGGACATGGTGTACTCATCAAAGGGTTCATTATTCAGCGTGCCCAGCAATCCAGCTGACTTGGCAAAGTACCAGCCGCTCACCTCGAACCAGCACAGATCGAACTGCACATTGCAGTGCAGGCTGAACTGGGTGTCCGAGATGATGGACAGAATGTCCAGCTCACGGTAGATGTTAACAGAGCCCAGCTTAAGCGGCAATATGGGCTGCGGATTGCCATTGATGCTAATGTGCTGTGGGTAAAGGAAAGTAGTTAAAGATTTGAAAAATATCGGGAGTCTTTTACTTACATCAGTGCCAAGATCTATCTCAATCAGCTCTCCATTGGCAATAAAGCTCAGCTTGCGCGTGGAAATATCGCCTGTTTCACGACCACTCAAAGGTTGAGCCTGCAGTGAAATACAAAATTAAAATTGTATTAAAAATACATAAAACTAAATGTAACATTTGTAGAATCTAGCTCGAAAGATGTCCGAGATATATAAATTTATAACAGAGATTCGAGACTAGTTTAATAAAATCCATTTCCCATTTTCAATGACTTCAGGGTATAGAAGTAAGAAAACTAATTTTCATTAAAAACGCTGCCAGCTCCAAAACAGTTCAAGATACAGCAATACTTAGAGGACAAAAAGTAACTTAGTTGTTAAATTTTGAGTTTCAAATTGTATAGCTAGACACTTTTCTTCCACCTAATCTTTTTTATTTCGAATCTGTAGCATAATTGTGCTTAAAATATAATTTCAAAAATCATATAAAACGGTGTAAAACTTATTTTTTTGTATAGCTTGCAAATAATATTCTGTTCGAACAGAGTTCTCGCGAAATCAACCGGAAATAATAATACTGACTCGCTCCCGATCTGATCAAGAGACTTTGGTTCAAAAAGTTATTGCAAACGGACTTTACATTTTCAATTAACATTCTCAATTCACATGCTTAGTAAACAAAACATTTGCATGCATATCAATATATACACAAGAGACTTTCTGCTCCATGAAACTCAAACGAACTCGTTAAGGAGCCGATGCAATCGATTGCTTTCTGAGTTTTTTGTCAGAGTTTGGGTAAAAGACACTTATTTACAGACATTTAGAAACGATCAACAGGTATTTAAGAGCTATATTTTTGGGACATCAATAGAGGAGTTCAACAGTAACTCAATTTATTCAGTTATTCAATCGGAATCCTAGCCTAAGAATATTCTAAATTTAAAGTTTGTAGCATCAATAGTACCTAAAGTATAAGAAAATTTGTACAAATCACTATATAGAACTATACTGTACTATACTATACTATGGTGTGGACACATAAAATTTCGCCGATCTTTAAAGGGTCTTAGAAATAACTCATGTAATATGTGACATGGGACAATATATTTAAAATTTCAACTTTCTATCAATTTCAATAAAAGCGTTTCTGAAATACAGAAAAATGCAATTTCCGATTTGCCACGCCCCTAGCTTTCATGTGGTCAGACGGACGGACAGGAAAACGGATATCACACAAAGCTCATATACTCGTTTCCCATTCGTGAATATAATATAAATATCTGTAAAAGCATTAAGTAAAACGGAATTCATCCTACCGCTGGTTCCAGCAGCAGCGTAAAGTTGCGCTTGAAGAAGTCGTGTGCCAACAGATAACTGCAGCGTCCATTGCGTCCTCCACTTGCCAGTTGCTCGTAATTCAGATTGAGGCCCACAAAGCGCTGATCAAAGGTCATGTAGTGACGTGAATCGATAAGCAAAGCACGAGCTGAAAATATACAAAATAAACATTAATAGAAATGTTATCCAAACTGCTTCTCATACATACAATAGTAGGGCGGCAGCCAGGTATTGGGATCCAGATGGGTTCTCAAATTGTACAGCTTCATGATGATCGAGGAGTTGGTCTCGCTGAGGAAGCTGTTGACCTTGGACAGCATTTTATACTCAGGTATCTCCTCGAACTTGGGCGTCTCGTTGAAGGCATGCCAGGACATGGGCAGCTTCTGTTCCAGATCAATGATGCCCACCTCCGGATCAAAGATGAACTTCGTCTTGGCCTCCCTGTACATGTCCGCAGTTTCCAGCGCATTCAGCGCATAGTTGCGGAACTTGTTGCGCAACAGTCCGTACAGTTGATGAATGCGATACTCCAGCTGCAGCTCATCCGCAACCCATTCCAATTTGGCCACAATTTCATTGTACTTCTGCACCACAATCTGCACTTGTTCGATCTTTTGCAGCTCCTTGATCTCCTGCCAGATTTCCGTGAGCACCTCATTCAGCTCAGCTCCGAATGGCACCAGCTTGAAATACTTCTCCTTGACGAAGTTCCAGGCCAGCGTGGAATACTTTTTAATATTCGTTATGGCATCATTTGCCTGGATATCTCTATACAGGCGCTCCACATCCGCCGTAAAGCTGGACATCTTGTTGAAGTAGGGCGATTCAGCTAGTTCGTTGGTCCGTTTGTAGATGAAGTCAAAGACCTCCTTGCTCAGATCCCAGAGAGTCGTCTCTATGAAGCTGATGATCTTGAACATGTGCGGCTCCAGGCGCTTGAGTATGCTCAGCCAATAGGTCTCCGCCAGACGCCAGAATTTATTCCACAAGTTCTCAATGTACTTGATGAACTTGATGTGCAGCTCCTTGACAAACTTGTCATACTTCTCGATGCCCTTCTCCATGAGCATCGAAATGTAGGTTAGACTTTCGCCATGGAAGAAGCGCGTGATGGCATCCAGAACATTGTTGTAGGTCGCCTTAATGGTCTCGATCAGCCAGACAATGCTATTACGTAGCGCCTTGCCCGAGTCACCCATGGCATGCCACAGCTCGGAGAAGATCTTTGGCACCGACTCAATGTGATCCCTGATGGCCAGCTCGTCCAATATGGTCAGCGTAAAGTTGACCACATTCTTGATATAGAAATCGTTTGCCTCGTACGACTGATTGACAAAAAGTCTCAAGTCATTCAGATCCTCCTCCAATACACTCAGTTGGCTGATGTCGTCAATAAAGTTCTTGTTGTACTCCTTGGCCGTGTTCCAGATGACGCCCATCGACTCCACCGACTCGGTGTATAGCGACTTGATCCAGAAATCAATGCCATCCGAGAAGGAGTTGTAGAGGGAATTACTCATGCTCTCGATTTTCTCACGCAGCTCGTCCCTGATGCTGGGACGCCAATGGAAACGTCCTGTGATCAAGCGGGAATGATTCATCTTCAGATACGAGCTGACGTCAATGATGCGAATTTCCTCATAGTTGCGCCAAATGTCCAGATAGCCACTGCGAGTATCGGGTATATAGCCCACCATTTGCAGATTCTGGCTGGCATCCTCCGTCAGATTGAAGTCCATGCGTGCAGTGCGATCCAGCAGATTGACAAAGACATAGCCCGTGTGATTGGTGTCGGGTGTATCCCAAATGGTGGCATTCAAGCCATATACAGGATACGCCACAGTTGGCAGCAGCCAGAGACGCACGGCGTGGTAAGGTGAACGACGCTCGTACTCCAGCTCACGCTTATTCAGATCCAACAGAGCCAAGAACTTGCCATACAAGGGCGAATACTCGCGCTTGTAGTGCGCTGTCGACTCCGTCTTGTAGTACGAAGGACGCGCCACCAGCGTGCCATTCATCTCCACATCCAGCTCCGAGGCCGGATGGTAGCCATAGATCTTCAGCGTATAGTTCGTGAATCCCTTTTCGCTGTACAAATCACGCAGATGAGCGCCCAGCGTAATCAATTGTTCGGGCTTCTTCGAGTAGTCGATGGTCAAATGAGTTTTGAGTAGATCCTGCAAGCCGCGATAATAGGTGGCCCTGCACAGGATGTCCTTCTCGAGGAACGGATGAGCCACCGTCCAGCTAAACGTCTGATGATCCCGTTCGCCCTTCCGCAATGGCTCTGCCTTCCACTGGAAGTTGCTGCGTATCTTTCGGGACTCTTCGTGAGGTCCAGTGCCAGCCCACTTCAAACGCAGATCAGCATTGAATTGTTTTTCGGTCAGATAATACCACCCAGAGGAGGAAAGGTTGCGTTTCGGATAGAAGAGTTCCAGTGCGTAACGCTGAGATTCATTGCCGTTCTAAAGGAATACAAAAGAGATTTGATTAAATTAAAAACAAGTAAGAGAATTGTAGTCGACTAGGAGATCCCCTGAACACCGCCCATTATGTCTTTTTAAATATACTCCATAGCTTGATTGACCAGAATAGGAGCATAGCTAGCCGGACTGGCAAATAAAATACCCCCTCCGGGTTGATGTTTATTATTGAAAAGTTTGTTTTCTTTGGAATATATAATATATTTTTTACTTGTTTATCTTTAAGTTGACTCAATTTTTGTCAAAATCTAAAATAAATAAATAAATATATAAAATTATACAAATTTTAAAGCTCGTGATTTCACAATCAAGTTCCATTTTTGTATTAAAAAAGAACACAAAAAAAAACTTAACATCGGGCTTGAACCGGAAACTCTTGCTGTGTTCTATGTATCCTCATGTGAAACGTTTTCATAACTTCTGTATTACCTAATGGATTTCAATGAAATTTTTAGCATATTTTCCCATATTCATATTAATTATTTGCCATTGTATAACCAATGCCAACCCATTCATAAATTATCTTTATTTTCAACTGAACTTCAATTTTTGAATTATGGGAAATTTTAATTACAGTAAATAAATTATAACAAATATCAAAATTATAGAAAATATACATTGAATTTAATGCAAACTTTTGAGAAACTAGCTCGAAAGACGTTCGAGATATAATTTAAAACTGTGTTCAAGCATGAGCATGTCAGATATATCTTAACATATATTAATAATACTGATAACCTGCGCCTGACACCAATTCTAGCCACATTCTGACAACAATGTAATCTAGGATAAGAACCGACACAGGTTATCCTAAATATACATCTCTGCAGGAGATTATTTCTCACGTCCAACCTCTAGATATAAGAATTCCTTGTAATAGCTATATAAGACCGAATAAAATCATTTCAATTTTTGTACTCAAATAATAAAGTTGTGTTCATATTTAAATTGAATTTTCGCTAATTTGTTTTTCATTAGTAAAATTTAAACGTGAAGTGTTGTTGATTAAAGAAAACAAACTCGATCTGAGTGTGATATATTCAGAAAGACAGACAAGACCTCCTCCCTGTTACATACGTTTTAAATAAACCATTACACCCTGATTTCCCATTTTCAATTGGTTTACGTAATAATGAAATAATACAAGATCCATATGAAATTGCTTCTTTATCCTAAACTAAGTCTTTGCTCACCGTGCTAAAGTTGCCCAATTCCAGGTTGTAGCCTATCCAGGCCGTCTCCGATAGCTCAATCTTGGCATGCTGCTTGACCACATGTGGATTGACATTCTCGTATCGGGTGGTCAAGATAACGGCACGATTTGGATGCACGGCCACCACCTTGAATTCCTGAGCCGTAGCCGTGGTCAACGCATGCAGCTCTCCCGTCAGATTGAAGTTCTTTGTGTTGCGCAGCTCGAAGACCTCAATGTGCTTGATGTCCCGCGGTCCGCCCGCATTTCGCATGTCCCTTGTGCTGACATAGTGTATGCCCAGCGGCTTCATATCGTTCTCCAGGGTGATATCCGTGGTGTCCTTGTAGATGGGATGCTTTTTCAGCTCCACACGCTTGTACTTGCCATCCAATATCTGTTGTGTATTATAGACAACCTTCAAATTGCCCGAATCCTGATTGGCACGTTCCTGCAGACCGTAGGCAATATCCGCACGATGTCTCGTGGTCAATGGCACTTCGATTTCGATATTGCCATTCAAGTTGTGATTGGTGCTGTCGCTGTCATAGTTGCTCTTTAGCTTGAAGAAGGCGCTGTCCTTGGGCCAATTGCAGCGCACGTAACGATAGCTTTGACCACTGAGGGGAAAAACCATGATTAGCTTTTAGTAAGGTGTGCGAAATAAGTTTCTGGGACAAAGGCTTTGTTTTTTTATTTTATCCATTAATTTTTAAGTTCGGTTAAGGTTTTTAATTTTAGAAACTAAAGTTGAGTTTTACGAACGAATTAAGTTACTGGGACAGTTTTCTTTGCTTTCATTTCTGAATAGATAATCGCGTTATATTTGGACTTTTATTACGGAGTTTGGCTTACACTATTAACAAAATTAAATGAATTTTAACCAAAATTAATATCTGAAGCCACAATATGAGTTTGTCCCAATAACTTATTTCGTTTGCTTAATTTTTTAATTATACTTAGGTGCATTTTTTATGTTTATATGATTGAGTAAATTGGTAATTTCATTTAATTTATTTTTATTAATTTTTTTAAGCCTCAATTTGTTTTTTTTTTTTTTTTTTTAATATCTTGATCGGTTCAGTTTTTATAGTAAAAAATGTAGTGTCCCAGAAACTTAGTTCGCGTTCTTATATTTTTTTTTCTACTTACCTCTTTGTTGTAAATTCAAAATCAGTTTTAAACCAACTGACGTTGAGGAAAGGCGTCGTTGAGTTGATGACACCATGCATGTTGGTCAGCGAACTGAAGGTGACATCCAAATCGCTTAGCCGTCGACTGGCTGGATAATCCAGGGCACAGACCAGGTTCACATATTCCGCACTGGGCTTGTCATAGTGGCCGCTCAACCCGAAGGTGTGCTCCCCCCTGTACTGGGGCGTTGTCAGCGTCGCCTGGAATTCTCGGCGATTATTTCGCTTTTGCAGCAGCGTGAAATCGCCTTCGACGACGGATATGTCCTGCTTCTCGCCCCAGTCCACATGAGCCACACCCCTGAGGGATTTCGTATCGTTGTGATAGCTGAAGTGCGTTGAGAGCTTGCGCTGGGCTTCCAGCGCCTCGTAGCTGCCTCTGATGTCGAATTCAGGCGTGCTCAGCTGCTTGCTAATTATATTTCCGCGATAGCTGCCGCTCAGCTTGTGGATGTCGCCCACGGGCAATGGCAGCTGGGTGAGCACATCGAATTCGAGCTCATCCGTCGACTTGTAGTGCAGGCTGCCATTTACATCCAGATTCCATTTGGAGTCGACGCTCAGACGACCGCCTGATTGCAGCTGTAGGAAATTCTTGCCGGGATTCAGGTATTTCGCGCTGGCGTGCACAATGCGCGGCTGGGCCTTGGGTCGTTCCATATAGCTCTCCAGCACCAGCTGCATATTCTCGGCCAGTATCCAGGACCACAAGCAGCTGCCGCGTCCAATATACTTGCCAATCTGATACTCGCCCACGATCTTGCCGCCATCGGCGCGCACGCCAATCTCCGAGTGCAGATGCACTGAATCGATGCCCAGCTGCTTCCACGGTGTCTGCAGATTCACATCGCCCACCAGGCGACCCTGCTCCACGGCCTTCAGATTGCCATAGAAATTAATGCGTGCGATTTCCGGCTCGGTGCTCTCCACCAGCACCGAGAAGTCCATGGGTCCATTTCTATCGCTGACGCTATATCCGCCCGATATCTGACACATCTTGCCATCTTCAATGGCGCTGAAAGAGAACCGGATTTTCTTCGGTCCCGCCTCATTGATGTTCAGCTCAATGACGCCATCGCGACCGCCAGACTTGGGCTGCACACGCAACGTGACATCTATTGGCAGCGTGTCCTTCATGCGAACCACACCCCGAACATCATAGGTGGCCATATTGCGATACAGATTGCCGATCACATCATAGCGCTGCGGATCCTGTGGACTGCGCACAATGCTGCCGTGCATGGAGATGTTCCTGTAGTTCTTCAACGGCGTCCACACCTCCACATTGAACACATCCTGCTTCTTATTGGCGCGCGTGCCATAGGCAATACTCTGACCATCGCGACTGAGGAAATTCAGATCAACATTCAGCTGGGGACTGGGCCCCTTCGTGACCAGAATCGAGGTGGAGGCCAGCTGCAGGGGCAGCATTGTCGTATGCACCTTGCCATTGACATTGACATAGTAGGCAGGATCTGTATGCCAATCCGATTCGATTTGTAGCTAAGGAAAATGAGAATATTAGTTAATGAATTGTTATATCGAAGCTGTTGTAATTACCTTGTTAACCACGCCATTGTCGGTGACCTCAAAGCGTATATCAATTATATTGTCCACAGCAGAAAAGTCCTTTTTGAAGTAGGCATTGCAAGCGTAGTGCGGTATAACATTCGTTTCCAGCAGAATGCCAACAGATGTTTCTAGGAAATTATCTTCATTCTAGAAACAAAATCATTCATATAAGCAAAAATATAATATATTTATAAAAAAGAATATGTACAAATAACTATATATTCAGATCCCATTCGCCACACCCCCAGTTGACGTCGACATATAATATTTCATTGTTCTTATATATATTCAGTGATATTATAGGATCTTAACACTAAGTCATGCAAAATTGCAGAATTCTAGTTTTAAAACTGTAGAAGATACAGTTTTATACGATTTGCCACGCCCCCAATGAACATATACCTCCTATATATACATCTTCTCCTATATATATACATCCCATCTCTTTGATCTTGGGTTGTCAACGCGATTATACGTTATAAATTTCAACTCTCTAGGACTTCAACTAATAGGATTTCTGACATATCGGAAAATGCATTTCCTGATTTTCCACGCAGCTAATGGGCGTATAGGGAAAATATTAAAAATCCCTTGTCAGACGATACATTAGTATATATTCCAAATTTCAAATCCCTAGATAGGACAGACGGACGGATAGAAAGATTATGTTCCATAAAACCAATATGCTCATTTCTTATTCGTGAATGAGTATAATAAAGAGTAGTAGAGTATAAGAGGGTAGTTCTCACCTCCACAGCAGCAGCCAGAGAGAGATGTGTGTGGGCTGTAACCGACGTAATATTTCCCTTGTAGGCATTATCATCCAGCTCGATCCGGCCATAAATCTTAATTTCGGGCAGCTGCTGGTAGGGCGTAATAAGATTCAGCTGGACATTGTAAGCCTTGGGCCTGACATTGTCCACCACCTTGGTGTAGTTGACCTCGAAGCCCATTTCCTGGAACTTGGCTTTGCCATCCTTCACCATGAACAACACACGCTGATAGAAGGCATTGAAATGCAAGTCAATGTGATATTCCAGCACAGATTTGAAGTCCTTGGCGATGTCGAAGGGTGAGGTCACGGTGAGGACATTCAGCACATTGATGTAGTCGGGGAAGTAAAGACGATCCCTGAACTCCAAACGTCCCTGGGGCAGCTGCACATTGCCCAGTATGAAATAAAAGTCCATGTTCTCTTGCATATCCACCTCGCCGTGAATGGTGGGCCACACGAGCGTGTCCACATCGAAGTTGACCAGGTAGGAGATGTAGTCCTCCTCGTCTTCCTCATCCTCCTCGTCTACTTGGATTTTGGGTGGCTGGAAGTCATCGTCAAAGTGCAAATCCAAGAGCATCTTCTGATTGCTCAGCTTATTCACCAGCTTCGGCTTGGGCTGGCCATTGATCTTGACGCCCAGCTTGTAGTGCGAGAGTTTTCCATGCAGCTTGAAGATGAAGTTCTCCCGCTTAAGCACCTGCGCTATAAAGCCGTTCTCCTCGAACCCAGCCAGCGGTGTGAAGACCAGATACGAGTACTCAAAGTCTGTCATATTATGCATATGCCAGACGCCAGTGAAGCCCAATGTGGAATTGTTCCAGATGCCTCGCATGTCCACGCGCTCCGTATTCACCTGGCCGAACACCGCCGCCTGCTGGAAGCTCTCGATGGGCGTGGCCACGCTCAGCTTGACATCAAAGTCCAGCAGATTCTTAATATCCGCCAGCGCCTCAATGCCCAGTGCTGCAGTTGGAGCTCGCACCTCCGCCACCGCGTGTCGCTTCTTCTCATTCAAGCCGAAGCGTCCGTGAATCGTGCGGAATTTCTCCAGCGGCGTTGTAATATTTATGATCAGCATATTATCCGTAAACTTCCTCACATACCCATCCATGGTGAGTGTAAATTCGCGCACCTCAAACTCCAGCGAGGCTGCTCCCTGCACCTCGCGCTTATCGTTCAGCATAAACATGGCCGCCAGGCCGCCCTTGCGATAGCCCTCGAAGGGACTGACCAAGGCGACAGTGCCCGAAATATTCTGATAACGTTGATTGCGAATCACATCCCAGCTGGATATAACGCTGTAGGTATTGAAGGTATCATTCTGTCCCTTGTAGCTCAGATACAGATCTGTGTCCACTTTCTTGGGATCCTGCCAGTGAGCCACTTTCACATTAATCGTGGGTATGTCCTTGATGGTGCTATTGATGCCAAAGCCCACATCGAAGCTAACCAACTGATCGCGTATATCGTGATCGCTCTTGTAGCCCAGCTGCAGCTTTTGATCCTCCGCCCAGGACAGCGTTGCATTAGCCAATATCAGATTTTCCACATTATACACTCCGGCTGTTAGGGTATTCGTACGCCAGCCCTCGAAGGGTGTGTTGACTTCGGCATGCAGCCAGTTGTGCAGGTTCTTGCCCGGCATAATGCCCGCATTGTAGCTGAACTCAATCACGTCTGTGATGCTCCAGGAGCCGTGCGCCTTGCCGTAGTAGGTGGGTCCGCCCGTGTAGGTGCTGAAGCCGCAGTTAATTGTGCGCTCCGGATAGGTGAGCATCACATTGCCGTCGTAGTGCTTATTGCCCGGATTATTGTACTCCATGAGCAGACCCAAGCGTTCCGCTGGATCGCGATTCGCATCCCATTTCAGCTCCAGCGAAACCTCCTTGCGTTTCTCAATGTTAAGCAGACCCAATTTGATGTGCACATCACGAAGTCTAAAGAGATTTCAATTGTTGATTATCCAAGTTATATATTGAATATAGATTTGAGCACTGCACTTACTTGTCTATGTGAATCTCCACCTGCAACTGCTTGGGCTGCTCGGAGAGCAGTTTCGAATTGATCCAATAATCCTTCTCCTTCACCTTTAGGCGTATCTCGGCATTGGCGTTGCGATTATGCGCATTGGATGCATATTGTACGGTCAATCCATACGGATCCTTGCCGTATTTGCTCTGCACATCGAAGAAGATCAGCAGCTGATTGCGTCTGTAGACCATGTTCACTGAGGTCGTCTCAAACGATGGACTCTCCACAATCATTTTCAAATGGAGCAGCGCCTGCAAACGCGAGCTGCGATCCTTGTAGTTGCCCTTGACGGCTATCGCGTGGCCCGTAAACCAAGAGCCATTGATAAACAGCTAAAAGAGTAAGACAATTATAAATAGGAAATATATAATATATAAAGTTAACTATCTCTTACTAACCATATAATCCTTGGGCGCCTTTTCATTGACTTTCACACTAGCTGTGCAGGAATTGAAATCGGGCACGGAAATATTCATATAGGCATCAATGGCAAAGAGACTGCGACGCGGCAAATGGACGGAGAAGAGACCAGTTACTTCCTTTTCGGGCGCATACTTTAGACCCACAATGATATTGTGCTCGGTGCCATTTTTACTGCGCTCCTCATGCCTGAGATATGCAAAAGATGTAAAGATATATACAAAATTCTTTTGGTATAACTAAAAGAAATATACGCACTTGATCAATATGCGATAATCGATATTAGTTTTGGGCAGCTTTAGCTCCAAGCTTGCCCTAGTTCGTGAGCCCTCAAAGGTGATATTCTCCGAGCTGGAACGTGCAAAGATCACCCTAATCAAGCTGGTGTAGTTCGGATTGATGTAATCGGGTGCATTGTTGTAGGTCAAGAAGCCCTCGGTATGTCCTTGCAGACTCAACCAGGTGGCATTTGAGGCAAAGTTGAGCTTCGGATATGCTGTGGTGCGCAGCTTCACATTGCCACGATACTCAGTCTTTGATTTATCGCCATTGTTGACCAGACGACCGGCAAAGTTGATGGTTTCGATCTTGGAGGCTTGGAACTACAAGGCGGAATTGTATTATCATTATGTATTGCAATTAAATATATTCTCTCATCTCAAGTCTTACCCTATAATTCACAGTCATATTCGTTGAGGTTGTCACTTCGCTCTGCACTATGTTGCCGCTGACCAGAGCCTGCAGCTTCTTAGTCTCGAAGGAGAGATCGATGTCGTGCTGCTTGATGCCGTTCTTCTCGTTGATCTTTATGGAGCCGACCAGGCCAGTTATGTTCACGCCATTGATGGTCAACAGCATGCGTGGCTTATAGATCCAGGCAGTAAAGTCCTGATAGCGTCGCAGCTCCATGCTCAGATCCAGTGAACGATTTCCATTGTTGTCCAGATAGACATCGAGGCGTCTGTAATCCGGATCGCCGCTATATCTGCAACCAGCAGAAGCGCGGTTTTGGCCATTGACAAAGGCCACGGATGCATTTAGGCCATGCGGCACACTCGTCAAATTAGCCACAAGAAGGCGAGGAATCTGAGAGCCAGGCGTGCTGAACACCAGGGTAACATTATTGTCCTCATCCTGCTGATCCCAATTGTATTCAAATACATATTTCTTGGCCGTCAAATCCGACTTTTTCAGTATAACACTAAAGTTGAGCGGTCCGGATAACAATAAACTGGGCAAAGCTTCGGTTGTGTTGCTCAGATCCGGAACACTGTAGTGCGAGCACATTTGCAGTCCAATCGCCTTGTCCAGCACGGGCCAGGTGCAGGTGGAGTTGGCGCTGCGTTTGGCGATGCCCGCCTGTGGCAGCTCCTCATCGCGCTTAACCACCAGCAGCTCCGAGCGTGCACTGAAGATTTCGTTCTTGTCCTGGGGCAGGTTGAAGGAGAAGGAAATGAGATTGCGGCCACGCATCTTCAGATTGGCCTCCACCTCCGAGTTGGAGTACAAATTGCTCTTGACCTTGATGCCCGACTGGCCCCAGAACATGTCCGTTTGCATTGTGGTGATCACATCCACAGACACCGAGGGCTTGAAGTGGCCCTGGACATCGAAATGCCAATCAACGTCCAATTTATCCAAATTGCCCGAAACACTCAAATCAATGGAGGAGGCACCAAAAGCATGGATAGCCAAAGGCATGCCCACAGCCAGGGGGACGGTATAAGCGGCATCTAAAAATACACGCGATTTACGGTAATTCAAGGTCTTGCCGGAGAGCACCTTTTGTGCCTGATAGAAGGGATTGAATTCCGTAATTAGCCGCGCCACTTCCGACATGGACTCGAAGTTATAATAACGCAGATCGTTGCCAAAAATACGCAGGCCAAACTGTGCTCGCGGGTTGTTGTAGTCGTACTTCAGCCTGTAGCCCAGCTGATCAATATTGCGCTCGATGCTCTGCTTGCGTGACGATGCAGTGGCATCTGCATTGCGCTTGGAGCGCGGAGCATCAGCTAGTTCATCCTCGAACTCGTATTCACCCTCCTCTTCCGACTCTGAGCTCTCTGCTGCCTTACGCTTAAGCCGCAAGTTGTCCAAGTTGAGCAGATTATCCAAGGTATCATCATCCTCGGCGCTCTCGTTGCCCAGCCAGCGATTGAGAAAGGCGAGCTTCTTGCGCAACAGTTTCCCATTCAACGGCCCCTGCGGTCCAAAGGCATTGGCAACCAGCTCCTCGAAGCCCTCGGCGCGTGCAGTAAACTCAAAGAAGTTCACCGATTGGCCAAAGAGATCGGCGGTGAAATTGACACTGGCCATGCGAGGTAGATAGGAATCGGTGCCGAAAATCAGATTTGCATCGGTTGTGGTGCCTAAAAATAGAGAAATATTAAATATTGATTGAATATAAATTAAAATCACTTTTGCCCACCAAAGTTGTACTCATCAAAGAACAAACTGTGCTCATAGTTCCGTGAGAACTTGCGTATATCCATCTTAAACTTATCAGCAAGCTCATCATTCAGCAGCAAGCCCTGTGCTTCAATTCGCACCGGCGAATTCGACTTGGCCAAATTGGTGAGATGCGACCAAACGAATGAGCCAACTTGATTGATTTGCTCTTTCTCCAGTATGGATTTGATAGAACCAATTGAAATATAATCCGGACAACGCATCGTCTGCAGATAGCTGTAGATACGCAGCTCGGAGTTAAACGTATAGTCGGCATAGTTGTCCAAGAAATAGCTGCGATACTTCAGGCAGTCGACGCGCCTGAAGGCGAGTATGCTCTGCAGACGTATGTCCACTGGCACCTCCTTGTTGTCAATGATCAGCTGCAGTTGCTCCGCAAATCCGGGGGATATAACTCCAATATTGCCGAGACCCTTGAGCAGTATAATTAAACGTTCGCGTTGCTTGCGATCACCGCGATATCTCTTGAACTGGCTCAGGAACTCTGTCTCCAGCAGATTGATGATTTGCACCACCTTGAGATCCTCATCGCAATTAGCATGATGCTTGCAATAGCTGTGCACCACAGCCGTTGCGCCCAGCGTATACTCCGGATCCAGTTTGTTTCTAGCATAGTCGAGTATGGTGTAGAAGGTCTCCAGAGTCTCCGCATCGGGTCGCGTGATAAATGACAGCGAGCTCATCCAGCTGTGCGCCATTTCCTTGGTTAGCTTCTCATTTACAATCTGATCGCGCATCACTTGATACGAAGCAGTGCTACCAATATAAGGCAGCGATTCCAGCACGTGTTTTCTGCAGTTAAAAAACCATTTAGAGATTGATGTATAATTGATTTTTGGCTGCTACTTACTTGCCCTGATCGCAAATACTCGCTGAACGCTCCAGCAGCACTGTGAGAGTTTTATAGTCCAGACTCTTGGATGTTTGCAGAAAGTTGGTGAAAACATCGATAAACTCGCGTTGTATGTTAGGAAAGCCCACAACGCACATTTGCATCAGATGATCGCGTGCGGCTTTGATCTCATCATGGCTGGGCTTAACAGGAGGCGTGTGATCAAAGATCAACGCCGAACGGCGCTCAACAAATTCGACATCTTTTATTGTAGAAGAAAGAGAGTATTAGATTTGATAATCTATAATCTATAATCTCTTTATAACTTACTCTTATCCAGAAACTCGCTTATGCCGTACGCATCCTCGCTATCCAGCCGCAGCGAGCTTCGTGTGGTGGTCAAGGCGCCAGAGCTGCCGTTCGAGAAGGGCACCAGAAGATGGCTCTCCATGCAGCTGATCTCGCGGTAAACATTGTTATCAATGGTCAACTGAAATTAACAGACAGACATACTTTTATATTAGACCTTTCATCTGCTTCTAAAGCCAAATACATTTAAAATATAGTTTGATCTCAGATTTGATTTTATAGGACCTCTCTTGTTGATTCTCATAAATTTATTCTGACATTAATAAGCAATTCATTCAATTTATTTTGTTTTCTGATTTAATTCGATAACACCTTTTTTGATTCTTATAAATTCATTCTGATTTAAGATTAGATTTTAAAGGACCTCTCTTGGTGATTCTCATCAATTTATTCTAACATTAATAAGCAATTCATTCAAGTCATTTTGATTTCTGATTTGATTCTATAAGATATTTCTTTGTCATTCTCATATTGTCATTTTGATTTAAGCAAAACATTAAGAATCTAGTTTGATTTATGATTAGATTTGTTAACACGTTTTTTTGAGAACGGATTCATTCGAAATCTAATTGATTTCCAATTTGCTGGTTTCATTTTCCTAAATCATATTTCTTTGTGATTCTCATAAACTAATTCTTATTAAAAAAAAAAAAATCATTAAAAATCTAGTCAGATTTCTGATTTGATACCACAAAACATTTCGTAGTCTCATAAATTCATTCTGATTTTAATAAAACATACATTCAAAATCTAGCTTTATTTCTGATTTGATTCGATACCACTTTTCTTTGTGATTCTTATAAATTAATTCAGATTTTAATAACGAAATCATTGAAAATCTAATTGATTTCTCTTTTGATTGTTTCATTTTCCTAAATGATAATTTTATTTTTATACTTACATTACAATAGCTCTGTGAATTCAGTATGGGCCAAATGGTTTTATCGTCTCGGAATGTATACGGCGTAGTTTGAAGCACCGATTGGGTAGCATAGCGCTGTCGGCACGAGGATATATCCTTGGTCTTGCGTATGGTTACGAAGACATCGTCGGTGGACTCCAATGAATATTGAATCTCACATTCACCCGATACATCCGTTTCGGTTGTATTGTAGTCCACATCGAAGCGCATCATGGTGTTTTGGAAGCTCGACAGGATGCCCTTCTTAAAGTTGAGCACCCAGGGCAATTCCTGCTCGGTGGGACACACCTCGCTTATGTAGCCATCGTGGAAGGCAAAGCGCAACAGATTCTTAGTCAGATCAACGGACAATTCGCTGCTCTTGGGATGCAGACGCTCAAAGTCGTTCGAGCCATGCTCATCGGATGCCGACTCACTGCTCAAGTTGTCATAGTAGTCGTAGACATCTTTGGTAGGTTTCTCCTCCGTAGCGCTGCTCTCATTGCTCGCCTCTTGCTGCGAATCGTACAAGTTGACTGAGTTGATGCGCAGATAGCCTTCGCAGCCCTTGGGAAAGAATATCTCGAGATTTGCTTTCAAATACAGATCGGAGGTATTGTCACCGGAGCCGGCGAATTCCGTACGCACGGACACCGTATAGTCGTACTTATAGAGCTTTTCACCATAGCCAAACTTCGGATTTGTCGTCTCACATTGTGGGCGACCACAGATTCGTGGATCCTTAAGGGGATCTAAGGTGGCAAATGGAATACATTATTATTATTATATATTAATATTAGATATTATTATATATAAAAATTAATAGTTTTTTTTTTTTCTTAATAATAATTAATTTTCTGTTAATAATACTAATTAAAGAAATCAAATCCAATCTATAATTATTGCTGATGAGTAAATACATTATAATAGATTTTTTACTCTATGCTTAATTAATTATATATTTAAAAAATGGAAAAAAAAAGTTGTATTAATAATAACAAATTAAATAAATACATTGAACATAATTTATTATTTATTGAATAATATAATTTATTATATATAAATGTTGGATTAAAAACAGTTTTTTGTTAATAACAAATTAAATAAATATCAAATAAAATTTTAATTAATTACAATTACGAAAAAAAATTAATTAGATTATGGTCCTTTATATAATTTTTTAATTTATTAGTAATTTAAATCAGATTTGTTCTTCATTTAAATTGTTATATTGGGCTTATTTTTAATTTAAGTTGTTTATTATAAATAAGATTACAAAATAAATAATATTTTTTGAAAACTACTTGCTTGATCATTGTAGTTACTTAAAATGATAAATGTACAATTTTTTAAAAATGTTATTAAAATACTAATTTTTAACATAAAAAAAAGATTGTTTTAAATATTATTAATTCAGATTTATCAAATTTGCTTCCTAAATTTAACTTGTAAAAAAAAAAAAATACTGAATGGGTTTAACTATAAAAAATTTTAGATATCTCAGTTGAAAATCAAAAGCTAATAATTTAAATGTTATACATTTTTTAATAAATTTAAATTAGTTTATACGTATTTTAATAATTTGCAAGATATTTTTAATATCATTAATTACTTCAAATAAATAAATACATTAACATAAATATTTAACGCATTTATTCTTTCATGTAAATTTTACATTCTAATTTAGTATTTTTTCTTAATTATTTTTAACTGTCTAAAATTTTAGATAATTACATTATTTAATTATAATACATTTAAATTCTTCAGTATCTTTTGTATATTATTTTATTATTATTTCAGTATTTTTTTATATGATTAAATAAAACTCACTTTCTCTTGCCGCCTGAGTTTGTGCTACGATCAACACCACTAGCAGCCAAATAGCCGTCATATAATTGGTTGCGCCCATTATGGGCGTGGCCTTTGCGTTTACCAAAATTGCCTTAAGCTCAGAATATAGGCGATTTGTTTAGCACGTACATGGAACAGCTGCAGTTGAGTTTTAATCTGCAAGGAAAATAAATGTTATTAACATAAATATTACAATATTGACAGACTTCACTTATGTATGTATATACATATGTAATTATATCAATTAAAATTTGATTTACAATGCAATTTGCATTCGTGCATAATAAAATTTGCGGTTTGTTCTTTGGTTTACAACTCATTTAACCCCTTTTCACGAGCCCAAATCGAATTTCTCATTTGCAGAGTTCATTAGGTAAAGTGAAGATTTCGTCTTCATTTAATTATTGTGATTGCTCAACTGGAAAGGGAACAGCCGACATACCGACGTAGCTGGAAGCATTTCCAGTGCAGTGCATAATTGGAATGGGAGGGGGAAAAAGGCTGCGGCGGCTGCAGCCTTCGTTATTTCACTTCACTTCAAATAATAATATTGCAAAATTATATTTGTGCGCTTTCACACTTGTTGGTTAACTTGTTCGTTTCCTTTGAAGCTCAACATGTGCATGCGGTGGGCGTGGCAGAAGGAGTCGCCCACTATTGTAGCGCCCTTTGCGTATTTCGCCTTTGCCATAGTCAAAGCTGAAGCTGAAGCCAAAGCAAATCAATTGAATTTCCACTTGATTCAACATAAAACACACAAAATAAAATGAAAAAAAGAAGAAAAGAAAGCGTCGGCAACAAAAAGAAAAACAGTCGAAATCCTCTCGCTCCAAACGCAGCTGCAGCCCTTCCATCATTAATTCCAGCAATAAAGTGGGAACAAATCGGAGCATAGCCATAAGAGGGAGAGAGAGAGAGGGGTAGCTTACGACATTGCGATTGACGCCAACTGTTGGTTTGCATTTGCATTTGATTTTAGAGCATGAAAAAGAATTGTTAACGGTTGTTTTTCACATTGCCTGGCTCGCTCACTCTCGCTCGCCCGCTCACTCTCTCCCGCTCTCTCAACTGCACTCCCCCTCTCTGCTTATTTTGTTTTGCTCTTTGCACTTTGCAAAGCATATAAATCGCAGCTACATTTGTGGTTTCCTCTTTTGCTTGGTGCTTCTTTCTGGACCCTCTCCCGTATTTTACTGGCTGCTGTTGGGTATTTGCTGACAATGATTGCTCGACTGCAAGAAACAGCAAAAGCACTTAACACTATTTTTTTCTGAGAGCGCGCGAGCATCGGGTGCATGTGACCTGCATATGCACGCACACACACACATGCAAGTACCCTCATACGCATGCATGCATATATACATACATATATTGAGATCTGTATGCATGTGTATATGTGTGTGTGCGCATATCAATTCTTCTTGGTTTGAAATGTTTTTAGCTAGCCCGTCAAAATGTTTGTGTGCGGCTGCCACAGATTGAATTGTAATGGTGTAGCGTTTACTTGAAGGGTAAATAATGATTATAAATCGTGCTGCTGACGGATTTGTCGTTTAATTGCGTTAATATGTCTCAGCTTCAAATTCGCTAGCACGAAAAAGCGCGGTTCACTGGAGGAAAGGGTTGCCAGATGGCTACAATTACGCAAAGTGAATGGCAAATGCTTAATAAATACATTTTTAGTTGTTTTTGCTAAAAGCATACAGAAATTTATGTATGTGTAAATATTGCTGTTGTGATAATCAGAGATTGATAATATATTTGATTTATTTAATTTATATGTAAATTTTATTATCTACTTTGCTGATCAGTGTCATTGCAGCATGCGCATTTTTGGCAATCAGCATACCACGTGCACATGCGCCAGTGTTGAAAATATCGCTAATTGGCGCAAACCGTTTACCGATTGGCCAACACTTGGCAATTAATTGTGAAAAATGCGCGACGTCGTGGTTTTTTATGCTGTACTCTTTTTTTTCAAGTGCAAATTGTGAAATGAAGTGAAATGAAGTTGTATTGGTAAATAACGTAATGGCCAGTTTAAAGTGCATACGTTATTTCAAAAGTGAAGTCAATTTGCTGATGCAAAAATGAAATCCCAAAAAGTGCTCGCGGCAAGTAATAAATATAGCTAAATACAGTTATATTTATGTATGCGCGTGTTTCTATGTGTGTTCGTGTGTGTGTGTGCGTAAATCTCATTGTCGATATCTATTTCATTATCTGCGCGCACGTTAGCGACCTCCGCAGAGTTTATCCTGTCCGCTGCTCTTTGCAAAGCTCATAAGCGGCTTTGCTGCACAGCTATTGCAAAATTCATATATGAACTGTGAAGTTTGTGATGTATGGAAAAGCAGTGGGCGATATGTAAATGTAATTCTTCTATGGTTCCGCTGCTGCTTTGGCATACAATAATCATGAAAAGTGAAAAGGTGCTCCTCGCTAAAGAAGAAAAGGAAGAAGAAGAATCGCAAGTCACTTAGGCTTAGTACGCTGCGCGCTGACTGCGCAAGCAAAATACTAGAGGTAAGTGAGACATATGTGTTTTAAATCACTTTTTATGTTTATATAAAAAAAATATTCAAATGTTATATTATTTATATGGAAACAAATAATAAATAAATAAAAACAAATAATAAATATTAAGATGTATATAAATCCCGTATATAAATCCTAATGCCAAACGAACTTTGACCGTCTTAATGCAACCAGGACTAACAAAATTTCGTTTGCTTGGCCAAAAACCAAAAACAGAAGCCCCAACGCCATTTGTTTTCATATTTTCCCATATCCAATGCAATATTGGGAATACTCACACATGCATACAAAAATATATATACACATATACATATATCTTAGATATACATATATACATGTATTTTCCGGGCAGGGCAAACATTTTTGTACAAAATGCAATTTTCAAGTGAAGGTGAAGTTGAGTTAAGAGCTCTTTGGATGCTGCTTCAGGGATAGGAGAGGGGGGCACAAGGATGCTGCAGCCAAGTTCACGTAGGTAGAAACTTAAGCAGATTGTTAGCGAGCAGAAAAACAAGAAAAACTTTGTAAGAGTTGGATTTGCAACGAATATAATAATACGCTATGTATAAGCGATTATACAGTTTTATCGTTGAAATATTTATATATATATATAAATATATGTATTTATACATGTTTTCTAGGTGAAAGTCTTTAATCTATATCAATCAATATTTAAATCTAAAACAGAAAAGCTAACTTGATTCACCTTTGAAGCAGACTTAAACTAAGTTTAAGACTTTAAATCAAGCTAAGAAAAAGATTTTTTAGTTTTGCAAACATAAATTTGAATAACAAAAATGAAAGTTTTTCGAATGAGGATAAACTGTCTCTAACCAATTTTCAATTCGTTTTAATGAATTTAAATAAAATTAGTATTCCATTCAGTTAAATGAATAAACGAATTATAAGAAATAAAAAAGTTCGAGGAAAATATAAATAGTTAATAAGCCTTCATGGCGATAAATGATAAATAAGGGAAAATATGTTGAGCGATTTTAAATTTTTTTTAATTATCGTAAAATTGATAAATTAATTAACAATTTTCAAAAGTCTTAAATCGAAAAAAAGAAAAAATCATAATTGATTTTCCACTTATTGCCATAAAGTTTTATTAGTTTTTTTTTCTGACTTCTGTTTATGTATATCGTTATAAGAAAACAAAATTGATTTTTTGTTTATCATAATTATATATAAACATAAAATTTAAAAGCTTAAAAAAAACTAAAACGCATAGTTTAACGTTTTTACAACAGACTCGACTAAGTTTAAAATTTCTAGAAAATGGAAAATATAAATAAATTGCAAAAATATAAAAATAGGCTTGAAAATTATTTCCTTGATTATTGATTTATTATTATTGACATCAAGTTCTATACATACATTTTTTTCTGTTTTCTGTTTAGCAATATATAAGAAAACAAATTTGATTTACTTTTACCGTAATAATATTTAAGCATAAAATTGAAAAACTGAAAAATGATTTAGCATATTTTTTCCTTTTTACAACAGACTCAAATTTAGTTTAAAAGTTCTAGAAAATAAGGAATCAAAAAAAAAATAAAATGAAAAAAAAAAAAAATGTTTGAAAATTATTTCCTTACATTCCTTTGTCGTTTAAGCGTACCTATGGCAGGGTATGGGAAATGTATAAATTTAATACGAGCATAAATTCTCAACTAAATGCAATTACGTTTGTTGCAAAGGGGCTAGCTACATATAGAGAGAATGCTAAAGGCTTAAGGATGCAACATTCTGGGTGGGTGCAGGGCGTTCGTAAGTCGTGAACTGCAAATCTAATAACAAAGCGACCAGAGGGAGAGATAGAGAGAGGATGGTTGGGAGTGAGAGAGAGAGAGAGAGGGATAGTGAGGGAAAGTTGTTGCATATGCAAAGGGCATCAACTGGAGAGAGCTTTGAGCATTTGCTGCTACCAATCAAATTGTAGTTCATGCCTCGAAACAGTGACTACTATAAACATTTGCTGTGAACAGTGACTGCCGCATGTCCATGTACATGTCTATCCGAACGCTTATTGAAAGTTTCCCAACAACTTGAACCACGTCAACAGAGACACAAATTTTCACAGAGTTTCAAAGCTGTTTGCGCCACAAACGCTAAGTCTCTGCAGCCCAGTGCTGTCATATTTTTTCGATTAAATAAAGCTAGATTTGCAGCAAAAAGAAGCTAAAACAAGTTCAATTCAAGAAAAGATAAACAAAAAAATGTTCTTAAAAACATTTTTATTTTATTAAATTATTAGATATTGTTCATTTGTTCTAAATTTGTATTTTCTGATTTATTATATATAAGAAATTCTTTTAAGTATAATAAAAAATCCAATTTTTTTCTTTTCTTATAATTTTATTTTGCAAAGTCCTTATAACTATTGTAGTATAAGGTCATTCAGCAAATTTCGTTAAATCTGTATTTTGACTCTGAACTGAAGGTACAAAAAATTTTTAACGTCCTCAAAAAATTAGCACAGGTGCTGAGAATGTAGAAAAAATTCTTGTCACAGTCAATTCAATCGAAGTCTTAAGAAAAAACAAATTTATGTTTGGTTACAAATATTCTATAAATATACGTTTACATATAAATATACATATACAGAAGGACATTGAGAACTACAGACAAACACGAGGTTTTTGTATTTTGAAATAGCTTCTCATCATTTAATCATGTCTTGATTTATGATTTTTTATATCGTGAATTATGATAAATATTTCGAATTTTTTCCGTATTGGGTCTTGAAATAAAGCTGGAACTGACGGGAAAAATCTCTAAATGGACAGCACTGCTGCAGCCACGCCTTTTAAGGCGCTTTACCGACTGCAACAAGCGAACTCCAAATTCAAAACTGAGAGAGACAGGAAAAAAATAGTTACCAATATGCATTTGAAGCGGCTTCTATTACTTTTTCAGCAAAAACTAAAAAAAAGAAGAGAATTTTGTTATGTTCTTTGGCTTTGCGTGGGCAAATTGTTGTTGTTGTTGTTGCTTTTGCTGCCATTGTTTTTCTTGGTTCAGCAGGCAGGCAGTCTGGGAGTCTGGCCATCATGGCAACCCGGCCTGGCTGGCCCTAATGGCATCCAAATGGGTGCCATGTTTCGTCATTGCCTTCACATGCCTCTCCGCAGTCGCCGCCACCGCCACCGCCTGTTCAACACGTGCCAGCATATTTCTTTTATACCTTGTTCGTTAAGGTAAAAAAAAGTATATTGGTTTTGTGCATTGTCCGTCCGTCTGTCCATTTGAATGCAAACCATTTCGCCTCTATTGAAGCTAGAGACTTGAAACTATTTGGAACATATACTCGTGTATAGCCTCGTCTGATAAAGTGTCAAAATTTTCCCAATACGGAAAATGCGTTTTCCGGTAGAAAAAAGTTCGTTGAAAAAGAAAAGAGATTTGCCATTTAGAATGTATATAGTCGGGCTGACAACCCATGATTAAAAATATATCTATATGATTATAGATATATCTACGCCCATTGGATAAAAAAACAAAACAGAAATGTAAGCGCCCAGTGAAGGCGTGGCTAATCGGATCTGAATATTTCTGTATTTTTTTAACCCTATAAATGCTGCAGTTACTTTACCCTAGAGTCCTTCTAAAAACTGCCCAAAAATTATATGTCTACGCCCATTGGGGGCGTGACCAACCGCAAAAGTTGGCATCTCCTAAAGTATTAAAGCTAGAAACTTCAAAATTAGATACTGGAATTACTGATAACCCCCTCTATCAATTACTCAAAAATAGTTCTTACTCCTCCTTAGGGGTGTGGCAAATTGAAATAATGATTAAGTTTTTAAAGCGTAAGCATCCAAATTTTACAGTTACGTTACCCTAGAATATTTCTAAAAGCTGGATAAAAATTATGTAATATAATTCAAAATTATATAATATTCCCATTTTCAATGGTTTTTAGTTGTAGGAACAAAGTATCACGTAGTCGGTTGCTCCCGACTGTTCTTACTTGTTTTTTTTTTTCGGATCATGTTCGATAAAGACAAAGGCATGTGGGCGTGGGAGCTGCACCGGCTGCTGCAAGTGCATTTGCAGGTGCTTTGCCCAGTGCCAATGGTGAATGCGTTTGCTGCCTGGGCGAGAAATTGCAAAATTGAAAATTATGTGCAGCACTTGAAAAATGGCTAATAAACGAGATTAAAATTGCCAGCGGCATGATTTTCAGTTACTGCACGCTCAATGCCGAAATTGCAACAGAATGCGTTCAGATTATAGCCGCAATCGACAACATGTTGTCGACGAGAGATATTGAAGAGGTTTTAAGGGTAGTTAGGCGAAATGCTGAAATTGCTTTTCTTATGAGTGACGGAGGTTTATTTTCCAGGGCAGAAATGCGAAGAAAATTGGGCCAAACCAACCAATCAAACTTTACCTTAAATAAATTATACAATTTAGCTTAGAGGGACTTTTTATATAAACTATAAATTTTAAAATAAAATAAATAGTATCATGAAAGGTAAAGTCAAATGACGAAATTGCTTTTCTTAGGTCAAAAAATGGAAGGAAATTGGGTTAAACCAACAACACAGGCATTTACTTTAAAAATTTATACAATTTTGCTTATGTAATAAAATGAAAAGCTAATAACTAAATAATTTTCTTATAAGTGAAGCAGGTGTATTTTTTAAGGTGAAAAAATGTAAGAAAATTTGGCCAAGCCAACCAATTGGGCTTTACCATAAATAAATTTTAGTATTTTGCTAAGAGGTTTTTTTATATAAACTATAAATTAAATAATAAAAACAATTAAAATTTTAATAATTTCATGAACAGATTCAGTTTATGTAAACTAAATTTTCTATATAAAAAAACAAAAAACAGAAAAAAGTCATGTTTTGTTTGTATAAAATAATTAAATATTTGTCTTCAAAGATTTGGACTTATGAAGAAACAAAATATGACTGAAATTAACCTAAATTTTTAATTGAAGCTATGTGATATATATTATGTATATGGGTATACATATATATTTATATGAACTTCATAATTGTAGGATCAGGAGCGTTTTCCAGTCCAGCATGAGCTCAAGGAATGGAACGAATGTTATACTAATCCACTAGCACTATATTTAATATTGGAGGCGCAACCATTTATTCATAGAGTTCTCAGTGACCTAGGTTCCAGAATCGTAAAGTTAGGCAAATGAGTGAGAATAAAGAAAGCTCAACAATGCAAAATGAAACAAGAAATTAAGTTGGTCCTAAATATAAAGAGGCATGGGTAGAATAATTCAACTTCAACTAATATATGAGTAACTTTTACCTAACTATAATATTGATAATATAATCTCTATTGATAATATAATATTGAAATATAATCTGATTCTTTTTTTAGACTGGAAATAACACTTCAGTTAGATGATTTGTAAAATCTATATATTATTTTTTTGTTTGTTTTTTGTATATATTTTATATAAACAAAATTTGCCGTAGATAAATTTCGTACTCTTCCATAATTTATTGTTCATAGTTTTATTTCATATCGTTTTTTTATAGAAAACAAACTATGCCGTGGATAAATTTGCAGTCTTAGTTGCATATTAAGAAAGTCTCAGTAAATAACATAATAACTCTAATGTATTTAATAGCTTTCAATACATATGAAGAAAGTCTTAATAAAGTAAAGACTTACACATTTATATGTCTTTCGCATGAATTTTAAATAATTTCCCCTTTACTTTCAACTGAATCAATTCTTTGCATTGCTACCATAACTTGCAACATAGTCAACAAACTTGCAACAGTTTTTACTCATAAGTCGTTTACTTTAAATGTTTTAGAGCTGCAGCAGCAACACGTGCATATATGTCCATATACTTATATATATATGTGTATATATATATGTATATCAATTAGATGCCATTTAAAAAGTCTGGAAACTTGGCTAACGTAAAAAAAACATAAGTTTTAAGCTGCGGCTGGGCTGGGCTGGGCGTGCAAGCCAACTAATGTTAGGGTCATTTCTTATTTTTTTTTTTTTTTTAATTACAACGCTGTAAAAGCCAAGTAAACCCAAAAGTGTGGCGACAAAGACTAAACGCAACTAAACACAGCTCTGCGTTGAAAGGGTATGGCTAAAAGATGCTCGGGCTATTATGTAGAAATGATCCAAGAAAATATTAGATACTATATGTATTTAATAAAAAAATATATACATTTATTTATATAAAAAATTTATATTTAAACAAAAAATAAAGATATAATTATTTATATAAAAATGTGTATTTTTATTAATGAAATATACACAAGCTCGATATTTATATTTTTAAATATAAACAAATTTCAGAAAACTTCTTTAGCTGTTATATTTATTTATATATTACATTAAAGAAAGAAAGAAAAACATATGTGAAATATTTATAAATGAAAAATGCTCTATATACAAAATAAATAAATTTCCAAAATGTTTTCTTTTAAAAATTTTGGATACGCAAAAAAAATGTAGATATTTTCTGGATTTTGTATGTTAAATATGCAAATTTTTTAAATTCTGTTTATATTTAAAAAATTATAGAGGCTACATATATTTCAGAAAATAATTGTAATCATGAATATGAAAAAATATATATACGAATATAAAGATTAGAAATTACGTATTAACTTTATTTAATTTTATGTTTAAGAACACATTCTGGGCAGTCAAAAAAAAAAAAAAAAAATTCTGAATTCTCTATTCTATTTAATTAAATAAAGAGGGAGACTTGCATTCCAGAAATGTTTGTAAGCGTGGTAATAAAATAAATTATATATGAAATTTGAAATAGAAAGTTTCAGAATTCGAAAATTAAAAAAAAATAAATTCAAGCTTATCAAAAGAAATATAGACATTGTATGAACTCTGTATACTATTTACAAATATAAATATAGAGGCTTCAATATATTCCGGAATGGTTTAGTAATCATGAATATGGGAATGAAATAAATAATATACGAAAGGAAAGAAATTTCGAATTAACGGCTTGAAAATATTTCAAATTTAATTCAAGTCAGTGAACTAAATTATATCGTTCCAAGCTTGTTATATTTTGGTAATGGCTTAAAAACATCCCATTTCTGTTATAGACTATTTGTTTTAAGCATTTCTATAGGTGTCAGAAAAAAATTCGAAGTAGTTTATAGATCCATAAATAACTCCTTCCCTGTTACATATAAAAGGGAATAATCAATATACCCTTTCCCATATGCAATGCAATGGGTATGGCCAGCAACGAAAATCTAAGTAGCCTAACAACTGCGGCCAGCACACAACAGCAATAAGGCAAAAAGGCGGAAAGGCAGGCGGTTAGTGCGAACGACTTAAGCCACATAAAACCCGGCACAGAGCCAGGCCAAAAGCAGTCAGACAAACTGGTAGAGCCCGCAGAGAATTGGCTGAACTAGCTAGCTGGCTGGCTGGTTGTGGATGTGGTAAAAAAGTGCACGCTAAATGCTTGGGAACACCTTCTATCGCCTCCAATGGGAATGGTAGCCGGATACTTTTTACTTTATACTTTTTACTTTTCAAATAAATTTACATAATTCTACATTTATTTTTAAGTCCCTTAACTTATTGCAGCGTTGTTGCAAAGGGTATGTGTGGCAAGTGAGCATTGCCGAATTATGCAAATGTTTGCTATTGCACAACAGTGCGTATGCGTATTGATTTGGGCAGTAAACGTTGCAAGGAGGCGTGGCACATGGGGGGGGGGGGGGTGAAGGGAGCAACATTTCCCTTGCCACAAGTCACTGCCACAGCCTGGAGCAATGAACTATGCGAAACTTTTGTAAGCAGACATGCGGAATCATCCATTCATTTGATAATTATACCAGACAGTATATGTGTGTGCTGTGTGTGTGTGCAGTGCATACGTGTGTGTGTGTGCAGTGTATACGTGTGTGTCTGTGTGTATGTGTTTAATGCACAAGTACTTAGATATAATTTAGAGGAAGTTGCGTGTTGAGGCTTATAATGTTTAAGCTGGCCAATGTGTTTGCCTTAAGCTCCATTCATGCTCAGCATTTGTGCTAAGTTAAAACTCTTCAAAATTTAACACTGAATATTTATTTACCTGAGTAAATTCGTATTTTCTAGATAAAACTTAATTGGCTTTTGTTGTCTTTACTATCAAATATTAAATTCATAATTAGAGCACAGAGTGGCTCTCGGTCAGCTCAAGCGTAAATAAATAAAATACCATTTCAACAAATATATTCAGTCTCAAGTGGAGAAATTTAAATGCATCGAAATGGCAAGAAATTCCTGAGGTTTTTAATTTAGACAATTTAAAGAGAATTAAAAACCTTTGCTGTGTAATCGAGTAATAATAGCTGTTCACATTTGAAAGTGCAAATTTATTCGTTTAGCTTGAGTTAGTAAAACTTTAATTAAATCTTGATTCACTCAATTAGTTTTGACTACCAAAGAAAATTTCATGAGCATATGAAAGAAGTCATGCAAG
Source organism: Drosophila hamatofila (assembly GCA_035045345.1). NCBI lineage: Eukaryota > Metazoa > Arthropoda > Insecta > Diptera > Drosophilidae > Drosophila > Drosophila hamatofila. The sequence goes on along the minus strand of JAWNPA010000011.1, from coordinate 7,791,549 downwards.
TTTATGCTGTATATTTATACAACTAATATGTATATAAAACTTTTTGAGATTTTTTGAAACTAAAACTAAGCTAGCATATTAAAAAAAATATTTTGTATACATCATTCTAAAAGTTTTATGCTTCATTCTCTTTTTCCCCTATTTACTTAATTTTATATACATTTTACTCAAATATAAATTGAATATTATCAAATAAATTATTTTAAATACATTATATAAATAAAAGTATAAATAAATAAATTCAAGTATAAATAAATAGAATATTATTAAATAAAACATATTAGATATACTTAAAAAATATACAAAATATCGCAAATAAACTCAGTTACTAAAATTAATTTATTTCATTTTATTTGAAACAAAGTAAATAAATAGTATATTGTTAAACTAATTATTTATAAAATAAAAACCTATAAGGAAAATATATGCAAATATGAGACATCTCCAAATGATTTTCATTTCCCCCATTTTTCCCCCATCAAAAAATCCATAATTTGTTAAATATTTATATATGCAAGCTTTTGCTTGTTATTCATTTCATGTTTGCCAATTTTCTGCTTAATTTAATAATAATATTATTATTTGGTATTTCGGCACGATTGAAATTTGCATAAGTATTGAACATATATAATGAGACGTGACATATTTAAACTTTTGATGCATAACATTTGTTGTTTAATGACTAATTTATTTAAATTTTATAAATATGTCATAGATAAATTCTACAATATTTGTATAATAGTTTTGAAATAATATAACAATTTTTTTTAAAATAATAATAATATAATTCTTTTAGCATATTAATTATATTTTGTTGTTGTTGTATATATATATTATTTTGGAAAGTTTTTGTTAAGCTGTGGATTTAATTTTTAACCCACTCTACTTGTTTTCTAATTTTCTAATATTTTATATTATATTGATTAAGAGTTAAATGTTGAATTTTATTAAGCGTATTGGTTTAATTTTAAATTCTACTATCAGCTTATGCAAAATTAAATCATAGACTTAAATGCACAATGGGATCTTTTTTTTTCTTTGCAAAAATCAATGCTCTGGAATCAAGCTAAGTATGTTTATTCAGAACCTATGAAAGGGAATTTTAAAAGCCTTAAAATAAACAGGCTTTCTGTAAATCGGTAATTGGTAAATTACTAAATGTTTGGATAGCATAACATAATTACTCCTTTTGCAGTAGATGAATAAATATAATTTTTATAAATAAAACAGGAAAACAAATATTATTCAATAATGTTTAATTTTCATCAAAATGCCGCTGCTGTATCTGCTGCGCATCCCTTTTACCCTTTTTGTGTGTTTTTCTTGTGGTGTTATTCTGGTTTTGTTGATTAAAAAAGCAAACAGTTAAGACAAGGGCAGCAAAAATCAGAAAAAAATTGTTAGAGAAAGTATTCTTGAAGACTTATCAATAAAAGGCTGATTGATAGTAGATAACTTAACCAATTTTATTCTTTTCCTTTTTAACTTATGTTTAACTTAAGCCGTTGCCTTAAATCAAACATGACACAAATCGTTTCACACTAAGCCCACAGCTTAGCTAGTTCCTTGTTGAGTTCGCAGCCAAATCCATCACTCCATCACATTGCCCCCAAGGTGTGTTGCCTGCTTTAGCTAAATATGTCGGCACGTGTCTGCACGCCCTGCAAAAACCCCTTCGGGTTCAAGTAGATTGATGCGCGCTTGCCACAAGACAATATTGTCCGCACAAAAGAAGAGAAAAACGAAATGAAAGAATCCCCTACAGTAACTGCAGCACTTGAATTTGAGTTAATTTCAACTCGACCAAATTTTGTTCTATAAAAATTCAATATCTGCCTTTAGCTTTAATGTGAACAGACGCAAATGTCAGAGATGGGAAAATGGGCAAGTGGTGTGGGCGTTTTACCTGAGGCGTTGCTTTTACCTGCTTTCAGAATAGCATCTTTGACTGTTTTACATTTGTCGCTTTCTCACACACACACACACATACACACACTCAAACGCAGACTGTCTTCATGCATATGCAACGTTTTTTCTCAAACGACGCTGTCTGAAATGCAATTTTTGAACGCAACAATCATACGCGGCGTGGTACACGGGCAAATAAGAGAAATACGAAAAAATACAACAACAAAAAGCAGGTAACACCAACTGAGTAGGTGCCAGGAAAAAGGAAGTCTGCTGTCTTTTACTTGGATTCCGTTGTCTTTTGCACCACTTGTGCGCAAATTTTTTATTTTCGGGGGAAGTTAAGCAAAGTGAACGAGTTGCAGTTAGTTGGCTTGCCTTGAACAAATGTTTCACACGTACATGCACATATATATATACAGATATATATGTATGTAGCATAGTATGTCTTATGCAGTTGACAGCAGCTTAAGCGGGTGCGAAGAATTTTGGGCAATAACTATCTTATGCGCCACTAACAGCCATAACTTATCCAGAACACGTGCATATGTGTAAAGTGTGTGTTGTTAGCATCCGAAATTTAATTGTGCTGCAAATTTACTCAAAATCGAGCAGCTAAAAGAAGTGCGCTGTCGCTTATTAAGTTATAAATTCCATTTTAGACAGAGTGATATTGAAAAATGAAGAGGGATAAAATATAATAGCATTTAATTTATATTATTTATTATCTAATATATATTGCATTAATGTATATGTATATGCATATATTATATATGTATATGTATATATATGCATATATTTATATATATTAATAAATTAGATCTGAAGTTCGTATAGAAAAACTTATTTATATAAATATTATCTAATACATATAATATATGTATGTGCATATATTTATATATTTAACAAAGAAACCTTGAAGTTATTGGAGATTTTAAGTGATATATATTTTGTATATTAGGGCTATATGTATATGTATATGCATATATTATATATGCATATATTTATATATATTAATAAATTAGATCTGAAGTTCGTATAGAAAAACTTATTTATATAAATATTACCTAATATATATAATATATGTATGTGCATATATTTATATATTTAACAAATAAACCTTGAAGGTATTGGAGATTTTAAGTGATATATATTTTGTATATAAGGGCTTCACTTTGTTTCTGGCGTTTCGTTTACCAGATGTTGCAGAATACTTTTATTTGTATACAAAATATATGAAGGTTGATGAAGCTGTTTTAGCTTTTTTTTCATCAATGGCTTGAATTATAATCTGTTTTAGCGTGATTGATGAGATCTTGTATTTGACTTGCGACATGGAAATAAATCATCCAACTAAGCGAATGTAATGAGGGAACTATTAAATTCGACATATATAGCAACATAAAGGTGTCACAACTACCCGCAAATCCTAAAAGATATTTAATTGACAGCAAATTTCGCGATGGATTACAAATTGCAAGAGATTTGGAAACTAAATCTCAATTTATAAGCAGTAAATTATTATATGCGTGGACAAATATGTTACATATTAAAGAGGGGCGAAAACAAGGGGAATTTTTTTGAATTAACGATTTTCTTCAAGAGGCCGACAGTTCTTAAGAATTATTAAGATTTTCAACATAGTGGAAGAAAATTTATCGCGAATCAAATGTATATTAAATATATTTATTTGTTTATATTAAGTGTGAAATTAATATACAAGAATACATTTTATTTTTACTTATATTTTTACAAGCTTCTGCTAGAAATTCTTTCAATCACTTATTTTGTCAACTAATACACTTTTGAGTTTATTTACTAAATACATTTTTTTTTAATTCTGTGATGTTTCTGTATTTGATTAAGTGATATTGAAATTGTGGAGATAGAATATATAATAGTATACATATAATTTAATAATTTATAATATAGCTATTTGCTATTTTATATTTATTTATATTATATATTTATATATATATATGTATATAGAAGCGAAGTGAAGAAAAAGAAGCGAATATTAAAAGTGAAATTTATATATCAAAATAAATCTAAATAAAAGTTATTTCCTACTACCTTCTGTTAGAAATTCTTATCTTTTCTTTTGTCAATCAATATGCTTTTTATTCCTATACTATATGTATTTATTTTTTTTTTAATTTGTATATACATATTTCTGTATTTAATTTCATCAAAATAATGAAATGTGCTCTTAATCAGTATTCTTTGAATTCACTTCCCAATTTAAATATAGAAAATAAGTCAAATCATTCTGATATGTGTATAATCCTATGACCTAAATAAGTATTCATTGAGCACCTTATCATATAAAGGTTATTAATTTATTAAAATTAAAAAAATGAAAAATAAAGAAATGTTTTATAATCTTTACTTTAACAACCGAGGCTGTTACCTATAGCTTTTATCTTGTGCTCATATTGCAACGATTATACTATTTTGATAATAGAATTAAATAGTTTTTGTTGATGTGTCTTTCACTTAGCTGCTTTGCTCCCATTTCAACTTGGTGGCATTTTTCGATCCACTTATCAGTTTAGCCATTAGCACGTTTTGCAATTATTATTTAATTTAATTGGTGAATATAAAATGCGAATTCAATTAAATTGTTGCATTTTATTAAAACACACATTTTGCTTAGTTTAGCATAGTTTTTGTTTTTGTTGGCCTGAAGCACAATTGAACAAAAAGTCAAGTGGAAATAGAATTTTGCATCTTCATTGATGGTTGCAATGGGAATGTTGTTAGATAGAGCACTCAATTTCGACTTTCTCTCTCTTTTCTCTTCTCTCTCGTTGTCTGTTTCACAGTTTCTTATCAAATAAAAAACGCGGAGAGAGTGAGTAGACACACGCGATAATTTTATATATATATATATTTTTTTTAAAAACTTTTATAGAAATATTTTCCGCTTTCAATGTTGAACTTTTGAACTTTCTTATCGGCTGCTGATTGAATCGAGCGCTGAACACGTTGAATTTTTGTATAATTTCATTTGATTTCACATGTAGCGAGTTTTTCCAATTATTTAAGGTTATTTTTTTAGCCCTTTAATGTAAGAGACATATATATTATATATCTTTATATAAAGTTTTTCATAATTTCGAGTTATGTTTGTGGCTTTTATAGCATCTTTTTTATTGCATTTCTTTGCATTCTGCTTTCGCACTCGTTAGGTCGTTTTTTCCGCACAGTTTTACACGATTTTACACATTTGAATGCATTTTGGCTTTGGCCAAAAAGCGCAACGCATTAATGGGCTCTGAAAGCCCTTCCGGTGCGTTAAGCACGCGATTGCTAACAGTAAAAGAAATAGAGACAGAGACAGAGACAGAAAGTGACAAAGACTGCCGCCATTTTGAATGGTTTGATTCGGTTTAGCTTGGCTTAGGCAGCGCTAACAATGCGACGGCGCAACAGGATAAACTACAAGGCGACACACAAACCAACACTGTGCAAAATTATCCTTACTTCCGGTTAACACGGCGTAAAGCCCTGCTCGACTCTCGATGCTCGACTCTCGATGTTCGACTTTATTCAATGTGGAACTAACGTCCGCTTTGCACGAAGCGGAAAACACGAATGAGCTGCTGTTTGTCTGCTGCTGATGCTGGCAGCTACAATCTGTGTCCATGCTCGACTCGTGCTGAGCCCGACGAACAGACTCACGCACACACTCACACTGTCAGAATCACACTCATACAATGCGGATTTGAAGTAGTGTTGCCAGCTGTTGAGCTCTGAAATAAGTTGGATTGTGGAAGAACGTAGGCTAAAATAGGCTAAGATTAGAAAATAAATGCTAAATTGCAGGCCAGATTATAAAGAGGAAGAAAAAAATTAATGTTTAGAAATATATATAAAATATAAAAAAAAAAAAAATAAATATATATATATATATATATATATATATATATATAAAGTATAAATAAAATTTATATAAAATATAAAAATAATATATATAAAATATAAATATATAAAAAAATATAAAATATAAATAATTTCCACACAACAAGACTGTGTATTCCTACATTTGGTGCCTTTGTTTTTTACTTTAATATTATTTTATTTATGTATTTTTATTTGATTGTTTTTTGCTTGATTCTATTTCGTTTTGATGTTTCTATTTGAAAATTAGATAAAAATTGGTTTTACTTACTACGGCTTAAAAGTGAAATGAAATCAAGTAAAAAAAAGGGCACCAAATGTAGGAGTATACAATTATTCTTTAATATTATAATAAATAATGTTATTATTATTTTTTATTATATGTTTCCTTGCCGCTATTATATTGTAAAAACATGCATAAAAACTATGCACTTAAATTATGCTATATATAATTGCAAATATTCTGCGTTTATAGCTATAGGCTATTTACAAATTTTATAGGCTATCAACCATTTTAAAATATGCTAGACTTAGCCTGAAATACGCCAAACTGGCATCACTGATTTTGAAGTCTCGTTCTCTGTTCGGCTTCGGCTGCCATTGAGATAGATAGATACGCTCGCTGTCGCTGTCCATTTTCCAGCATCTTTGTCGGTTTCGGCTTACACGGCGAATGGCGAATGGCGAATGGCGAACGGCGAATGCAATGAATGAAAACAGAATGTGAATGAAAATTGCGGCGCGTATATCACAATGCCTCAGCCAGCAAGCAGGCAAGCAAGCCAAAACAAACGCACACGCATGCCAAGTGCCAGCATTCTAATGGCTGTCAGGCTGTATTATCATCGGCACTATCGCTGACATTGCCATATCAACTTGCATATATGTCTAGCATCTAGAATTTATATCTATCGATGTCCATATATCAATGAATGCCAGCTGCAGAAGCTGCGTTGCTGTCATCTCTCCCTGTCTCTCTCCCCCTCTCCCTCTCTCCCTCTCACTCACTGTCTCTCTGTTGATTAGATTTGATTTCGCTTCGGTTTTCATATGTCAACTAACGTCCGTTTTTCCTTATCAGTTTTGGACTTTATATGTTATTTATTTAGCTCTGTCTTGTCTCTCTCCGTCGCGTATTTATTTTGTAGTAAAATCAACAGCCAGCAGCCTGAACAGCGCATCAATAATGATAGCAGCATAGCAGCTGCCGCTGTCGGGGCGGGAATTCGTTCGTTTTATTTGATTGTGAATGCGTATTCTGGAATGCTCTTGACAGTTGGAAAAATTACATTGACAACAGAATTTTTCGCTAATCAACAGTAGGAAGGAGTGAATTCAAATAATCGGATAATCATTTTAGATGCTTTCAAATACATTTATAATTCTCTTACCACTCATATATTCATGTTTGTTTATAATGCAAGATCCATTAAAGTGCTCGTAAATTAAATATACTTTCAATATTAGTCCCAACAGGCTCTTCTATATTTTGCTTAAGCTGATGATCTTTGTCTTATGATTATTTAGGTAATATTCTTAAGAAAATCTATCAAATTATTTACAGTATGGATTTCATTTTAATACAAATTAAAATATATATTATATAAAGTTTAATTTAGTGCTATAAAAGTGAGTATCGTATTTTGAATATAAAAACAGAATAAATAAAATATTTAAACATCTTAAATAATATAATAATATTCAGTTAGGTTTAAAAAACCAGCTTAAATATTCTCTTGATAAATTTTTCAAATTTGTAAATATATGACTCATTATTATATTATTTATAGTCATTGTTAGTCAATTTGCTTAATGAGTAGTTTAAGACAAATTACAAATAAAACTTAAATTTAATTTAAAAGAAAAATTTTAAGATTCTAAATATAATCATAAATTGCGATTTATTTAAATGTATTGATTTACAAATTCATTCAAATTCAAAATCATTTAAAAATTATGCAACAGTAAAAGTTATACAACTCTAAAAATGCTATTTAATAAAAAAAAAAACTATTAAAAATTTAGTCATTTATCATTATAAAATGTGATTTATTAAAAAATATTATACTTAAAATGATTAATGTGTCTATTTGTCAATCAATTTTTTTTTAGTTATTTCTAACCTTAATTTATTCAATGTTTATTTTTGTTTTGCTATTCATTTTTACAAACATATGTATTTATTTGCAAATATGAAAATATGCAGCTCTTGTTTTCGCCAGTGTTTAAAGCTGTGCATCTCGGATTTTTACAAATTCAATTTACATATTAAAAAATGGTAATTAAAATGGATTTTATGTGTAAAAAATGCATGTGAAGTGTTGCAGGAAATCGAACTATTTAAAATATAATTTTTAAAATGTATAAAAGAGAATATTAAAAACAATGTTTTTTTTACAATATATTTTAATATGATTTAATTGACTGTTTGCAAATATTTGAACAGATAAGCCATCTTTATAGCCAAAATTCAGCTTTTTGGTTACCAATTTGCTTACGCCGCGTGTTGCCGCTGCCTGGGATAAATAAAGGACAATCTGTATACACAGAGCATTTACATACGCACATATATATATATATATATATATATATATGTATGTAAATAATAAATGCACACATATATATGTTTGTATAAATCTGGTTCCGTTTGTTAATAAAACAAAAAAAGTAAAAGTGAAAAGCAAAGCATTGCAAAAATATATTTGACCGGATATTGGAGAGGACGGACGGATAGACGGACGGACAACGTGTTGTCCAATGGCCAACTCCAGATGTTGCTGCAAGGGACTCTCCCAATATTGTTGTTGTTGTTGTTGATGGTCTTAGCGCCAGCTGCTGTATCATTTTATTTATATAGTCCATTTAAATTGCTGCTCCCTTTCCCAAATAGGCGTCACATCCCTTAAATTTTCATCAAAAACAATTGATTTGCCATTTCTGCTATGGAGCAAGCAAATTAATTATAAGCTTTATATACGAACTTCTTCGTGAATGTTTAATAAATACGTATATGTAATAGTATTGATTGTAAATAAATCTTTAAAACAAAATAATAAGAGTATAAAATAAATTTCTTAAATAAATTTGAAAATATGAAAAGCCTAAAAATTTTTGCATTTCATTTTCATAAAATAAAATAAGCTAAAATTATTTCTTCTATTGCTCATATTTTTCAGTGCTGCAATGTGGAACTAAGATTAATGTTTAGCAGTTTATATAAATATATAATATATACTATTTAACTTACAGTTTTATTCTACAAAGAACTGAAAAACTACTATTTGACAATCGTTGATAAAGAAAGTGGGTTAGATGGGATTTTTTTTATCAAGGTTTTTTGTTTCGTTAAATGGAAACTTTGAATATATTCATTTTAATTGAATTGTTAAATCAGTCAAAGTTTTCATAAACGACTCTTTCTATCTGAGAATATTTAAGATTTGACATTTATTATGGTCTCATTGTGGAAATTATAGTAATCATGAAAATTAGATGAAGGAATTGAGTTGGTTTCTGGTAAAAACCGATTGAGCACAGGTTCAACAAGTATTAAGTGAATATATATTTCTCAAGATTTATATAAACTCGGTCCTTAGTATTAGCATGTTATGAAATGCGCATTAAACAACTAATTACAACTGTTCAAGCAACTTGGGGCTTTCTTCCTATAATATAGGGATTCATAAATATGACAACAACGTCCGACCGCCTTGACTTTCAATTCAGTATGCAGCAAGTAGACGCAGTGAGCGAGCATGAGGCGAATGAACGCCCGGAGAGCAATATTTCCGCTCTTACAGCTCCAACCTAAAATGTTTCTCATACATAAATGAAATATACATTTTCATTTAATTTATAGGAAAAAATAATATTGAGTCTATTTTAATTATTTAGATTTAATATAGGCTCACTCATATATAAAATATTATTATACTTTCGCAGTCTAAGAAATAAAAATTTTCTAAATTGCATAAATAAATATTTCTTACTATTTTATAAGCAAATGAGTTTTGATTCATTTCTTAATATATATATATATATATATATATATATATATATATATATATATATATATATATGTATGTATATATGTATATATATATAATAATCTTTAATATAAACTCATTAATATTTATTCGTAATTATTTGTTGTAAATATGTATTGAAGACGTGCTGATACTTAAACTTTGGCAGTCGAAGAAAAACAATTTTTCTGAATTGCATAAATAAATATTTTATACGCAAACATATTTTGCTTCATTTCTTTGCCTTAGGTCTCAAAAGTCAGGTGTGGCAAAGTACTCTTTTAGCATTTGACTCGGCAACTTTGTGTGTGTTGCATTTGGAGTGAATGAAATAAATACTCAAGTATTTGGCATCGCGTCTGTTGGTGCACTTTTTATGCATATAAGTGGTAAATACTTGGCAAAGAAATCTTTTTCCTTTTTGGTCCAACTGCTCTGGGGCATTTTGTAAAGTTGTAAAACACATCGCTTGGCTTGATTTTGGCCAAAATAAAGAAGTTGAACTTTTGTGTTTGATGAGTTCACTTTGAGAAGGGGGAAAGGGGGGAAGAGCGAACGACATTTCCCTCAAGTGATTGTAAAGTTTAGTCAAGAGTTCTCATAGTTTATGGTATACTTATGTACTAAGGGGCGTTTGAAAAATTACAGTTTCTTTAAATTGATAGCATATTGCAAGTTTTAATACAAAATAATGGGTTTTTTAGATATACTCTTCAGAAAGGATGTTAGGATGTAAAAAAAATATGTTTAGCAACAAATTTAAAGAGAAGGGAACATATTTGCACACTATAAAATGAGCTGAGACGGAAGAGTAAATTTCTATAGAATGAGCAAAGAATAGAAATTGAATTTTTTGCTTATCTGGATAATTTTGATGTAATCTTATCTCTTCTAAATTACGATCTACATGTTTTCTAACAAATGTAAAGAAATTTATTGTTTTCTGCGATCAATAGAGGCAGAGCGAGTCAGAGAGGTGCAAAAAGAAGAAGAAAGCTAGAAAAACGGAGAGAGTCACAAACAGTCATAGAGACTGTCTTTTAGAAAGTCAAGCAAAAGAAAAAAAAAGTGAGTACGGAAGAAGAGAGAGATACAAAAGGAAAAAACAGAAATACAAATGGAAAAAAAAGTAATACAAAAATAAGCAAGAGGGACAAAAGCAGGGAAAGAGAAAGGCAGAAGGAGAGAGAGAAAGAGAGAGAGGGATACAAACCAGAGAAGGAGAGAGAGATTCAAAAGGAGCGAACAAAAGCAGTGTGGTGAGGGAGAGGTAAAGGAGAAAGAGGGTATTACAAAGGGAGCGAAAGAGAACAAAAGGAGCGATAGAGAGAGAGAGAGACATAAAAATGGAGCAAAAGAGCGATACAAAAGGAGACCGAGAGAGGTTACAAAAGGAGAGAAGAGAGAGTTATATATTAAGAGACAGCAGGAAACAGAGAGACAGATAGAGAGATAACGATAAGTACAAATCAGATAATAAAGAGGTTAACTGTTATAATCATATAATATCAAGATAATACTGCTATAAATGTCCATAAAAAGCGAATCTTTATAAATAAAATGATAAAGAAATAAAAGTGTTAAAAATGTTAAGCAAAACTTTCCTTTAAATAATTTCTAATATTCCGATCCGAAAACCCGAATGAAAGTACCTAAGACCAGCATGACACATTGTTAAATGAACCAAACATAATTTCGACCGACTCTGCGAAGCATTTAAAAATGTCATTTCATTTGGCTTATAAAGTAGCCAAAGGGACTTCATTGGCTTATCATTGGCAGGTGAAGACTTTGTCAGTGTCTGTTAAAATGTCGCTTTCTGATCCCCCTCGCCACTCATAAGTCGACCAAGCAGAAAATTGGCTGCAGCAAATTGCCAACTACTCATAACTAGTTTTTCTTTTTTTCTTGTTTTTATTTTGGCACAAATTTCTCATTTGTGGGAAGAAGCCACAGCCAACATGGCAATAATTAAAACCCTGAAAAAAATAGAAATAAAAATGAAAATAAATAAAACCTCCAGTTGGAGAAGAGAACAACTATTTATCGTCGTCTGCTCTCATAATAAAACACGCAGCGCCAACCGCCAACTGACAAAAATTGCAAACAATTTAAGCAACTGCGAAAAAAGGGTGTAAAAAAAAAGGAAAGTAACGAAAATAAAGCCACTAAATAAATAACAGCAAAATAAACGCAAGGGGTAAAAAATGTTAACCGCTCAAAAAAGAAGAAGCAAATACCAAAAAAAATATAATAAATAAAACTATGAGAAATTGCAGCACTTGTAATGAAAGAAGTTTTAAGCACTGCGCTGGAAGCAGGGCTGCTGCATGCCAAATAATAGAGCAGCAACAAAAAAATAATAAACTCATAAATAGTGTGACAAGCAGAGCAGCTGGATGAGAATGCCAGAGGTTAGACGACAAGTTGCAGGACGTGAAAAAATTACGCCAGCAGCTGGATACTGGATGCTGGATGGTGGATGTTGGATGGTAGATGCTGGTATAAAGCGCCCATCCACATCCATGAGCACACTGAACGGATCAGCGACGACTGATGAAAGATTTACGAAAGCCCAAGCAATAAAACCAAAATACAAAAATGCAACAAACAAAGAGGAGAAATAGGGGAAAAAAATAGTTTGATATATGTATATGTGAAAATGCGCAACGAGGCAGATGCCCTGTAATAAAATGTTGAATTGTATGTTGGGCTTATCTGATTTATTTTAAAGACAAATTTTAAAAGACGCTTTTAATGGAATATGAATATCTGAAAAAAATTATATAATTTTTACAATATTTGTACAATATTTTATATACTTTACTATATGTCTCTATATTTTACTACATTCGGTATATTTTATTTAAAAAAAAAAACAAAGAAGATATGCATAATAAAATCATCCAAATATTAAAGGGATTGCTTCAGGTAAAAGGGAATGTTTCATTGGTAATAGTTGTCTGTAGAAGAAGAATCTATTTACGAATAATTTACATATAAAATTATTAAAAATTTTAGAATGATTGAAAATAAGATTACTGTTTTCAAGGCGAAAATTTCATATACTCTCGATTCTGATAAAAACGACGCTACACCTAAAAATAAAATTATTATATTCAATCACAATTCATACTGACTATATTTAATGCCAAAAAATTTATTTAAAATGTTAATAAAACGCTAAAAATATTTAATAAACTGTAAAGTGATGAAGGATGTTGCAGAAAAATATATAAAGACTTCATATATATCGAATAAACTCGATTTACCTTAAACCTGCCTTTGAGGGCTCTAGCGGTTAGAGGGTTAAGCTTAAGTTTTTGTTAGTATCAAGAAAGAAGATCTATAACTTGGAAGAAGATCTATAACATATGCCTGATTTGCCTGTGATAATTAAGGAAATATTTTCAAAATTTAACAAAAATTAAAACGCCCCACGCACATTTTCAATAGGTAGAAGATTTAGGTAAGGAAAGGCAAGCCAAAAAATGTTGCTTGATAGAAAGACGAACTGAGCTGGGAAATGAAAAATTAATATGGCTGCCGCTTAGGCGTGCTGCCCAACATGCTTTATACACGGCCCACTAGAAACTCTAATCAACGCGCAACACAGCAAATTGTTGCATCAACGTTGCTGACATTGTTTTAATTTGGAGAACTTTCACTCTCTTGCTCCTCTCTCTATATCTATCTCTCTCTCTTTATTTTGGTAAGGCATCAGATGTCAAAGTTTTGTAGCATCTACTTTTCGAAAGGCACTGATTAAGAAAGGGTTTCAAACAAAGAGAGAGAGGGAGGTAGAAAGAGAGAGAGTGAGAGAGAGACTCTTGCGTTTTATTAAGGAACAAGCAAAGCTAGAGCTACTACTCGGCAGTTGACTCTAAAAACTTTTCCAGTGCTGTCTTTTTTGTGGTTGAGTTCCTTGTTGCAGTTTTTGACAATTGCAAACTTTTCTTTCGTACGTGTTGCTTTTGGCCTAAAAACTTTTTTAATGAACGTCGCGCAAAGAGGTTTGCTATTCGGATAGTATTTATTCGGACTGCTTCTTCATTTATTTTTCAATTAAATACTACACAAAAATAAAAAATAAATAATGGAGAAGCTTTGAATTTTAACGTAAATAGGAATACATTTTTGTTTTTGATTCAACCTGTAAAAGTAAACAGAATTTGTTTTTGCAAGAGCACATGCTGCCCTTAGGCATGTGAAATAGGAAAAGAATTTACAAATATTTTTAATGGTATTTTTTAACTACTCGAACAATGGAAAATGTTTGAAGGAGCATCAGTTTGGAATACTTAAATATATTAAATAAACAAGGTATGGGATTTTTTATGTTGAATATTGATTTGAAAATAGAAGTCTATATAAATAAACACATTCAATGAATATATTTTTTTTAAAGCTTACTATAATAATTTATTTCTCAATAAATATATTTAAAAATGATTTTATATATCAGAGTTCGCAATATTTAAATATATAAAATATAAAAATAAATATTAAAAAAATATTTTATATTTGAATATTGATAAAAAAAAAAAGAAGAGAATATAAATAAGGGTATGTAAAGAAATATATTGAAAGAATAAAATTTTTGTATTCTATAAAACTTATATTAATTATATTTTTTAATAAATACATTTTAAAAAGATTTTATATTTTTGAAACGTACAATTTTTTTTTCAATAAATACTTTAAAGAAGAAAAGTTAAAGCTGAAAGAAAAATGTTTAAAAACAATCTTATTAATAATAATAAATATTAAATTCAAAATAACGTTTGGTTTAAATTAGAAACGCTTTAAAATAGTTTGCCCAAAACTTTACTCATAAATATACGAAAAATAAATTGAAACGCGCACGAGAAATCGTAGATTTTTGGAAAATGAAACTTGCACAGAATATTCACAAAGCTGCAACTGGTAAATGTTTTCTCTCAAACACACAAATCAAATAAGTTCCACTTGGCAATGTCATTTCCTATATAGAAATAGGCTAGCATTGGCCGCAGTCGCAGTCGCAGCATAAAAATCGCTGCAGATATCAATATATGCACAACTAGCAAAAACGAGCGGAAATGAAATAAAATGCAGCCGCTTTCACAGTTGACTCGCAGACTCAGTCTCAGTCCCAGTCTCTCTCTCTCTCCCACTCTCTCTCTCTTTCTCTTTCTCTCTTGTTTTTTGCCTGCTGGCTGTGGACTGTGCGAAAACTGAAAAGACGAAGACGTTGCATAGAGCGAAGATGGCGCCGGTAAAGTTTGTTAAACAGCCGCTGGGAAAATTATTGAGGAAACGCTTCTGTAGTTATACCAAAAGTACAACCCGAACCGGAGGTAACAGTTGTTAGCCCATTTCATGGGCAGGTTGCGTGCTCAGTCTTCAAAGTGCTAAAGTAGCAAATGGCAGAGCGACAGAGAGAGAGAGAGAGAGAGACAGAGTAGAGGTAGAGAGTAGGGAGACCAAACAAGCCAAATGCTTGTGTTCAATGAGTTTTTAAGCGCTCTCCCTGCCATATCATTTTCCGGATGGGGCCAAATTGTTATTAGCATCCAGCGCCAAATCAGAAACAATTGTGAAACGCAACAACTGGGGACAGTCCGCAAAGCACTTCAAGCGCTCCAGACGTGCTCCATAAATAGAAACTATTTTCTCAGCAGCAGCAGTGCCAAGATTTCATTACCTCCGTCCGTATGCGCCAGGGCGTGTCTGCAAGCAAGACATCATCAGAGCAATGCCTGTTTGGATTGTTGTTCGGGTCTCCATATGCAAGCGCCCTTTGGGCACAGGACATTGGTCACTTATGGCCCTGACAGCTGAGTGAATCGCTTTTGTCGTGCTGAAAGCCGGGCGACATATAGCGAATGATTGCTTGTGTCAGTGGGCTGCCTGACATTGCGATGCCCTCTACTAGATACATGTTGCACTTAACTGATTGCCATTTTGATACACATAAATCCTTATTACAAATGTTAAATTTTATTCTATTTGAAAACATAATAATATAAAAATAAATAAAATAAATTTTTTATTTATTTATATATTTTAGTAAATATGTTTTCTGTTATCTTCATTAACAACTTTAACTATTTTTACAATATTTTTTTTTTAAATTTACAAATATTAAAAATTTTAATGAAATTAACTAAAATAAAATTTAAGTAAAATTAGATACGATTTATATTTATTAAATGAATACACTTATAGTGCTGAAAACGAAAATAATAGCCATAAAGTTGAATTTTATTTTTATTATTTTTTCTGTTTAATAAAATAAATGTTTTAATTATTTATGTATTTTTTTAGATAAGTTTTCTGTTACCTTCATTGACTAATTTATCTAGTTTCCATTATTATTCAATTTTTTTTATAATGAAATTAACTAAAGTAAAGTAAATGTAGATATGATTTACATTTATAGAATGAATACGTATAGTACTAAAAAACAAAAATTTGAAAATTTCCGAAACAAATCATTTAAATGGATTGGAATTTTGTATCATTATTATTATTTTTTTAATATAGTTTTTCTTTTTGTTTTCGCTTACACATATTCAAAATATAAAAAAAAAAATTTCAATTTAAGCTTAAGCTATACTATGCAAAATGGA
Source organism: Drosophila hamatofila (assembly GCA_035045345.1). Classification (NCBI taxonomy): domain Eukaryota; kingdom Metazoa; phylum Arthropoda; class Insecta; order Diptera; family Drosophilidae; genus Drosophila; species Drosophila hamatofila. The sequence goes on along the minus strand of JAWNPA010000011.1, from coordinate 7,775,099 downwards.
AATTAGAGACCAAAATCATTTAAATAACTGCAATTAATATTTGTTAATTTTGATAAATAATTTTCTGCTGGGCTTAGAGACAATTGTTTCTAGCTTAACATTTTTTTTTTTTCGTTTTACAAATATTCAAACTATAATAAAATTAACTCAAGTTATAGAATATATTAGAAAATAATCCCAAATTAACTGTCACAACAATCAATTTATAATATATTGAAGCTCTTTTTGCTTAGGCTTAGTGCTGCAAGCCGCCCTATCAATTTAGCCAGCTTGCAGACAATAGCTGCACAGAATAGAATCCCACTCTAATTAATATAAATTCCCTATAGCAGCATCAATTGCACTGGGGGTGGACAAGAGAGGCTCGATAATCTGGAGCACAGCCAATAGCTGAAACATGCCAGGTCTACAAACTATGTGAACACATGCTCATATATGTACATGGAAGAGTGTGAATGCGCTTATGTGTGTGTGTTTGTGTGTGTGTTTATGTGTGTGTGTAGGCTCCTATAACACATATTACGTATACGCCACGTTATCGCCAACAGCGCAGATAGCCGCATGCTGCGTATGAGCCGAAATGAAATTCATACGATAGCAACTACACACGCACACAAACAGACAAACATAACACACACACGCAAACACACACACACACACACACATTTATGATGCTATAGCTAAATATTGTTCATTTTATTAATTCTCCCTTTTTCTGCAAGCAACAAAAACAACAACGCATTTAGCAAGCAGCGCAGCAATTTGTCGTCAATGTTTGCAGCGTTCCATTGTTGGGCCCTGGCCAACAGTTAGTTGAGGCACGCATAATTGAATTAGGGGCTGGGGCAAGCGTAACTAGTCTGAAATTCTTACTGAAAGTTTTGCTAATGAAAAGTAATCATATTATGTGATGCTCGACTCGCAACTCGTCTCGCATATACGCTGTGTTCTTATTTAGGGCAAATTTAGAAAAATAAAGACATTAAAAATATTTATTTTCATTTAAGTTTTTTTTTTTTTAATTTGAAATTTTTATATTTTATTCAGTGTTTAATTTGAATTTAAATATTTTAGGAGAGTGTATTGACTATATGATGTTTGTGTAACTTATCGAAGAGTCACAGGGTATCTTCGAGTCTCTTTCAACAAGAGCATTCTTTGCTGTTAATGAGGCAAGCGCTACACTAGCTCGAAAAAGTATGCTACAGAATAAAGACTAAATGTTATTTATATAAAGAAACTGAAGAGATATAAGACCTCTTGCAATAGCAAGAGGTTTGGTTTAAAATATTTCTTACTCATATACTTATATAATTTTTTTAAGATATTGTGTTTTGTCTAAAACGTCATTTAAATTTAGTATCTCAACAATAAAATCGATAAAGTAATATAAGCTAATTTTCTCTCTATATCTCTCTTTCTCTCTCTCTCTCTCTCTCTCTCTCTCTCTCTCTCTCTCTATCTCTCTCTCTCTCTCTCTCTCTCCCTCTATATATATATATATATATATATATATGTCAGTTATTTATATTTTATATATATATATATATATATATATATAGTCTAATAAGTATCATTTAATAATATTTATTTTTAATTTTTGAAGAGCATATGCGAATTTTTTAGCAAAGTAGATTTCAATCACGATTCAATTATCTACGACACATAAATATTTAGTTCTAAAATATTTATTTCCTTAACAAAAACTTTTTTTAAAAATATAAAATAATATTTTCATTTTTTAAATATGCAAAAATTAATTTGTTGTCCATCATATTATAATTTTACATACCTATCATCCTATAGCTAAAAACATATTTATATTAACCAGTGCTAAAAACAATGTTCTGTCTTTGCCTTTGGCTCTCTGTCGCAGTGGGAATATTTTGCTGTTTAAAACTTCAACATTTTGTTTAGTCAAAAAGTCGTTAGAAATTTATCGTGCTGCGCATGAAAATTCAATGTATTACTGATTTGTGAATAAGTATGTAACAGGCAAAAGGATATATGACAGATCTGATACAGTATATATATTCTTGATCAGTTTGTATTTCAAGCATGATGAAAATAATAGTAGTAGAATTATTGGAATATCCCCTTTTATAGGGTCTCCTAGCTGAGCACTTCCGAGTACAGGTCACCTTTAATTGTATATTCATGGACAATCAAAGATTTTGCTCTTTGAATTTGGGAATTGATATTTTAATACGATATACGATGGCGCGCATCCAATTGAAACGGAAATTAAAAATGAGCAATTTCGAGTAAATTGGCAGAGTGCTGTCGCTCTGTGCATTGCGACTATTTAACAATGTGCGGCTGCTCATCTCATTAATGTATAATCGACTGTATAAATATGTGTGTTAAACCATATTAAACGCACATTGTTTGTGTAATGCGATAAATGTGCATAATAAACGCATTGCATATGCAATGAATGACATTTAAAATGAGAACGCAAATTAACAGCGGGGCGGATGTGGTCGAAGTGATTGATGTGATGTGATATGAGTGAGGCCTGAATGGCGAAACAATGTGAACATCAATCGGTCAACGTTACGGCTGCATTGTCAGTTTACACACACAGGAGTGCTGTGTCAATTTAAATTCCAAATAGGCAATTCATATTTTATTATCTATGCCCTTTAAATAATATATCAGTTAATGTTTGCAAGCCAACATCTTAGATCCGACAAGATAAATTGCTAGAAATTGAAGTGGATGAATAAAGTTATTCGGTCAAACCAGCGTAGGTAAATATTTGTAATATAAAATAGGTCATTATTTTGTACATATATATATATAGCTATATATTTAATATATTGCAAGGCAAACATCCTAAATTCAAACTTTATTTTAGTTAGCTGTATATTTAAAAAAAATTCAAGTGTATAAGCAAAGTCATTCGTAGTTTAATATTTTTTAAATTGAATTTTTTTTATATAATTTAATTTTAGATAAATATTTTATATATAATAATGGTATATATTTTCAATACTTTCTTTAAGGTATTAAAAAACGAAAAAATATACAAATTTAAGTCTTCTCTCAGCTTTTATATTTAATATAGAAATAAATGTTAGTCACACTTAACTGAAATAATTTACTTAATCTTTTTTTTTATATGTATGAGTTTTATATGTAATCCTTTTTTTTATATCTTTTTCTGAGTATGATAAATTAATATTCTGTAATCACACTAGTGTAATTACTGTGACGATGGATTGAAGTATTAGAGCAGATTTAGAGATACTTACTAATAAAAGTATATGTCGAATATTGGTCAGTTATTATATAGATATTCTATATATAGTTATTCACTTAGATTCTCTTATTTTGTTTTTTGTTTGTTTTGCTACATTCTTAAATTTTCTTCTATTTTGAATTGTTTCCATTTACAGTTCTTTCATGTTTTCTTTTATGCATTTTTTTCCTTTTTCAAATATCAAACTACTCTACTTTTTCTTTTCATTTCTCTTCTCTAAACTTCTCGTGGTGTTACCTCTTTTCCTCTATTTATTTTTAGTGCTACTCTGAACTTTATTAATTCTTTCAAAACTTTTTTTTTATAATCTTATTAAATATGTAAACACACTTCATTTATATTAGCACTGCTATTTATTTACACATCCCAATTATTTCTCGTAGCTTCTCTGCACCTCACTCTCTCTCATTTTCTCTCACTCCCCCCTATCTCTCTCTCACTCTATCTATCTATCTCACACACACTTTCACAGCTGTGCATTTAAGTCACTGGGCTTGATGCCCCGCGCCCTATAATTGAACTATATTTATCATTTGAATTACAACCTCTCATTGCGCGCTAATTAAACGTTGAAATTCGTAGGCTTTTTATCATAGATTTTATCGTTTGCCAGTTGCTCAGCTTCCAGGCGGAACGCATTCATCATCAATGTGCGCCTGTGAATGCAATTCAAATTCCCATTCTCACGCTTTACTCCACTTCATTTTAATTAAACTGTTTGTCTCATTTTAAGCGCACTCAAAGAAAAACCAATAATTTGTCTTTCCCATATTTCAATGGTAACCTCTCTGCCACTGGCACGCCTCCGCCGCCCATTTGGCCATTTGTCCAATCGATGCCAAGAATGAAATTGCCATCGCATAGCCATTGCCATTGATGCTGCTAGCATTACGAATGCAAATGCATTCGATGTCAAGTGAACCGTTCCTGAAGTCCACAGTCGAATGTAATTGCTGCCACAGAAATTTATATTTAATTTTCAAATAAAATTTTTGCACATGGCTTCAAAGGATCCATTGTCTCCTTGCACACTCAGCAGCGAATCAATAATGCCAAAAAGGGATGCACACAGTCCCGAACAGCAATAATAAAACAACAACTTTGAGGTCTTCTTTCAATAAATAACAAGTAATAAAGGACGAAACCGCAAAACCACGAGGCATTTAATATCCTCACAAATGAATAATCATCTGAGTTATTAAAAGACCTTTTGTGGCTCTTTCTCAAACACTGGAAACTGTTTACTTTTTCTTTGTTTTTTTTTTTTTTGTGCAGACGCCTCAAAGTATGCTTTCAATAATTTAAATTATGCGGAATGTTACCGTAATCAGTGCCTAACACACATACATATATAAATAAATCATTTTCATAACTAAATTTATTAATTAATAATAATAGTTATTGAGGAAAATATATAATAAAAATTAAAATTATACTCTCCATTTTTTAACCACCCATAACTATTATTGAAGAGAACTCATAGAAAAGAAAAACTTTGTCTTTGGCAAGTAATTATAGAACCATTTTTAGACTTTAGCAAACACTAATACTATTATTTTTATCTACAAATTTTTTAGTTTTATCAAATTTCTGCTAACGTTAGTGACAATCTTATCTAGTTTTATTATATATTGTACATAAAGTATATTATAAAACTATAAAGTATAATTTAAAAATAAGAAATATATATGTTTTTATTTATCCAAAAAAAAAAAAAAAAAAAAATGCAAATTTTAATTTTTATTCGTATGGAGATAACTTTAAAAAATTAGAAGATTAAAAAAATTTATGTTATCACCATTTTTGGCTTGTCTTTTTTTACAAAAATCTGATTTTGTTCATATCAAAAATAAAATTTGTTCTTATAAAATTTATATACTTTCTTCCGAACTTTTTAGTTATAATTATTACAAAGTTTATTTTTATACAAAAGAAAATTAGTAATCTCCACGTTTTTCTCTTTAATAAGTTCGAAGCATTTTTTACAAATATATATAATATAATTTAGTACTAAAAATAAATTAAATAATATTGTAAACTATATAAATAAAATAATGAAAACAAAAATAAATAAATTTTGCATATAATAATTATTTTTAAATTATTATGGATTGAACAGATGTGCAGTTCTTATAAAGCTGATATTAAACTCTCTAATAGTACATTTGTATAACTTTTACAAAATTTATATAAATATATAATTTTTTTTGTATTTCCCATTCAAAATAGCTAGCTTGACAGACTCGAAGATTTAAAACAGTTACTCTCAACATTTTGGTCTTTTAAAAAGTGTCTGAACTAATTTTAGTTTATTAAAAGCAATTCTGAATTTCTCATTTCTGATTAAGTCTTTATTCTAATATTAAATTCTCTTTTTAAATTAGCATCTTGTTTGTCAGTGTATGAAAAATTCTTTGGCTATATCTGTGCTTTGACTTGGCCCTCTGTCCCGTTGTGCCGGCAGACCCGGCCAGCGGTTGTAATTAAAATTGAAGCCGTGCGGTGCGTAGTGCACAAGCTGCCAGCATTCCAACTGTTTGTTGTCCAATAATAATTTTCATTGTACTTAATCATTGAGGAAAATGCGCTTTTATTTCATGAATGGCACAGCGAGGTTGATGAAATTGCGGTTGTGTAAAATCTGTTCCACATATATGTAGATGCATGTGTAACCAGAAGAGGTAAGCACAGCAGCTCACATCGATAATGTTCTGCAGATTAAGTGGAGTACAAATACTCGCATTCATGATTGTTTGCTATTTGAGCGGTGGGTGCTTGGAACCCTTTAATTTGGCGGTCGCGGTTCAACTCCAGCCAAGTAGTAAATGAAAAGTTGTGCTGGATCGTTTTAATTTGCTAGCCACGTTGAGTGTGGCCCACTTGTTAACTGATTATCTGTAGTGTGCGCAAATGGTACTTAACTCTGTCGTTAATTACTTATGTATATTCTTTTTAATTGAGCTACGTGTTTTTCTCTTACTTTTCTTATTTTGTTTCATGGCCAGAAGCAATCTCAATATGTATTCAACAGCAAGTTAAAGAAAATATTTGGATTTTCTGAAATGTTTTGTTTATATTGAAAATAAAAATAATATCAGAAATGTGGTTATATTGAGGAATATTCTGTACTTTACTTTAATGGGGTATATACAAGATTCATATCAGAGTAAAGTAGGAAAAGCGAAAATAGTTTACTTTAATTTTGTAGAAAGAGATATCGCCGGATAAGTACACCTGGTATATGATTTATATGAGAGAATAGTCTATCAGAAGTAAAAGAATTTTTTAGAGTTTAGTTGAAATATGCGAGTATATCTATACTATACGCGTATAGATTAAAATGTAAATATTTAAAAAATATTCATATTATTGGTTTAATATTTAATTATATTTCATACCAATGTACAAGCTAGAAGTAGGCGTGGCATACCTCATACCTCATACGCCATACATAAACCCGCCAGATCACATAGTAAAAAAGTCAGAAAGAGCTCAATAATAATTTGAAATCGTTAGAAATGAATTTAATGAGTATTTTAGTTTATTATTTTAAAAGTTATGACATTAAATCGTCCAGCTCAACAAACATTTCTCTCCCTCTGTACTATAACTTAGGCTCAAAACGGGTTCAACCTCTGCGTTAGACCTAACCATATATATGCTATATGGTTATGCTTGCTGCAAAGGCTCACAAAGGCTGACGGTATCGTTATCATTTTCCCATTTTACATTTTTTTATATTTCTGACGTCGACATTTTTAAGTACTACTTATTAGCATAGGCAATATCATTTTTTAGTCACAATTTCACAATTTTAATTATGTTTGTGATCTTAGTTCTATGAATTTTAACAGAACTAGCATTAAAATCTCCCAATCAATCCTTATCAATTGCGCTTATGGACGAAAGTGTAGCAACATACATATGTATGTATAAACATAATGCCGATTCTCAGAAAGCTAATTGCGCAAACTGAAAATAATTAATCAAATAAATAACGTGACATTTCACATAGTAGTACATGTGTTTTTTTTTCTTTGGCATGCAGAAACAATTTGCAATTTGGACCTCAAAAACTTCTTCAATTTAATTCTTATCAGTTGTATATATATATATATATATATATATATATATATATATATATATATATATATTATTGTTATTATTATTATTTTTAGTTCTAGCTGTTTGCCGAGATTGTCTTCAAGATTCAGTTCCCAAAAAAAAAAAACAAATAATTGTATATATGTATATATATATAAATATTAATTTGCAAGCAACATATATATAAAGTCTAGCTTCTTTGTCTTTAAGATTCAGTCTCTTAATTGTTTCTGTTCAGTGAAGTTGCCATCTCTGTGAAAATGAAACTGAATTTTAAATCTTTCTTAATTATAATTGTATTGTTAAATATATCAAAAACGTTGCTGGCAGAGGAAAATATCGAAAGGAAAGGAAATCAGGTGATTTTGGTGATATTTTTGTGTGATTTTAAGGATGTAATTATTGTGTCTATTAGATTACTCTGGAGCCACAACACATATGTAACGCGAAAATCTATACAGTAGTTCGGCCTATGCTAATATCATTATATGAAATGAGAGCTGAAAATAATAATAAAACGAATCTCGTAAACGAGTTGAGGAAGCAAAATGACGAGCTGCGTGCAAAAAATTTGCTTCAAAAAGAAACCATCGAACAATTAAATAAGCACATATCAAACCAGGCAGCTCGGCTTGATATGCTAAATTTGAATCCGTTAATGGAGCAATGGAAAAGACTTGATCAGCGAATAGAACAGATAATTCAATGGGAGACGAGAAAATCTCTTGGCTGTACTGCTACTCGATATTCTTCGTCTATCTTCGAAGTCAAGGGCTTGGAGCCGTTCGAGGTGCTTTGTGAGGGTCTGATAGCGGGTCCTGGATGGACGGTCATACAGCAGCGAATCAAAGGTGGTGAAGATTTTTATCGAAGCTGGGCTTCCTATCGCAATGGCTTTGGTTCGTTCGACGGCGATTTTTTTCTAGGTCTGGAAAAAATACATTTGATGACGAGCACCCAACGCTACGAGCTATACATCCATATGGTTGACTTAAAGAATAAAGTTACATATGCGCGCTACGACAATTTCTCCATTTCCGATGAAACTGGCCGGTATAAATTGCTCAGCTTGGGCAATTTCCATGGCGACGTCAATGATTAAATGAGATCACATGAAAAAATGAAATTCACAACATTCGATGAAGATAATGATAACTGGCGAGAGGGAAATTGCGCCAATCATCGACATGGAGGCTATTGGTTTCATAATTGCATATCCACGTGAGCAGCTAAATTATTAATTTAATTCACTTATTTTTCAATGTTTTCTACATTTCAGTTATTTTAATGGAATCTACTCTAGAGACGTTTCACAAGATTACAGCGGCATTTACAATACTTATCCACATATTTTAAAAACAGTTAAAATGCTTATACGTCCGTATAACTTTTGATTGAGAAACTTTAGTTTAACTAAACATTTAAATACATCATTTGAGATGTAAGCAATAAACTAAGTTTATTGTACGCATATTATATGTTATGTTATTTCTATTTGCTTTAAGTATTTATATTGGTATTTTTTGTGTTTATTTGCAATTCTCTTTTTTGACATGCAACAAAGTTTTTTGTATAACCAATGGATGTTGATAAGTAGTATCTTTGAGGTAATATTTTAATTTAATTTCATTTGAATTCAATTTTTAGGCCCTTAGAAAGTCACCACGTTTACTCTTCGAATGATTACAGTGTAGTCGGTTAGATTGACAGCCAGGTAATTTCGATGTTAAGGTCTATGTGCGCTTACTAGTTTTCATTGTAGCTTAAACTGAAGTCATTATATTATGGATGTGCTGTGTTTAGCTGTAGTTTCCTATACCGTAGATTCGAATGGGTTTCTGAAGTGCATTGTATAGTAATTTAATTTGGAATTCTGTCTTCATGATCAGTTTAATTTCCAGAACTTTTGATTTAAATGTTTTCCTTTCATTCTCTAAAATATATTCTGTATTAAACTTCTGTCTAGGCCCAGATGCTTGTCTAATGCATCAGGTTTTATGACATTACATAATATATACATATACATATACATATAATATATACATACATTTTCTGAATCATGAATAAGATCGGTCTCTTTTGCAGTATGAAAAGCTATGAAAGGGTATGGAAAGCATAGGAAGCCTACAAATAGTTTGCCACATAAACTGTGTGTAGTATAGGTCGAAAAAAGCTTCCTTGAACTCCAGCTTTAGAAATTTTTATATCATAGTCATGTTCTAAATAAGATATATTAGATAGGATTCGATGATCAAGTAGTATAGAGTTCTGAGAGAAATACTTTGTCAAATGATTACCGCACATCAAACTGGCTTTGTTTAAACTATTGTCGAAATTCGCATATCTATTTATTTTCCTTTTATTTATATTTGGGATTTATTAAGAATACCAAAAGGGTTTGTTATTTAAATACATTAATCTTACTCAGTCAATTAATGTATTAATTCAGTTAAACTTCTTATTTTTATGGTAATATTATTTTGAACAATATATACATATTTAGGGCTTAAAAAAAGAGCCACAGTTGAGTTTCGCATATCCAAAAAGTTTTTATGAAAAACAATACAAAATGCTGCCATGTGGGGCATTGCCCTTAAAAGAGAAATTTCATTACATTTTGCACTGGCTAACTGGTTGGCCCAAACTGTTTTTGTGGTCGATATGCTGCTTGATGTTTTCATTATACCCTATACAAAATATTTTATAATATATAAAATATTTTTCATACTATTTATTTTCTAAAAACGTTTAATAATAAAAAAAATTATATATATTTTATTATGTATAAAATTATCACACAATTTCCCTTTTTTCGTAAATTAATTTAACGAAAATATGTATTTTATTATGTAATCATACATTTTTTCCTTTCTTCCTGAAAATAATTGCATTAGCTATAATTGTTAAATATAAATAAAAATTGTTATGCATAATAAATTTGTATATATATAATTATTATATTTTATTTTACAAATAATTCTATATTAAATATATACATTTAACTACAATAATTATATATTTAATTTTGTGTTATATAAATATTTTATATAAAATTATCTATAATATTTTGTATACATATGAATTTTTATTTGTATTTAACAATCATATCGAATGCAATGCAAAGTTCAATTTTTTTTTTAAATTGATGATATATGCAAATAATCAATTCGCGGCATTTATAAAAATAAATATATTTAAACAAATCTGTGCTTTAAATTGTGTGAGTTTAATTTTAAATGTAGTTCATAGTCGTTCAGTTTCAACTGTTTATGTTTTGTTCGCTGGTCCCCCATAAGCTCTCAATGTGTTGTAAAATGTAATCATTGTGGCATGTAATTAGTTTTTCTGTGTGTGCCAACTCCCACAAGTGGATGTATGTGTGCGTGTGTTTGTGTTTGTGTGTAAATGCAATATTTGCGAGAATGTGCAATGTAGTATAAATAAAATGTAGTACTGTATTAACGGGTGAAACAGGCACAAATACAGACATGTACACCACGTAAATGAGGAGCTGTGTGTTATGTGATAAAGAGATTGGCCAAAAGTTCTGGCTATTTTGTATTACTTTGCTAAAAGCCAAAAATATTGTGTAAGTTTGAGTCGCTACATTGAGATAAACTTTGCCAAATTTGTGTATCAAAAAGTTAAAAGTAAAACGATATTTGAAAAATATTGCACGCAACGACTAATTTTACCTTTATATGAAATCTAACTAAAATTAAAAACTGAACTGAAATAAACATTTGTTTACAACTCAACGTTGAAATCGAATTGTTGCACAGAAGCATTCTAAATATGAAATGCTTAATTGAATATTCTCAGAAATAATATATACATATAAAACATTTTTTTTAAATACCCAACATTAAAGTGGAATTCAATTTCAAATTCAAATTTTAAGCCATTTTTTATTTTACAACTTAGAGAATAATAAATAAAAACAACATTTATTTATAATTTTTAAATTATTCTAAACATTTTTATTTTGAAATGTTGAATTGAATGCTCTCAGAAATAAAAAAATAAAGAATTTTATACTATTTTCATTATATATTTATATTAAATTTTTTAATATTTAAATTTTTGTGATTTGTCTGCATTCAGAGACTAACAAATATATATTTTAATAAATTGCTCTATCCAATCAATCTAGTAAAGCCATCCCACCTAACTTTTGTAAGCTAATTTGGGTATTAAGATAACAGTTCTATTCACTCTATTAGAACCCATTTCCATGGAGCTCTAATTGAGCTCGTATAGCCGCTAGTAGCTGGTGGTTGTGGTAGTGAAGCGAAGCATGATTAACTGACCGTTGTTTCAATCCGCATACCACACGTCGTATACGAAATAATAATTTACACACTATTGTCGCTGTTGTTGTTGTGGTTGTTGTTGTTGTCGATGACATTGCAACAATCAGTAATCAATTTACAATTTAGTTGTGTTCGTGTATGTATGTGTGTGTGTTTGTATTTGTGTGTGAACATTGATTGGTGGTTGTGCAGAGGTTCCTCAATCTAAACACACTCACATGTATTTATATGTATGTATATATGTATATGTATATGTATATGTATATAAGTATGTGTATATGTATTTGTATTTGTATTTCCTGTTGTTGCTGTGGAGCAATTGATTTGTTGGTCGATTTGGTCGTCGTCAGCGTCCCATCAATGTCCAAAGGAAATGCCACGCAATTTGTTTGTTCGCGCTTGCAGGCCACAAATATTGTGAAATTAACTTGTTAAAATAGTCCTGCCGCCAGTGGTTGGGCGTGGCTGTTGATAAATGACAAAAGATTTGCGATATGCCGTTAACTGTGTGGAGCGGGCGCTTTTAGTTCTGTGAGTGTTAATGGCCATAGAAAAATATTGACTAGCCATTGGATTTGGAAGGGTTGGGTAGGTTTTAGTGTTTTCTGTTGCCTGAACCAGCTGGAAATGAGTATTTAGGGTAAAATGTTTTTATTCGAGGGCATTTAACAGGCAGATGGAAGCGTAGCATTCTCCATTAAATATATAAGGTCACGACGACAAGCTAACTCTATCTAACCACGTCAACTGCGATTGTCTGTCGAATTGAAAACTAGAATTCTGCATTTAATTTTGTTCTATTGTTATTATGGGATTATGGGATTCTTTTATAACTATTTAGTGTATAGTGTATGGTTGTGAAAGTACTATTAATTGAGTATTTACAAAAATATAAAAATGCAAGCTAGAATCTTCGAACTACCGCAAGATATTTTCTTTTACTCTGACTGATCGAGTGGAAAAAAATAACACTCAGAGAACACTCGATTACATGAGTAGATGTGTGCCTCTATATTAAGAAGAGTCGGCTGCATCCTCATATCCATGATCGTTGTTGCAATCATTATTACAAGTAATAATCATTGTGATGATATTCATTACCTAAAAATAATAGATCGTTATGACCTATTTGTATTCAGTTCATGATTAAGTTAATGCTGTCAAAGACAAAATAAATTATGATGAGAAATGTATTAATATTATATATTATATATATTATATTAATACTATATATTATATTATATATTATATTATATATTATATATATAGATGAAAAAAAAAAAAATAATAATAAATAAATAAGATAGACCAAGCTTAGAATGAAATGTGTAAGTTTTCATAAAATATACACATATGATGAATATTTAACTCATTCAATCGGAGCAGATCGTTGTTGGGGCTTACTAGACAATTTATATTTATTTATATTAAATTAAGAATAAAATTATAAAAAAAAATTTTATTACATTAAATTATTTAAATTACATTTTGTAGACAATTTGTTTTAGTTTAGCTCTACAAATAGACTTGTTGAAAACATTAATCTACAATGCAAAGTGCCAGATCAAGCAAGTATACGTCCGTGTATGCAAACACCATGAAAACTTTTGCAAAAAGAAAACAAAAATTAGATATTTTAAAAAGTTTTTCGGAAGGAAAATTTGCAGATTATAACATTATAATATATTAATAATAATTATAATACTATGTGTACACTAAACATGCCAGTTTCTATAATTAAAAAAAAAAATAAAATAAAATAAAATATTTCAACTTTATAAAAGGGTATTTCATAGTCAAGTATACATTTCACCACACATATTCCTAAGTGCAATACTAAGTAGATAAGCCTTAAGTAGCTTAAGTAGCTTTGATTATTAGATACAGCTTTCAATTATAAAGTACACGCAGGCACTTAGCTCGCCGTATTCCCCGTGATGCTGGTGCACCTGGGTGGGAAGTAGCATTGAATGGCCTTTAAGCTAATGCAATTGACCTGGCTTTAACTGCCTCATTGACCAGTCAACTGACATTCGCCTCTTGCACTCTTTGTCCGTCCCACTCTCAATGTGTTCGACATTTTCCCCATTTCCTGCGCCCTTTTTTCACTCTTTGCGGTAGTTTATCACTAAAGTGCACGAAGACGTTGCTAAGTGGCATACGCGGCGTATGAGTTATCTGGCCAGTCTGCAGCTTGCGGTTCGCATTTAAAGTTTAAGTGGCGCAAAATCAGCACCAGTAGAGCTCTTTGCGCAAAGCAGCGAAATAGCTGCAAAGGACTTCATTTGCAACATCAATCGCAACCTCATCCTGCCTGCCTGCCTGCTTGGCTTCGCCTGTCTCCCTGCCTGCCCACTGGCCATGTGGATGCTCTCATTACGTTGATGGCAGCGACCGCGTTGGCTGCGTGTTTAATAAAGCGTATGGCAGCAACCGGATGCCACGGAATGGCAGCCTGGATTCCAGTGCCCAGAAGGCGGCCATTGGTCGGGTTGGGCTTAATTAGCTTTAATGGCTTAATGCAGGGCATTTGAGCCGTCGTGAGTGGCTGGGCATGCAAAAATGACAGCTGCTAAGTAAACGTGCAGCTCTTGCTGGCGAAAGTTGACCTCCGTTTTCTCTTTTCAGATGTACGAACGATGACAGCATCATGAGATGCAATTTCCGCATCGTGACAAGCTTTTGCCATCAGCGTCACTAGCATCAAGCTGATCAAATTTTAGCATAAGATTTCGTTTCAGTTTCTTTCATGCTGAAAACTAATTTGTCATAAATATATTGGATTTCCGTAAATTTATTTAATTCAAAAATAATTGATATTATTGAAAAAATTTAAAACTATTTATTTTAAAAGGAATCTTTTTGAAGTTGATTTAAAATCAGTTCATTTCATTTATTCAGCTTTAGTTTTTCTTTTATCCATCTACTTTTTATTTTAGTTTTTTTAGAAATGCACAAATTGTAACTATTTATATTATATTTTAAGCCCGTTGAAAATAGAAATAAAAAATAGAGTCAATCCTATACGAGTTAGAGATTTTTAATTGAAAATGTTTACATAGGTCAAGCTTGTTTCTAATAATCAAAAAATATTCCTGTTCAAAAGAAATCGATTAAAACTTTTAAAGTCAAAGACTTTAACATTGCATTGAGTTTCGTTTAGGTTTAGGTTTTGTTAAATTTTGTGTGACACACAGAAGAAGGCGTGGCAGACCCCATAAAGTATATATATTGTTGACCACGATGACGAGCTGAGTTGATCTACCCATGTCCGTCTGTCCGTCCGTGCATCCGTATGAACGCAGAGATCTTCTAAACTACAAGTGCTAGATACTTGCAATTTTACATGTATACTCGTGTATACAATACGCAGTACGAGTTTATCATATTTTTTCGATAACTCATTCCATATATTTTTTATCGATAATTATCGAAAATCAGACTTTGTTTTTTAAGCCTAATTTAAATACTGTTAGACCTAGAGATTTCATATTTACTGTGTAGACTTATGTGATAAATACAAAGATTTTGTAATTTACTGATTTTGGATACCACGCCGCCTTCGCCCCAAATTTGAAAAAACCGTATATCAAGTACTAGAGACTACTTGTGCTTTGGAATATACACACATTTGAATGTTATATCACGTTTTGAAAGTTTGATGAAGATAGTCCATAGCGCAGTAACTGATAACTGCGCAGTTAGTATATGTGCTAGAAGTGTAGATTGATTGGAATATCAGTACTTTGCAGGGTTTAGGGTATCTCCTAGTCGAGCAGTCTCGCATTATATTGTAAAACTGCAAGCTCTAAAACTTGTATTTCTTTGTGCTAGATCAAATGAAATTTTATTTTTTAGGATTTTGGCCTGTCGATGTTGACGTTATCTTTAGCGTTTTTTTTTTACAAACATGGAATTAGACTGGAAAAGCATGAGCTCAAAAATTTGTACATCTTTATGCTAACGTATCTCCTAGTCATGCACCCCAAGGCTTTCCTACTTAAATTTTTTTTGGAATACCATTTCCTTATGTAATATTGAAATGTGTAGATTTTCGATCCAATAATCCATTGGCTAAACAATTAGCGACCCGCTTAGATATTTTCCCTATGCATGAGCACGTATGTATTCAAATACGTGCATTCTTTTTATACCCTGAACCCATTGAAAATGGGAAATCAGGGTATAATGGTTTTGTTAAAAGTATGAAACAGGCAGAAGGAGGCGTGGCAGACCCCATAAAGTATATATATTCTTGATCAGGGCGACGAGCTGAGTCGATTTAGCCCTGTCCGTCTGTCTGTCTGTCCGCCTGTCCGTCTGTCTGTCTGTCCGTCTGTCCGTATGTTTGGACGCGTCGATTTCAGAAGATATAAGAGCTAGAGACTTGAAATTTGAAGCTGTAGGTCCGTATATTGCACGCGCAGATCAAGTTTATTTCTAAAAATCGATAACTGCTTCTGTTTTTTTGTTATCGATAAAAAGCCTTATCGAAAATCAGTTATAAAATTATATCTTCTACACCTTTGAAGATAGAGTCTCCAAATTAAAAATGTAGAATCATGTGTATTTTTAAGATTTTCGGTTTTTGTCATATTTCACCCCCCACCCCCCCAAAAACACCCCCTTCCCTACAAGTTTGCAAAAAACGTATTTCAAATACTAGAGACTTGGTAACTACCCACATTTTAATGTTATAATCACGGTCTGAAAGTTTTATCAAGATTGTCCGTCTACAAAAAAGTTTTTAAACAATTAAGTTCTCAAAGTAAGCCCACATGGCAGCCCATGCCTGTTTATACGTGCGTGCGTATGTGTGTATGTGTGTGTGCATGTGTAAGTAGAAGTGGAACGACGAATTATTAAAATATTAGTTCCTGGAAGGGTTCAGGGGATCTCGTAGTCAAGCAGTCTCGACTAGAGCTTTTTTACTTGTTCGAATTCTATTCATAGAATCACAATTTCGACTGAGTTTCTGGCTTTTACTTTACTTGAGGGTTTGCAACTTCGTCAATGCGTGTGGCTGTGGAGCCTCAGCTGCTCGCCTCAAAACGAATTGGCTTTAAACTTGTGAACCCATTGAAAATGGTAGTTCAGGGTATATTGATTTTGTGAAACGTATGTTACAGGCAGATGGAGGAACCGTTCTCTTAAGCCACAAAAGTAAGAGACTCAAAATTTCAAATGTATATTCCTGCCTGAGTACGAGCATGTATTTTTTCGATATATTTTTTTCCGTGTTATCGATATGCATTGATAATATGATTTAGTTTATATCCGCAGAAGCTGGATATTTGAAAAATATTGCGAAAAATAATAATTTAAGTAGAAGAGACTTGATTTTATAAATACCCACATCTGGATAACAGCATTTTGCTCTGAGTAAAAGAATGACCTGATTACAGTAGCAGCAACAGCAGCCACATATGATTATATTTAGCCAGGTATGAGTTTCTTACTTAACTGAACTGAAATAACAAAACAGGGCTGTCGCTGAACTTTTTATTTTGTTGTGTTTGGAATGAATGCAGTTATGTAGGTAAAAATATGAATATCGTAAATATTTGTGTAATACTTATTTTAAAATGTTTATTTTTAATAGTTATTTGTTCAAGTGCGATCGAGGATACTTATAAAAAGACACAAAATTCCAACAGGCCCCAGTTTCGATTTACTCTTTCAGCCGTATAAGATAATTTGTAGCCATGAAGCTGGCTACCAACTTTTTAATTGGTAATAACATATATAATTGGATTTTCGGCGATTGGTATCGTTATCTATTTTTGCATTTGCAGTGGGCTTGCTCCTTATGGGACATGCCGATCCTAGTGCTTCAGTTCCGTCTTGTGGGTGTCCGACAACAAAACGTTGCCCAACAACAACAACAACACTTTGCCCAACGACAACAACAACACCGTCTTGTGGGTGTCCGACAACCAAACAATGCCCAACAACAAAAACAACAGCAACACGTTGTCCCCCAGTAACAACTACAACGAGAAAACCAAGCTGCAACACGAATCCCACCAAACCCTCTCGACCCACCCAACCAACTCAGCCAACTCAGCGGACTGAGCCGCCACGCACCCGACCCACCCAACCAACTCAGCCAACACAACGGACAGAACCTCCACGCACCCGACCCACACAACCAACTCAGCCAACGCAACGGACTGAACCACCACGTACCCGACCCACCCAACCAACTCAGCCAACGCAACGAACTGAACCGCCACGTACCCGACCCACCCAACCAACTCAGCCAACGCAACGGACTGAACCGCCACGCACCCGACCCACCCAACCAACTCAGCCAACGCAACGGACTGAACCGCCACGCACTAAACCAACAGAACCGTGTCAAACGACCCGGCCTACCAAACCCTGTCAAACAACAAAGCCTACTAAGCCAACCAAACCTACTAAGCCTACCAAACCCTGTCAAACACAACCAACAAAACCTACGAAGCCTACCAAACCGACCAAACCTACTAAACCCACAAAACCCACCAGGCCTACTAAGCCCACCAAACCTACCAAGCCTACCAAACCTACTAAACCAACAAAACCCACCAAACCTACTAAGCCCACCAAACCTACCAAACCCTGCCAAACACAACCAACAAAACCTACTAAGCCCACCAAACCTACCAAGCCCACCCAACCCTGTCAAACACAACCAACAAAACCTACCGAACCCACCAAGCCTACCAAACCAACTAAACCCACTAAACCCACCAAGCCTACCAAACCAACTAAACCCACCAAGCCTACCAAGCCAACCAAACCCACCAAACCTACCAAACCCACCAAACCTACCAAACCCACCAAGCCCACCAAACCCACCAAACCCACCAAACCTACCAAACCAACGAAACCTACCAAACCCACCAAACCCACCAAACCTACCAAACCCACCAAGCCCACCAAACCCACCAAACCTACCAAACCAACCAAACCAACGAAACCTACCCAACCCTGTCAAACACAGCCAACAAAACCTACCGAACCCACCAAGCCTACCAAACCAACTAAACCCACCAAACCAACTAAACCCACCAAGCCTACCAAACCAACCAAACCCACCAAACCTACCAAACCCACCAAGCCCACCAAACCCACCAAACCCACCAAACCCACCAAACCTACCAAACCAACCAAACCAACGAAACCTACCCAACCCTGTCAAACACAGCCAACAAAACCTACCGAACCCACCAAGCCTACCAAACCAACTAAACCCACCAAGCCTACCAAACCAACTAAACCCACCAAACCCACCAAACCTACCAAACCAACCAAACCAACGAAACCTACCAAACCCACCAAACCCACCAAACCTACCAAACCCACCAAGCCCACCAAACCCACCAACCCCACCAAACCTACCAAACCAACCAAACCAACGAAACCTACCCAACCCTGTCAAACACAGCCAACAAAACCTACCGAACCCACCAAGCCTACCAAACCAACTAAACCCACCAAGCCTACCAAACCAACTAAACCCACCAAGCCTACCAAACCAACCAAACCCACCAAACCTACCAAGCCCACCAAACCCACCAAACCTACAAAACCCACCAGACCAACGAAACCTACCAAACCCTGCCAAACAAAACCAACAAAACCAACGAAGCCCACCAAACCTACCAAGCCTACTAAACCCAGTCCACCTACCAAACCAACACCACCTACTAAACCACCTACCAAACCAACACCACCTACTAAACCACCTACCAAACCAACACCACCTACTAAACCACCTACCAAACCAACACCACCTACTAAGCCACCTACCAAACCAACACCACCTACTAAGCCACCTACCAAACCAACACCACCTACTAAACCACCTACCAAACCAACACCACCTACCAAACCAACACCACCTACCAAACCAACACCACCAGCAACTCCACCTACCAAGCCAACACCACCTACCAAACCAACACCACCTACCAAACCAACACCACCAACAACTCCACCTACCAAGCCAACACCACCGACTAAACCAACACCAACAACACCACCTACAAAACCAACACCAACAACACCACCTACCAAGCCAACACCAACAACACCACCTACCAAACCAACACCACCTACCAAACCAACACCACCAACAACTCCACCTACCAAGCCAACACCACCGACTAAACCAACACCAACAACACCACCTACAAAACCAACACCAACAACACCACCTACCAAACCAACACCACCAACAACTCCACCTACTAAGCCAACACCACCTACCAAACCAACACCACCTACCAAACCAACACCACCAGCAACTCCACCTACCAAGCCAACACCACCTACCAAACCAACACCATCTACCAAACCAACACCACCAGCAACTCCACCTACCAAGCCAACACCACCGACTAAACCAACACCAACAACACCACCTACCAAACCAACACTACCGACTAAACCAACACCAACAACACCACCTACCAAACCAACACCACCAACAACTCCACCTACCAAGCCAACACCAACAACACCACCTACCAAACCAACACCAACAACACCACCTACCAAACCAACTCCACCAACAACACCACCTACAAAACCAACACCAACAACACCACCTACCAAGCCAACACCAACAACACCACCTACCAAACCAACACCAACAACACCACCTACCAAACCAACACCAACAACACCACCTACCAAACCAACACCAACAACACCACCTACCAAACCAACACCAACAACACCACCTACCAAACCAACACCACCAACAACTCCACCTACCAAGCCAACACCACCTACCAAACCAACACCTACAACACCACCTACCAAACCAACACCACCTACAACCGAACTCCCTCAGTGTCCTCCTCTTTGTGGACCTGGCGGACGCCCCTGTTGGGGTTGTCCACCACACCGCCGACTGTGCGATGAGCTTATGACTGATATCGAATTGCTGCGTCTTTTGCTGGAGAGCTGCGTTTGTGCTAATGAGTGATAAGATCATACAACATTGTGCTTGATCATTTATATATTCAAGTATATCCCGTTACCACATTGTTGATGCTTAGATTGGAAAGAAACTAATCGAAAATTGTTGAGCCGAAAAAATATTGTTAAAAATAAAATAAACTGTTGAATTAAATATTAAAATAAAAACAAGTAAGAAAACTCTAGTCGGGACTGCTCGACTACAAGATCCCCTGAACCCTTAGGGAAATTGATAATGTTTCGCTTCTTTTCTGCTTACATAAGAAATGAAACACACACATGCACACATACGCACGCACGTATAAGCAGGTATGGACTGCAGTGTGAGCTTACTATGGGAACTTTATTGTTTAATAACTTTTTTTTGTAGACGGATCATCTTTATAAAACTCTATTTGCATTATTGCATTAAAATGTGTGTATCTGCCAAAGCACAAGTCTTTAGTACTTGAAATACGCTTTTTGTACATTTGGAGGGAAGGGGGTGGACTTTGGGGGTGGGGGTAGAGGATAACAAAAAATGGAAATTCTAAATATCTATATTACAAATTTGGAGAGTCTAACTCTAAAGGTGTAGGAGATATAATTTTATAACTGCTTTTCGATAGGGCTTTTTATCGATTTGTTATCGATTTTTAGAAAAACAAACTTGATCTAGCTATAGCTCTTATATCTTCTGAGATGGACGCGTTCAAACATACGGACAGACAGACGGACAGGGCTAAATCGACTCAGCTTGTCGCCCTGATCAAGAATATATATACTTTATGGGGTCTACTACGCCTCCTTCTGCCTTTTACATACTTTTAACAAAACCATTATATCCTGATTTTCCATTTTCAATGGATTCAGGGTATAATATATATCAAATATAAAACGAGTTCTGAGCAGTTGCGATTGTGAAACGTATGTAACAGGCAGATGGGGAAGTGGCAGACCTGGTCTCGTAAGCCACAAAAGTAAGAGACTCAAAAATTCATATGTATTTTTCTGCATGAGTACGAGCTTATTTTTGATTTTTTATGATTATTTCCGTATTATCGATAGGAATTGATAATTTGATTTAGTTTAGATCCGAAGAAGCTAGATATTTGAAAAACATTGCGAAAAATAGTAATTTAAATAGTAGAGACTTGATTTTATTAATACGTACATCTGGATAAAAGCATTTTGCGCTGAGTAAAAGAATGACGTGTGTTATTCGTAGTAGGGTTCAGAGTATTTCCAAGTCAGGTACTCTTGATTACAGTAGCAGCAACAGCAGCTATATATGATTATATTTAGCCATGTATGAGTTTCTTACTTAACTCAACTGAAATAACAAAACAGGGTTGTCGCTGAAGTTTTTATTTTGTTGTGTTTGGAATGGGGTTATGTAGGTAAAAATATAAATATCGTAAATATTTGTATAATAGTTATTTTAAGATGTTTATTTTTAATAGTTATTTGCTCAAGTGCGATCTAGGATACTTATATAAATACTCCCATAGGCCCCAGTTTCGATTTACTCTTTCAGCCGTATAAGAAGAGAATTTGTAGCCATGAAGCTGGCTACCAACTTTTTAATTGGTAATAACATATATAATTGGATTTTCGGCGATCGGTATCGTTATTTACTTTTTCATTTGCAGTGGGCTTGGTCCTTATGGGGCATGCCGATCCTAGTGCCTCAGTTCCGTCTTGTGGGTGTCCGACAACAAAACGTTGCCCAACAACAACAACAACACTTTGCCCAACGACAACAACAACACCGTTTTGTGGGTGTCCGACAACAAAACGTTGCCCAATAACAACAAAAACAACAACAGCACGTTGTCCCCCAGTAACAACTACTACGAAAAAACCAAGCTGCAACACGAAGTCCACAAAGCCGCCATGCACCCAACCCACCCAACCAAGTCAGTCAACACAACCGACTCAGCCACCACGTACCCAACCCACCCAACCAACTCAGCCAACGCAACCGACTCAGCCGCCACGCACCCAACCCACCCAACCAACTCAGCCAACACAACCGACTCAGCCACCACGTACCCAACCCACCCAACCAACTCAGCCAACGCAACCGACTCAGCCGCCACGCACCCAACCCACCCAACCAACTCAGCCAACGCAACCGACTCAGCCACCACGCACTCAACCCACCCAACCAACTCAGCCAACGCAACCGACTCAGCCACCACGCACCCAACCCACCCAACCAACTCAGCCAACACAACCGACTCAACCACCACGTACCCAACCCACCCAACCAACTCAGCCAACACAACCGACTCAGTCACCACGTACCCAACCCACCCAACCAACTCAGCCAACGCAACCGACTCAGCCACCACGTACCCAACCCACCCAACCAACTCAGCCAACACAACCAACGCAACCGACTCAGCCGCCACGCACCCAACCCACGCAACCAACTCAGCCAACACAACCGACTCAACCACCACGTACCCAACCCACCCAACCAACTCAGCCAACACAACCGACTCAGCCACCACGTACCCAACCCACCCAACCAACTCAGCCAACGCAACCGACTCAGCCGCCACACACCCAACCCACCCAACCAACTCAGCCAACACAACCGACTCAGCCACCACGTACCCAACCCACCCAACCAACTCAGCCAACACAACCGACTCAGCCACCACGTACCCAACCCACCCAACCAATTCAGCCAACGCAACCGACCCAGCCATGTCAACCAACAAAACCTACCAAACCCACCAAACCTACCAAACCAACCAAACCAACCAATCCCTGTCAAACAACGCAGCCAACAAAACCTACTAAACCCTGTGAAACAACACAACCAACCAAACCTACTAAGCCTACCAAACCCTGTCAAACAACACAACCAACCAAACCTACTAAGCCCACTAAGCCTACAAAACCCTGTCAAACAACAAAACCAACAAAACCTACTAAGCCTTGTCAAACAACACAGCCAACCAAACCTACTAAACCTACTAAACCTACCAAACCCACCAAACCCTGTCAAACAATAAAACCTACTAAACCTACTAAACCTACCAAACCCACCAAACCCTGTCAAACAATAAAACCTACTAAACCTACTAAACCTACTAAACCTACCAAACCCACCAAACCCTGTCAAACAACAAAATCTACTAAACCCTGTCAAACAACACAACCAACAAAACCTACTAAGCCCACTCCACCTACCAAGCCTACACCAACAACACCATCTACCAAACCAACATCAACAACATCACCTACCAAACCAACACCACCAACAACTCCACCTACCAAGCCAACGCCAACAACACCACCTACCAAACCAACACCAACAACACCACCTACCAAGCCAACACCAACAACACCACCTACCAAACCGACACCAACAACACCACCTACCAAACCAACACCAACAGCACCACCTACCAAACCAACACCAACAACACCACCTACAAAACCACCTACCAAACCAACACCAACAACACCACCTACTAAACCAACACCACCTACCAAACCAACACCACCTACCAAACCAACACCAACGACTTCACCTACTAAACCAACATCAACAACACCACTTACCAAACCAACACCAACAACCCCACCTACCAAACCAACACCACCAACAACTCCACCCACCAAGCCAACACCAACAATACCACCTACCAAACCAACACCACCTACCAAGCCAACACCAACAACACCACCTACCAAACCAACACCAACAACTCCACCTACCAAACCAACACCAACAACTCCACCTACCAAGCCAACACCACCTACCAAACCAACACCAACAACACCACCTACCAAACCAACACCACCAACAACTCCACCTACCAAACCAACACCAACGACTTCACCTACTAAACCAACATCAACAACACCACTTACCAAACCAACACCAACAACCCCACCTACCAAACCAACACCACCAACAACTCCACCCACCAAGCCAACACCAACAATACCACCTACCAAACCAACACCACCTACCAAGCCAACACCAACAACACCACCTACCAAACCAACACCAACAACTCCACCTACCAAACCAACACCAACAACTCCACCTACCAAGCCAACACCACCTACCAAACCAACACCAACAACACCACCTACCAAACCAACACCACCAACAACTCCACCTACCAAACCAACACCAACAACACCACCTACCAAACCAACACCACCAACAACTCCACCTACCAAGCCAACACCACCTACCAAACCAACACCACCAACAACTCCACCCACCAAGCCAACACCAACAACACCACCTACCAAACCAACACCACCTACCAAACCAACACCACCTACCAAACCAACACCACCAACAACTCCACCTACCAAGCCAACACCAACAACACCACCTACCAAACCAACTCCACCTACTAAACCAACACCAACGACACCACCTACCAAGCCAACACCAACAACACCACCTACCAAACCAACACCACCTACCAAACCTACACCACCTACCAAACCAACACCACCAACAACTCCACCTACCAAGCCAACACCAACAACAGCACCTACCAAACCAACACCACCTACCAAACCAACTCCACCTACTAAACCAACACCAACAACTCCACCTACCAAGCCAACACCAACAACACCACCTACCAAACCAACACCACCAACAACCGAACTCCCTCAGTGCCCTCCTCTTTGTGGACCTGGCGGACGCCCCTGTTGGGGTTGTCCACCACGCCGCCGACTATGCGATGAGCTTATGACTGATATGGAATTTCTGCGTCTTTTGCTGGAGAGCTGCGTTTGTGCTAATGAGTGATAAGATCATACAACATTGTGCTTGATCATTTATATATTCAAGTATATCCCGTTACCACATTGTTGATGCTTAGATTGGAAAGAAACTATTCGAAAATTGTTGAACTGAAAAAAAATTGTTGAAAATAAAATAAATTGTTGATTTAAATTCAAAAATAAAAAAATCTCAAAGCTTAAACATAATTTAGAACAGTTGGCCAAAGTTGAAAGCTGACTATTTCAATAAAGATGAGCAACGCCAATGCCAGGGTAAACGAAATGAATGCGTTAGAACAACACGAAAACATCCATGTTACAGCTGATATAGCTGGACTCTGTATATACATATATGCATAGCGTTTTCGTTCTAATTCACAGCCGGAACACTTTAAAACAATTTTCTAGCCAACGAACTTCAAGCGAAGCGAATAAAAGATGCTGCGAACGGGGCACTGACTATTTATTTGCCCCAAATTGCAATTGGGGGGAGTGGCAGGTAGTTGAGCTATGTGAACAGTTGAAACTCCCCACACACACACACACAAACACATTCACATAGACACACAAGGATGCTCTGTGAAATTCATTCACACGTAACAGCATCGAGAAACCACTGGAAAGAGCTGTGCAATTCTCACTTGTTGTTTTTGTTTGTGGCGTACTAAAGAAACTTTGCCTCATAACTTTACATTGAAGAAGATGCATATGCAACACGTTCGAGCCATTCAGTGTTGCACCACCTTCCGGTCGCGGCCAACTTGCAATTGAGTGCAGCTATATATATATACTATATTATATATATGTATATAAATATACACTGCGCGTTATCAGGATAACCCTTTGTCAATGTTGAATATTTTATATTTGAACTAAAATACTATAATTTGTGTACCCTGAAAACATTGAAAACGGTAATTTTTTTGCTCAAATTTAAATAAAAATCAAACTCACTTTGTTGCATCTATATATTTTTTTAATTATAGCAAGCATTCAACATTCAAAATTTATAAAATATGAAAAAAGTATTTAAGCCAGCTATTGTTTCCGAAAATAAAATAAAAATAAAATGTTCACTGCGCGATGACCAATTATTTAATTATCTTTTCAAAAATGATGCAGTACGCAATCTTATGACTTTTATGACATGACTATATATATAGGTTGAATAATAGAAAATATTCACCATTAACGGAGATTGCGCTATCCTGATGACTCACAGTGTATGAGTGCTTTTCATTCAAAGATTACGTTACGCAAAAGTAACTGATGAAAATGTGCGAACAGCGAGTGACAGTCGTCAAGTTAATTGAAAAATAGTGTTTGCTATTTGATGGCTTTGCCCCAAACTCTGTTGACAGTTAAACAGCAGAGCAGCAGGCAAAAGGACAACCAAAAGGACAACAGATGGCTGCGGTTGCTCTCTGTCTCTTAATGTTTAATTAATATGCAGCTGGATGATGTGCAGTTAGGTGGGACTTGCTGCTGGCTAAACAGTTGAATTCCAATCATGAAAACTTTCAAGTTGTAAATTATATACCAGAATATATATATATATTTCTTTGATGCTCTTTTATTTAAAATTCCTAGAATCTAGATTCAATATAGTTTCTACATTCCTCAGAGAAAGCGTTAGAAAACTAATATTTCATATATATTCATTTCATTTGTCATATTTGATTAAAAGCTATATATATTATCTTTATATATTTATTTAGTTTATCTTTATTATAAGTAAAATTTAGTATTATTTACTTGGCTCATTATTGAAACGCTCGTTTAGCAATGTTCCCTGATTCAAGTCCAATTTCTATTGTGTGTGCAACGTTTGCCTTATGTATTCAAAATTAAAGCTGCATCTTTGTTAACATTTCTCGATAATTCTATGCTTAAAACGAGTGATCAGCGTATAACTGATGGCCGCAATTTAAATTTAGAGCTTCTCTAACTACACAATTCCATCATTAACAATACCAGCTATTCAGCCTACAAGCCTACAATTTACGATATGTTCTAACTAAAATGTTGCAAACACAAAAAGAACAAAAATTATTCATATATATTTTAAATACATATTTAATTTGGTAAACTAGTATTCGTTGTTGTGTTTAATGATGCTTATGTTAATTTACTTATATTATTTACAATCAACAAAATCAATGATATGATAGCAAGCTTTTTAAACAAGTTTTCAATAATGAGCTGCATAGGCTTTTGAATACTAACTAATATTAATTTTTGTACCCATCAAAAAACTATTTTGCGATTATAAGCTAACTTATTAAATTTAATAGTCTGTGCCTTCTTCTTGATGAGATTCTTCTCCAGGAAATTATATAAATATATTAATATTTTATATTTTAAATGATATCTGTTTTGCCGATTTGCAAATGTCTTTGAAGCTTTACAAGCTTTTTATACAACCTTCTACCTGGCACAATAAACATAACTAAATTAAACAATTGTCTTTGCTTTTTATATGACATAATGGCGTAGTCTATAAGGAATTTACGATAAACATAGGCGTTAAGTTACAACTACTTAACAATATAACTACGATTTGCATTTTAAACATTATTCTTCTTTTTTGTTACACATATGAGAACCGATATAAAGATCTATTGTAATTAATAACAATTAAATATAATAGAACAAAATTTGAAATTAGGTTTCTATAAATTGTGCTTTTTCCTGGTTATATATAGTTTCTAATCTAAACAAATTCCAACATTGAACCGAAAATTTATTTTATATCTATGAGTATTCTCAGATCTGTATAGTACGACGGTTAAACAGTTGGCTTATGCTATAGAGCTTCCTACTGGGAGCTCAGCTCAGGAAATATGCGTGGCTTTTACTCTTGCCATTTTTGCTGATTGTTGCGACGAGACCTAATGGGAAAACAGAGCAAAAAGTTTAAAGATTATCTCTAATAATTTTGGAATAATATTTATGCACACCTTCGGTCTCTGAGGCTCTTGCCACGCCCATTCGCTCAAGTAATCTAAAGAGTGCACCCAAATTGGAACGTTCATCCATGAATCTGTTCTCCAGACGCACAACGCCAGACTTTTTGTTTTTCGTCTGCGTATGCCAGACAAGAACTTCGGTGCAATTGTTGCCTCGTGGCTCGATCTGATCGATGCGTAGTCCAATGCTACGTAAAAACAAATCCTCCTCATAGCCCGGCTTGTAAGGCATATTGACATTTGGATACTGCGCCATATACGACAGGCTTACAGCAAAGCCAGCCATGTCGACAGGCCAACGTCGACCAGCCACCCAAGAGTCCAGAAAGGCCACAACTTTGCCCTGACAAATCGAGAATTTAGATTAGTTTATGATATTCGAATTATCTGATATTACTTACGTCACGCACCACCGGCCCACTGATTGCGTATTCCGCTATCAGTCCAACGGGAAACATGGAGACACGCTTTGTCTGCCTAATTTCCGAAAATAATCTTAGATCGTACGTATTGTCATCGTCACCAAAGTAGAGCACACCATTGGTTAGGTTATGCTGATGCAGCCATTGGAGGGCTGCACGTCGATTGGCCACGCCCCTCGGTGCTGGCTTCGCCTTGCGAAACTCACTGGGCATGGGACTGGCCATATGCGTATATGGAATACCTGAGAAAATTTATAGAATATATAAATAATTTAGACAGAAACAGATAGCCTTTGTCGGCAGCGCAGAAACAATTTAGCATTGATTTGAACAAACTAAGAGATAATGCACCTAGGTAATAAATAAATATTTATTTCTGAATACAGAAAAGATAATATAGCTAAACAAATATTTATGTCTGCTCATAGAAATGATAAGCCAAAAAGTACAGTGGACTATTTTCAAGTCGTCTGCCCTTGTAGGTACAGAGCTAATAAATGCTTTTAAGAAAACTTACTTTGACCGATTACAATAAAAGACTTTTAGAGTTTGAAAAGCATATCTAATTACTACGCTTGGCTAACGTTATTTTAAAACCTTTTGGAGATATGCTTAAAACTCTCTGTGGGTAGGCAGTATTTTTGAAACAAATTACTTTTAGAGTGGTCTACTTTTGGTATTATCTACCCTGGGATAGAAGTCCTTAAGTGAATTATTCTTTAAGTGATAAACAATTGGAGTGAACTACCTTTTGAAAGGTAACTAATTTTGGAGGGAATTATTCTTCTAGTGAACTACTCTTGGAGTAAACTACTTTTAAAATAAATCATGAAATGAGCTACTATTGGAGTGAACTTTTGAAATGAACTACTTATTGAGTGAACTACTCTAGAAGTAAATTATTCTTGTTGTGAGCTACTCTTGAAGTGAACTATTCTTAAGTGAACTACTTTTGGAATAGGCTACTCTCGAAATAAAATAAAATACTCTAGGAATGTACTACCATCATTAAGAGCTGTGATTTGAGTCAACTATTCTTGGAGTGACCTACTACACTTTTTGAGATGATCTGCTTTTCGATAAAACTATTCTTGGAGACAACTTTGATTGATACTAACATATTATAAGAATATCGATTCTACCCATAGAATAAATTAATATTAGAGTAAACTACTCTTGAAATTAGCTAATCTTAAATGAAACTATTCTTGAATTGAACAATATTTAAAGGTTACATACCAAATCCTTTAATTTGCTTATCCAGAAACGTATCACATCCCTCCCGATCATTGGCCACCAGCCAGTAGAGTCTAGGCACATGAAGCAGGGTATATGCGAGTCGAGTCAGTTCGGGTATTTGCTCGCGTCTAGGATATGTGGGCGTTACGAAATAGATCACAGGCAGCTGTGCGTAGGCACTACGCGGCTTATCTCCTATATAGAGGCGGCGATCCTCATGGCTCTCGCTGCAAATGTGCAGCGATTCATTCAGAGCGGGTCCAATTATGCTCCCTGCAAAATGTGTAAATGAGAAAAGTTACAATAGAAATACATTTATTTATGTGAACTGCCTAAAAATAGGCAAGATTTCTGTGTGTGTTATTTTCGAGCACCCCCACTGTCGTGACCACTGGCCTAGAATAAACAGCTCATGATTCGCAATTAGCGCAACACTTTCCTTCTTTTAGCGCTCAAATATTGTGTTATTAAAGCACATAGTATAAATATATATACATAGATATCTATATATGCTGAGCAAACAACATTTCAAGTTTATTATAATATTGAATCCGTCTGAGAACCCAAGCGAACGCTATTTATAATTGTTCTCATTAAGTGCATAATACAATTGGCCTAGCCCAGATATAGCTATATATATGTATATATGAATGCTTCTATATATATATTTATTTGTGTAATCACTAAAGGCACTTTCATTAGTTCATTCTGTTTAACTGGTTCAACAATCTAAAATAGTATGACAATATTGACTTAATTTCTATATTAGCCATGTCGTTTTGTACCATCCTTACCTATAAGTGATAATCTGTAATGTCGATTAGCTCCAAATATTAAAGACATACGTATATCGAGTGGCTTATGACGCAATAGCTATAAATGCCGTCATACTGTCAATTGTTATATGATAGATGGTTGGAAATGCTCGCATATGCATTTTCAAAACAATATCAGTTTCTGTAATAATATTTTGTATGCCGTCCGTTGTTTGATGAAATTATATATTATGAGCAATGCAATTTGAGAATTTGAGAATATATAATATATATATTTATATTTTTTATTATTCGCAGTTAGTTTAAGATTCTCTCAAAATAATGCATTCGATTCTACCTTTTTAGCCAACTTACATTATCAAGTGTGACTGTGTTTATATTTATCTATCTATATAAATACTCATATTTGTATTATTAGCTTAAGAGCTGCATTGATAAAGTTACAGACTCTGAGAGCATAAGTGCAATAGCAAATAAACCTAATAATGTAAGGGCAGTTAGCTCGAATTTAATTAATTTTATTCAATGAAAACCATTTCAGGTATCTAAAACTTGAACCGACAGACATTTGGGGCCGTGACCTATTAATTATATACGCAACGCTTTTTGGGGCGTATAAAATTTGAAACTATTAGCTTTAAAATACATTCAATTGGTTTTGCTTATAATAATAATATCAATATCAAATAATCCTAATAGAGTAAGGGCAGTTAGCCCGAGTGTAATTTTTTTTCTTTTAAAAAATAGGTAACTAGTTAAGGTATATAGTATAGAACTTTAACCGACAGACATTTCAGGAAATGCTATATCAGAAACTCAATTATTTTCGGTGCTAGGCTGCAATTTTGAAAATATATTGTACAATAAAGATTAGATCAAATCCCATTAAGGCGTGAAAAATCGGGTTAAACTGTCAGTTGTGCAGCTGCAGCAGAAAATTTTGACATTTGACTTGCTGTTCAGATTCGCTACGGAAAATGACATTATGTTCTCAAATTCAATATTGAATTATTTAAAAAAAAAAAACTGAGAAGACTGTGGACTTGAAAGATCGAATAAAAGCGATATCTTTTCTGCTTTAAAACTAAGTCTCCAAGATTATAAGAGTACACTCCCTCTTAGGTGTGATGAAGAATTATATATCCATGCCAATTATGGGTGTGACAGTGGCATGCATTTTTGAGTTAAGTTTGTCAAATTGCAGGACAAACACCTGCACCATAGACAGACCCATTAATTATATATGCAAGACTCTTTAGAGCGTATAAAATAAATTAGCCTTTAAATAAATTCAATTGGTTTTGCACCGTGAATAAATATATATTAAACAAAATTTATATATTTTTAAACAATTTTTTTCATATATCAAGCAAATACTTTTTAAATTAATAAAAATGTATTTTATTTTATTTTGTAATTTTATATTGAGATTACACAATTACTTTTCTCAATATAGATATTATTTGTTATCTTAATGCAATACAATTACTTTTATCTAATTATTTTGGTCTGATTGTTTTCTTTCAGCCCTTCCTAAATTGCCTTTGCTTAAAAGCAAAATGAAATTCAATTACGTAATGGAATCTCGCATAGCTCATTTATGTACCAGGTATATTAGTTCAGGTAGCTTCTGTTACATACTATGTGTTTATGATAAATTAGCGTTAATGTGTTTTTCAATCTTCCATAACGTAGAAAAACGCCCATTAAAAAAGTCCCTTGATATATCTATTGCACCCGAAACACGCAAAGCCATGGCCCAAGATATGAGGCCGTTGATAACTTTCACATGTGCATTAACGGTAATAGGTATAATTGTTGCTGCTGCCAGCCATCTATCAATATGGGACAGTTGGGTCAGGTAGACGACGCTTCGACTGGTGGAATGGGCGAGCGCTCACAATGTCATCCGCTTGCAATGGGAGCTCAATTTAATAGCTAATTAAATATTGACTTTTCCCATGAGACGCGCCGACCGTGCCCCCATAATGTAAACAGAGCGCCCCACCAGGGGGCGTCCATTGTCAGTGGCAAACGCCTGGTGCTAGGGCTTTGTGCCTGTGGCAGTGCCTCCTCTGTCTGTGCCCCTCAAGTCAAGTATTTACCCTTATTATGTATAAAGAATCATATCACAGACTGCTTTAAATCGTAGCCTCTGCTCAATTATATGCCAACTGTACGTCTGCTCGAAACACTTGCGGCAAACACCTGATAAGACTTGATATATCATAGCGACGCCGACGTTTGGACTGCACTAGTGGAGCGTGCACAACTAGGGGATACCGCAACCAGCTAAGGCTATGCGAAATAAAGTTACGATACATAATTATAATATGATTTATTATGATATGTATGTATCAAGACAGAAGAGTTATGTCTAAGATCTCGTAAGATCACATTACCTGTGTATACTTAGTAGAATTTACATAATAATATTAGAGCTTTACTCAAAATAATTAAGTAAAGTATTATATAAATTTAAATTTTTTATAATTTACCTATGATATGAATCAGGAATACAGTGTATATAATAAAGGCTATGCCAACCAAAATAAAAACCCTGTGTATCATAGCATATTGAATAAGCTCTGCCTCGCTTTCTGTTGTCTGTTACATAGACACTAACATAATCGGAA
The DNA here is from genome assembly GCA_035045345.1 of Drosophila hamatofila. Taxonomy (NCBI): domain Eukaryota; kingdom Metazoa; phylum Arthropoda; class Insecta; order Diptera; family Drosophilidae; genus Drosophila; species Drosophila hamatofila. The sequence goes on along the minus strand of JAWNPA010000011.1, from coordinate 7,741,644 downwards.
TACCCTAAATGTACTCATTTTAAAATTCAGGGTATTTGCCAAAAAAAAAACCAATATCATTTAAATGATTAATTTATGGCACTCACCTTCAGTGTGAAGGTGAACTCATTTCGTAATTAGAGTGATTGAAGCAATGGGAGTTATTTCCCAAATCACTTTGACTTCTTGCATTCGTCATAACTTTCGAAAATATATTATCATAATTCTTGCGAAATCTAATTTAATTTCAGCATTACTTGAGGTCCACATAATTGGGTATTTTGATAAGTTTCCCAAATATATATTTATATATATATATATATATATATATATATATGAATGGCTTTATAAATCAATAAAAATATGAATGAATCATGTTAGTTCTTTGATAACATTTGAACAATTGCAACTTTATGCTTTGCAATCAATTTCAAGTGCCAATAGCTATTTTTTCCTTTTTTTTTATCTTTTTTTTTCTGGTTGACTACGATATATAAACAGCGTTTAGCTTTTTTACCCCATTTGTTAATGGAAAATGTAAATATAGACTAAATATATAATTTAATGGAATTGAGTTTTTGAATTGAATTTTTTGTTGACCCTGAACCCGTTTAAAATGGTAATAATGGGTTTGTGTAAATGTATTTAACAGGCAAGGGGCGTGGCGTCACAATAAACATAGAGAATATAGTATTGATCCGGGTGATAAGCTCAGCCGATATAGCCGGACGTTTGTTCGTCGGTATAAACTAGGCGATATTCAAACTTTACTTATACGGAATATTTTTTAAAGAAATTTTTAATTTTTAAAGATTTGATTAGAAAAGTAATTAGACATATTATATTATAGACATATAAAATATTTTCTAATATCTAAAAAAAAGTGTTTTTATTATAATTAATTATTTTTCAAGAAATCGTTTTTTTGTTTTTTACTGAACATGACAAAATTGTTCGCAAAATAGAGTAAAACATTTTTAATATATATATATTATAAAATAGCGAAAATAACAAAGGTTTTATGAAACTGTGCACATACTGAAAATGTGAATATGGTGAAAAAAAGTACTTTAAAACATCGTATTTAATAAACATTTACATATTTAATAGAAAATATTAGTTATTATTCAACCTTTCATCAATAAGAGTATGAATATATTGAAAAATAAATAGATATTTCGATATTTTAAACTTTGTTTCATATGTTTAATATAAATTTTTTTAAATTTTTGAAATGTATACCTATATATAACATGAAGTATTTATTCAACATGGCATTTCATGAAAATGTAAATATAATGAAATAAAAATACTTTTTTCAATATTTAAAAAACCTGTTTATTCAACTTTGCATTTAATAATAATGTTAATATGATGAAAAAAATTGTTTATTTCAATATTTAAAAAATTGTTTCATATGTTTAATAGACATTTCCATAAATGATATAACAATTAAATTTTTGTTCAACATTTTCTTTCATTTCTTCAATGAAAATATATTGAAATAAAAATGTTTATTCAAAACATCGCTTCATATATTAAATAAACATTTCCTTTATTCTAGCCAATGCCTAAATACTTTTATTTATTTTCTAATCTAATTGCAGGCAAATGAAATGTATTGGAAACACAAATATATAGTAGTTGTTTAAAAAAATCTCCCTACTATATTGTGTAACTTGATTCATTCAACAATCTTTTATCAGCTCTCGCAATTTCATTCAGCACAATAAAATATTTTGCATTAATACATAAATAAATTAGTCATTTGCTTTGACTAACTCGCATTGTTCGCAAATTATATATTTGTGTTTTCTTTTATTGCTGTAAGTCAACTCGATATGCACGTGCCATTGCCATCAATTAGCTAAATCGCGTGCACTTTTAATGCCAACTTTTGCCTGAACAAATGCATATGTAAATACACAATTTAAAAATCGTAAATTTCTGTGCACACAATTTGAGGTCTCGTGGCGTGTCCTAATTGCATGCACTTGGACAAACAAAAGTCATGCCAAAAACTTATGGAAATTTTTTGGGGAATTCGGACTGAAAAACGTGAATTTGCACTTGCCCAACTGATATTTGTTTGATAAGAGCATTAAGTGCAATCGATTCTCAGTATTTCCCTTTTCAAGCAAAATCAGACTGAGAGTCGATTGTGTGAAACTGGAGCTCTTAAAAGTCCATTAACTATTCCATCTTGAAAAACACTTTGCATCTGTGTGCGAACGACGACGACTGCAGCTGTTGTTGCCGACAGTGCAAAAAACAGCAATTAAGTCATTAAAAAAAAAAAAAAAATGAAATTAATAATAGTGTGTATTCGAGTCGCCGTTGAACTGGGAAACAGTTGACAGTTTCCATTGTTAATTGAGACTGAGTACTAGCTGGGGCTTGCTTTAAATAGTCTGTTCCAGTTAGTAAATGAAACTTTGTTCATAAATAAGTTTGTTTATAAATTATATATGCATAAAGATAACATATTAAAGAGCTCGTAGTCATAGTAATAGTAATAGTTAAAAGTTTTTATAAAATGAAAACGTGTTTAAAGGGAAATGTGTTAAAATTTAATTGCATGTAGGAAAATACAACTACAAAGTGTAGAGACTTAAATGAATACTACTTATTAGTTTCACAGACTATCTATGTGGCAAGCATACTGTAGTAGTAGTAGAAAGTATTAAGTATCCGACTTTCGGATACCCGGTACTTAAGTAGATAAATATTGTTGTTGTCTTTGACCATTTCTATAATTGATAATGCATAAACAGCTGCTTTAACATTTCGTATTACTGCTTATTATATGTGAGCTTGAAATCTTATTTAAAATCATGGAATTGTAGCATTAAGTATCAATTTGATATTTTTAAAATAAGGTCAGCGATTTAATGATTGAATTAACTTTGATCTTAGTTTCTTGCGTTTTAAGATCTTCAGTTCTGGTCGTTTAGAGATTCATTCTCTTTGCACTAATCGTATAGATATTTATTGAGTATACGATTTCAATATACCCGGTACACGACGTTAAGTTGTAATTACATAAGCATAAGTACAGCTAAGTACGATATGTTGTAAAAGCAATATATAGCTTTATTCCTACTTATTATTCACTAACGAAATTTGATAGAGCAGCTGTTCTTAAATTGAAAATCAAGAAATTCATGCTTTGCATAATTTAATTTGATTTAAATTTAAGCCATCGCTCTGATTGATTGAACTAACTACTATCGTAGACTTAATATATTAAAATATATATTAAAATATTTAAGCTCCAAGATGAAGGAACATTAATATAAAATATATTGTTTAAACAAGTGCTTAAACATTTTGTTTATTTATATAATTATATATATATATTTATATATGATATATGATATGGCTAAAGCTGATAAATGATGATTGAACAAACTTGGCTTCTCTAGTTTCTCAGAAAAAATACTCCTCATGCCTCTAACACGTATTTGTATAAAACAATAGCACCATATTCCAGTCTATATTTACTCTGCGTTAATATTTGCTCACAAATGGCTTGCTTTAATTATTAATTATAAAAATTTGTAAACTTTGAACATTTGATTTTTTAAAGTGCGCCCATAAAGAATTCGAAGCAAAGTCGGCTGTGTTTATTTAATGATTTCTGGTTTTTGGCTTTGTTTACATTCGTTGCGAGCTTTGTTGTTAGCTAACACTAGAGGATTATATCACACAAATTATGACTTCTGCGAACTGAAATGGAATCTATATATAAATTATGTCACTCATTTCGTTTTAGGCGTCTAATAAATATTTGATGATTCGATTTATTTACACGCCACGCATTAATCAAACATTCCAAAGTTTTGATAAATTTGCTAGCTGAATTCTCCACGATTTTCCCATTTTGTAGCTCATTTAATAGTTTTAATGGCCCATTTGAGATTTTCAAACATCAAAGATGTTTTACGGATGTGAAATTGAATTCGAAATCGCGTGCTGATGCACCTCTATAGAGAAAATCGATCGATCGATGTCAGGCCCGCAACAAAAGGCGAAATTATCTAATAAATTACGTATAAGAAATTAAAAGCGAAGAGCTGGAAAATGTGGCCTTCGCATGCACCGTGACTGGAAAATTGTTGCACGAAGATGTGGGTGGGTCAGAGTGGGTTGGGTGGGTGGTGGCAGAGGGGAGCTGTGGGGTGGGTTGGTGTATCGATAAAATTTATTGCTGAAAGAGACAATGCTTAGCAAATTAGGCCAATTACTGCTAAATAATAAATACTAACAACAACGACAGCAGCAACAACAACAAAAACAGTTAATAAACCAACTAAGCCAAACGGCGGACCCAACCCGCCGGCTTACGTGCAATGATTGCCTCAACATTTGCTAGGCCTAAGCAAGGCCTGAAGGAGGGAAAGAGTGGGCAAGGTAAGAGAGTGAGAGTGAACGGCATTGAGCGAAAAGTGTGAGGCAGCAGAAGAGCGGGAGAGAGTGAGAGTGTGAGAGTGGGAGAGAGAGTAGGAGAGAGGGGAAGAGAGAGTGTGTGAGTGGCGTTGAGTGTCGAGTGTTTGCTCGTTAGCCAGTTGTTTAGTTTACTTGAAATACCCTAACAAAATGAGCAATGCGATTTTCTCATAAATTTTGTGAGGGTTTTTGGAATATAATCAATATTGTTAATTTGCTAAACATTTTGTGAGTTTAAAGCTAAGTTGAAACATACAAGAAGATAAGAAGCGCAATTTTAATAAATTTTAATTAGCATTTAATTGTAATGAGGAGATAGAAAATATGAGAATGTAGATATAGAAAGACGATTCTATGGTCCCCTATAGTTTGTGCCTTAATAACAATATAAAGAAAATCAAATATGAAAAATATGTGTTTCATTTATGTTCAATTCATTGCATTTAAACAACAAAATAAACTAAATTAAAATATTTAATTGAATTAAATTATTAAATTATATTAAAAAATTTAATGTAAATAAGTTTCAATATTAAATTTTACTTTCAGTTTTTTTTTAAAATTTATTTAATTGAAATGAACATAAAAAAACTAATAGAAATTAAAATTAAAATAAATAAATTTTAAATATAAATTTTAAGTATTATTTTTATGTTTGTTAAATGTTTAATTTCTTTTTTTAACTAAGAATATATTTTAATATTAAGTATCTTAAAGGAGCTTCAATCTTTTAAATGAATTTTACTTTTCTCTTTTAGATGCTAGATTTAAAATCGGGTAGTGTATCACTACTAGTGATACATTCTAAAACACTAGTTTGATTACAGAAACGGTGAGCTTTTATATTATAAAATTTTATCGTTTAAAATATTTTTATGGAATATATAGAACTCCATTTGAATACTAATTTAATACTTTAAGCGAAAATTTTCTAGACATCATCCAAATTTGAAAGAGTATTAATTGCGCGACTTTCCGTGATTAGTTATTTTAGCATTATATTAAAATTGTTGCATGGAAGGTGAGGTTATGCCACAGCGCCCAATAAGTTAGCTTTATGTAAGGGTCTCAAAGGAGCACGCTACTAATAAAAGTCATAAAAGTTTCATTAAACTAGAAATTCGGGGCTCGCATACAAATCATGTCATAATACACATTCCTGGCTAACTTTGTTTTTACTACTTGCTTCCTATATTATATTTAATGATTTATGAGATATAATTTAAATTATATTTCATATTATATAAATATATTGTTATTTCTAACATGCGAGCTGATTAATTACAACCGAATTGTAAGCTCGATTTTAAGAGAGAGGAAAGGAAAGGAGGGAATATTATATTTTATTCTAAAGATAAAATGTAATTTGTTCATTATGGTTTTCTTCATTAAAATTTATTTCCCTAATTACGAAAATTGCCTGCTGTATTATATTGTATATAGATTCTAAAGGTTTTAACTCTGTATGTATTTTGTATGAATGTATTTTCTTTAAATATATTTTTCATTATTTTTATTTTTTTAGTACAATTTATATATATTTGGTTATTTCTTATTATTTTATTTCTTAGTTTACTTTAATTTTTAGTTGTATTTTTTTAATTTTCTTTTATTTTTTATGCACATATTTTAAAATATTCACCTACTTTTTGTGTTGTATTATTTAGTACTAAAAGCTTTTAGATTTAAACTACGAACCTGAAAATTTTTATAAATATATTTTTATTTATTTATAAAATATCTTGTATTAATTTTATTTGGGTAGTTTTTTTTTCATCTATTTTCGTATTTACCCAAATTATTTATATATTAAAACCTGCATCTATTTTTGTTTATAAAATTACGTTTATTTAATTATTTTTGATTATATTTTGTTTTTATAATTATTATTTTCTATTTTCATTTTTTATTAGCATTATATTTATTTTTATTTTATATTATTATTATATATCTCTTGAAAATTAATTTTCACTATAACAAACGACAAGCTCTATCATATAATTGAAACTCCGCAGAGTCCGAGTGTAGCGCAGCAGACCGAAAAAAAGTGAAAGTCTTGGCTTAGATTTGCTTTTATAGCACTCGCTGAAGTTGCAACAGTTGCAATGCCATCCAGCAGGAGTCGGCAGTGGGCAGCAGTGGTCAGCAGTGGGGCAGCTACATGCGTCAAATGTATGTAAGCAATTGTGTATGTATGTATGTCTCTAAACGTGTGTACGTATGTTTGTACAAAAGCTGGAAGCGAGTGACGAATATGTTTGTATGATAAGACGAGCAGAATTGCTCATACATTTGCCGCCTGATTAACTTGGTCGTTCACTTGTTTCCGTTCAAAAAAACAAACAACAAACAAATAAACAAATACAGTGTAACAAAGAAGAAGCAAGCACAAAGAAATGTAAACAAATCGACTTCGAATTGGTTTTGGTTATGAAGTGTTGGATGCGAAATGCATAAATCGATTAAATGGAGTATGCAGAATGAAGATTTTGGCTTACGTATGCTTCCATGCGTGCTCTTGCTTGTTATTATGGTCGCGTGGAATGGATGATAGTGAGCTGTCGTCAGCCGCGTCGCCGTTAAGCTTAGTTTTATGTGCCGCCGCTTACCTATGCCGTTATGCGGTTCGACGTCTCCGTCGGCATCCTCCGATACTTGCGACTGTGGACTGATCACAAAGTAGATCAGAAAACAGACGGGCAACAGGATCAGCATTATGAATAAAAAACGCCGAAAGCCGGAGTTGGCGCCACGGCCGTAACGTGATGCTGCCATTCCACCACCCATCGATGAATATTCGTCAGCTGCTAGCTGTGGATGGTAGCGTATCCCTCCGTTTGACTGCACGTCCGCTTCGATTGTCCAGCTTTCGAACTCGGCGGCGTCGTCGTCGTCGTCGTCGTCGTTCCCGTTGTCGTGGTCGGCGTGCAGCTCGAGTGGTTGATAGTGGGCACTTGGCATTGTGCAGCTGCTCTAATGCGGCGCACGGCAGCTGTCGCAGCAGCTTCCAACGGGTGGCGATGGTGGTGCTGTTGCTGCTGGCGCTGAGGGTGGCAACTGCAACTGCAATTGCGGCAGCTGATGGAAGAGCAGGCACAGATGATGACAGCGCCGGGCTGTGTTTGCCATTTGTGGACCTAAACTTTGTTTTATTTATTTATTTATTTTTTTACTTTTTTTTTGGGCACTTTTAACTTTCGACCTATTCTATCTATGCATATATACATGTGTGCAATTATACAATTCGTTCATCGTTACGCGTCATTCACTGTGTCTTTTTATGTTAATCTTAAACAATATGTATATTATTTTCTTTATTATTGGCCAGTTGTCGCAAAGGTCTCTCTCCCTATATATATATTTTTGTATATATGCAAAAAAAAAAAAAAATCACATAAACTCACACAATACGAACGCACAAAGCCACAAACACACGCGATTGAGAGAATGCCGCATGCTTTTTTAGGTGCTCAGCAAAGAAACAACAACAACAATAACACAACGCAACGACTACTGAAAAAGTATAATATTAATTCTATTACTTAGTTCGCCTGCTATTCGCAGTCGCCTATTTTGTTGTTGTCTCGATGAGTTTGACAGCAACACTGACACAGCCGCAGCCGCAGCCGATGGCAGCCAGAGCCCACTTTTGCCTTATGAAGCGCACTTCGCGCTCTCTCACTCTCTCTCATTCTCACTCTCGCTCCCACACGCTCTCACATTGCCCACCATTGGGCACAGCTGCTGCCACACAGGGTTGCTTTGCTTTACACTATTTGCTGTGGTTGGTATCTTGGCTAACTGTTCATGCCAGTTTAGTAGTAAAATTTAAGGCATTTGGCGCGTATTTTTGTATTATTGTACTACTATTTACATGTAGTAGAAAACTTTGCAAAGTTTTAGGTAAAATAATGAAAAGTACTTTTTGGATTTTATAAAACATATACTTAAAGAATAAAAAAGAAAAAAAACAAAAATTTTAAATTAGCAATTTATAAACTTGTTGCAAAATTTGCTTAAGGGCTTGATTTATTTAGATAAATATTATCAATTAATTTATTTATTTTATTTTTAAATATATTTTATTACTTTTTTTAATGTTTTTTAATTTGTCATTATATTTCATTTATTTTATTATTTATTTAATAATAATATAAAATTTCAAAAATAATTATTTATTTATATATATTTTATGTTATTTTTATAATATTTTATTTTATATTATTTATATTTATTTTATTATTTAATAATAAGCAATTTGAAAAATAATTTCAAAATTTGCATAAAGATTTTAATCATTTATATATAAATTATATTATATTTTATTATTTGATATATTGTATAACTTTTTGTTGTAATACTTTACTTATTTTGGCTATTTTATTTTATGTGTTTTAATTTTTTTTCTTTATTAAGTTTTACTTATATTTATTTTCTTATAAATTTATTTTTATTTTTTGTTTTAATTCATTTATAGGCCAAAAATAAATGAAATATTCTTAATAATTAATGCTAGAATTTATTTATGAATTCTTATGTGTTTCGGTATCTTTCAAAATCTTTAAAGCACTTAGTCTATCTATCAGTATGTAAGAACCAGACTATAAATTATCCAAAGAATATTTAAGTTGGATCTGATCTGATCTGATAAAGTTGATCCATTCCCTGACAATTTGGTAAGGTTTTCGACGTACTTTACCTTAAGGCGAAAATATGGAATATTTCTTGTCACAAATAAAATAATTTGATTTTTCAAAATATAGCCGGACGTCTCCACTTCACAATCCTATTTACATTTTCAAAACATTTTTAATCTTAAGAATCAGATTTATAATATCACAAAACTTCGCGAAATCTTTACTCTGATTCTTGCATATTACATTTAAACTAAAAAATTAATTAATTTAAATTTGTTTTTTTTTTTCCCAAAATATATTAAAGTGTACATATCTATGAAAACTATATTCTTTATGAAAACGCATTAAGTTTAATATATTCTTAAACCTTTTAGTTTTTTTAAGATGAGTCTTCTTCAGATTATCTTTAGATCCTAAATAAATTCGAGCAGCAAAAAACAAATAATATAATAATAAAAAAATATTGCATATATATAAATAATATTAATATTATTTAAACAGTCATAAAAACCATATATGTATTCAAAAAAATTACCCCATATTATATTGATAGTTATTATTTATACATACTTCTTGAAACTAATTCCAATCTAATTCCCAAAACTCTTTCTGACAGAACGTTTTTTTTTTTTTTTGACATTAGCAATCCTCAAGGTTGATTGAAAAGCTTTATACATTTTTGGCATCTAAGAATTAAATATAACAGTGTATAAGAGACATTTCTCTATGAATATCTGTCTGTTTATGTGGAAATCGGCGACACCAAACTTGCAAATTAAAGTATATATCAAAGTATGTATATATCATTAAAAGAATATATATTCTTCTTGAATAGGTGCATATATACATTATATCTTCAAAATCTCTAACTGTAGACCAATCCGTTTGTAAGCAATAAGACTTTCTTATCAGAAATGACTGCTCACTTTTTTGGGTTCAATTTGTAGACTTCAGAAACTGTCTACCTGACTATCTTATCTAATCTGAACCTTACCTAGTAACTGAAAGTCAAATTAATATTCCCTCTCTTCGACATTGACACATTGAGATTATATAGGGTATACATATATTCAAATAAGAAAATTCGCATATGTTTTAAAATTTATTTATTTGTTTTGCTTTTTCTGTTTGCTGTTTCTTGTGAACTGTTTTACAATGCAATTGCGTTACAAAAACGAACCCGTCTTAATTAGTTTAGTTAATTAAAGCAAATAAGTTTCACATTTTTTGTTTTTGTTTTTGTTTTTTATGTTACATTTAAAGCCACTTTTGTATTTTGAATTGTTTGCTGATGCTGCGCTCCAGAGTGTTAAACACGCCAAAAATAATAAGTGAAACATATAATTGAATACATTTAATCTGAGCAAATCAAAGTGCTGGAATTAATTCGATTAAGTGTGTGTGTGTGGGTGAGTGTGTGTAAAGGTGTGTGTTTGTGTGTGCTGCAAACGTAGCAAACTTATGGAATACATAATTAACTAAATGGTATTAAGAGAACTAAGCGAATTGTCTTTTCTCACTGCTGCTGTTGCTGCTGCTTGACAATCCATTTTTTACAAAAAAACAAAAAGAAGAAGTAGAAGAAGAGGCATTGAGGTTTAACTTCTATTGCATTTGCTCTTAGATGAGCTTCTGAATGGTCTCGGCCAATCGGGTGGCATTGGCGCCAGCGAACTCCTCCACCTTGACGGAGTTCTTGATGAACAGGAACGTGGGCATGCTGGAGACGTTGTATTCCATGGCAATGTCTTCGCACTCATCAACATCAACCTGACGAGTAGAAGAAGGTAAGCATTAATCGAATATCAATTATAATAGGTTTGATCAAACTCTCTACCTTGATTACAACAATCTTTTCGGAATACTGTTGCGACAGCTCCTCCAGCTTGGGCGCAATCATCTTGCAGGGTCCACACCAGGTGGCAAAGAAGTCCACAACGACCAGCTTATCGCCCGCATTCGTCAGCTGTGTCTTGAAGTCGTTCTGTAAATAATAGAAATGGTGATATATTTTAGATTTAGACAAACATTGAGTTTAGTTTTCCTTAATGAGCTAATTACATTATTGTTTTTATATATACACAAATATTTATTTATGTATATAAATATATAAATGTATTTAGTAAACATATAAGAGAAATCCACGCTTCACAGTTGCAAACGTGATTTATATGAATTTACTTTGATTATAATCATGGAGTATGAGTAGACGGTTTGTGATTTTCTCAGACAATAGTATTCCTTTATAAGTTATTTAGCTATTAAGACTTATGAACTTAATTATTACCATAAGCAGAATCTCATATTATTTTGTGTAATAATTACGAAATAATTCCTCTAGTTTATAAAAATATACTTATTCTACATATGTCTATAAAAAAATACTTATTCTACATATGAAATTTGTTTTAAAATATACAATAGAAAAGTTATGTAGGTAAAATGTTATGGATAAAAGTTTTGTAAAAAAGTTATTTTAGGATAAACCATATATATGTTTTAGCATGAGGAACTTTATCAATAACATTTAATTACATGTGGCTTGCGGTGTTTACTATACTATCCTACATACTTAATATTTATCAAGAAGTTAGTGTAGAAATCTATATATAGAATATAAATATTATATATTATATTATATTATATTATATATCAATAGGATAGCTTTATATTCTTCAAGGCAAATTTTACATCTATGAAAAGTTTTCTTCATATTTTTGAATATATCGCAACAACTTTGAGTTTTACAATGCTGGAATATCGTACCTTATCGTATAGAAAAAATGAAATCCCTTGAAATGCAAGATCATATACTATATTAATTAGCTTTATAAGCTTCTTATCGTATTATATGCACAAGTATATTGCTTTAGATATCGCAGCTACAACAAGCTGGTCTTAAAATGTGCCTATCTCATTTAGAGAATTGTTTGTTATTAGACTACTAGTTATATAGTGATAATAGTACAAGGGGAACTATTAATCGCATGGTAAGACTTTACAATTGAAAATCTCTGAGTTAAGCTGCATTAAGTAAACATTTTATGCCCGCAATTTCTTATATATTACAGTTGCTATCAGATCGCTTTATCTAGAGGTTAAGCTGTACTTTCTTCAAGTTTTAATAGTTTTTTTGTTAGAGTTATGCATTTTTCGATTATGTTGAACATTTATATATGTTATATATATATATAGTGCATATATGTATGTAATTAGTTCTTATCACCATGCGGCAAACATTGTAGTCGATCGATTTGGTTTTGGTTAGCTACTGTAGCACGTTGTTCCTTATCAGTGCGTGCTCTAGCAAGAGTGATAAGCACGTTTAGTAAACCCGTTTAGAATATCAAATAAGGAATGCTGTTTGGAGCAATTCTATATACAGTTGTATATACAAAATATATATATGTACTTGTATGTGTGTTTATGTCGGTCACATTATATACACTTCAACTTTTATCCACTTCTATCTTTTTGCATTTAAATATTTGTGTGTGGACTTTTAGTTATTTGCACAGCTAGTGAAGCGTTTCACAACCTTCTTTCACCCAACCACGTGTATGACGAGCCATTTGCTTAATTGCTTAATCATCGACAACGTGTCTCATTCGAATTGGACTCACGAGTCGCTGCGACTAGACCATAAATTAACTTCTGACCTGAATCGAACAATGTGTTTGCACACAAACACAGAAATTCATGCAGACATGCTTAAAGCTATTTCGCAATATTTTCTATATTCCAAAATGTTTTTCGTATATCGTGAACGTGTCTGTATTAAATTTCAATTAAATTCTTAATGAATTATTTTCCTATATATTTTGTTAAACAATGAACCTGCTGAAAACGAGAAATCAATGGCTTTGATTATTATAAATTTCATATTTTCCAAGGCAAATCTGAATGAAATTCATTTGCGTTTTTATTTGATTTACATTTAGCATTCACAAAAATTAAATCGTATTTATTTTTATATAAACATTTCAAAATTTTTGTTTGAATTTGAATAAAATTTGGTTTGGAATTATTTGATTTTAGTTCTTCTTGAATTACATTGGATATATAAATCAAATTTTATAATTTTTCACAAATATTTCTACATTTCACAAAATGTTAAATCAATACATACAAATATGAATTGAGAAACAATTAGATTGACCTAATTTTGTAAAAATGTATGTGTATATATACGTTTGATAGCCTTTAATCTGAACAACAATCTAGAGAATTTTAATGTTATTACTGCCAAATTCATCAAAAAACAAAAATCAATATTTCTTATTTCAATAATCATTAAAATTCATTTTTTGATTGCCTTTAAGAATATTTTAATTTTATTTTTTTTCTTTATCTGTTAAATTTTATGTTAGTCAACTCAATCGAAATACAAATTCTTTTGGATAATCACTTTATAAATATACCAAAATTCAATAAAAATTATTTTATATTGGTATTTCAAGTTTTACAGTTAAATATAAATCGACCCAAATATATATACACGATTTATATACGTGTATATTTGTTTATATATACAAAAATATATAAAGATTAGATCTTGACATCTAAAACATATCTTCATTCATAGGTCAAATATAAAATTGGATATATCTCCCTACTTCCATATTCAAAATGAATCAATATATAAACAATTGACATGAAGTGGGCGTGTACTGTATTCCATTGTGGGCGTTTACTAACTAGCTGTACTTTCACCTAAACATTTGCATTGATTAGTCTTGGTCCTAGTCCGTCCCGCCTCTGTCACGTTCTGTTGAATGACCTTTTATTAATTGCAGTCATTTCCAGCACGATATTTGATGTTCATAGCTGAATGATTCATTGTGTGTTGAGTTGAGGCTAGAATTGTACCACTTCTAACTGTCTACAGTTAACGCCAGAAATGACGAACCTTAACAGTTAATGTACATTCATTTGATGTAGGCACTGTGATTGCAATCTCTTTGTTATTTTAATTAGGCTCACAAAATGAAACTAACTAAGCAAAGTCAAAGTTGGAAACCGGTTGCTCCTTTGCCCCATGGCAACTTAAATCATTTAGCTAAATATATATAAATATTTATATATACATCTATTTTAACTTGTTTTCGCATTTTAATGTACTTTTGCTGAATTTAATTTGGCTAAGATTCCGAGCTGCCTACACAATGTCTAAAACCGAGCATTGAGACATGCTCGTGATTCATATATTTCTGTTGATTTATCCTATCTGATTGATTGAAGATTTTACTCACGGTATCTGAGGGAATTATCAATGAGTAATCATTTATTGTCTCAGTTACAAATTGTTGAGAAACGTTTGTACATTTCATCATCACTAGTTGCTAATATGTGAAATATTTAAATATCTGAAGATCAACAATAATTTCTGATTAATATTTACTAAAAGCTAAAAACTACTACAACGAATGAATCACGCATGATTATGTGTAATCATAATTCTTATGTTTCACATCACGCATAATAATGTTTAATCATATTTGTTTATTTTAGTGTATTCTATATTTTCTAGATTGACAGAATGTTTGAAACATAAAATAATATTATCTGCATATATCACAATTTATTTTTTAAGAAAAAAATATGGTCATTGAAATAATAAATTGATTAATATAGACTTAGAAATATGAGATTTAAAAAATAAAAATAAAAAAATATTCGTTTTTATCAAACATTTATAGCTAGCTGTTCCAAACTTTAAAAACAAGTTTTTGATTTTTTTAACTTAATCTAACTGTGAGAATGTCTTTTAAGTTTGCTTTTGCTTATTTTAGTTTTAGTTTTTGTATATTTTTTAATTTCCAAATATAGTAAATATTTGCAAAGACTATTCAAAAAATAATTTTTGTAATTTATTAACTTTACTTTATTATTAATCTATGAAAAAGTAAGAAAATATATATATATCCTTTAAAAAATATTGAAAAAAAGAACTAATACTAAATTTTCTAAATATATATATCTTTAAACTATATTTTAATTTACCTATTATTTAATTGTAATTGTAGGTTGTTCACAACTATTTTCTAGAAGTCTTTAAAACAAGTTTGTTTATGTCATGAATATTTATTACAAACATGAGCTAATGAAATTTGTTGCTTATTTTTGTAAGGCTAAATAATTAAAAAACTATATTGTGCACTCAAATATTAATAATGAGAGATGAGAGATTTGACATTTGCTTTTCCTATCTTTTATCTATTGAAATTTAAATTCTTTTATATCAATAGCAGCTGGAATTAAAACTATTCTATTATTCTTAACTACGGGCTGGCTAATCTTGGTAAAATTTTTTTTTGACTGTTGCTAAAATGAAATGCAAATATTGAAATTGAAATTCTTTTTAAATATTTTTTAATAGCTATGATATATTGCTGTTGATTTATGCTTCAAAAATTTGATAGAGCACTTGTTTATTTCAATTTCTACATTTTTGTTTATTTTTTTTCTGCTTTTTGCTTGTGAAATGAAAACTATTCTCATTCAACAACAGATAAGTTTTTTGTATATCAACAATGATTGACCACAATAAAATGTATTATTTATGTATTTATATATATGTTTGTGTAAATGCTATTTAAAAGCCTTTAAGCATATGTAGTATATGCAAAAACAAGTTTATTTCACTTAATGATCTAATAAGAACTTGACATTGTGACGTCATAAAAAAGGTGAAAAATCTTAGTTTTTTTTATTGCGTGACTATAAATAATTAATATATTCACTAAGCTGACGTAAGACATTTGTATTTCTTTTAAAAATGTCCAGAGGAGGTGTTTAGTTAGCATTGTATTGCGATTGAAACCGGTTTTAGTTGCTTTCGCTGGCCCGCCAAAAGCGATTAAAGGGTAACTCGAAGGCCAGCACACCCTGTGTCCCAGCTACAGCAACAGCTACAGCAAATAAAAGCATTTTTTTCCATACCTTTTTTTACTGATAAATGAAATGCAAACTCATCGTGATGAAAATGGGGTATGTCTAGTAAATAGGTGTAAGTATAGTATAGCTATGCATATATATGTGTTTGTACATTGCATAGTTTTGTATATACATATATATATATATATTTATTGTTGTCTAGTTGTTGTTTCACAGATCTTACACACACAAATAGTTCGAGACGACATAAAAAATTGAATTTGCCACTTTCTATGGCGACGCGTTGGCTTTCAATGAAGAGATGATATCATTGTCATATACTGGTTTTCTCTATATATACTACATATGTATATATATTTGTTGTTTGTGTGAAGCGTATGGCAATTGGGGCAAACTATCGAAATGCGAATGGGTCGAGGCGAGGAGAGTGGGCAATATATTTTGCACATTACTTAACCTAATGAGCGAAAGCAATTACAATAATTATACTACTCACCACGTCTGTAACTGTGTACACCATTTTGTAAATAGTTGAGGTTGTTGCTGTGGTTTGTTGGTTAGGTTAGGTGTAAGAACAACCGGTAAAGCTGTCTGAAGTTTTATTAATTACCGAATAGAGCCGCACTCGGAGCACACGCAACCAACTCGTGGGGATTTATACAAGCGAATGCGAGTGCCAAGCGTTGGCATCCGCTATCATATATGAGTGGTGAAAACTTAGCATGCAAAAGAGCGGGAGAGCGCGAGAGCGCGAGAGCGTGGCGAATTGCTGTGAGCTGGCAGGGCTGGTGAGTTAATGCGGCGTGATGCAAAGGTCACATAATTATTACATTATGCTTTACTTATCTTTTTATATGTTGTGGCAATGGCATTATGTTTAAAAAAAATTCAAATAAATTTAATATACATTTAAATTTAAAATTCTTCACTTCATTAAATATTTATACAACATAATTATAAAATACAACTCTGTAGAGCTTGCCTTTAGCAGCTGGCTATGCTTGGTCAATGTTTATATTTTTTATCGCCAGATGTCGCTAGTGTGCCGTTGAGGCGTTAGGTCTTTGGGTGCCAAGGTAATCCATAGGTATTTCATTTAAATCTATTGATTTTAATTGGCAAAGCGGTTGCTGTGTTGCTGATGAGGTAGCGCTAAGTAGATATTTTATTTAAAATATAATATTATATAAAATATATAATATAAATTGAAAATTTAATATATACATATATATGAAGATTTGAAATTGCAACTCTCTAAGGTATACGAGATAGCTTTGCCCCCAGTAATTTCCAATGTTGCCGCTCATTTACGCCAGAGGGCGCTGCTCCCGGTCAATCCGACAGATGGCGCCAACGTGCGGATGTTAGGCGTTAGGTCTTAACCACAAAAGGTATTTTGCTTTATTTATATATAAGTTGAGTTATTTAATATAAATGAAAATATTTAATATAAATAATAATAAATAAAAGTTTTTAATAAAAATATATATATTTAATGTAATTATAAGCGTTTAGTATTATATAAATCACTTGGTTTTTATAATTTTTATATATTAATAATTGAAAATAGAAAATCAGGGTATACATAAATGTTTTATTAAAATGTATGTAACAGGCAAAAGAAGGAGTGGCAGACCCCATAAAGTATATATGTTTAATATTAATAACGATGACAAGCTGAGTCGATTTACGTTTGTCCGTCCATCTGTACGTATGTGAGAAAGTGTCGATCTCAGAACCAATAAAAGCTAGAGACTTGAGACTATTTAGGAGGTCCCTATAAAGCACGTGCAGATTAAGTTTGTTTCAAAAAATTGAAAGCTATTCCCCTTTAAATGTTATCGATTAAAAACCTTATCAATAATCAGTTATAAATTATATATATCTCCTACATCTTTAGGGTTAGTGCCTCCAAATTTTGTATTTTGTTAACGTGCATTTTATTAATTTTGATTTTTGTAATATTTTGGATATCGGCTCAAAATTTCAAAAAATTTTGTGGTTGGATATCTCCTACTCGGGTATTCCGACTATAGCTTTCTTACTTGTTCTTTAAATAAAGCTATAAAAGAGTTCGTTGAAATTTGAAATTTAAACTGATGTTAGTTATAATTAATTGTGAGTATAAATCAAGCCTTATATATGTACTATATGTAGCTTACCATTGAGCATTCCCTATTTAAAGACCACACGTACTTACAAATCAACATTTCTTAATAATTTATTTTTGCCAAAATAAGAAAACAACTACACAATACTATTTATATATATATATCGATTTGAAATCTTAAGCTTACGAACTATGAGTAATGCGGCGCCTTTTTAAGTACATATCAATGGGCCGCATGGGCGGCTGCTTGTGGGGGGGCGTGTTGCGGCGAGTGATGCAAATGATGGTGATGATGATGATGATAGGTGAGCGTGGGTGCAGGTGGCGCCACAGCTGTGACAGCTGAAGCCGCAGCGGCAGCAGCAGCAGCAGCCGCAGTGCCGCCCGCGGCCGTAAAGCCATTGGTTGCTACCGCCATCTGTTGCTCATAGTTGGCATAATGATCGTAGTAGCTGCCGTAGCTGGAGCCGAGCTCCAGACTCGTGTTCAAGCCGCTGCCGCTGCCACTGCCACTGCTGATGGCGCCACCTGGCGCCGTGGTGCCCGTATCGAAGTAGCTGACGCCGCTGTAGCTATTGGCGCTCTCGTAGTAGTGAGCGTGTCCGCCGGAAATGTTGCCGTAATGTTGTTGTTGCTGCTGCTGCTGCTGCTGGTGTTGCTGGTGTTGCTGTTGCTGCTGTTGTTGTAGCTCGTAGTCGGACTTGGTTGACTCACGCTGGTAGTAGTAGTCGTAGTTATCCTCCGCATAGCTCGCCACCGGCTGCGTCTCCACGGTGGCATTGTACTTGATGGTGGGCGTCGCTTCGCTCTTGCAGCCCAGCTCCAGGTGCTTGATCTGCGAGTAGTTGATGAACTCCGGCTCCGGCGTAGCCAGTTGCGGACTCGACTCGTATGCCAGCTGGCAGCTGCCGTTGCTGAGCGCATTGCTAGCGAAGCCAGACGGATTGGACTGATGATGATTGGCCGGCTGATAGGCCAGCTCCGAGATGCACGTGTAGGGCAGACTGGGCGACTTGCTGGGCGCAGCTGTGGCAGCCGTGGGCGTGGCATGGTATATGGGATAATTGTACGTGATATGCTGATGATTCACCGTGAACACATTCGCCGAGGATTCACAATTGGCTGGTTCACTGGCCACATTGGCCAGCGGCCAGGAGCTGCTCATATAGTTGGACGATTGACTCAGCGGATGAGCGCGCGTGCTCTCCTCCAGATAGCTGCAGGTGCAGTGGCTATACGTGGTGCACTTGCCACAGGCTGAGGATTAGGATTAGAGATTAGATGGAGAAGAGTCTTAGAGAAGTTCCATCAGACTTACCATTGAATTGATATATCTCCAGAGCTGAGTGGCCCAGTGGCTGGCTGGCTGCGGAGCGCTTGAGCACTTTGCTCATGAGATTCTGTTGCTGCAGGGAGAGAGTTTGAGTGAGTCTTTGAGGTGGTTAGATTCCTAATGCTTTTTATACCCTGAACCCATTAAAAGTGGGAAATTAGGGTATAACGGTTTTGTAAAAATGTATGTAACACACAGAAGGAGGCGTGGCAGACTCCAAAAAGTATATATATTCTTGATCAGGGCGACGAGCTGAGTTGTTTAAGGACAGGGTTCGTCTGTCTGTTTGTAAGTGTGTCCGTCTGCCCGAACGTCCGTCTGTCCGTATGCTTGAACGCGTCGATCTCAGAAGAAATAAGAGCTAGAGACTTGAAGTTTATTTGTATATCTGTGTATAGCACGCGCAGATCGGATTTGTTTTAAAAATTCGATAACTACTCCTGTTTTTTGTTATCGATTAAAAAATTTATCGAAAACAAGTAAGAGTGTTTTAGTCGAGCCTGCTCGACTAGGAGATACCTTGAGCCCTGCAAAGTACTGATATTCCAATCATTCTACGCTTCTTTTATACGCATATACTAACTGCGCAGTTATCAGTGACTGCGCTTGGGCAGTCATTAGGGCTATATTATGAGAACTGAATTATGTTGAATAAATCTTTTTGTAGTGGGACTAGTCTCTAGTACTTGATATACGTTTTTTTCAAATTTGGGGCGAAGGGGGCGTGGTATCTAAAATATGTAAATTACAAAATCTTTGTAATTATCACATTAATCTACACACTAAATCTGAAATCTCAAAAAATATTATAAACTCGTACTGCGTATTGTATACACGAGTATACATGTAAAATTTCAATTCTCTTGGATTTGTAGTTTAGTTTAGTTTAGATCTCTGCGTTCATACGGTCGGACGGACAGACGGACGGACGGACGGACATGGCTAGATAAACTCAGCTCGCCATCCTGATCAAGAATATATGTATATACTTTATGGGGTCCTTCTACCTTCAGGGTATAAGCAGTTATAAAATTATATTTCCTACATCTTTAGAGCTAGAGTTTCAAAATTTAAAATATAGATTTACATGAATTTTTTACAGTTTCGATGTTTGTTATTATCTACTCCTACCCCCAAAAACACCCCCTTCCTTACAAATTTGTAAAAAGCGTATTTCACATAGTAGATATCTGTGTTTTGGCAAATACATACATTTTAATGATATTATCACGGTCTGCTTTTTGTTTTATGAAGATTATCCATTTACAAAAAATGCTATTCAACAATTAAGTTCCCATAGTAAGCCCACTCTGCTGATACGTGCGTGCGTATGTGTGTATGTGTGTGTGCATGTTTTGTTTTTTACATAAGCAGAGAACAAGCGAAGAATTATTGAAAGTGAAACATCAGTTCCTCGAAGGCTTCAGGGAATTTCGTAGTTGAGCCGTCTCCCCTAGAGCATTCTGTCTTATTTCAAAGTCGAAGCGAGAAGCGGTAATTGTAGCTTTCATAATCGTAAAAAGCTTTTTTCAGCTTTTTTGTTTATTTTATGGATGTTTGCCATTGAAAATGGGAAATCAGGGTATAATGTTTTTGTGAAAATGTATGTAACAGGCAGAAGGAGGCGTGGCAGACCCCATAAAGTATATATATTCTTGATCAGGATGACGAGCTGAGTTGATCTAGCCATGTCCGTCTGTCCGTCCGTCCGTCCGTCCGTCTGTCCGTCCGTACTAACGCAGAGATCTCCTAAACTACAAGTGCTAGAGACTTGAAATTTCACATGTATACTCGTGTATACCATACGCAGTACGAGTTTATCATATTTTTTCGATAACTCATCCCATTTCTTTTTTATCGATAACAATCGAAAATCTGACTTTGTTTTTAAAGCCTAGTTTTAATACTGTTGGACCTAGAGACTTCAGATTTACTGTGTAGATTTATGTGATGAATACAAACATTTTGTTATTTACAGATTTTGGATGCCACGCCCCCTTCGCCCCAAATTTGAAAAAAAACGTATATGAAGTACTAGAGACTTGTGCTTTGGCATATACACACATTTGAATGTTATTATCACGTTCTAAAAATTTGATGAAGATAGTCCCACTACAAAAAGATTTATTCAACAAACAAATTTTCATAATATAGCCCACACGGCAGCCCAAGCGCAGTAACTGCGCAGTTAGCAGAGCAATTGTTTATGCGTTCGTATGGATGCATGCGTACAGGTGTGTGTATGTGTTTTTGTATATGTGCATGAAAGAAGTGTAGAATTGTTGGAATCAGTACTTTGCAGGGTTCAGGGTATCTCCTAGTCGAGCAGTCTCGACTAGAGCCCTCTTACTTGTTTGTATCTAATTTGAGTATCTATAGAAGTTACAGAATGAAATGGAATCAGAAGCAAATGCAACTCACCTTCACCTGCTTCACCAGACCCGCAATGACCGACTTCTTGGGCACGCTGCTCGACCTACTGCCCGTCAGACTGGAGCTGGCCTTGCTGCCTGTCAGGGCCACCCGTCCGAAGGCTCGCTTCGAGACACTCGAGTTCTTGGGATCGGGTCGCAGATGATCGTGCACGCCCTTGGCCTGAAAGAAGATGGCATTGCCGGAATGCCGCCAGAAATGTGTGACCGGATAGCCGCAGTGGCCGCGACAGGGCTTGATCTCCAGCCGGCCGCCGCGGCAGCTCTTGTTGGGGCACGCCTTGCCCTCCTGCTTGCGTCGCGCCTTATCGCAAATGGCTGGGCGCAGATTGATCTTGGTGCCGTTGGGCAGCGTGCAGTGCTGCGAGCAGACCAAGACGCCCAGGCAGCTCTTCTTCAAGATGTTCACATTGTGATTGTTGGTGTTGCGCATGGCCCAGCCGGAGATGTGCTTCTTGGCCTCCTCGTTGTGCACCGAGTAGACCAGCCGGACATGGCCGTCGCTCCACTCACTGAACTCGTCGAACTCCATGTCGGCCACCTGCGGCACGATCGCATCATTGATGTCCCAATCTCGTTTGCTTTTGCTGACATTGTTGTTGTTGGTGTTGGTGTTGTTGTTGTTGTTGCTGGTGTTGTGCGTCGACATCCCGCTGGATGCTGCCTGCAAGTGGCTCTGATGATGGTGCTGCTGGTGGTGCGGCTGGTGCTGCTGCTGCAGCTGTGGATGCGGATGCGGATGCGGATGCGGCTCTGATTGTGAGAGTTGTTGGTAGTGCGCCTTGAAAGTGTAGCCATTTCTGCAAAGAAGATTCAACATGTGTTCAATCCATGCTAATCCTTATGGTTTTCATATTCACAATTCAGATAAGATAAGATAAGATGTGTGGGAAGTCTAGTTAAGGTCAGACACTGTAGACAGTAACATATATAGCTGATAGTTTTCAAAGACCGATTAGCTCTATCTTCGGAATTAAGAATTAGCTCTGGCTAATATTTAGTTCTGGGAAACATTCTATGTAATCTATCTAAAGCAAAGTCTCCTAGCTTAATAATTTTGTACGAAAAAAAGATAATAGCTATTGATGAAGCTGTGTGTAGTTTATGTGTCGTCCCTATATGTTCTAAATGAAAATGAAAATCTAAACCTATATGTAAATTGTATATTCAAAATTTATATTAAATTTATTTTATTCTCTAGCTTAAATATGGCATAGCTGTGTGAAGTTTAGACTATGATTGGTATTGTCTCTGAATTTTTGTAGACCAATAGGAGTTAGAGGGGATAGCGATATGGTTAACTATTGATAGTCTTTTAGTTAGGCTATCAATAGTTAATACATGTTGGCAATTGAAATTGCATTAGTGCAATACATAGTATGCAATAGGATAGTCAACATTCATCTCATTTATAATATATGTATATTAATTTTTACATATTATTAAAACTAAGATATGTCAGATTTCTGCTCTAGATAAACTCTTTTAGCTAGAAAATAATAGTTAGATAAATTCAAGTGTTCAAATTAAAGTTATTTAGTTAACCATCTATGCGTATAGTAAAGCAAATTTAATCAGAATTTATAAATATATTCTAAATATCATAGAAAAGTTATTAGTAAACATTATTTAAAGCATTGTTAATAAATTTACTTGAGGGTATTAATGTCAAATTCAGTTTTTTTTCGACAATAAATATCATATATTTCATTAGCTTTATATCACAAATTTTTGAAAACAAAAGTAAAGTATTTGGCTTAACTCCATGAAATTTTTCCTTCTTTCTCTGAATTTTCTTAACTACACTTTTCCAAATATAATAGATTTTCAACTGTTTATGAGCTTTATTAAATTACACACATTTTTAAATCAGGGTATAAAGTCATCATGCCATATAAAATTTTAATACATTTTATATTTCTATACAATTAATATTCCTTTTTGAATAACTAGCAAGTGTCAACCTTGATTGAATTCAGTATCGCCTATATTTTATTAAAAGGAGTTTAATTCCACGTACTAGGTGTTTATTTTGTATATAGCAAGCGGCTGTGTCCATTACACCTGATCAATTTTGTGTTCTTGAAATACCATATTTGAATGGCGTGTATTCAACACTTATAAATAAATACTGAAAAAAAAAAAAAAACACAATAATCTAAGCAAAACTTATAAATACAGAAAACACATAATACAGTTAACTGACTCAACTGGAATTTACTAGGAAATTAGAGAGGGCTTGTCTTTAAATTTCGACAACAGAGAGTCAACAGCATAAACAATGATAGTTTATGAAACCTGAGCGAATGACAGAGTGTTTATTATGATACTCTTCCGGTTTAAAAGTTCCGAAACTTGAGTATTAATGAGTTGAAGCTTAGAAAGAAGATCAGCAACTTGATAGGTGCTCCAAGTGTTAGTTTCAATATTTGTTATAGAATGAGTGGATTTTTCAGGGAGTTCATGAGTTAGTCGAATGATTTTATGAGGAGAACTATTTATAGTAATAAGGAAACTGTAAACCTTACTTTAAGTAGACAATTACTATATATAAACCTTACTTTAAATAGAAAATAACTATTTATATTTTTGTAAATCTTTATAAAAAATATTTAATAAGTATTATTATACTATTATACATATAGGTAAAATAATAATATTTAATAAAAATATAATATAATATTTGTCTCTGTATACTATATATTTAAATTTTTTCATATTTATAGTAAATATAGTTCATGAAACCGAGACAAATTTTAGAACCAAGAGGTAAAATAAAAATGAAATATTTCAAAATTATTAGTTTAGTCTAAGACTCACAAATACTACAAAAAACGATTTTTTAATGTATCAAAACTTGAATAAAAATAGATTAATGCTATAAAAGAACTTAAGATCTAAGTGTTACGAAATTGGCGTAGATTATACATTTATTACTCAACGTTTCCCATTTACTTTTATTCACCACGTATTTAACATGTAGTTGGACAACTTTAAAAACCTTTCATTCTATTGGTTTTTTATTCACTTATCAGCTAATCATTAATTTCAAATAATGTTAAACAACGCTGAAAGCTAAAATCGATTGAGGTACAGTTTTGTGGGTAAGCTTTAACTCTAAGCATACATTCAATGCGGGTTACCTTTGGTCTTAATTGAAGGTATTTTGAACTAAAGCTGAAGTACTTTAATTTTAAACTAAAGGAAATTGACTTGACTTTTATCTCACTACTGCTCAGGCATCACTTGATGCTTGTTTTTATTGTAGAAGGCTTCGATCTAAATTACTCGACTAAACGATTCCTATGAAATGGTCCGAGTTTGGTTTATGATATCGCTGTGCGTTGCGTGGGTTCCGAGACAATCAAATGAAATGCTTGTTGGGTTTATGCGTGTCATGGCATGCATAACTCTTCGGGGCGTGACATTAAATGCTTAGAGTAGACACCAGGTACCGTTAGCATTAGCCCAGTTAAGAGAAGCAAGTAATGCAAGCTGTTGCTGCTGCTGCACCACAGCTGCACCACAGTCACATTCACATCATCGTAATCCGAGCGCCAGCTAACAAAATTATTGGCACTTAAAGCGCCGGCGCTGTGACTCATCAACAGATCAACAATGAGAGAGACAGAGCTAGAGGAAAAGAGGGATAGAGACTCCGAGACGTCTCGTTTGTGATCCACACAGACGTGGGAGCTCCGCGCTTAGATTTATGCGGCAAACGTTTAGTGGACCTCGCTCTACAATTAGCAATAAATTTGTCGAGGCAACGCGCCTCATTAGAGGGCGCCCTGTTGTGGAGGCCCCAATCACAGTCTCATAGTCTCTCAATATTCTCCATCTCGGGCTCGCTTCGGGGCCCAACTTAGAGTCTAGCTCGTTCAATACTTATGCTCTTTTTTTATGTCTACTGGGAAGTCAGCAGCAGGCCGGCCCTTCGCCTATGATACCTGATCGAGTTGGGATCGTGGTGGTCCGCATTGAACCTGTTTCACGTGTGGCTCGTTTGTCGGTTGTCGCTTTGTTTTGGGTACGTAAATTGACTGCTTGACACTTCGTAGCGTTGCTTATCTGATTCTGATAGCCGCACTTCGTTGTTCTGAGCCGGCTATAATAACTTTGTCACCTACAAAATATGTCTATATACATAACTATTCGCGCTCTCTCTCTCTCTTGCTCCCTCCTTCTCTCTCTCTCCCTTTTGTACCCCTTTCACTGGCCCATTCAGCCCCCGCGTTGGGCCCTAGCTGTTTGTGTGTGGTCTGTGTTTCCCGCGGCGTATTTTGGAGTGTTATTAGGTCTTCTCCCTCACACCCTCTCTCACTCTCACTCGTTCGCTCTCTGTCTCGCTGGCACAGGCTGGGCCGCTCAGCATGATAATAAAGCGCTTGAAATAATTTAAATATTTTTGTGCTTATTTCGATGTTTTTCTTTTTATTGTTATTTGCTTTTTTTCTTTTCTTTTGATTTTTAGTGTTTATTTTTCGCTCATACCGATTTATTGCCTCGAATTCTAAGACCTTTTATCACAGCGTAATTGTGATAAATCTTGTAACCAAATTAGAAATTCTTTCAGTACTTCATATATACATATATTTATTGAATTCAATGCGAAATTACTTTTGCTTTTTAGAAACTAAAATTCTTTCTCGTATATTGATGATTATTATACTTCTTCACTCGCCGTTTGGGGAGTGTATTCTACAATAAGTAACTCCCTACTGCAACGTTCTTACATGGTTTTATATTTAATATATTATTGGATATTTCGTGAATCTGATTTAAAATACTTGTAATAATAATAATAAATAATATAAAATTAAATATTATCTCTTTCATTATCATTTGAATTAATAAATAATAAATAAAGAACAAAAAATAACTACCTAATAAATAAAACCTTATTAATAAATAATTACATAAAATTTTTAAGTTACAAAACAAAAAATAATAATAAGTCTAAGGGTGTCCAACTTTAAAGGCGTTGTCAATATATTTTTTTTTGCAAATAAATAAAAAATAATAATAATAAATGCAAAAAAAAATTCTCGATATCGCAAATAAAAAAGCCTAAATTATATTTATTTTATTTTTGCTTAGCTAAGATAAGAATATGACCAAGAGAAAAACAAAAACAAAACTATCGACTTTTTAAATAAAACAAAATATAAAAATTTTGTATTATTTTACGAAGAATAAATAAAGAATGCAACAAATTCTTTTTGAATTTGTTTATAAATAAAATTATGGTATTGTTTTTTAAGAAATATTTTTTTATTTTGAAGTTTGGTTTCAACCGATAACAACAACAATTATTTCTTTCGTGATTGTATTGAAATTATAATTATTTATTTTTGCTTGGCCGAAGATTGTTTTAATGATTAGTTTATTGGCATTAAATTTCTTATATATATACATTTGAAATGCTGAATTTAATGCTTATTGAAAACATATTATTTTAAAATTACTTTTGTTATCTGAAATACTTTGTTTGCTCTGCTTCTTCAACTTTTCTTTAACTTTTTATATGCGCCCGCAGCATGAATTTACTAACCACATTAATGTGTTGATTTCTAAATATAAAATTCTGAAGGTATTGAAAATATAAAATAATAATTTAACTTAAATTTTAATGTAAACCTTTTTTTGTAAAATTACTTTGTTTTTATTATTATTTATTTTTAGTTTTTTTAAATTAGGCAAAAATATTTTTTCTTTTTAATTTGTTTATTATATTATATATTGTTTCCCTTTTTTTGCGACAAAATTTAAAGTATTTCTGAATTTTTCGGTATTGTTATAAAAAGCAATAAATATAATTTATATTGGTTATCAAATATACATTTAATATATTTAGCTACGCTTATCTGTAGTTTTTATATCAGCTTCAGCTATTCATTTGGAATTTCAAAAATTTGCTTTTTTTTCTATAATCCTAATTTTATTCTTTGACTGCCCCAAATTCATATCAGAATTTCAAAATTTAAGAAGTAAGAAAGCAATAAATTATTTCAAACTAAAAGTGTTTGTAATGATTGATAAACTCTTATTTATTTACTAAATGGAATGAGCATTTGAATTGCTTTCTATACAAAGATATGGAAACTATAGATATCATAGCAAATGGGTAGATTCTAAGCGGCACAGGGTATGCTAATGCTGAGTCGACACGACATGATTGCATGGCTCTCATTTCTGATTACGTTTCAATTGAAACTTTTTATCGTCAATACGTCAATGTGTGCTTAAATATATTTCTGGAAATGCCCTTGTCTGGCGTCGAGGGACTTGAGAGGCTGATGCCATCGATATATACATATACATGTATATATATAAATATTTGTATATGCCAAACAGAACTTACAAAACAACCATATTCCAAAACAAATGCGTTTAATCCACAGTCGCGCGAGTGTTTATATGTATGTGTGTGTGTGTGTGTGTGTGTGTGTATATCGCTGTTATATTGCCCGATTTATTATCCAATAGCTGAGCTCTTGTCAAACTGTAGGCACTTCACAATTGCAGCACTTGGCCATTATAATCAAAATTAGAATATATTGAATGGCGTTGACTTCCGTGGCCCTTAAACACAATTGTATCTGTATCTAACGGTTAGATAGCACATACGCGTATACTAGCACAACGACCGTCGCTAGTTTTGTGACAATGGATGATGATGGCCCGACGACGATGACGACGACAACAATGACGACCTTTCGCTGTGGCAACCTGTGCGCGCGCTCTGTGTGTGTGCAGCAGGGCAAAATGTACGTATCTGCCAGATACAAAGCAACAAAACATAAAATTGAGCATAAACTTCGGGCTGTGAAGACAAAAACGACGCTGACAGCAAAGTTTTGTCAACAATCAAATGATGTTATACTATGCCTGGCTCCACCTACAAAAATACAACAACAACAACAACAACAGCAGCGAAGCAGAAGCAGCTGAGAGACTAGTGGATAGAGACCCATTGGACCCATGGAACAGACCCACCCGCATAAATTTGGCAAAAAAAAAACTCCTCAAACGATGATGATGACGACGACGACGTCGGCGCATAATCAACAGCCAAAAACTCCACGAGCTGCAGACAGAGCAATAGCAGCAGCAGCAGCAGCAGCAGCAGCAGCAGAAGTAGCAGCAGCAGTCGTCGCAGCTGCCGATGTGTTGTTCGTATGCTCATTGCAAATGATACGAGTGTCTCTGCATGTGTATGTGTGTGTATGCCAAGCTCTTTCCAGTCGTCGCTGATTGGTCGGATAACAGCTGCTGACGCGCACACACACACATACACACACTCAAAGGCTCTCTAGCTCCGCAAAGTGTGGCGAGCGTGTGTGCAGCCGGCATTGCTCATTATCTGCTTAAGTGAGCGTTTATGTGTGTGTGTGTGTATGTGTGTGAGTTTTGAAGGGAGCAGAGAGTCTTTTGAAGTATCTCTTGTTTCTTGTTGTATAATAATTATAATGGGAAATGTAATTATTTACTTATGATTCAGGCTTATCAATTGCTTTATGTTTTGCTTTTGGGGCAAGCTTTGAAATTATTTAATCTCACTCTCTCGCTCTCACTCTCTTTCTCTTAAATATTAATTTGTTTTGCGCAATCAATTCTTGGGGAAATGTTGGAAATGTTTAATTGAATTTGATTTAAAGTAGATGAAATGTATATGTACATATATATGTATGTAACGAATTGTATGACGCTTAACTGAAAACTAATACTATTAAATGGCAGTTTATATTCATTCTATGCACGCAAATTTCTTTTCAGTTTTAAAGGTTTGCTTTAGAATCATTCTAGAATTTTCTAAATAACTTTTTTTTGTTTGGCGATCTTTGGGCCGTTTTAAATTATATATTTCTCAGGACTTTATATTTTTTGAGCGAAAGCATTTCTGACAGTGTCCTTTTCTAAAGACTTTGTAATTTAAATATGTATATATATTTATTATATTTATTTATATCAACAATTAAAATTTCTTAATTTTACTAGTTCTTAATATATGTTTGTAATTTTATGTATGCATGTATTTAATTTTAAGTATGTTTTTAAATTTATATCCTTAGCTTTGATACATTTTTATCAATAATATTTTACAGTGTATTCGTGTAAGCCAAACAATCCATACCTTGCCTTAAATGCATAACCAAATTTATTAAATGTCAAGAATTTATAAAATTAAAAAATATATGTATGTAAATATTTTGAATTTAAAAAACAAAAAATAAAAAAATCTTTAAATATTAAAAGTCTATTTAATTTATCTTAGGATGTAAACGATATTATCTATAGGCTTTTAGCAAAAAGTTGATGATTAACAAATTGTCATGATTATCTATCATAAAAATATTTTTCGTTTTATCAGTATTATTATAATTAATATAAAAAGATTTGTGAATAATTTAAATTACACATATCTAAATCTAAATACTTAAATATTAAAAATTAGCTTGGCATGCAGAAATTAGATATTTCTTTATGAATTCATATTAAGTAAATATGAATAATAATAAATAAATATCTAAATTTAAATAATCATTTTCATTGAGTTGCATTATTTCGTATTGAACATTCTAATGAAGTACTTAAGACAAGTCACATTGAGGACGACTTAAAGTCCAATTTTAACAAACAGCGGCGTAAATTAAATCATTTTCGAATGCAAATCTGATTTTAAGCGATGAGCGCCAATCATCAACTCTGTGGCCGCCCAACAATTTCTTGAATATTCCAACTGCCAATGGCCGAAAAAGAAAACCAGAAAATAAATAAAGAAAAGCATAAGCAAATGAAAATAATAACATGGTTAGCAGAGCAATGAGAACGGAAATTGTGAACGGCATTTGGTAATGAGAACGATCAGTAGCTGAGGCAGATGATGTAGTCGGGGCTTCAGGGACTGTGGAGCTGTCTCTCTCTGTTGTGTTTTCACCTGATCGGCCCGCATCGCCATTTAGGCCAAGAGTTACAAATAAAAAAGAGAAATAAAACAAATTTATGCGTCCAGTTGTTGGTTGGCTAACAATTAACCAACAGCCAGTTAAATTTAAACGACGCCCTTAGACTATGCCCGAAGGCGCAACCACTTGCCATTAGCTCATGAGCAAATAGGCGTTAAAGTGAAAATTGAGCTGCCGTTGACAGGAAATGCAAAAGAAATGCGGCTGCTGCTGTTGCTGCTGCTGCTGCTGCTGCTGCTGCTGCTCATTGACTGTGACCCATAATTAAAAGGGCAGTACGCACTCACCTGGGCTGATTATACGGGATTGGGCCTCAAGATGTACCGCAATGGCTTCTACTTCTCTTGGCCTGTTGGCCTGTTCGCCTCTTGGCTTGTTGCCGACGATGTTGTCGCTTTAACGCTCGACTCGCCAAATTATACGGGTGACAAAAACATATTTCAACGCAACAAAAATAGTAAAAACACACACACACTCACACACATACACGCACATACACTCGTACGCACATTAGTTAACAACTCGTGAATGTTTAGTTTGTTGCAGCTGCGCTCAGGTCTTTGGCTTTTCGCAATTAATTGCTTAACATTATTATAATCGTGCCTTGTTTAATGTAGATACACTCGGTGTGGTCCATAGACCACTCGAATCTCCAACCCCCTACTCCAGCTCCAACTCCTACTCCGGCGTAGTCTCCAACGGTGTTTGGCCTGGCTGTGAGCTCTAATGAGCGCGTGCTCTTCAGCTCCAAAAGCTCAAGCTGTTAGAGCGCCCAAAAAAAAACTAAAAGGGCCTGTCATTGAACACACCAACAACAGAAATGAAAAACAATAAACAAAAAATACATTTATTAAAAAGAATAAAACAACAAAATATTAACAAAAATATTTCGATTTTTTAGAGCATCAAATTAATCATTGCGCCGTTAAAATAAATAAAAATTGGTATAGTTTCAAATGGTTTTCAGACGCTTTTAAGCACAAATATTATTAATTAATTAGCTATGCTGTGCACTGAGAGAAATTTTAATTTTGCAAAGCCAACAATGAGCATTCAGTAATATAGAAATGATAATAATTTATAGCGCGCAAAAGGAAATGTAAAATTGAATTAAAATAGTTACTAGTTTTATTTGATAGAATCTTATATATAAATTGTATCGTAGCAAAATGTTTTACAATTAAAAAAACAAATTCGATAAAATAGCCAAATATTGCTGTGATATAAGTATTAAACATATTTATACAATATAATTTATATTTCTTTTTAATTTGAAAAAATGTAACGGCAAACTAAAATATTTTTTTATATTGAAAAAAAAAAAAAAAAATTGCTAATAGCAAATATGTGGATAAATAAATTATTAAACATATATTTTTGTCAGTAAAAATGAAAAGATTGTTTAATTTTAAGTGCAAAATAAATTTTGTATACTTATGATTTGTCTTAGCTTTATTCAAATTCTGAAAAAAAAAATTCTTAAAAAATAATTATAAGAAAAATACATTTCAATTCTAAAATTTTATTTTCTATATTTTTAATGTTTTATAGAAAAGTACATTTTTATTATCATATATATTGGGTTTTCACTTAATTTAGTAAATTTTTTTTAATGATACATCAGCCTTTATTTAATAAAGAATATGTTAACAGACCTTAAACTGCATTCTTAATCAATTTAAATAAATATTTTAAAAAAATGTATATATTTTATGAAATATATAATAGTACAATTATATTATGCAAGCTTAGAACATTTCTGATTATTTTAATAGAGTTATACCCTAAATTTTCTCCGAGTGTATCTCAGTCAAAGCAAAAATCACAGACCATCTACAACAAAATAAACCAAAGTGTGACTTGTGGCACCCAGCAAAGACAAAGACAGACCAAAGGCAATTTTTCCATTTACGCAATTAATTGGTCGACTCGCTGGGCGGTCCACTAATAGATCAAGGGAAAAAACAACAACAACAACGCCAAGAAGGTATTTTAAATGCGGATTAACATTTTGCCTATTGACTGATTAATATTTTACACACACACACACACACACACACACTCTGGAATCACCCACAACAACTTTGTTTTTTTTTTAGAGGCCTTTTGACAAATGTGCTTAAGGTAAATGCTAATGGATTTTTGAAGTTCAAGAGTCAGTGGATTGTGACCTTATAAATGAGATCGATTAGAAGTCAATTACAAAGGCGCGATGTTTCTCTCCTCTCTCTCTCTCTCTCTCTCCTCTCTCTCTCTCTCTCTCCCCTCTCTCTTGGCCCAAAACAACCTAAAAGGCTTTTTGATTATAAAAATTATGACTCATAAATTTAATTTTATGACTTCTTCGTTCACGAGCCGAGCAAAAAGAGCAGAAGGTGCCAAAATTATAGAGCTCGTGTGATGTAATTTTCTCACATAAGCCTAAAGAGCTGCTGCGGCAGCAGCAGCAACTGTTCTGGGCCCAATTCTTCATCAAATGGCAAATTGGCCAGGACCAGAGAATCGAAGCGTCGCCGTCGCCGCCTTGCACTTTAATCAGTTAAATGAACTGTTGAAAATTTGCCACATTTGCGGCATAATGATTTTAATGGCCATGTTGGAGCCCAGGAGCAACACGCGTCCTCTGTCGCCTGTTTAAACAATGAGCAGAGGCCACGCACTCCAGCAGACCCGCTGGCAAAAGCCATTTGACACTAATGTGTTTTGGGACCCGAAACGTTTGATTATCGCATCTCTGCACATATTGGCAGCGGCGCATTGGTCAGGCATGTCAAGGAACTTGGGCCTAAACACCGGCTACCCGGCAGCTCGATCATTACGGGAATGCAATGGACTCTTGACTCCAAACTCCACACTCCAAACTGTTCATATGCAGTTACACGCCCGAGGGCTGTAATTCCAGCCCTGTGAACTGTCAGCTCAATTTGTTCTGTTTTTGCCCGATTTAATGTTTTATTTTTGCTCAGCCTCGGCTTCATTTACATATTTTGCATACATGTACATATACATGTGTATTTGTGGCAGGGCAGACCCTGCCCTTGACCTTGTCTCTGAGGCCTTTGCTCATTCAGTTGGCTTATCTCGCAAATGCATTCATTAAATTTGAATGCCTCTGTGCTCCAGCGAGCCGAGATACCGCGATAAGATAAGATAACAAAGCGATTTCGACTACTGGGTGGCTTTTTGAATGGGTTGGAGCTGGCTCTGAATCCAGTTCAACTTGGAGTTTATATTTAATTGAAGTCGCTCTGCGATGACTGTGAAATTGTAAATGAAATTGTGATAAATATTCCTTTTGATTGGCATATTTGGAATTTTACATTTTTTACCAATAGCCGATGTGTGCTTGATAAACGAGACTCAGCAAATTTTTGTAAAGTTAATATTATATCAAATATTGAAAATGTCGGAAAATACATATCTACGAAAAAGTAGTATAAAATATATTTGTTTAATTTGTAGAATAAATTATCAAAATTAAAATAATTTTTAATAACAAAAAATAATAAAAAATACAATAAAAAAATAAAAAATATGATAAATATAAAATAATAATAACAGTGATAAAAAAATAACAAATAATAAATAATAAATGATAAATAGCAAATATAATATAAATTATTAAAAAGTATTGGTATATATGCTGAAAAGTAGTAAATAACCCATTTGTTATCTGGGATTGCTGCAGATTTCTCCAGTTGTTTAAAGAAAATTAAATTAATATAAAGAAGAAAGAAAGAAGAACATAAAACATATATATGTATATATGTAGAAGAAAGAACAAAAACAAAAAGAATGTTAAATGTATATACATATTTTTCTTTAGTTCGTATAATTTCTAAGATGTACGTGCTTAAGGGTTAAATAGGCAGGCATAGAATTGCATATAACAAAAGCAATTTGAGCCACGCTATTCATTAAGACATAAAATAAAATCTTAAATTGAAATCTAAAAAATTAAAATTAAAAAAAATATATATAATTAATATACAGTAAATACCTGTCAAACTCATAGCAATTTTATTTCTATTTTGTAACCAGTTTACTAATTTGATAGTTATAAAATATATATAATCGCACAAACTTTAACTTGACTTTTAAGGGAGCCTGAAGTAATTGGATTTGCTATAGGTGCTGATTAAAACGAAATTTGCCTAATCCTATTAAATAAACTTTTCCTGTTTTCAGATTAGATATGTATTAAATATTATATTAATATATAATTATCTTAAATTATTGTATTTACTGAAATTAATATTAAGCATTTCATTTTTAACAGAACATGACAGCATATTTGTAACTAGATTGAATTTTAGGTATAGAAATATGTTAGTTTTAATTATTTATTCAACAAAAATCCGTTACAATAATTTTAATAAAAAGTAATTTCACTACTTAAAATTTATTTATTATTTATCATAATTTAATTATTATCAATCATAATTTCACTCAAGGGGAATTCATTTCTTACATAAAATTAAAAAATTAATATTAAATATATATGTAAATACTCTAAGCAACAATTTTCCTACTTCAAGTACACAAAATGTCTTTATTACTCATTTTAATTTATATGTTTATTTAGTTAAAATTTATTAATTGCATAAATCAAGATGATCTGTCATTTGCAGCTGTCGAGCATCTCACTCAGTTGGCTCTCACTCCTTGGCTCCTTGGCCAGGCCAATCAGGCAAAAGCAACTAAGCAAGATGTGAAATCTGGACACAATTATTGACTTCGTCCCGCATATGTGTGTGCGCATAGGCAGGCAATCAAGTGAGCAGAAGTAGCGTAGCGCCAGGCCACATAAGTGCGACCAGATCCAGACAGGGCAAGGCGCAGTCCCAGTCCCAGTCACAGTCGCAGTTGCAGCCGCACGCATGACCTACGACAAGGAGCGAGCAGTCGGCCAGTTCGACAGACGGCTTAAGCAGACGCCAAAACTGAACGGTTAATAAATATATGCTATATATATGTACGTATGTGTATATATGTATTTGTAACTCAATTCCTGTTTAACTTAATTACGATTATGATGACGATTATGATTATGATGACGGGGCAGCCAGAAGTTATCTGGACATCAGCAACGATTATAGAAATGAAAAGTGCGACTGCAAAATCAAAGGGATCACCGTTTTTATTTTAACATTCAATTAATGCGCGCACAGAAGGTCTGTGGACAACAACAGGTGGTACTAAATAATAATAGCAATAACAATAACAACAACAATTAATTTAGCTCTGAATGCCATGAGCACGTAGACGGCACGGGCTCAATTCTCAAACAGACCACGAAAAGGAAGTGGCAAAGACTGCGGCAAGCCGCCAGCCGCAGTCGCAGCCGCAGTTGCAGCTCCAACTGCAACAGCTGCTGCAATGCAATGGTTGGTTATGCAGGCGGCTGCTGCTTCAGTTGCTGTTGCAAGTGGCCTATACAGATTTACATGCTAGGCAGCGCCTCGAGTCTGCGGCACGTGCTTCGCATGGCAAAGGTAAGCAGACAGAGCCCCAGCCCCAACTCCACTCTGATCACGAGCCAGTTTTATTGAAAGGTGCAAACTAGAAACTCCCACGTTCATTTAGAGGCGCGCACGCTCAGCCCACTCGAAATTGAAATTGATGTACGAGCGAGCTCTAAGCCCTAGACCATTATCATCATCAGCATCAACACAGAGATAACTGCGAATCAAAGAGCTCATCAAATGATCAATCACTGTGGCAGTTCGTCTGTCTGTCAGTCTATCCGTCCGTTTGTCTGTCTGTCAGTTTGTTGTGCCTCGGCGAACAAAGAGTGCGACAATTGCCTTTGACAGTTTTTACCGTTCGCCAATTGTTGTTCTTGAGTCGCGCCTGTTTACTCGATCGGGGTGGATTCCACTTATAGAGTGTGAGCATCCATTTCCGATCAATACACTCATTTTTGCATATGCTCATGGGATTGTGAGCAGAGCAGAAGAGAGGCAGCTGCTGATGTTTGTTTGGCATATGAAGTGACTTTAATGGGATAAAAATACTTTGAAAAATATAGAAAAAATAATATTTATATAATATTATTGAGCTTTGTGATATGTGTATTTAATTTATTATTATTATAATATTTATAAATATTTTAACTCAAATAAGTTTTTTTCTTGGTTCTAACAAGCATTCTATAAATATTATATTAATTTTGTTGATGTTTCGATGATGATGTTGAATCACATATTTTAAATAAATTGAATCTAAATATCTGTTATTTTTATTTTTTATACAATTTTCGGTTTATTTTAAAGCTATTTATATTGTATACATAGAAAAATGGTAAATATGTTAGAATCTTTTTTCTGTATTATTCATTGACCAAATAGATCTCCAACAGTCATTGTACTGCCTTGGTATATTTTCATATTTTTTTATTTCAATAATTAATTTTTATTCTTTTTTCTTACTGTTATGTTATTCTTCAAATAGTAAAACAGATTCCTTCTTCTTAGTTTTGATAAAATGAATTTATCGTCTAACCATGATGACGTTATAGTGATTGGATTTCTATAAATTTTTTGTATATATATATATTGATGAATATCAAAGCTACTTCTGAGTTGAGTCTTGTATGCATCTTGTATTATTTTGTGTCTTTTAATGAAATGCGCCAGACTTCTTATTTTCTTATAGAAAACATACATAATATAATATAATATAATCATAGAATAAACTCTTTTTGTCTTTTGAGTTGCTGCGGTCATTTACTCTCAATGCACTTTATTTTCGTATTTTAAATAAACTCTATTTATTTACGTGTTCAATTTCTACTCAGTTATTTTTACATATATAATTTTTTATAATTATTTATATAGCTTATTTTAATCACTCCTTTGTATTTATATTATTTATTTCTTTTACCTCGATTATAGAATATATATCTTATTTACTTTCTATAATATCTTATATATTTTCTATATTATTTCTATATTTATATCTATATATGTACATTATATTTATATATTGTATTATATATATAAAAAGTTCTAAATATGTACATACATATATATTATTTTGTATGTTTTTATTTTATTATTTTAGATTTATCAAAATATATGAAAATTTTTTATTATATATAAAAGTATTTTGAATGTACATATATTATAATATATATTTTTATTTTATATGAATATATTTAATCATTCAATATATGTAATAATATAGTAATATAATATGCAATACTTACATACAATTTGTTATAAATTTGTATTTTATATTTAATATAACTAGTATTTATATTTTATTTAATTAAGGGTTATTTTATTAACTATTATATTATTCAAGTAATTTTCTATTCATTTTGTTTTTAGTTTCCGTCTCCATGAAGGCATCTATAATAGCTTCAATGCATAAGGGCACTCGCATAAAGCATGGCAAATGCAAGTTGTTAATGCTCATTTCAATGTTCATTTTAGTTGTACCCATATTTATGTACATAAAAGTTATTCCTATCTCTTCGCATGCCAATTTGCAATGCGCGCTTTGTCATAAATGTTCGAAAAACCAAAAAACTAAAATAAATAAAATTTATCTGTTGTGTGACGCGTGCCCAGGTGCCCAGGTGCAGGCTCAGTCGATCGCCGGTACGGGCCACGCTCCGCTCCACAAGACCATAAAACCGGGAAAACAAATCCAACTAATTAGCTGGCATTCCGGTGACAACAAATTCGCGGGCGTACTATCAAATGCAAATTGGCATAAACTGAAATGGAAAAGGTAAAACAAAATTTGATATTTTTGTAGGAAATTCGAAATGGCAAAAACGCTGGGCAATTGTCACGATTTTGTGGGCCATAAATTACTAAAAATCATTTGGCCCAGAACGACCTCTTGCCCAGGCGCACTCGACATCGAACCGCCGAAAATGCCGCAATCGCCAAACATTTCATTAGTCAATGTGCATTTATCGTTTTTTTTTTTTTTTTGTGAAGGGTGGGTTTGTATTAGAGGGGTTGCTGGGGGTAGTATTAGAAATGCATTGCAAATAGTAGAATGCAATGCTAATTTCTGAACAGACAAACGCCTCTCGCGCGATCTAATGATTATGGCTAATAAATTATGCACTTTGACAATCGAATGGAATGTTTGTTTTTTTGTAGTTTGTTTTATTCTGATGCCCATCTCTATTAGCTGGTAACTAGTGCCCGAGTTCTAGTGAAAGATCTATCTTGAAATCTATTTGCAATCTCGACCACACACAAACGCCTTTGGCTTCTGGCAATATGTCAACATTTGCCAGCTAATTAAATCAAAATTGAAAGTTAAAACCAAAACACTTTTTTAATAGGAAAAACCCACAAAATCACCACGGGCACACTTGAGCAACGACTCTCAAGGCGCGGCAGGAGTCATAAAAGCAATAACAAACAAACAAACATACATATATATATATATATATGTATATATGTGTATATATATTAGCAGACACTGGTTTGGCCACTCTTCACACCTCACGACAACACTGCAGACACATCCTGTGGCGCATGGCAAGACGTCGTCTGGTCATTAGTGTCTGACTGCAGCACCAGAGGCGTCTGCACATTTGTGTCACCTGCCGAGCTCGAGGCTCGAGTCTCGAGTCTTGAGCTAGAGCTGATGTTACAATTACCAGGTAATACAACGAAGACGACCACAGAATGTCTAACAACGGCACAGCTTGCCATGAAGTGTGCTCTGTGTGACTGTAGGCTGTAGGTATTGCCTAGGCTAACAGTGCTGGAGGAAGCATTTCAGGGCGTGAAGATCGCAGCTGAGCGTGGCAACTGGTAGGGAATGAGGTCATATCATTAATTATGGGCAGAGCTTCAGCTACAGTGTAGGAGTTGATTTCTGTCCAAATGACTGTCATTTATCCTCAAGAGCTTGGATGGTATAGGAGCCCTATTGTAGCCCCTACGGCAATGGGTTTTGGTGTGATCTGCAAGTGCTATTTGCAGAGATCAGAAGTGCAGCGCAGAATGTAGTCAAATGTATGAATTATATTTAAACTAAAGTTTGGTTTGTGGATGACTTTGATATATGTTTATTTGTAATACAAAAGCTTCTGTCAAAATTTAGAACTATGCTTCTAGAAAAAAACTTTTTTTTTGCTCTTAATTCGCGTAAGTATATGTACTATATATTTTTTGCCTTGGGTCACTACTGAAATATGTATATTAATATCAAATTTCAAGTCTGCATCATTTTAAATAAATGAGTTTATGTTATATTGTACATACTTCTAGTCAATTAGTGTGCACAACGGGAAAGTCTTAACACTTTATAAGAGGAAGTTATTTATCAACCATTATATACTCTTTTCAGATTGCGAACGAATATAAAAATGTGCTAAAATATTGCAAATAAATGCATATTAGAAATTCCAAATGAATTTTAATACTAAACAAATAGTTTTATACAACGAATTATGAGATAAACATGTAGACATTAAAGCGAGTCAACAAAGTTTGCATAATTTATGCTATGTCTATGCATAATATATAATACTTTATGAGAAGCAATAAGCTTTGAACTGCAAATAACATATGTAAGACTACGTTTATATATAAATAAATATTGAAATATGTAAATATTTGTAAACATATATAAATAAATATTAAAATATATAAATATATATGAGACTATATAATGAAAAATGCAAATTTTTTAAGTATTTCAAGTGATTTTCACATTAAAATTAATTTAATTAAAATGAAAATAAATTTAAAAATCTTCAAATTTTTATATAAGTTACTTTACTCAAAAAATTTATAAATCTTTAAATTTTTATATAATTTACTTTTGTTATCAATTACATTAACTATATAATGAGGTGCTGGAGAGGACAATATGAAACAGTTATTGCCAAAGAATATTCTAAGTATTTTATTTAATTCACTTGATATTAGAACTGAATAGAAAACTTTTCCAAAAATGCTAATAATATAATTACATTAGTAGATAGTAGGTAAAAAAGGCAATATAAAATTATTAAATTATTGGCAAAATATGTACATACTTTCTACTCAAAACATTTGTTTGGCCTTATTCAACACTTGGTTCCCACCATCTCCCACATATACTTATATTGTTCCCTCCTCCTCATTACATTTATGAGAAGGAATAAACCTTTGCTGATCCCAAGAGCTACCCAGCAAATTTGTTTTCACACTTTAAAGTAGGACAGACAGCAGCAGTTGCTACCAAGTTCCTTTCATAATGCCCAATATAAATCCAATTAGCACGCTTTTTGTCTGCCTTCCACCATCTGACAATTTATGTGCGTCCTTTGAGCACGGCACACAGAGTAAACGGAGAGGTTGGGAATTAAAAAAAAAAGGAAAAAGGAAAACAAATAAGGAAGAACAAACGGAAGACGAGCACACAAAGGAACACACTCAACGGATCTGGCTCTGCGGTCTCTACCAGGAGAGAGACCGGGCACAATGGGGTGTGTCATCATCGTCTTGTGCTGCAGAACTTTATGACTTGTGCTCACCTTTAATGCTCACCATTAAACGCTATTAGCAAGCATTTAGGGATCACTTTCAACTGTGAATTGCGCTTTGTATTTTTTTCTTTTGGGTAGGTCACTGAGGTTAAGCCCGAGGGAGGGTGTTTAAATGCGCTCTTAATCTAATAAGCTGCTAGCACGCAAACAAGTTCACGTGGGAAAAATTGGAGCAATAACAAATTAATAGACAATGCTCAAAGTATTCGTATCAAAATGTTGCGTGGGTCGATCGCCAGATCGGATTGGGATTGGGATTGGGATTGGGCTAGGTGCCATCAGCACTGGGTGTGTGTGGGAAGTGCTGGAAAGCGTGTTAGTTATTTATGGTTAACACGGCCCCTGTGCCAATTGGACATGGGAAGCGGCTTACAGAACAAGGAAGCAACAGACAACGCCCACGTTCAGCTGCACAAAAGAATCTCATCAATTTGCAAACTTTATGTGACTCAATCCTGAGTCTGTTGGGGACTATAAAAGGCTGAAGCTTAGGCTCCAGCCTCCACAGTCTTATTTGCAGAGTGCGCAGAAAATGTTGCTTGGATTTTTGCTGCTACTCCTCTTGGGCAGCTCCGTTTCAGTCTTGGCCCTGGTCGACGAGGATGACGATGATGGGCCCATTGGCAGCGACAAGGAACTCTCGGATTTGGTCATCACCACGGCTTTGGGTAAAATTCGTGGCACCATCTTGCCCTCGCAGGCGGGTCGCAATTTCTACGCCTTTCGGGGCATACCCTATGCCAAGGCGCCCGTTGAGAACTTGCGGTTTAAGCCGCCGGAGCCCATTGAGCAATGGTTTGATATCTTTGATGCCACCTTCGATGGACCCAAGTGCCCGCAGCCGGGACTGGTCAGCGAGGATGTGAGCGAGGATTGCCTCAGGCTGAATATCTACACACGCCAGTTGCCCAGCGAATCGGAGCCGAATCCCAAGAAGCCCGTCATTGTCTTCATACACCCCGGTGGCTTCTACTCGCTGTCCGGCCAGAGCAAGAACTTTGCGGGTCCGCAGTATTTCATGGATCGCAATCTGGTGCTGGTGACCTTCAACTATCGACTGGGCACACTGGGCTTCCTGGCCACGGGCACACAGGAGGCGCCCGGCAACATGGGCCTCAAGGATCAGGTGCAGCTGCTGCGCTGGGTGAAGCTGCACATTTCACGCTTTGGCGGCGATCCCAACTCGGTCACAGTGCTGGGCTATGGGGCTGGAGCCATGGCCGTCACCCTGCACATGGTGTCGCCCATGTCGCAAGGTCTGTTCCAGCGAGCCATTGTGATGAGTGGCGCCGCAACGGGTCAGTGGTCGCTGCCGGAGCATCAAATGGACGTGGCCAAGAAGCAGGCGGCACTGCTGCAGTGCAACACGGAGGACATGAAGGAAATGCTGCTCTGTCTGCGAGAGGTGAGATAGAGAAGGACTATGATTAGAAATGGGCAACTACTGAACGGGTTTCTTTTGCAGAAACACTATTTGGAGTATGCCAACTCGCTGCCCCGCATGTTTGACTTTGGACGCAATAATCCGCTGATCTTGTGGAAGCCCGTGGTGGAGCCGGACTTTGGGCAGGAGCGCTTTCTTACCGAAGATCCCGTGCGCAGCTATCAGAATGGCAACTTTATGAAGATACCCATCATTACAGGCATGACCAAGGATGAGTTTGTGGGGCCGGCAATATGTGAGTGAGAGAGAGAAACAGAGAGAGAGAGAGAGGGAGAGAGTTGCATATTTCAATCTTTTATCCCCACTTAGCCATCTTGCAAAGTCCTTCGCTGCTCAGCGCTTTCAATGACAACTTTGAGGCCCTAGCTCCCATTTGTTTCCTCTACAATGCCAGCAGTCCTCGTGCCAGGAATATTAGTCAGGAGCTGTATCAGTATTATTTTGGTAATCTGCCGCTGGAGGCGAATAGCTCGCTGCAGGCTCTGGCCACTCTCTACTCGGATGCCCTGACGGGCTTTGGCATACATCGCTTTGTCCACCTGGCGGCTCGGGCCACGAAGGTGTATCAGTATCGCTTCGCCTACCAGGGCGCTCGCAGTCACATTCACTATCCGGAGGAGGCGCCCTACGGCGTAGTCCATCACGATGATCTGATGTATCTGTTTGTGGAGCCCTCGATCAGTCGCATGTTTACGGAGGATGATGATGAATTTCGCATGGTTGACCTCATGACGCGCCTGTTCGCTGCCTTTGCCTACAAGGGGTTCGTAGGAGAGAGAGAGAGAGAGACTTAGATTATCAAATTTTTTATTTAATTGAATCTCCTTTCGCAGCGATCCCAACAAGCCCAGTGATGAGAAACTGCGCGACATTCGCTGGCGCCCGTTCAGCTTCAAGAAGCGCTACTATCTGGACATTGGCGACGAGCTCATCTTGCAGGAGGGTCTCAATGCGGCTCGCTACGAGATCTGGAAGCGTTTGTTTCCCCTCAATTGGCGACGCCAGACCAAGGAGCGCTGGCTCAGCCAATACATTTGAAGGGGTTGCAGCTGCCTTTGCACACAACTGTACTTAACTAGCTTCACTATCATAAATACTAAATGCAATTTGGCATTCGAAATGTCTCTGTATGTGTTTTTTTTCTGTTCGGTTTAATTCTGTGCAATTGTCTGCCCCTCAGATGTTGCTTGTTTTTTGTTTCTGTTTCCAGTTGCCAAGTGATAAACCAATTGGCATAATTTTCAGTTCCAATTTGATGTGGTGTCTCCCTCAATGTTGTTTATGCTTTGTTTTTTTGGTTTTGGTAGGTATGCGTGTCATCACTGTGTGGGTGCATATATTAAGTCAGTTCGAGTCGATAGCATTGGTACGTGTCGTGCATTATGGGCTGCTACTGATCGCGTGCCAGCCGATGCACTGAGAGAAATGAAAGTGAAGTGGGATGAAAAATATGTAGGTGCTTTAAATTATTAATAAATTTAATTTATTATTTTATTTATTATTTATAATTAAAATTTTTAATAGTTTAAATATTTAGAAAATGCTTTAAAATTATAAAAAACATCTAATTAAATAGCTAT
The DNA here is from genome assembly GCA_035045345.1 of Drosophila hamatofila. NCBI lineage: Eukaryota > Metazoa > Arthropoda > Insecta > Diptera > Drosophilidae > Drosophila > Drosophila hamatofila. Next base: position 7,697,301 of record JAWNPA010000011.1, on the reverse strand, counting down.
TTATTAATTTAAAAAGTATTTATAATTTAATTGTTTTAACTATTTTTCAATCTGAAAAATACTCGCTACTTATTAAATAATTAAATTATATATATATATTTATTAAATATGTAAAAGGCATTTATAATTTAATTTTTTAATAATTTTTAAGCTGAAAAATATCTAGAATTTATTTTAAATTATTTAAAAATTAAATTATATATATATTTATTTCTATATTTATTATATAAATATAGTGCAATTTTTAGGAATTTATAAATAAAAATTCTTAAAAATTTTTAGGAATTTTTAAATAATAAATATGTAAAAGGCATTTATAATTTAATTTTTTAATAATTTTTAAGCTGAAAAATATTTAGAATATATTTTTAATTATTTAGAAATTAAATTATATATATTTGACAATATTTGAATTTTTAGGAATTTATAAATAAAAATTCTTAAAAATTGCACTATATTTATATAATAAATATAGAAATAAATATATATATAATTTAATTTCTAAATAATTTAAAATATATTCTAAATATATTCTTGAAGTGTATATAGAATATATAGTCGAAGTATACGTTCTTATCTGAGCGCTAGTGTCAGCCTTGATCTTCTCTACGCTTACCCAAGTAGATCTTTATATGTTCGATTCAGATTTTGTTTTCACCCTCAATTTTAATTATAGTAATTTATAGTTAAGATAAATTAACCATATATTCTGATTAGATGGCACGCCCTCTAGGAAAGCTCATTTAATCTATAAGATGATCTCTAGACAATAATTGAATATTGCTAAGTTTCATACAAATTCTCTATATAGGTATCATTGGTAAATTTCCCAATCAAAAATGTATTTATAATTATATTAAATATTTAAGAAGAAAAACCTATAAAACAACTTCAACCTTAAGCAAATTCATAAGAAGAAGAAGCTTATAAAATCTTAATCAAAAATCCTCGACACATATTCTAATCATACATATTCAAATAATACTACAATTTTTTTCCAGTGTATGCCTCTCATCCAAGTGCCGCAAGCAAACTCTAAAAACTCTGCCATTTCTGGCTCTACACACAGATGTTACGAAAGCTATTGTTGCTTTTGTGAGCCGCTGCTCGCAACCTATTTTCATTTTTATTGCTCTTATCGGAGTTTGGTTACGCTTGACAGCATGACAATGTCAAAAGCGAGCTGCCAGCTCATCATCGCCCCATTTATATATATATCGAATTGGACCTGGCAAAGAGAGAGAGTGAGAGGGAGGGAGGGAGGAAAAGTCCTGTCGGAGTCATTAGCATACGGCACACATGACGCTCAACATCCAATGCCAATTGGCAATTGCCGACAACTAGAATTCCAGCACGATATGAGTCACGCAGGGCGAGTGATGTCCTGGTGAGGGTGTTGGGCCAGCCAGTTGGAGATCTCCAGTTAATATATTAATATATGCAAATTGCCAGGCACTGCGGTTTGACTGCACTATATCTGCGGCAATAGATCTCTTGTACCGGGGTAGCACTTTTTGATCGTTTCCACTTTAGTTTTAATTGTTTGGCTTGTCAGCACAGCATATGCTCGCTATGTTATGTATATCTCTCTGTCTGTCTGTCTGTTGGTCTGTCTCTTTGTCTGTTTGTCTGCCCAGCAGCACGTTTTCATAATTTGTTAGACGCCTCGTGAGGTATGGCAAAATTTACGAAATAGAGAAGAAAAGCCAAAGGCTACCAACTGCCTAATGCTCTTTTAAGGTTTACAAATAAAGCAAAGAATTTTCGTTACCGAAGTTTTTTAAGAAGATTCAGTAATATTTTCTTTAAATTTAATAAGCTATAGTATTTTTATTATACGCTGAACCCATTGAAAATGGGAACCAAAGGTAAAATTCCTAGTAACAGTCAGAAAAAGGCGTGACAGACCCCCTAAAGTATATATATTCTTAATCAGTAAGACAAGCTAAATCGACTTAGCCATGTTCTATCTATCCATCTATCCGTACAAAAAAGTCGATTTAAAAACCTAGTAGATCTTGAGACTTGAAATGTTGTTGTAAGTCCCTGTATAGCATACGGAAAATTGGATAACTATTCCCGTTTTAATGTTCTTAACTAAAACCCTTATTGAAATTCAGCTTTAGAATTATATACATATCATGCGTCTATTACAGTCTCAAAGCTCAGTTTCTTGTGTATTTTACACAGTTTTGATTTGTTCTATATTATATTATACAAAAAAAAAACAAGTTTGGTATATTCAAGATCAGTTGCTAACATAGTCAATTGTGAATGAGTTTTTCCAAATTGGTAAATATTCAATAGAATATGTGGATTATATCCTGAAAATTTCTTTAAAATCTATTAATTAACATAGAAGTTATTAAGCTAGATGTTTGGCCAACTTAGAAAAAGCACTTAACAGTAGCGTCAAGAGTAGCAATTAATTTATTATACCTGTAGACTATGCAAGATAAATAATGTTCATGGGATTTTTCACCTCGTTTGCTATAGTTAGTCTATACTAAAACAACAGCAATCTACCAAAAAGTTTAAGGAAAATACAGCATACAAAATTAAACCTTGAGATAAAAGATTATTTTCCTATAGTTATTCAATATTTCAAGTGTCAATTGCAGTTAACCTTATATACTCTCATTCACTCAAACGTACAAGCATACTACACAAAAAAAAAACTTTATTCGCATTGAATTGGCATTCCAATTTCCAACGAAATATTTCGAGTTTCGCACAGATTTCGATTTCCGCGAAATGCAGCGCAAATAAAGTTGTGAGAGTTCCCTCCTTCAGTTGCAGTCGCCGTCGCCGTCGCCGTCGCCGTCGTCGTTGCTGTCGTCAGTTGCCAGCCGGGGGCATATCAGATGCAGTCAGTGGGAGCATGTGCCTGCTGTGTCCACAAGAGACGCACGAGTTTGGAGTTTGGAGTTTGGAGTTTGCGCAGTTTTTATTGACTGATGGAAATCGCTCAAACACTATTGAAAGTTCGGCCACAAAATGTAATTAGATTTCTACAGAGGCACAAGAGCGAGCGCTAGAGTCAGTTGGAGTCAGTTGGAGTCAGTTGAACCGCAAGCAACTTCCTTCTGTGGTTTCTCTCTGTGTGTGGATGGGACGCGTGCTTGGAACTCCTGCTGTCAACATCAATGCGCAGGAATCTCTGTGCGCCTTACAATGAAGTTGTCTGCGCAATTGACGTGCGATAAGCGAGGCCGGCAGGCGCAAGTTCAACTAACCTCATCGTTGTTGCAACGAATAAAAAATAAAAACAACAAAGGAGTCGAAGTCTCTTACATAGAAAAATTTGCAGAAACATCACAAAACTCATAAATAACACAGGCAGCAACAACAGCAACTGCAACAGCAACAACAACTACAACTGGCTATAGACTAGATGCCAACTGTTTGCCAGAAAGTGTCCACCACGCTGTCTCGGCTTCTTGGCCAGTCTGGAGCTGGAACTCTTTGACTTTTTGGTATCTCGCTCTGACGATAATGTGCATTGCATTTCACAATTTATGACTCACTTGAATCCTAGCTTGCAGCCAGCCAAGCCAGCCAGCCAGCCAGCCAGCTATGCCAGCTATTTATTGGGTTAAGCTCAGCAGATGGCCATTGGATTGGCTTACATAGTTCCAGTTGGCTGTGGGTGTGGGAAATGCGCCAGGCACAGATATTTGGGTGAACTATTGTGTTGTGGGTGTGAATGCATATGAATATAAGTGGGTTAAATCTGGTAAAGAAAACATCAAGATCAACCCAGCCACGTTAAGGTGTGAACTTTGAAAGAGAATTGAAAGTGAGTTATATGTAAAATATGCATACAAGAGGAGACGCCCAACTATAATATACTCGTTGTTTATTTATTTTCTTGTTGGATGTTGTTCAAGTCAAGAGCTGGAAACATAGATTTTGAATATGTATGTCAAATGATAAAGAAATTTGTATTTACATATTGTCGATGCTAGGCTGACTAGGCAGAGTAGAATAATCAGAACAACTTTATATAATTTGGAGTTGACTGCACTGAGTTTAGAAATATATACATATTTTATTTAAATTTATATCTACATATTTGAGTTATAGGTTGTGCAGGTAAAATGGGTGTCTAAATTATTATACAATTCAGCTAATCAGTAAAACTTTATACAATTCGAAATATATAAATATAATATGCCGAAAGTTTCATGAGTTTAACTGTTAATATTTTCTGTACATATATACGTTATTTATATATGTTTATAGGGTTGTCCATATTCGACGGAAACAACAAAATTTTTTTTATAGGGAACCAAATAAAATGATTATTATCGTTAACATTAAAAAATTGTGTTTTTCTTTGATTAAAAAAAAAACCATGAGTTCGTTAAAAATGGGCAACTTCAGATGTGTTCATCGAATATGGACAGCCCTGTATATGTATATAAGAGAAAATTAAAATTCTTATCGACTAATTTCGATTTGCAATTTGCTTAATTTCTTTCCCTCATTATTTATGTTGTATAACTATTTATTTTGTAGTAGAAGCTTAAATATTGAATAGCTGAGTTACTGTTGAACTCCTCTATCTATAAATAATATTTAATATTTAATTACTATTGACCTCTTCTATTGTTTTGCAAAATATATTATATATATACCATTTGAAGGCGTGGCAACTGGGTCAAGTATATATTTTGGAGTGGGTAGTGTTTTGACCGTAAATTAATATCTGCAGTCTTTATTGCTTATTCCAGTCAGCTGAACTTCAAAATTACTTTAGCTGAAACAAACTTTACATTAAAACTAAAAGATATCCTGTACTCCATTCACATACATTTCCAATGTCTCCTTTTCAGTTTTAAAATATTATATGAAAATGTGTTTTAAAGTACTTACATTTACATTTTATTTCATTTACTTGTTGACTATTTGGCTTAGAAGCCTAGTCAGCTACATCTAAATATAGATCTGGTTAGTCAGCATTTTGAAATGCGCAACCGCAGCTCCCTAAACACGCTTATCCACGAGCCCACATGTCAAATAATAGGCTACTTATTTATTTACAAAAAATTAACACATAAATGTATATAGAAATTTCTTCTTATCAGCATAACGAGTGAGCTAGCCGAAAATGCATGGCCCATGGCCCGGGTCTAGGGGTTGCGGGGGTTGGGCACTGAATTGGAAAATGACTTTTCTCTAATTAGCATTTGGCTGGCAATTGCGTGCGGCACGTGGGCGCTAACTGGCAGTCGGTAGTCGATGAAAACATGTTGATAAGCTCGCGAGAAAACCATTAGCCAATGCCAACGCCAACGCCAAGCCGAATCGAACTGAGAACTCTTCATTTTTAATAACTGATGCGATCCTGCGGCGTTTGCGTCATACATATATTGAAATGTCGAAACAGCTTTCAGAGTGTCGCGTGCCGATCGCAAGCTGAGCCCGTTGGAAACTCATCTCATGCTGTGGGCTGTCCGTCGAGTTGATCTGTCAGGCGAAAAGGACCTCATGCCTGCTGTTCGACTGTTCAGCCCATTGTCTGTTTTGTCTGTTGTCATCGCGGCATCGTATTTCAATAATAGTTTTAGCTCAACCATGTTTGTTTACAGCTTTCAACCTTTAACTGATGATGGATCATGTTGCACGGTGTCGCTTATTGACTAACTGACAGTGGGCTCAAACCACTCCAATTCGTTGAGGGGTGGATTTATTTTTTTATGAAACTGATGTGGTATGATATAAGAGATGCTTGTTGTGGCACTCGGAATGTTACTGGCCTGGAAACTGCTGAGATAGTTATTGCAATTTTATAATGACTTAGGATTAGATTGGTTGAGCATTTTTGTGAATATGTTGTAGATTATTGAACTATAATTCGGCATGGTAGATAGTGTGATGTATAGAGACTGTAGAGTATAGGATATATAGAAGTTTTTAAACTTTATTTTTTACAAAAAGTTAAATTTGCAATCTATTATACTTCCTAAATAGTTGCAGCTTAACAAAAGTTAAATATGCAGGCAGTGTAAGTCTTTTTATGATAGATAGATCTGGAAGGTTCTTGAAGTATAATATGTAAGTATAGTCAGTACAGTATACCACCAACTATAATTACTATTTACTATGCACTATGCTATACTATACTATTCTTGATCTTAAACCTGCTAAAATATTACAAATTTAATTTAATATGGAGTCTTCTTCTGCTCATAAGATTTCGTTTGCTGCCCATAGACAGTCTACATATATTTATATCACTTCGAACTATTGTATTATTTATTATATTATTTATTTTTGTGTGCCCTAAAATTTTCACAATTATAAAGTTCAAGTTTAATATATTTTTTTTGCTGAGATAAATTATTTGTAATATTTTTTAAAGTGTTAAATATGGAAATATTTTATAAAATTGTATAAAACTAGATGTGCGAATTTGTAGCAAATTAAAATTGTCTTATATACAATCTTGCTCAATACTTGCTTTTTGGTTGTATTATATTTTATATAACCATACACCAGTTTACCTGCACAACCTAGAACTCAAATATTTAGATATGAATTTGATTAAAATTTGTCATACACTCAGTGCAGTCAACTCCAAATTATATAAAGTTGTTCAGATTAGTCTAGTCTACCTAGTCAACCTAGCATAACAATATGTAAAACCAACTTTCTTTATCATTTGACATACATATTCAAAATGTAAGGTTTCCAGCTCTTGACTTGAACAACATCCAACAATAAAATAAATAAGCAACGAGTATATTATAGTTGGGCGTCTCCTCTTGTATGCATATTTTACATATAACTCACTTTCAATTCTCTTTGAAAGCTCACAGTATAAATTTCCAATTAAAGCGTTTCTATTTGAGAATTATGCTTAACTTAATATTAAAAATTTTAATTTTAACTTTAACTTAAATCGAAAAAAAGGAAATTATATGTATTGAAATTAGCAAGAAATGTTTTACAAAAAAAAACATAAAACTACACATTTTATGCTAGATATTTAATTTATAAAATAAATTTGATTGAATTTATCCACAATACTTGACATATAATATTAATACATCAGCCCATATCTGTGAGGTTAAAGCTTTATTAATTCGTATAAACTCAATTATTAGTTCATACATTTTATGTGTTTCTTTTGATAAATTTGCTAAATTTAAATTATTCTTGAACAAAAAGTCAATTTACTTGATAAAACTTAATTATTATTTTGGTATTATTGCAGCACAATTTCAGCTTGATTTGTGGTTTCATTGACTCATATCACCTATCGCAACATGGCAATTGTGAGTCAGAATTATAGAAGTTAATGGTCATAATAATAATCTTGCTTGTGAGCATAAGTAATATTTGAGTGGAGCTATCGCAAGACAGTTTTTATGGACAGCCGTGTGGAGCCCTCGCATTCCTGAGCCCGCGAGTTATTTGTTTTTAGTGAGATGAGTGAAGGGTTCGTCGTCGACTCGACTAGAGGGCACTTTAATGAGCATGTCAAAATTTCTACTGGTTGTCGATCATATCAAACCGCTCGTGACTGACTGACAAATCGTTCTGCCATGTGAAAGTTGCACTCCAAGCATTGATTTATGTTGGAGCCCTGTCCCCCTTCTACCCCCTGCGCAGCCAGGCCAAAGAAAAACCAATTGATAAAACGTTAACTGTCAACAGTTTAGTGGCCATTTAACTAATTGCTCAATAAGGGGCGCCCAACTGGCCTGGTACCTGTTCATATCAGTCATACCATTAGGAAGTTCCATTAGAACAAGTGCAACAGATCAGCTCAGCTGAGCTGAGCTTGCGGGGCATGCAACGACAACTGCCCCCAAAGCATTTCTCAGGCCAGCGACTATTAATCAAAACTGTAGCATCTACTATGAGCAGAGCATACCAAAACTGAAACTTAACAAAAAAAAATACAATTTCATTAATTGTAGCACAGCGTAGAAGTAAAAACCACACCCGCATGCCTTTATGGAGAGTTTCCCACGAGCAGTGGCTACGGCAGCGGCAGTGGCAGTGGCAGCAGCAGAAGCAGCTCATCAGAGAGCAGTCTATAGTCTATTGACCAAGGCCCTGGCTGGCCTGACCTGGCGCTACATTAGCGAAACTCGCGACCCGTCGAAGCTCACTCAGGTGGCTGGCTGCACAGAGCATTAGACAGTTCAGGCACGTAGAATGTGAGGTGAAAAACAACCATATGAAGAGTTGGAATTGGAGTTGGAGTGGAATTGGAGTTGGGGTTGGGGTTACGCGGCTGCAGTTCACGTGAAGACAGCTGCCGATTCCACGGCAGCAATATGCGCCCTCATATTGCAACTCGCTGCTCAACGGCGGCAGCAGCAACAGCAACAACAACAACAACAACTACAAGAGCAACGTCAAGCACGTAATCAACTTACAACACATCGGCCTGGCCTGGCTTGGTCTGTCTACCAACCAACCAGTCCGTCCGTCTGTCCGTCCATCCGTCCTTCCCTCCGTCTATTTGCCTGTCTCTCTATCTCAAATAGTAAACATCGAACATCCCTTAATGCCATAGGCAAAATTGCAACACTTTAGAGAAAGAGTGAGGCAGAGAGAGGGGGAGAGAGAGTCAGTTTGCCAACCCCCGGAAGTTGAGAGCGGAACCAGAACCAGAACCAGAAGTCTATTGAGGGTGTTCGCTCTAATGTTTGGTTTCATTAGTCCTAAGCGACAAATCAAACAGTTCTGTGGCAGTTTCTATTTTCTACTTTTTTTGATTTGTAATTTTTGGCCCGTCCGTTGTTTACACTCATTAGTTGGGCTCTACGGATTGTCACACCCTCTGCGACAACTAGCATACGTTCCACATCCACTTGGGTGCGGCTGGGTCGAGAGGCTGAGAGGGTGAGCGGGTGAGCGGGTGATGCTCGGCTGCTGTGGGGTGTTGTTGCCATACAAAGCACATTAATAATCACATTTGACAACAACAACAACAACAACAACAACAACATTGACAGAAGTCGCTTTGAAAAACTGCAAACAAATATTTGCACAGTTCTCCGATTTGGCTTCGTTTGCGGGGGGCACTTAACACGCCTGTAATTATTGGGCGATTTAGGCGAGTTTTGTGGTGCTGTCGATGATTGCGCTTTTTATGAGTTTCCTATTGCCCGCCGAGATTATCAGTTGAACCACTTTGAGTGGGTGGAAACACACACTTAATTGGCCACAATCAGAGCATTGATTGATTTACAATTGGACTGTGGAAGCAAAGTTGATAGTTGAATGAATGCCAATGCTTTGAGTTAATTGCAGTTTGATAATATGTAAAATATATATGTTTTAGCTAGTTTTAGTCTGAGCAGGTATGCAGTTGACCCGATCGATTTACAAAATAACCTTTTGCTGAGACTCTAAGCCAAGTTAAACTCTGGGTAATAAATTATGGACTAAAGCTATCCGAATCAACCTTTTTATTTGCTTATAAAGAGATTGTAATGAATTTTTTAATTAATTTAAAATTCATCAATGCATGTTTTAGCAATTTTGTTTTTAGTAATAATGAAACATTTACATTGTTCGACAAATAATCCTGCCAAAGTAAACAATAACCAATAAGGATCAAGTAAAATCTTTATTTCTATGTTTACAAGTTGATTGTATGCTATGCTTTAGAAAAAAGTTTTTCCTTTCGTAAAAACTTCCCTCGCTGCTCTAAAAAATATGAAGCCCACCCTATAATAAAATTCTTAAGCAATATCAAATGCCGCATAAGCTCATTAAAAATTTTAAGTACATATTATAAAAGCAAGCTACATTATCTGTCTTTTTCTCTCTCGCTTTCTCTATCTATCAAGCTCGCTTTCTTTCTCTCTCTCCCGCTCCCTCTCTTTTGCTGTGTATCACTGTCTCTGCATTTAGTAAAACGTACTTACTGTTTAAAAAATTATGTTTAAATAGGAAAAATAGAAATAAAAAAAAAAATAGAACAAAGAAACAAATAGCCAATTTTAAATTATTATTAATAAATTGCAATCGCAAACCCCTTTATAAATCCTTCCATATACAATTTATCTAATTCGTATAACAATTCATCCTTAACATTTAAGCTACATACATATTTTTATTTTTATTAACTAATAATTAAAATAAACTCTGTGTTATAAAAAATATACATATTTTAAATATATTAATAAATTGAACATAAATATTACATTAGACAAGATTAGCTTATTAATCAGTATTCGTAATTAAAGCAGAAACACCTACATTTCAAATGGCTATTAAGCAATTCAAAACTCTTCAAATATCAACTGATTTCCCTTCCCATAATAAATAATAAAGAATGTATCTTTATCTTAGAAGTCATCCTCACTTCACACACATATATCACATACCTGTTAGACATCCTTTGTAGCGCTTAGTCAATCTAGTTACCATAAATATCGTCGTGATTTAAAGCCCGATATTGAGCAGAGAGCGAGGGTGGTCCCTGCTCCATGTGCCTCATCAGCATAAACATTAACGCCATTATTAACAAGAGCCCTAAACAACAACAACAACAGCAGCAGCAGCAACAACAACAACAACAAACAACGTGCATAATTATGATTGGGTACCGGGTTCCCCAAGAACACAATCGTATTCTGGCTCTTTTGTTGTTGTTGTTGTTGTTTGTTGTTGTTGCTGTTGTCGCTGTCTGTCGCCGGGGCTTCAAACAAAAGCGACGCTATCAGAGCGAGCGAACAACAAAAGACACTCAAACGGCGACCACACACAACACAACACATATGAAGAGAGAGAGAGAGAGTGAGAGAGAAAGAGAGACAGACACTCCATACACATATGCTTTTCACACACACACACTGGAAGCTGCTGTGGAGTAGCTAGCCATGTCGCCTGTGACAGACAGCGAGACAATGGCGAATGAAATGGAGCGAGTTTTTCGTTGATGGGATGGGAGAGAGTGGGGGAAGAGCAGTCGCTGGCTGATGTGAGTGTGTGTAGTTGTATTTGTTTATCGAATAATCAAATTGTTTATCGGGCTCAACTAAAAACGTGGAAAAAACAACAACAACCAAACCGGCGAAACAATTAATTTTGAAGCCGTTTGATGTGAACAACACTTTCACCGCACACACACACACACACACACACACACACACACACACACACACACACACACACACACACACAAGAGAGTAGACGAGGGAGAAAGCAGTCGGTCCGCGTGTCCTTTTGGCCTGCTCAGTAAATTGCGTTTGATGTTTGTTGTTGTTGTTGTTTGATTTGGGACTATGTTGAGCCTGGGAGCTGCAGCAAGTGCGCACCGAGGACAATCATTAATCAAGGCAATTTACATTTGTATAAATATTTAATTAAGCGCCGAGATTGCCGCAGTCCCATGTTGGCTGTCAGTTCTCAGCTTACGGCTGACAAAAAACTTATAGGCGCCAGCAATTGAGATTAATTAATTACAAGATTCCAGCATTATTTGTATACTATCGATGCGTAGTTTCTGTGTGGCGCTAACAAAAATGAAGTAAGGAAATTGAAATATTTTGAGAAATTATAATTGTTTGAAGGTAAAAGAGAGTAGAGAAGGGAAGAGATTTGAATTCAATTATAAAGTCACACAGCAGCAACTTGCAACGAATAGAAATGTAATCATATTTAGAGTATTTTCGATCATATATTGATATAATCGAGTAAAATTAGACAAAACAAAAAAAAGAAACAGTTTTATTACAGTTTTATCCATAAATTTTCATAATCTTTCTTTTTAAACAATTTTTAATTTCAAAATATTGATTATGCATGTATAGATGTATTTGTTGGGAATGTTCGTAATTCTGCTACATGCCTCGCAGATATTTTGATCTCAATTTTATTTTATTTTATTTAAACATGCTCTAAAAGCAACAAGTTACAGTTTTGTGTTGCACATATTCTTCTTTAATTTCCCATTTCCCAGCTATTCTTAGCTATTCTTTAATCTAAGTAATTAATGAGAGTCAGAGTTGCTGTAAAATCTCAACAGCTTTCAACAACTTATAACATTAATTGGCCAAAAATTTAATGATTCAAAATGTTATGTTAACTAACGTGAAAAATACGTAGAAAATTTGAACTGCCTGTCTACATAATAAAATAAATAGATTTAAATTAAAAGAGTCATAATTCCATAAAACCTAATCTATTTTTGTGTAATTTAAAAAGTTACGGTTTCTTATAAAATATGTATATCAAATACTAAAATATATTTCTAAAGGAAGTAATATTTAAAGAAAGTTAAGTTGATCTGATATACAAAAATTGTTTTAAAATATTTACTGAAAATTCTCGTATATAAAATATATTTTCAGTTGTTTAATAGCCTAAATAATTCCACTAAAATTCTCTAGAAAAAGCTTCATATTGCTTATATGACGAAACTGAATTTCCACGAATATCAATCGATTGCTTCAAGGTGGCGGCTGCAAACGACCACAAAAACACACACAGAGGGGTGAGAGAGGGAGAGAAAGGGAAGAACACCAAATAAACGACGTTCGAAATTCACTTAAAATGCCAAACAAATATATTGTTTAACAAATTGAAAGCACACTGCGCCTGCGCCGGCTGTCAGTGGCTGAGGCTTCCCAGAAAACCAACAAAGCCGCTGAGCATGCGCAAAGGCTGAGGGGCTCTCGGATCACTCGGCTCTCCACTCTCAAACTCTCAATTTGTATTGTCATTAGCGATTATGGGCCAGGTCCTGGGACAGCGACTGGGGCGTAATACGATATGTTGACAAAACGCACAAAATGCAGTCCAGACAGACACGGAGAGACGGACAGACAGACAGACAGACAGACAGACAGACAAAAACACGCACACACAATTCGATCGCTGACAAACCTATAAAGCATTTCGAACGGCGCTATTTCAAAATTCTTACTCCTTTTTGCGTCCAGGCGTCCATTGTGCACTCCATAAAAATACGTAATCAAAACCACAAAAAAAAAGAAGAGAAGAGAAGAGAAGAAGAAGCTGATGAAAAAGAGCAACGAGCCAAACGATTCGATCAAGGACCAGGTTTTCATTTGAAATACATATGTTCGAATGTCTGTGGCGCAGGCGTAACGAAAGTGAAATCGAGACACAGAGAACCTAACCGGCAGCTGGAACACCTTCGCCTCATCATCATCATCATCATCATCATCATCGTCGTCATTCCAGTCCGCTGTTGTTAGAAACGGCACAAAGAACCAGTCGAAAGTCAAAAGGGGCACGCGCTCAGGCTCTCAATGCTCTTCAGGGCTCTTCAACCCCGGAGCTGGACCCCAGCCTAGGCTCGAGATCTGCAGACATTGTGACTGATCGGTCGATCGGTCGGTTGGGTACTGTGTCTAGACAAGCCGCAGACACAAGTTTAATAGACTTATTGTAATTGAGTCACAAAAGCCACACTCGAATATATCGAATCACAACTCTTTCAATATTTTCATTTACATTTTCCAGCTGCTCAATTGGAAAAGGTGTTGGCTTGGCCTCAATCGTAGGGGCGCATTACGGATCGAGATCCCTATTCGAACGCAATTTTACATGTGACGAGTCACTTTAAAAATTGTTGTGAAAATTTAATTAAAAATGTTTCCGCAAATATTTTGCTTGTTTCTTTTCACTTTTCACTTATTTCCATTGTCGTCTGTCCATTCTATTTTATGTTCTCTGCTGTGCTGTGCTGTGCTGTCATGTGATGCGTTTTGTCAAGTTGACTTGCCCACCTTTTTGTGGCCTTTGTGTCCCAAAAGAGAACACGACACAATGCGTATAGAGTTTAATGTTTGCTCATGCCCTCTCTCCCCCCAACAACAAACACTCATACACATACATATGACAATATATTTTCCGTGTGCATGTGTGTGGTTGCTGGGTTGGCTAACAAGTTAATTTTCCATATTTTCTTTGGTAAAACTTTGCACGAACTCTACATCAAAGTCATTATGTGGTCGTCTTTGTATAAGTGCATGTGTGTGTGTGTGTGTGTGTGTGTGTGAGTGTGTGTGTCTGGCGGTTTGCTTGGGTCGTCCTCGGTCCACGATAAGTAAGACAAAGGCGAATAATGAGCAGAAAGCCGGAAAGGCAAAAGCCAACGAGTTGGAAATTTTGAAGCTTGTCGACCTCAGATGATTTTAACAATTATCAGTTTTTATATTCATTAGATCTATTAACTATAGAGCTGGCTGTGCGTTAAGTTAAATAAAAACTATTTTCAGAACTTTTAGAAAAAGATATCAATATTTTAAAAACAATTTTTTTTAAATAAAAATACTTTATTTCTATATGCAAAATTTTTAATCAGAATTTTTAAAATGGATTACATTTTTTAAAAATTTTACTTTTTTATAATTAAAAGTAAAGGTAAAATTTTTTATTTATTTCTATAGCAAAATTCTGATAAAAAAATATTTTGTTTTTAATTTTATATCCAATATTTTGATACCCTAAACCGACTGAAAATGGAAAACCAGGGTACTACTACTGCTCAAAAATAGTAATAAAATATATTAACAATAAAAATATTTTACAAATTAAAAAAAATAAACAAAACAAAAGCTAAAAAAAGTTAAAAGTTTTAAAAACTTACGCGCTAAGTCCAAAATGCATTGATTAGGTATTTTTAATTCATTGCAACGCAATTTCTGTCAATTATTATAATTTCTTACGTATGAAGTTCAAATTTCTGAGATCAACTTGATTTAGACACACAGTTAGACGAAATTCCGAAACATAGCAGCCTGAGAAATCACATGTCCGCTTCGAACTCATTCTGGTAGTTCAGTTAGAAATAAAACCCAGTCATGTACAGACTGTAAATCAAAAAAATAAAATTAAAAAAAAAAAAAAAACAGTTGCTTACATAGAACACAAAAATTTAGTTAAAATACTAATTTATTTAGTTTAGTTAGTTAGATCAACGATGACTTCACCAAGGTTTGCGAGGCCGCTTACGAAATACGACAGATTCAGGAACTAGCCGGGGTAGAGCACGTGCACCAAACTCACAGACGACGCTCTGGGGTTATCGAGAATCGGTGCAGTGGACGTGATCATCGTCCAGACGCAAGTCGTTGACATAGACGGATGAAGGTGCTCAGCATACGAAAGAGCATAAAGATGTTGCACGGCTACCTGATCGACTGTGAACGCAACCTGGACCAGAGGCAGATCCATCAAAGGGCGATTGGCTCAGGCGACGCCACGTCTCGGCAGTCATCAAGCCAATGGATTTCATGGATCCAGACGGCTTTGAGGACTGGCTGCCTTTTCACAGCTCAAGTCTACCACCACTTGCATACGGCACACCGGTCCAAGAGGACACCGTGAAACCGATGCAGTTGCTACAGCTCAATTAATATCGGTCACGCTACGACCGGCCGGATCTGATCAACACCATTCGCTTCATGGCAGACAGTAGAATTGCAACGGCGCGGCAAACCATCGTTGAGCAGCCACGTCGCGTGCATACGGCAACACCATCCGCAAATCATCCGGCAATGACTGTTGGCTTCACATTGCCGGAACCAACCATTAGTGGAGAGCATCGACATATTGGCTGCCGGCGGTGGCTACCACGTCATGCCAATCGACATCGTCCAGGTGAATCGTTCCGCAGACAATGTTTTTGCTTTCATACTTGAGTGAAAGTCCAATTTGTTTTAAGTTAACAACAAAATTTAATCGAGGTTAACTTTTGTTGATGACTTATTTCAAGGTGGACTCAAGGAAGTTACAAAAAAGATTCCTAATAAAATAAAAATATTGGTTCATCTCGTGGTGTCCCATAAAAGTAAATATAATTGAAATTATTGTCTTGGGAGCTTTACTTTCTTTAGTCTCGTAGGTGCAATCTTTGCTGGAGATCGGTATAACAAAAAAGGGTCGTAAGAATTAGAATTTATAATTTTGGCAAAAAAATTGAAAGTGCTTAGAAAAGGAAAATTAAAAAATTAAAAAAAAAAAATCTAAAAATTTAATTTTCTAATAACGCCGAGAGGAAGCATTTATCAGCTGATGATCAACGACAATTCCAAGGATGACCGAAGGCTGAGCTACTATCACAGAAATAGCTTCAAGAGTTTCTTGTCCTTTGAAGTGTGGATTGAAGTATTTTCCTGTCGAAAAATCCATCTATCTTCATAACGGTCATGCAAAATTAAATATATATACTACAATTAATTTTTAACTAAAAATTAGTTCTTGATGGTCTCCACGCTACATTGACTCGTTTGGCGTTTGCTCACAAATACAAGTTACTTTAATCGGACGAAAAAATGTCAATCCAAGATAGCCATAAAATGTAAACAGTATAATAAATAAATGAAATTTTTGCTAAAAACGATAGTTTTTGCGAATTTTGTTAGAATACAAAATTCTTTAAAACCTAATATGAATTCTATTAAAAAAATATATTATGTTTTCAATTTCTAACAAAGCGTTTTTCATATTGTATCTAATTTCTTATGTTTTTATATATAATAGCCCACATTTCTGTTTATTCTTTGTAACTAAAAAAATGAAGCTGTTTGGGTATTTGTTATTTTAGCTTATTTCAGAGTTAAATTAAATCATAATATTTTAAGAATAAAACAATATATTATATATTTAAAAAATCCAGATTTAAGCTCAAATTGCAAAACAATCTAACTCAATTTTCGACTTTTATTACATTTGTTAGTCAAATTCACAGTCGCTTACACAGGACACGAAATATAGTAAAGAAATACGAAATTACGAGATTAACGATGACTGCACCAAGGAACGAAAGATGGGCCATATCGGGGACGTCAAATAGGCCTCCAGTGCATCGCGTGCCACAAAATAATCCAGGTTCAGAGACTAGCTGAAATAGAGGACGTACACGAAGATCGAGAGCTCTACTTAATAGCCCAGGATATCGAGGACCGGTGAAGTGGACCCGAGCATCGCCAAGGCGCTAGCCATAGCCATAGACGGATGCCGATGCTCATCTCACGGAGATCTCAGAGATATTGCACGGTCACCTGGACGAATGTGAACGCCACCTGTTCTAGGGGCAGATCCAGCGAGGCCGGATGGCTCAGGAGGCGCCACATCTCTACAATACCAATGGACTTCATGGATCCAAGAGATATCTTTGAGGACTGGCTGCCAGTTCAGAGACCAAGTCGACCACTATTTTCGTACGGCACACCACCGGTGCAAGAGCACACCGTGAACCCAATGGAGCCACCGCAGTCAAATAAATATCAATCACGCAGCGACCGCTCGATCTGATCCAACACCTATCGCTTCATGGCGGACAGTACAACTGCA